>WOXC01005577.1:0-720313 GCA_011680675.1 Gymnobelideus leadbeateri
TATATATATATATATATTTATATATATATATACACACACATATATATGTATATGTATGTATATGTGTATGTATGTATCTGCATTGATCTGCAATGATTAACTTAAAGGCATGATTTACTAATGGTGGCATTTCAGATACTGTGACATCTGTGACTTGCTAATGGTGGAATTTCAGCTACCAGGATACTTCAGTAAGGGACAGAGCTGGGCGTCAGGGAGTCCTTCATGTCACCATTCACATAGCATATAATATGGTAGCTCATTTTGTCTTTGTCTAAGTCTAGCTCTGGACACGGCTCATGGGTTTTGAGCTGGAAGAAACCTTCTAGAACATTTAGCCTAAGCCTCTCATTTTACAGATGAAGAAACTGAGGAGACATTAAGTGCCTGGCTCCAGGTTGTAAGTGGAAGAAAGAGAATTTAAATCTATGTCCTCTGTCTTTAAACAGTGTTCTTTCCTTTTTGCTGTCCTGACTCCATGTAAAGCTCATGTGGTTGGTTGTTGTCCTTCATTCTCAAAGAGGACCAAAATGACATCAGTATGGGAGAGTCAAGACAGTGGAAAGAACAGTAGTTCAGGTCATAGGACCTGGGTTCAAATCCTACTTCTGATACTATCTGTGTGACCTTAGGCAAGTCACTTAGCCTCTGAATCTCTATTTCTTTTTTTCCCCAATTTATTTATTTATTTTTAGTTTTCAGCATTCATTTCCACAAGATTTTGTGTTACAAATTTTTCTCCCCTTCTCTTCCCTACCCCCACCCCAGAATAGGGAGCCTACTGAATACCCCTTCCCTCAATGTGTTCTCTCTTAAATCGTCTCCCATCCCCCCCCAACTTTCTAGTAGAGCAGGATGGATTTCTATACCCCAGTGCCTGTATATGTTATTTCCCAGTTGCATGTGACATGCATTCACATTTTTTTTGAAACTTTGAATTCCAGAGTCTTTCCTTTCTTCCCTCCTCACCCACCCCCACTGAGAAGACAAGCATTTCAACATAGGTTGTACATGTGTAGTTATGCAAAACATTTCCATAGTAGTTATATTGTGAAAGACTAACTATATTTCCCTCCATCCTATCTCACCTCCCACTTATTCTATTTTCTACTTTGACCCTGTCCCTTTTTAAAAGTGTTTGCTTCTAACTAACCTCTCCCCCATTCTGCCCTCCCCCATTACAATCCCTCTCCCATCCCCCTCCTCCCCACTCTCCTGCAGGGTAAGATACCCAACTGAACATGCACACTATTCCCTCCCTAAGCCAAATTCAATGAGAACAAGGTTGACCCATTCCCTTTCACCTTCCTGCTCTTTCCCTCCATTGTAACAGTGTTCTCTTGCCTCTTTTATATGAGATAATTTACCCTAATCTACCTCTCCCTTTCTCCTCCCAATATATTCCTCTCTCACCTCTTAATTTTATTTTTAAGATATCATCTCTTCATATTCAATCCATCCTGTGCCCTCTATGTATACATGTACACACGTGTGTACACACACACATATATTTATACACACATACACCCTCCTATACATACATATATATGTATACATACATATACACGCACACACACACACACACACACACACACACACACACACATATATATATATATACATTCTCTCAACTATCTTCATATTGAGAAAAATCTCATGAGTTACAATTATTGTTTTTCCATGTAGGAATGTAAATAGTTCAACTTTAATAAGCTCCTTATGATTTCTTTTTCCTGTTTACCTTCTCATGCTTCTCTTGTCCTTGTATTTGAAAGTCAAATTTTCTGTTCAGCTCTGGTTTTTCCATTGAGAATGCCTGAAAGTACTCTATTTCATTGAATGACTATATTTTCCCCTGAAGCATTATACTCAGTTTTGCTGGGTAGATAATTCTTGTTTATAATCTCAACTCCTTTGACCTCTGGAATATCTTATTTCAAGTCCTTCAATCCCTTAATTTAGAAGCTGCTAGATCTTGTGTTATCCTGATTATGTTTCTACAATAGTAAAATTCCTCCTTCCTGGCTTCTTGTAATATTTTCTCCTTGACCTGGGAACTCTGGAATTTGGCTATGATATTCCTAGGAGTTTTCTTTTTGGGATCTTTTTCAAGAAGTGATTGGTGAATTCTTTCAATTTCTATTTTGCCCTCTGGTTCTAGAATATCAGGGCAATTTCCCTTGAGAATTTCTTGAAGGATGATTTCTAGGTTCTTTTTTTGATCATGGCTCTCAGGTAGTCCAGTAATTTTTAAATTATCTCTCCTGGATCTGTTTTCCAGGCCAGTGGTTTTTCCAATGAGGTATTTCACATTGTCTTCTATTTTTTCATTTGTTTGGATCTGTTTTATAGCATCTTGACTTCTCAGAAAGTCATAGGCTTCCAATTGCTCCCATCTAATTTTGAAGGAGTTATTCTCTTTGGTGAGTTTTTTAAATTCCTTTTCCATCTGGCAAATTCGGGTTTTTAAGGCATTCTTCTCTTCATTGCCTTTTTGGACCTCTTTTGCCATTTGAATTAGTCTACTTTTTAAGGTTTTATTTTCTTAAGAATTTTTTTGGGTCTCCTTTATCAGGCTGTTGACTTGCTTTTCATGATTTTCTTATATCATTCTCATTTCTCTTCCTAGTTTTTCCTCCACTTCTCTTACTTAATTTTCAAAATCCTTCTTGAGCTCCTCCATGGCCTGTGACCAGTTCATATTTTTCTTGGAAGTTTTTGATGTAGGACTTCTGACTTCATTGTCCTCCTCCAGTTCCATGCTTTCATCCTTTTTGTCCCCCCAAAAAGGATAGTATGGTCTGATTGTGCTTCCTTATCTTGCCAATTACTTGATGTTTGAGCTCTTTGCCATGGTAGAACTCTGCTTATAGAATGGAGAGAGCTTTGTCCCAAATTGCCGGGATTTTCACAGCTTCCAGAGCTACTAGTTCGGCACCCTCTCTACAGCCCCCACAAGCTCTGGCTCACTGACCACACACCCCAGGACCACCATCCAAGACCATGATCCAGATCCAGGCAGGTCAAAGCAAGAGCAATTACCCTTTGAATGGTTGCTTGGTCCCCCTATGATCTGTAGGCCAGGAGTTCTGAAAGCAGCCATGAGGTACCACTGTGGCTTCTTGCCCCTGGGGGCAGGGGCATGACTGAGCTGTTCCTTCACCCTTATAACAGAGTTCCCGACTGACCTTTTATTTTCTCTTTGGTGTTTATGATTGGGGTTGCTCTGGGGCTGGAAATGAAGCTCAATGAGGACTGCACTCAGCTCCCAGCTTGCAGTGATAGACTTTTCCTGTCAGCCTGTCAGGCTTCCTTCAGTGGGTGATTTGTTTCTCTCTGTCTCTTTGTGTTCTGTAGCTTTAAAATTTGTTTAGAGTCATTTTTTTTTACAAGTTTTAGAGATGGTTGAAACTGGAGCCCATGCCAAGTTTATGCTTTTACTCTGTCATCTTGGCTCCGCCTCTTGAATCTCAATTTCTTATCTGTAAGATGAGGGAGTTGGGCTAGATGGCCTCTAGGGTGTCTTCCAGTTCCAGATCAATGTGATCACAGTGGAGAAAGGATGCTTGGTCTTCAGAAATGGAATTGGGATCTTACAGAGTCAGGCGTCTTCAGAAGCCCAGGACCTCCCACCCCCTATCTGATTGAGCCAGAATTCAGCAGGAGGCAATGTCCCCAGGGGCCAACAACTGAATCCTGAACCAGTATAGAGAGAATTCCTTGGGAGCTCCTAGTGTGAACCACAGGCATTAACAGCAGGTCAGAATAAGTAGCAAGGCTTACTTTCAGTATTTGTATTTTAATGCAAACTTTCCCTTATGGCTGGAATACACTTGTTCCTCAACTCTGCTCCTTGGAATAATTGACAAACTTTAAGACCCATTTCAAGTGACAGAGCCTCCAAAAGACCACCCCCAATCATCTCAGTGATAGTGCTTTTTCCCCTCTTCAAAGTACCTTTGATTTATTTATCCATGCATATTTTATATGTTTCCAGGAAAAAAAGTAAACTAGGTAGGGATCATTTTATTTTAAAAAATAATTAACTGATTAATTAATTATTAGTTTTCAACATTAATTTTTATAAGATTTTGAGTTCTAAATTTTTCCCCTCTCTCCTCTTCCCCTTCCCCAAGATGGCTTGCAATCTGATACAGGCTATACATGTACAATCAAATCATATTAAACATATTTCTACACGAGTCATGTTGTGAAAGAAGAATCAGAACAAAAGGGAACAAATTATGAGAAAGAAAAAAACCAATAATTGTTTCTTGGTTGCATTGGCTTTGTTTGTGTAAAGCCTTTTTAATTTAATATAGCCAAAATTATCCATTTTGATTTCATAATGCTATCTCTTCCCTTCTTCATAGATCTGACAGGTCAACTATTCCTTGATCTCCTAATTTGCTTAGTTTCACCCTTTATGTCCAAATTGTGTACCCATTTTGACCTTATCCTGGAATTCAGTGGAATATGTTGGGGACCATTTCATTTTTGACTCTGTATATCCCATGCTTTGCACATGTTGATTATCTCCAATTTATTTTGTATAAATTAGTTTTTCATGTTGTCTCCCACATTATATTGTAAACTCCTTGAGGGCAGGGACTGTCTTTTGCCTTTCTTTGTATCCCCAGTGTTTAGCACAGTGTCTGGTACATAATAGGTACTTAATAAATACTAGTTGACTTATTGACACGGTAGATACTTAACAAGAAGTAATTAACCAATTTAGTAAGGATTACTGGGGTCAAGTGCAGCCTCTGGTCCATAATGACTGTATGATCCTGGGAAAATTTAGGAGATTGTGGCAATAATGTAAGCAAGAGTCTATAGGGACTGAATTAAGGTGTTAACTAAGTGCATAGAGATAAAAAGTTGGATGACAGAGACGTCATGAAGGCAAAAATGACCTGGATAGATGGGGTGTGGGACAATGAGGAGTCCAAGATAAGGCTAAGGATATAAGATTACCTGAGAGATTGAAGGTACCTTCAACAGAAATAGGGAGGTTTGGAAGAGAGGAAGGTTGTTTGGTAAAGATAATATGAATTCAATGTTGAACATGTTGAGTTTGAGATAGCTCAGTCATTCAGACTGAAACATCCAACTGGCAATTGGTGACGAGAGCTTGGAGCTTCATGTGTATTTATGCCTATGCCTATATCTACGTCTATGTCTATGTCTACATCTATGTCTATGTCTATGACTATGTCTGTGACCGTGTCTATGTCTATGTTTGTATATATATAGCTACATGTACATGTATGTGTATGTAATACATATGTGTATATATTATATGTATATGCAGGCATACTTATATGTGCATATGTATGGCATCATTAGCAAAAGATAGTAACTAAATATGGTAACTAAAACCCTAGACTTTAATGAGGTTATCGTTTGCGAGAGGAAGAGTAGAAGGACCACAGACAAAGCAGCTAGTGAATAAAACTGAAGAGGTGTTTGTTGAGAGCAATGATGGACTGAGATTTGGGAAGAGATGGACAGCAGTAGAACATGGGCTAAGGCACTTGAGACCAGATGAATGTTGAATTAAAATGACTTCCTGTTGGGTTGAGACAAGAGAGGAATAAAGTGAAGTCAGAGAAGGTGTCGAGATCATATCGAGGAGTAGAAGAATTGGCTGCCTCATTGTGGGCAAAGAAGAGGTCAACATAGGCAGGGATGGAAGTGTGGAGTTATGGTCAGATAGGGGGATAGCAGAGTTTCTAATTGCCCTTGTGAGATCTAGTATTCAAGCATTCCCATGTAAGGCTGAGTCAGAATGAAGGTGTAGGTCCGGTATGGTCAAAAAAAGAAATGTGCTTAATATATTTGTTAATTGGAATTGATGGTGTAGCAGAGGCAACACAGTGAATAAAAAATTCAGTACTTCAAGAGTCTCTGATCTGATTCATGTGGGAGCTTTCTATACTAACACAGAGCAGAACCCATCCAAGCCTTAATAAAGGGGCCCCTTCCTGTGGCCAAAACAATTCATCACCTGGTGGCTGGCCTTTTGGTGATAAGCCTTTCTGAACTTAATGTCTTGGATGGCAGATGGATAGTCTATCACTGGGCCTGGTTCTCTGCTTGCAAAAACCTCCAAAATGTCTGCACCATAGAGAATTGTTGGAAGGACCAAATAAGATGATATTTATAAAGTGCTTTGCAAATCTCTAAATGCTATATGAATGCTAGTCATTGTTATTATTAATGTTAATGTTATTATTAGACCATTCGTTGAGGGCCAAAATAGGAAAAGTGGCCCTTAGCAGAGAGAGTGGATTCATGTGGAGGATAAGTAAGAAGAAACAACCAGTGAAGACTGAGTCCAGGATCAGAAACAAAAGAGGAAAGATGGAACAGGAAAAAGCCTGGATCAGAACAATGGAGATGTTGGTTGGGAGTATTTCAATCAGTCGATCAATCAGCAATCATTTATTAAGCACCAACTTAATCAGGGAACCATGAGGGGCCTCACATGGAAGGTGGTTCCTGAGCTGACCTTTGAAAGACATGGGATTCTTCAAGAGGAGGTATGGATAACTTGCAGGCATAGAGGACAGCCATGCAAAGCCTGGCCCTTCATGTGTGGAGCAGGACCCATGGCAGCCAGTCCCTGAGGGGCAAGGGATGGAGAAAGAAACTGAAAATAGAATCTGGTATAAAAGTGTGGCTCTTTGAACAATATTAAACCACTTCAGCAACCTTTCATATAGAATTAATTAACATAAAACTCAGCATCCTCAATGCGGCAGAGCCCTAAAGTGGTTGCCAGAATTTAATTAGACTTAACCTTTTTTTTCCCTACATTGGTACCACTTTATAATAACGGCAAATCATTATTAATTCCTTTGGTGTTCGCTGTAATAACATTAATCATGATGAACTTCTTTCTGTAGTAATGTGTATGTAATATATAATTCCATAGCAATTTAGTATTAGTTAATGCTAAATTGAGATTAATTTATCAAAAAAGATACTATTTGTTATTGCATACTGTAAATTCAGAAAATAATATTGTGGAGCAATTTATATTAAGACGGCCAGATTAAGGAGGCATTTGGGTAACCTGCTGCTGAAAGTTCACAGTGAGATAGGACTATTAGCCAAACTACTCTAAGCTAGTCTTGGCATCTTATACTTCAAAGTACTTTAAATATCAACCACAGGAGGATAGGTCACTAATGAAAGGCCCTTCGGAGCGTTTTAATGCCTTACCTGTTTAAAGGTACCAGGAGAGTGTGTGAGCCAGATTTTCTGCCACAGAGAATGTAATCAAGGCTTTTATTTTCACGTGTCACCCCATCCATCCCCTTGCGTACAGACAAGCCTAATGAGTCGGCTGTGTTTCCTTTGTTTAAAGAAGCTTGGAGAATATTTTCCTACCTCCCCAGCTAATCAGTCTCAGTATCTAACAAACTCATTGTCAGGAAAGACTTCTGGTTAATATGCCCCACTATCTATGAGAGGTAGCAGTGACGTAGCAGATAGGACCCTGGGCTCAGTCACTTAGTACATGTGTGATGTTGGGGGAAATCACCCATCCACCATGGCCCTCAGTTTCATCATCTGGAAAATGAAGCAGTTAGGTAGATCAGGGGTTTTAACCTGGGGTCTTTAAACTTTTTTTATGTAGATTTTGATAATTAGATTTCAATTTAATTGATTTCTTCTGTAATTTATTTATTTTACTTTATGCATTTAAAAATATTAATCTGGGAAGTGATCCATAGGCCTCGCCAGACAGCCTAGGGGAGTGCACACTATGCAAAAAATTTAAGAACCCCAGGACTAGATGATTTTCTAGGTCTTGCTCTAAGTCTATGATCTGCCTAAGGTTTATGCCTCCAGGGATACAAGTTCAGGAAGTTCTGCATACAACCTCTTCTTTGACCCTTACTAGCTGCTTCGACCTTGGACAAAACACTTAATCTCTCCTTATTTACAAAATGAAAGGTTTGGGCCTAATGGCCTCTTAAATTCTCTTTCAGCTCTAAATCAGTGCTTCCTGCTACAGAAGCAGTTAGATGCCATAGTGGGGAAAGAATTGTTCTTGGAGATCCCAAGACCTGAGTTCTCATCTAGCCTTAGACAAGGTTTTATTAGGTGTGTAACCCCTGGGCAAGTCACTTAACCTTGTCTGCCTCAGTTTCCTCATCTGTAAAATGAGGTGGAGAAGGAAATGGCCAACCACTCCATTATCTCTGCCAAGAAAACTCCAAATGGAGTCACAAAGAGTCAGACACACTGAACAACAGCACAAAGCAGCAACAGAACTCTAATCAAGTAACTTAATCTTTTCCAGTCTCAAGTTCCTCACCTAATAATACCTCCCTCACAGGGTTATAATGATAAAATAAGATCCTTCCTTCCTTCCTTCCTTCCTTCCTTCCTTCCTTCCTTCCTTCCTTCCTTCCTTCTTTCCTTCCTTCCTTCCTTTCTTCCTTCTTTCCCTTCCTCCCTCCCTCCTTCTCTGTCAAGACAATCAATGTATGTCTGTATTGTGTTTTTTAAACCTCAAAGTGCTGTATAAATGTTAGTTATTATTTAGCTAAATCCCATTTTTTCTTATATGTAGGACTCAAATATTTCTATTTACTTCTTAGCAAAATGTTTCATTTGGAGAAAATGCTGTGGTAGCATTCTAGTTCACTATGGAATGGCCATCTTTCTTGAATTCCAGTCAGTGTTTTTTCTATCATAGCACACAGGCTCTTGGGCTGCCTGGTTCTTGGGAATAGGGCTGTTTTCTGGTTTGAACATGCCCTGACTGGAAAAAATGTGCCTTCCATTGTCCAATGTGAGAAAGGAATTCAGAGCACCAAAGGGCCCAGAGGTCACAATGGAGCTCAGGCATGAGATTCCTTCATAGAAGTACCTGCCAAAAAAGGTCAGCAGTGTCAGGGTAATTAGAAAGGGAGGTTTCAAGGTGCAAAGGGGAGGAGGTGGGTAGGTCTCTAATGACACTGATCTGGAGAAAATGCAGAGAGTTCTAAGCATGCCAATATGAGAAATATGGAGTGGAATTGCAGGGCATTCACAGAAGAGCTATAATAATGATTAAGGAGCAGGAGGGGGTTGATTTATGAGGAAGACTGTTAGAGCCAAATACATTTTATTGTAGCCCAGCAGAGCAGATGACTGAAAGGGAGCATGGGATGCTTTTCTACAGAAGATCAAGGATAGAAAGGAACCACTCGAGAAAATGGGGATAGAATGAAGAAGCTGGGATGAAAGTGACAGAAGCAAATACGGAACTGAATTGGGGACCCAGTTGGGCATTAGGCAGGATGGGATTAGAGGAAAGATCACTGGAGAATGGGGCAGGAAATCTGGGGAATTGCCCCATTTCTATCCCTTGAGCAAGCTGCTCCCCTTGTCTGGGCCTCAGTTTCCTTATCGGGAAGATCATCCAGATTGTGCCCCATAAACTGTGGGTGGTTCCCCAGGACTCCATCTTGGGCCTCCTACTCTTCACTCTCTACATTCTCTCTCAGTGACCTCATCAGCTTTTATGGGTTTAATTATAATCTCTGTGCCAGTGACTCCCAGATCTATATCTCCAGTTCCATTCTCCTGATCTCTAATCCCACATCATTAATTCCCCATTGAACATTTCAAACTGGCATCCCAGCTGAACAGAAAATAAATATATATGGAAGAGAAGAACAGAGACAGGAGTGTTCAATCAGAATAAGCTGAGGCTGACGAGAAAAGCTAAAGACATCCAAAAGGGTGGAGTTTTATTTATTTATTTTTTTTTGGAGGGGATGGATAATACAGAGGAAGTATAGTAGATGAAAAGTTGGCCTTGAAGGCAAGAAGACTTTGGTTCAAATCCTATCTTTGACACTTCCAAACTGTGTGTCCTGGTCAAGGCACTTAAGCTGTCAGAATTGTCTATGTTACTGCTGCCCTGCATTGGTAGAAGGATTTTCCTCACCTGGGAGTCCCTATGCCAGTGAAATCACAGATCCATTTCCTATCTATTTTATTCTATATTAGAGATGAGGCTGATGAAGGACCCTTGCCCTGGGTGGATGGGACTCACAACAGAGAGAAAAACTGACTGCTTAATTCTTACTTTTCTTTTTTTGTCAAAATAAAAGTCATTTTTGTTTGTTCATCCCTTTTTTAATTTGTTTGTTCTGTCCTTAGGCAGCTTGGTGGCACAGCAGATAGAGGTCAGGGTCTGGTGTTAAGAAGACCTGAATTCAAATTCAAAATTCAAATCTAGTCTCAGACACTTACTAGCTGTATTACTACTAGCTGTGTGACCCTGAGCAAGTCATATAACCTCTATTTCCCTCAGTGGCCTCATCTGTAAAATGTAGCACCCACCTCCCAGGGTGGTTTTAAGGATGAAATGAGATAATAAGTGTAAAGTGCTTAGTACGGTGTTTAAGACATAGTAGGTACTATAAAATGTTAACTGTTGTTATCCTTTCCTATACACAGATCTAGTAGGGCGCTGCCCCAGATGAATTAAAATCATCTGACCAAGAAGAATGACATAGAACTACTCTCAATGATCTTTGAAAAATCACGGATAAATCTAGCCCTCAGACACTTACTAGCTGTGTGACCCTGGCCAAGTCACTTAACCTGGATTACCTTCAAAAAAAGAAATGAAAAGAATTCAAAAAGAAAATTATGGATAAAAAGAGAAGTATCACAGGGATAGAGAAGGGTCAATATGGTCCTGATTTATAAGTAAGGAAAGAGTCTGCAAACTATAGACCAATGGGTTTACTTCAATTCCTGGAATGACTCAAGAATGTATTACTAGACACGTATTGTTTGTGTTATTATGTATTGTGTATTATTAATATATAATAATTATATATTATGTATTATTATTCTTCACATCTGGGAGAAGAAGTTGCAATCACCAGGAGCCAATATGGCTTCATCACAAGTGAGCCTTGCCTGACTAACCCTACTTTCTTTTGGATAGGCTCCCCAAGCTATTTGAGCCAGGGACTTTTCTATGTAGATTTTAACAAAGTTTCTGATAAAGCATCATCTGCTATTCTTCTGTAAAAAAATAGAAAGGGGTAAGGCTAGACAGTAATGTAATTAGATGGGTGATTTGGATAAAGGCATGGACACTTGCTTTGTCTGAGGCACAAAGGGCTGCTCCCCAAATTTCTAGAATACACAGATTGGAGTGGAATTTCTAACATAGGATCCACAAAGATCTTAAGGGACTAGAACAATGAATCAGATCTTAGGAGATGAAATATAATAGGGATAAATATAAAAATCTAGATTCAAAAATCTACTTCAAAAGTATGAGACTTTTGTTGATTTTGTGACCCTGGGGAAGTTATTTGATAATCTCCAAGTCTCGGTTTTCTCATCTAGAAAAAGAAGGGGTTGGCCTAGGTAGTTGCTAAAATCCTGTCTAATTCTATGCTTCTTTGGATTTTTATATTTGACAGTAGAGGAAACTGAGTTCTGAGGAAGTGAATAGGGTGATTTCAGCATACAGAATCTAGCACCCTGTAGGAATTTAATAATAATTTAACAGCTAGCATTTGTCTAATGCTTTCATATTCACAAAGCTCTTTACATGTGTCATTTCGTTTGATCTTCACATGAAACCTGGGAAATAGGGGCTTTGGTTATTCCTATTTTATAGATTAGGAAATTGAGGCAAAGAGAGGTTAAGTGATTTGCCTAGGTTCACTCAGCTATGGAGTGTCTGAGGCAAGATTTGAATTCAGATCTTCCTAAAGGAAATTTTCTCCATTGCACCGCATAGCTGCCATTTAATACATGGTTCTTTATTGTCGTAGACTGACTGATTGATCCCCAAGCTCCGATGTTTCATGATTCTAGGAATAGCTGGGTGGTCAGCATGGAGAGAAAGAAAAAAGAACAACCCTTAAAAACTAATTAAACATTTGTTCCAAGCTATCTTTTGACGATCTCTTTGTTGTCTGAGTGTTGCTCACTTTGAGCGTTATTGCAATGTACCTCGTCCGGAAGAGCCCCCTAACTGTGAACCACCAAGCACAAAGCCAATTTCACTCCGAGTCAGCCACAGATTAAGCGTAGCAATTATAGCGCCTGCAGCAACGATAAAGCAATAATGAGGAATAAAGCCAGATAAACATTTTAATAAAATAAATTAATTTTACATTTTAAATCATAATTTCTGTTTTCTGTTCTTTTAATAGCTTCCCTGGCACTTCTGAAGCCCCACACAGCATGTTGGCACGGGGGCTCTGAGGGTTCAAGCTTTTAGAAATGGGAGTCAGGGCACTCACCACTGGGGACATTCCCTCTCTTCTGCCTGGATGTAAGATTGCTTCCTTTGCTCTTGAGAACTATGAGTGTTCACCCACGTTTGGACAGAGTCCCAGGATTTAAATTTGGTGACACGGTATGTCCTTCCCATGCAACCCAAGCCTTCATGGTAATAAAATGTGGGCATCAGGATGGTCCTTTTTCCCTTATCTGGCTCCAGTGTAGGCTGGGAGTTGATGGCCATGGCAAGGGTTTCAGTCACCAGGCCCACACTGCCCAACCCTTTACCAAACCATAGCCATAGCATTGCCCTGCCTGGCCCCAATCACTGATGCTTGGTATTAACAGATCTGTTTATCTACTCTGAACTTTCCATCACTGCTATCTCCTCTACCCTCAACTCCATGGTATTTGATGTGAGAATGTATCTCAGTATTGATGCCTTGGAGCCTGCATGGATGCTCTCCTCTCTCATTACAGGACCCAGGAGTGTGAGACCCTCATGAGTCAATAGACATTAAACGTTAGTCAGCAGACATTCCCTACTAAGGCTCAATCCCCGATAGGTGGCAAAAGATACAGAGACAGCAGTGAAGCATTCTCTCTCCTGAAGGAGCTTTTAGGGGAGACATTATATGCCTACATAGGTGTGAACAAAGTAGCTATAAGGGGATAGGGGTGGGCAGGAGAGGGGCACTGCCAGCTAAGAGGATGAGGAATGAATGGCCTTATGTAGAAGATGGTGCTTGCTCTGAGTCTTAAAGGTTAGAGATAGAGGTGAGGAAGGAGTATATTTTAGGCATGAGGGCCAGTCAGTCTAAAGGCAGGAAGTGGGGTATCTTGTGTGTGTGTGTGTGTGTGTGTGTGTGTGTGTGTGTGTGTGTTCTCGCATGCTCTAGGAACAATGAGGAGGCCAGTTTGCCTAGATCTTAGATTGCAGGAAAGTAAGAATGTGTGGTAGAACTGATAGGTAGGTTGTGAAATGCTTTTTTTTTTTTTTGGGAGGGGGTAAGTCAGGGCAATTGGGGTTAAGTGACTTGCCCAAGGTCACACAGCTAGTAAGTGTGTCAAGTGTCTGAGGCCAGATTAGAACTCAGGTCCTCCTTACTCCAGGGTGGGTGCTCTATTCACTGTACCATCTAGCTGTCTTGTGAGATGCTTTAAACACCTCTTCCTACTAAAATACCCAGACCTCATCACATGTGTGTCTCTCAAAACCTACTTCAGGTTCAAAACACTTGGGGTGAACATTTACTCAAAACTATAGATCCCAAGCCCCCACCATTGGGCCTACTTTCACAAACTAATTAGAGGACACATTAGTTCAAAACAAGAGACATTTAATCAAATGGCATAGTACACATGGTATATATTCTCCCATAGGCTTCAAAACAACCATTGGAACAGGTACACACATCAGAAACACGTGATCTGTCTCCACTTTTCTGCCTAATACTCTAACAGTGGGAACTTCTAGGGAGCAGAGGCCACCTGTATTAGCTGGAGATAGCAACAACTAGTTGGCTCATCTCCAAGCTCAAGACTGTGCTGGGCCTGTATGCTGGTGGACCTGAGGATGCTGAAATCACCCTGGGCTGTCTGAGAGCTCAGCAGTGAGACCACAGAACAACAGGTGTATAGAATCAAGAGTATGAAGATAACACCAAAGAAAGAGACCATCTGGCCAATGACCAAATAATATTATGAAGCCTAAGGAGCAATGGGTGTGGTCACCATGACCTGTGTAGCCAGTCAGCATTCATTATTAGACTGCATGTAATAGAAGCTTTATATCAAATTGTATTTTATAATTTTGCTGTATGGTCCTTCTTTGCTACACATAATTTTTGGTGGGGTGGGAGGGGGGTGGCTTCTTGCTAACATAGTAATGCTGTACAGTAACGTGTCAAGTGTCTGCTTGGGATTTTTATGGTTAGTTGCTGTTTTGCAATGTTATGTTTCTGCATGTTTTCAAGCTTGCTGCCTGTAATTTTAGTGTATATAACACTAAGCTCCTGCACATGTACTGTTTGTTTCTCTTGGTCCAGACCTGTGCTTTAATCAATATAGGAAGCTCTCTGGTAAAGAAAATCCCCCCCCCCTTTTTTTTGTTTGTTCTTTGGAGGGCAATTGGGGTTAAGTGACTTGCCCAAGGTCACATGGCTATTTTTTGTGTTAAGTGTCTGAGGCCAGATCAGAACCCAGGTCCTCCTGATGCCTGGGCCAGTGCTCTATTCACTGCGCCACCTAGCCGTCCCCAAATCCCTTTTTTCAAAGCATTTTGGAGACTATTCTGAAATGTAGAGTTTTGGAGAGTTACCTAGAATACTGATCAGGGTCATAGACAGCCCCTCTATCCAGTACACCACATAGTCTTTCATTGTATTATGTGAAAGGGACAATTGCTAGTGATTCTATTATATGCTAATAGACATCTTGGTGGACCAAAAGAATCTGTAGGAACTTCCAAACTGGCCCTTTAGCTGTCTATCAAATTTGATGTGTCTTTTCAGACCTCTGTCAATTCATGGAGTTTGTCCTTTTTGCATGAAATGCCCACCATACTCATCCCTGCCTCTGGACTTTCATAATGGCTTTTCAAAAGGCAGTATAGCATAGTGGAAAGGAGACTCTACTGGTCCAGCTGAGCCAAGAACTAAAGTCTCTCATTGAACTCATTGATTGTATGACTTTGGGAAAGTCACTAGGAAATCTTGACTCTGGGTCCTGGTTGTGGTACTAACTCACTGGGTCACCCCTAGGGCTCTAAGAGCTGTCATTTACAAACATCGAACTCAATTATTGTTTCTCAATTCTTCCTCAGTCACTTCATTGATTTGGGTCTCAAAGAATCTTCATTTTCCATGCAAATACTCTTGGGAGCAATAACACTTTAAAATATGTCTTATTTCAGGAGTGGGGAACCCATGGCCTCGAAGCCACATGTGGCCTTCTAAGTCCTTGTGTGTGGCTTTTTTTGACCGAGTCCAAGTTTTACAGAACAAATCTTTATCTTGAGGGGATTTGTTCCATGACATTTGGATTTAGTCAAAAGGCTGTACTTGAGGATTTAGAGGGCCACATGGGGGCTTGAGGCTGCAGGTTCCCTGCTCCTGTGACTTACTGAATTTTTTTGCATCACTGTCCCTTCCCAATTCCATGCCCTCAAGAAGAAGTCTCTTTTGTGACAGATAAAACTGATACATTGGCTGTATCTAATAATTGTGCCTTTTCCTATACCCATAGACTTGCAACCTTTCAACTAAGAAGAGTTTGATTTCCTCATCAGTCCTCCAGATTCAAGATTCCTCATTATATTCATATGAATGCCAATATGCTATTGCTAGTTTTCTTTACATTATGGCATCACTGTGTACATTAAACTCTTGGTCTGGCTTACTTTGTTCTATGTCAGTTCAAACAGGTGTTTCTGAGCATCTCTGAATGAAATAATAAAACTTAAACCATTATCAGTTTTAGTTTTAATGGGCACAATGGACAGAGTGCCAGGCCTGGAGTCAGGAAGACTCATCTTCCTGAGTTCCAATCTGTCCTCCGACACTTACTAGCTGTGTGACCCTGGGCAAGTCACTTAACCCTTTTTGCCCCAATTTCCTTATCTGTAAAATGAACTGAAGAAGGAAATGGTAAGCCACTTAAGTATCTCTGCCAAGAAAACCCCAAATGGGGTCACAAACAGTCAGACACAAATGAAGGAACCAAAAAACAAAGATGACCCTTTTAGTTCCAAGGTTCCATAGTCATACAGAAAAGAAATGTGTTTTGGGAAAGGATGAGAGATGTATCTAAAAGGAAGGAAGAAATCGTTTAGTTTTGCCAAATACTTTAAAGTTTGTCCGTGAGTCAACAAGCATTTATCAAGCATTTTACTATGGGCTGGGCTTGTTCATTCAATGCATTTATAATGTTGTGGGAATAGAAAAGGTCTGACTTCAAATCCAGCCTCTAATGCTTATTATTAGCTTTGCAGCAGGGGAGCCTCAAACCTTCCCCAGCTTCAGTTTTTACATTTCTCAGAGAGGGGTAATAATTCTGGTAATAAGGTTGTTGCAGGGCTCAAATCAGATGTGTATATAGCTCTCTGTAAATCTTTAGGGCTATAGAAATGTCAGCTGTTTTTATTTTCCATTCTTTTGCTCACAGAACCTCAGAATCTCTCCGTTGGTAGGGGCCTGAGAGCCTATAAACACACCTGAAAAAAGAATTCTCTCTCTAAACTTGAGCAGGTAGGGAGGGAGGCTTGGATGAGGGCTGAGAGATCTCAGTGCAACACTGATGGGAGGGTGGAGGAGGCTGATGGGATCCTTGCTAAGTTGCTGCTGATTGGCCGATACCGTTATTCTTTGCCTGAGTACGGGGCCCAGACTTTGTTAGACTGTGGGGGATAGAGAAGTAGAAAACATAACCCCTGTAATCAAGGAATTGAAAATCACAGAATGAAAGGATTTTAGAGTTGGAAGTGGACATCACTCAGTGGCCATCTCATCTAAGCTCTATGTGGGAAAAATAAAAATCCTCCTACAATATACCCAGGTCCTCCAGTTTTTAGTGTAATAGAATTAACATTGACCCTGGAGTCAGAGCAAGTGGGTTCAAGTCTCACTTCTTTAAAAACATGTTTATTTCGTATTTTATTTACCCCCAATTACATGTAAAAACAATTTTCAATATTTATTTTCAAAATTTTGAGTTCCACATTTTCTCCCTCTCTCCCCATTGAGAAAGCAAGCAATTTGATGTAGATTATACATTTATATTCATGTAAAACATATTTCTATATTAGTCATGTTGAAAACGAAAACTTACATAAAAAACTTGAGAAAAATAAAGAAAAATTTTAAAAAGTATGCTTTGATCTGTATTCCGACTCTGCTAGATCTTTGTTTGGGGGTGGGTAGCATTGTGCGTCTTTCAGAGTTGTCGTATCATTGTGTCGGTGAGAAGAGCTAAGGCGTTCACAATATTGCTGTTACTGTATACAGTGTTCTCCTCTTAAATCTCATGTCCTGTGAGACTGTCCCTGTGATCCCATTGGGACAATCATTCCACCTTCCTTGGTCTCAACTCCCTGACCCATAAAATGAGCGATACAAACTAGACACCCTTTCAGCCGGCTTCCAACTCTACTCCTGTCACTGTATTACCTAAAGCTGGAAGAGATCTTGCAGGGCATCAGGTCAGCCCCGGCTTTTGATAGATAAAGAAGTCACCGCCCAGAGAACTGAAGGACTTGTCCACGGTCCCTAAGCTCTAAGTAACCAAGGTAGAATTACAACTTGGTTTTTCTTGAATAAAGCCCGGTTTTGCTCTCCCAGGCATCACGCTGCTCAAATGGCCTGTCCAAGATTTCCCAACTAATTATTGACAGAGCTAGGACAAGAACCCAGTTTTTCATCTCCCAACCCAAGTGTATTTCTTGCCATATGTCGCCTTTCTCAGCAATAAGGGTCTCCAGCCTGCCTGTTTGCTGCCTCCTGGACCCCTAGCTCAGATGCCACACTCTGAGTGACCATCTTCTCGCAAGCCCTATTTGCTCTAGAGGTGACCAGCCTCCCCTGCTCCAGGTCTCAGGTCATTTTCAAGCCGCTGGTCTGCACAAACAGAGGCAGAGAGAGCTCAGAGCCCAGAGCTCTCTCCCAGGGCCAGGCCAAATATCAAAACTCAAATTGTTTTTATTTGTTCATCTGAACAGTCCTAGAGGATGCTCCTCCTTATTAACGAGCCTGCACGCCATGCTGTGTTTAAAGTTCAAAGCTCGGTAGGACTCTAGGCTGTAATTAATCTCCGTCTCCGAATTCTAGAACACTTAGTGCAATTATAATTTCCTGTCGGAAAACCAATTTGGTAAAGCGGCGCTTGGAATGCCACATAATGCTGCTTCCTGTCCTCGTGCTGGGCAGGGGCTGAGGGCTCCGAGGCCCGCTGTTTTCTGTATCTGCTGTATGTGTGGCAAGTGACACTTCCCACTAACTTCTAAGTGTCTCATTAGGAGACCTGGATATAGAAGGCAGACCTATCTATAGACAAGCTTGTGTGTGCATATGTGCTTGTGTATATGCGTGTATGTATGTATACACACATCTCTACATACACATTCACATACATATGTAGGAGTACCTTGTTAGGAGACCTGGATGCAGAAGACAGACCTATCAATAGACAAGCTCATGTGTGCATGCACATGCATACACATGTGGTTGTGTGTTCACATATATGTGTCTGTATATACACATGTATGTGCATATATATTTGTGTGTGTATCCATATATGTGCCTACATCAATCAGTGAACACTTATTAATTACCTAGTATGTGGCAGGCCCTATGCTAGGCACTAGACATACACACATTCACCTCTTTTTTGGGGGGGAAGGTTATTATTATCCCTATTTTACAGATAAGGAAACTGAGGAAAATAGAGTTTTAATGACTTGCCCAGGGTCACACAGCTAGTAAGTATATGAATCTGGATTTGAACTCAGGTCTTCCTGACTCCAGGACCAATGCTCTATCCATCTAACCACTTAACTGCCAGGTTCAGAGCTGAAAGGAACTTCAGAGGCTGCAGTGGCCCTTGGACCACTGGCCTTGTTTCCATAGCCATCATCCAAGGGAGTAACTATTGTACAGAAGGGATCAGACCAACAGGCAAGCTCTCAGGGAGAGCTTGGGGACAGACAGGAAGTGGTCTGAGTCAGGCAAGTCAGATCACTGCCACCTCCCCTCAGAGTGAGGATGGAGGCATCCCAAGATCCCAAGGAGCACCATCACCTCTTCCGCCTAGGATGCTGGCCTAGCTTCCACCCTGGGACCCATAGAAAGGAAAGCTCCTGTGCTCAGTCCTTGGGTCCTGGAAAGGGTTCTACATCAGAGTTGAACCCCGGTCTTTCTGATTCTAAGCCTAGTGCTCTGTCCATTACAACCACTCCACTTTTCACAAGCCTCAGTTTCCTTATCTGTAAGATAGTGATAATATTAGCTCTACTTTATTCAGAGGATGGTTATGGGAAAAAAGGCTTTGTAACACTTAAAGCATCATTCAAATGTGAATTGTCATTATCATGGAAAGAGAAGGGAACATGGGAGGAGGGCTCCTTCCTCTGGTCTTTCATACCCCACTCTGCTACATGACTGCCCTGGGCAATGAGTGGGTGCACTGCCCCTCACCTCTGTCCTCCTGCTCTGCTTTTTTCTTTTTTCCTTTGATGATACCCCCATTTCCTTTCCTCTGGCTCTCTTCCTCACTCTTCTCACCTCTCTTTTCTGTATGGCTTCCTTACCCATTCTCCCCTTGGCAGTTTGTAGCTTCTTCATTTCCTCTCTCTCTCGAGCCTCCTATCTTGTTTCCAGATCATTCTCTCCTCTTCTTCTTTTTTAATATTGTAACTTTCCTTTTGAATTTTCATTTCAGGTTCCAGGCTGACAAATCATTATGTTCTGTAGCTCAAGTGAAAGCAGGCACATACATATACTGAGTACACATGCTCCAACCTTCAAAACCCCCAACCAGGAGCTTTGATCCCTATGCAGAATGAAACTGTTGTATTACAATCAGGTCTACAGGTAGGACTAATGGCACCCTTGTCCTGCTTGGATGACCCAAATGAAATCTTACCTTATTCCAAACCCTATGCAAAGCCCTCAAGAACAGGAACAGTTTCATTTTTGTCTTTTTCTCCCCTTCCTCCCCACCTCCCCTCAGGGTTTAGCACAATGCTTCACACATAGTAGGCACTTAATATATATTCTTTGATCGATCACTTATGAGATGGCAGAGACAAAACGAGCAGCAATTTGAGTGTAGTCATGATGGATGGTTTTGATTTTCTCAGAAAAGTAGAAAGTGAGGTCATTGTTACCTTTTGTGTGAATTTGTATGGTTTTCTTTGTGAAAGTCAATTGCAGCAAATTAGGTCTGTCTGTGCATTATCTAAGAGAGCGCAGTTCTTGGCAAGAAAGCTGATCTCTCTCCATAGGTAGTTTTCAGAAGTAAGCCCAAGAATTTGCCCTGTGAGGAGATCTCATCCCAAGTTACCCAGGGAATGTCTTGCTGAGATATTCTCTCTTTTCTAAGCTAGAGGGCAGTAGCAGGGAAAGGAGGCAATAGTTGATATGTATCAACAGGGGACAAAAGATGCAATTAGAAAATGGTAGATAAGAATGAAGTAATTGGTAGGATTATTGGGGATGTTTGTGACAGTGACTTTGTGTGATACATTTTAATGATCTGGTGATTGGGACAGATACAAGTCAATGTCTCTGGAAGAAGGTTGGTAGTTTACAAGCTGGGATATATGGGGGAAGTTTGTAATCAATATGCCATAGAAAAGATTATGGGGCACATAAAGATGGCAGACTTACTGCAGAGGTAGGACTATTGCACATCTTTCTACCAATGCCAGTGTCTCGGTGAGCCGTCTGTCTTTACTGGCTGTCCTGATGTAGTTCAAAGGAGCAATGAAGAATTCCTTACATTTCTTCTTCCTTCCCCTCTCCTCCTCTGGTTCAATAATCAAAATAACTGACATTTATAGAGCAATTTAAAGTTTTCAAAGTGATTCACATATATTTTCTCATTTGAGCCTCACAAAACCCCTGCAAGGCAAGATATTATTATCTTATATTTGAAGGGTTGTCACATGAAAGAAGGATTTCACATGTTGTGTCCCAGAGGGCAGAGCTAGAAGCAGTGGAAGAAAGCCACTAAGAGACCAATGGAGGTTTGATGGTAATAAAAGCTCCCTCATCATTTGAGCTGTTCCAAAGGAATAAGCTGCCTTGAGAGGTGGTAGGCTCCTATTCCCTGGAGACCTTTAAGGAGAAGTTGGAAATCACTTGTTGAGTATGTTGTATGTAGCAGGTATTCTCAAGTATGAGTTGGAGAGGCCACTGGAGATGGCCACTGAGATCCTGTCAGACTTTCAAGTTCTGTGATCCTATAATTCTGTGATCCCCAATTTTCAATGACAAAACCAAGGGTCAGGGATGTTAACCAATTTCTCCATGGTCACACAGCTAGAAAGTATCAGAGGGAGGCTTTAAATCCTGGTCTTTTGATTCCAAATGAGTTTCTAGGTAGACAGTTGAAAATAACATGGTACCTCTTGGGACAAAAGCATTAAAACTCTTCTTTTTCTACTATCTCTCACTTGGTGATCTCATCAGCTCCCATGGATTGAGTGGTCATATCTTTTAAGATGTTTCTCAGATCAATATATTGCATAATCTGTTTAGCTCTCTAGTCCCCCCCACCAACAGCCTGCTGGATATCTATACCCGGATGCCCTTCTGGCATCTCAAACTAATCTAAATTCTTCACTAGTCAAGGATATGTAATTATAACACATTTTTCCATCAGCATTGGTCACACATTCTCTACATATTAATAGGTGATCTTCAAGAAATACTGTGGCTAAAAAATTCATTGTTTAGGCAACTTGATGGATAAACATCTTGGTACCTAACTCAGTCTTCAGAAAACAGATCTATGGTGACTCACTGAACCCATACTTAAAGTCATTCTAGGTTACTAGAACATGGCAGATCTCGTGCTTTTCTGGGTTGACTTTAAGAATAAGTCATGGTCATTTCCACATCAGTGTGAGGCACCAGAGTTGATCTTTAATGGAGTATCTCAAAGTAAACCTGCCAAATATGAAACTCATTGTATTCACTTGTATGTATTGTCTCCCCCAGGAAAGCAAAAGGAGTTATTTCATTTCTATTTTGTGGTTCACAGTACCCAATATAGAGATTTATACATAATAGGCCCTTAATTAATGCTTATTGATTGGTTCTCTACTAATTACTAATTGTTCCCTTCTCCAAATGTTCCTTTCTTAAGGGGACCATCATTTTCATAATTACTCAGGTTCATAACATTGGTATTCTCCTTGACGTGTCCCTAAACCCAATTAGTTCACAAATTTTGTCCATTTCACCTGCATAGTACCTGCCCCATCTTTCCCCTTCTCTCTCTCCCATGTTCACTACCTTAGTTCAGATTCCTATTACCTCTCAACTCAGTAACTGAGATAGCTTCCTAATTGGTTTCTCTGCTTCTATTTTCTCTCATCTTCAGTCAATCCTGCACAGAGCTGCCAAAACAATCTTTCTAAGGCACAGATAGGACTATGTGAGTCACTTGATCTAAAAAACATTCATGACTCCTCGATGCCAGCAGGGAAAAATATGGCATCTTCATCCTGGCATTTGAAGACTTCCATAATATGGCTTCTGCTTACCTATCCAGTCTTATTTTCCCATTGGACACTCTTCTTATTGTTGCCTATTTGTTTCAGTCATGTCCCATTCTTCATGACCCCACTTGGGGTTTTCTTGGCAAAGATACTGGAGTGATTTGTCTTCTCTAGCTCATTCTGCAGATGAGGAAATTGAAGCAAACAGAGTGAAGTGACTAGCCCAGGGTCACAAAGCTACTAAGTGTCTGAGATTGGATTTAAACTCAGGAAGCTAAGTCTTCTTGGTTCTAAGCCCAGTGTTCTATGCACTGTACTACCTAGCTGCCCAGCTAAACTGTTCTTACTATTAGCTATTCCCTGGACTCAACATTCCTTTGTGTATTTGTTCAATCAGGTCACCATGCTGGAAATGCAGTCCTTCTTAAACACAGTTTCTCTGTAGGTTTGTCTTCCTTTAGAGTTCAGCTCAGGTCCCATCTCCTCTTTGAAATCTTCTCTGTTCTCTCCAGTTATTCATGTTTTCTTCCTTCTCAAACCACCTTGCAATTGTTTTTCTGAATGCAGTCTCTCCCCTCCCCCAATAGAGTATAAGCTCCTTGAGGGCAGAAACTGCCCTATTTTTAAATTTCCTTTCTTTAACACCTAGCATAGTGCCTTGCATGAAGAAGATATGACATTTGCTGACTTGAAGGAATAAGAATCCAATGGATTCAGAAGCTGCCCTGAACCCTGACCTCATCCTAGTCTATCATCCATGAAGTGGGCCCTAAAGATCTGGGGAAGACCCACTGTGGCCTCACCAGCATGTCCAGTCTAGACCATCCCCAGGACCAGGGAGACCCTGGTGCTATCCTCGACAGCTTGCTCCCCTGTCCTTCTTGGAGGCAAACACTGGAACCAGTTGACCCTAGACTGCTGCCCTACTTGCCTTCTACACCTATTTATTTTCAACCTCTTCTGGTAGATTCTGTGTGCACACATGTGTATGCACACATGCTTCTGTGTATGTGTGTGTGTGTGTGTGTGTGTGCGTGCGTGCGCATGCACACGCAAGTCTGCCTGTGCAGGGGTGGGAATGGCCCTGGCTTCCCTCATCTTTGTATAGTTCCAGAAGCATCTTTCATTGCCAAAATATCAGCTCCTTTGGGGCAAAGTGTTGAGTTTAGAGGAGAGGCTTTCTGTAGATTCGAAATATTGTTACATTGGAAATTCCTCCTGATGATCCTGTCATACAGCCCAGAGAGGAATTCAGTATGCTATAATGTCAAGGTCCAGATGTCTATTCAAAGGTGCTGTTGAAGGAGCTGCTGCAGGAATATGTTGTATCCTGGACTCAGGTGACCAGGATGAGGTCAGGGCTCAGGGCAGCCTCTGAAGCCATCAGATTCTTGTTCCTTCAGTTCAGCTATAATGTCTTCCCTGTGTGAAGCACTGTCTTTGGTGGTGGAGATGGAACAGTTTATCCTCTATGGAGGAGGAGAGAGAATACAGGTGATTTGAAGATGGAAAGACCATGATAACTGGGGATGTTCCTTACTATCTGCTCTATGGCTTCCAAGTATGTGATCTTAGGTAAGTCACTGAATATCCATTGGGCAATTTCCTAAAATCAGACATATGGATTGAGAGGCAGCATGGCGCCACTATGGAGAGAGTGCCTTCCTGCTTTGGGTTTGAGTTCTGCTTCTGGCTGCTTCCATCTGTATGACTCTGGGTAAGTCACTTAGCTGGGCAGTGTCCAAGGCAGGCTGACGTAAGTGAGGTGAGCTTCTTCCTCAGAGGATTCCTTATACTTTGGAGACCCTGGCATGGCATAGGGGATAGAGCATGGTGCTTGAAATCAGGAAGACCTTCATTCAAATCCTGCCACTGCTGCTTACAAGTCGTGTGACCATGGATGAGTCACTTAAACTCTGTCTGCCTCCGTTTACACATCTGTAAAATGAGAGATTTGGAACAGGCTCCTTTTAAGCTCGAAATCTATGATTCTATGATATTCCCCATCAATAATACAACAATCTTTTCAGGATTGTAGTGAGAGAATCAGATGAAATAACAATGACTTATATATTATAAACTGTATAGCAGGCTATATATATGCAGATATAATATATTTATAATATATATTTACATATAGATTTATGTTATATGTTTAAATGTCAATATACAATAAAATTTTAGGCAACTAGGTAGGGTACTGCATAGATTGCTGGACTAGGAATTGGGAAGAGATGGGTTCAAATCCTTCCTTGTACACTAAACTTGTGACCTAGGATAAGTCACTTGGCCTCTCTAGGTCTCACTTTCCACATCTGTAAAATGGGGATATCATCTATTTCATAGGGTAGTAGTGAGAATCAAATGTGATAATGCCTGTAAAAGTAATTTTCAATATTTAAAGCATCATATTAGTTCTATTGTTTAATAACAATAATACTAGCATTCATAATAACACTGCAGGGAATTCACCTTCTTTATGATTTTTTAAATTGCAGAAGGAAAAAGCATTTCATATGGGAATGGGCTCTGTAATAAGCAATATGTAATATAGTGAGGAGTTCAGTGGAGAGAGACATCAGGGCAGATCAACAAGGTCAATGAAGGCTTCACCAAAAGGATAAGATTTGAACTGGACTTTAAAGAATGAACAGGGGACAGAGAGAGAGAGAGAGAGAGAGAGAGAGAGACAGAGAGAGACAGAGACAGAGAGACAGAGAGAGAGAGACAGAGAGAGAGACAGAGACAGAGAGAGAGAGAGAGAGAGAGACAGAGACAGAGACAAAGACAGAGACAGAGACAGAGAGAGACAGAGAGACAGAGACAGAGAGACAGAGACAGAGAGAAAGAGAGAGACAGAGACAGAGACAGACAGAAAGACAGAGACAGAGACAGATGGACAGATATAGAGATAGAGATGATAGAGATGGAGACATAGAGAGAGACAGAGAGTGACAAACTCAGAGAGAGGAATGAGGGACATGTTATCAGGTGGAGGGATGGCATAGACCCCAACTTACTTTAATTTCCCAGGACCAGCTAGACATCAAGAACAGGAAGCAGAATCCTGAACTGCTTGGGATGGGTGGGGTGGAGTTACAGCTTTCTCAGATCCCAAGGAAGCAAGGAAGTGACTGAATTCTCATTAGAAACTCTGACACCCCCTGAGGGGCCTCAGTCCCACCTCTTGGACAAATATAGGTGGATGAGGAGAGGGGTAGGGATGGGGAGAGGGGTTGAATCTAGCAGACCTACCCTAGGTCACTAAAATCATGCCCTCTTCCATCTATCTCAAGATGAGAATGGTGGGGTGCAAACTGGGTAGTTCCTAGTTCACTCTACATTTTCCTTGCTCATTTTTTTGGCTGGGAATCCTGTACTGGCCATAAAATGGATGTGGATTGGGTAAATTGTATGTGTGTCTTTGTAGGGGCCTTATGTATCCTTTAGTTCCTTCAGATGAGAGGAGCATTGGACTGAAAACTCCAAACCTGAGGGTCCTTCAAGAATTTCTCCAAGTTCTGAATATATCTTCTATGACAACACCATCCCCATCCCCACCCCCATCTCCATCCCCACCCCTATCCCCATCCCCATCCCCATCCCCATCCCCATCCCCATCCCCAACCCTATCCCCATCCCCATCCCCATCCCCATCCCCATCTGCATCCCCATCTGCATCCCCATCCCCATCCTATCACTATCACCATTACTATTCCCATCTCCAGCCCTATCCATCACCATCAATGACACCTTTACTATCACTACCATCATCAGCTGCCAGCAGCAGCAGCTGGTACCCAGGTCAGACTGTTTCCCACCAGACCCTGGGACTTCTCATCGCACCCCAGAAACCTCCTCAGCCTAGATTATGTCAGTTTCTGGAATTTCCACCTCCCAAGGACCTTCTGCCAGTGTTTCAGATTGAATGGTTCCTCCCAGAATGCTCATTTAAGGAAGGCATCCTGACCAACCATCTTCATTTCTCACCAGGCTGCACTCCAACCTTCTCCATCATTTATTTCACATCTTCCCTACTCCTGACTTTATTTCACCTTCACCCTCCCGCATCCTCTCGGACTTTTTCTCTGTGTTGTCTTCTCCTATCCTTGAAGACAGACACTGTCTTTCTTTGACTTGTATTTGTATTGCCAGCACTTGAAGTATAGCAAGTACTTAATACATGTTTGTTGATTGACTGACTGATTATGAGAAGTAGAGCCAAATATGGGGTTCAGCCACAAAACTTAGCTTCATAAGCATGTGTTTTATTCTAGCCTAAGGGCATATATATTTGAGCAAAGCTGAAAACGAGGAAGGACCATCAAAGCATAACTTTGCCCTGGCGGCTCTCTGCACCCATTGCCTGGATTAACTCTGAATTCCCTCCCCAGTTACAGCCTTGTAGTGTCCTCCGGTCTCTGTATTGCTTGCCCCTGTCTCAACAAATACAAATTTTTATATTTGGGGCCACTTGTTCCAGGTACAAAAATCATTAGTTTGGACTCTTCCTGAGGTCAGGGACAGCTCAAAGCAAAATTGGGAAGTCAGCAAAGTTTATCTTCCATGACCTCTAATTTATTTGGTTAGTGATCCTTTCCTCCTTCAATCCAGTTAATCATTATACATTTATTAAGCTCCTATTATGTGTTGTGGCACCGTGGTGGGTCCTAAGAATATAAAGATAGAAATGAGGTGTGTGGTTGTACCTGACCTCAAGGAGCTTACACTGAACCCGAGAGACAGGCTGTTTTCCATCATCCTCTTCCTCCAAGTGTTCCTTCTTCCTAGGGTTTGCCTGAGTCCTGCCATCCCATTCATGTTCTTACAAGTCTATCAATTAATATCAGCTACCACATCAATTACTTCTGGGTCCCTCTTTAGCTGTACTTTACATTTCAAAATGGTTCTCTTGAAGACTCAAATCAATGAAGCTCTATTAGTGGAATGACAGGCAATGGGAGAGTATTTGGGGCAGAGAGCTCTATCCAATGGCCACTCAAATTCTATCACATTGGCAACCTCCTCTTGTGCTGGTTCCATGGGAGAAGTCTGTCGGTAATCACAACATCTATAATGAAATATCACATGGTACTAGAAGCAAAAAAAAATATCGAATTTGGCTTCAGGTCCTTTTCCTTGGTCATTTCCAAGGGCACAGTTGTCTGAGGGAAATGGTGTTGGTGGGAAGAGAAGTGGTGTGGGCAAACATTGCCACCCCCACCCCCATAGGTAGACCCATATGCTTTATCCATACCACACACACACCATGCTTATACACACAGAGCACATTTGGGTGTACATGTGGTTAGCACACAGTCTACTGGCACCCACTTCCTCTTTTTTCTTCCCTAAGCTGCAAGTACCGTGGCCACTTGTGATGCTGATGCTGATACTGATTTTCATGGAAGCTATGACCTGCTTCTTTTTTTCCAACCTGGACTGATTTGTCCCTCCTTAGGCAGCCTGGTGGCCCTCTGCTCTTTGGTCCTTATCATATTGCCTCTAAACATATTGTAGATACTCAATCATCTTTAGCCCAACTGTAGCTCAGAATTCTGAAGCCCAAATAATTCACCCACCTTAGACTCCCCAGAAGCAAAATTTTTTAAAATAATATTTTATTTTTCCCAATTATGTGTAAAACATTTTTGAATATTCATTTAAAAATGTTTGAGTTCCAAATTCTGTCTCCTCTGCCCTTCCTTGAGACAGTTAGCAAATTGATATAGGTTATACATGTGCAATTATGCAAAACATATTTTCATATTAGTCATATTGTAAAAGTAGACACAGACAAAAAAAAGAAAAAAATAAAGAAAGTTAAAATAGTATGCTTCAATCTGCATTCAGACTCCATCAGTTCTTTCTCTAGATGTGGGTAGCATTTTTCATCATGAGTCCTTTGGGATTGTCTTGGATTATTGAATTGCTGAGAATAGTTAAGTCATTCACAGTTGATTATCCTACAGCAACCTTACTGTTACTGTGTACATTGTTGTCCTGGTTCTGCTTACTTCACTTTGTATCACTTCATGTAAATCTTTCTAAGTTTTTCTGAAAACATTTTGCTCATCATTTCTTACAGAACCATAATATTCCATCATAATCATATATCACAATTGTTCAGTCATTCCCCAATTGATGGGTATCACCTCAGTTTCCAATTCTTTGCCACCATGAAGAGAGCTGCTATAAATGTTTTTGTGTAAATAGATCCTCCCTACTTTTTTTTTTAATCTCTTTAGGATACAGACCTAGTAGTGGTATTGCTGGCTCAAGGGTATATACAGTTTTTTAGCCCTTTGATCATAGTTCCAAAGAAACAAGGATTAAAAGTATGCACCATTAAGCTCGATTCTGCTTCCTTTTTCTATTGCTTATGCCTCAAAATAATTGGCCCCACTGCCTGGAGTCACCCTCCTTCTTTCTCTCCCTCCTCCCCTAGTGGGCTGTTGACTTGAATTGCTGGGAGGTAGCCCATCCCTGTTAGGTTCTCAGGGGCTGCCAGGCTGATAAATCAGGACACATGACAGTATCTTCTGTGCCTTGAAGAGACAACATATAAACCAAGAGATAAGAAGCATGGCTTTTCAGCTCATATTAAATCACTCTTTTTTCCCTGCCATATCTTTGAGGGCAACAGGTCCTTTTGAGAAGCTCTGTTTTTCAACAAAAGGAGAGAGTCAGTCAGAGCCCAAGCCCCACTTGAAATGTAAAAGATCGAGTAGAGAAATTCAGCTTCATCATCCAGTCTATCAGCAGGGTTTGCCACTTTTACCAAAGGTCCCAGCTTGAGGCAGGCAGCTCAGTAATTGGAGTTTGAGGAACCAAGGGGAAGAGGAAGCCCTAGGCTATGCCAAGATCATTCTGTTTTTTGGGGGTTACATAGTTTTGATTCAGAGTGGTGCAGCAGAACCCCAGAGTTCCACAATCACAGACTTTGGGAGTTGGAAGGGACCTCAGAGGTTTATCTTATCTAACACATATGTGAAAAGAAAACCTGTGATTATATGTCTGATAAGTGGTCCTCTAGTTTCTGTTTGAAGACATCCAAGGGGGTCCTTCTTCCCTCCAAGGGGGAATCCATCACTCCTAGAGGCAACCCCATTCTCCTATTGAACAATTCAAATTGTTAAGAAGCTTTTTGCTTGATATCAAGCCTCAGCTAACCTTCTCGCCATTATTAGTGATTCTACCCTCTGGAGCCAAATAGAATAACTGTAGTTTTTCCTCAAGTAATACAATATTTGGGGAGGCTAGGTGGTATAATGAATAGAGTCCCTGGAGTCAGGAGGACCTGAGTTCAAATTCGGCCTCAGATACTTAACACTTACTAGCTGTGTAACCTTGGGCAAGTCATTTAACCCCAATTGACATGTCTTCCCCCCTCCAAAAAGAAAAAAAAAGATACAATATTTAAAAAATGTAAAGATATTAAAAAAGTGTAAAAGCACTTAACACAGTACCTTGCACATAGTAGGTGCTATATAAATGCTTATTCTCTTCCCTCTCCTCCTCCACATGGTAGTCCTTAAAAAACCTGAAGACAGTTATCATGTGTCCCCTACCCCCAAGCTAAGTCTTCTTTTCTCTAGGTTAAGTATGCTCCTTTCTCTCAATCCAAAAAGCGCAGACCCTGGAGTCACAGGACCTTTGCTCAAATCTCAGATCCTAATATTCCTGAGAGAAGACAGCTTGACTCGGGACTGATACTTTCCAGCAGTAGGAATTCAAGCAAGTCATTTAAACTCTTCTTTCCCACATCTGTAAAATGAATGGGTTGTACTAGATGGCTTCTGAGGGTCCTTTCAGCTCCAAATCTAGAGAATTCTATCATTCCAGGAATGACTTTTTGAGTGTGTTATACATTTGCCTTCTCCTCTGAGAGAGTGATGAGCACCCAGCAGACACTCAATAAATGATAACACTTTACCTTCATTTAGCTATTTAAAGTTTACAGGCATTCAATGTATAATGACTCTGTATGGTAGGTAGTCTAGGTAGTTCTTCCCCATTTTATGGATGGAGAAACTGAGGCTAAGAGAAGGAAAGTGACCTGTCAGCATTCTGGAATTAGAACTTGTCACTGACTCCAAGCTCAGCTTTGTGACAGTCACTCATTTGTGCTTCCTGACATATTCTGCTCAAACCCTGAAGCTTGTGGATCTTGGAACCTTTTCCTTTACAAATTGTTGGTTTTCAGTCGCATCCTGATGACAGTATGATAAAGACAATGTGATGCCACATGTCCACCCAGAAATATTCAGTGGCACCCTATTACTTCTAGAATAAAATACAAAATCCTCAGTCTAGCATTAAAATTCCCTCCCAGTCTGGTTCCTATTGATCTTTCCAGTCTATTTCGTGTTAATCCTCTTTACACCCTCCTTATTCCAATGAAACTAACCTGCTTACTATATATACCCCACCTTCTGACAACTGTGGTTTGAACAGGCATTACCCCATGCATAGAATGGATTCCCTCCTCCTCTCTCTTAGGATCCCCAATGATAAGGATGGGAGCTGAACCCCTAAAAGGAAAAGCGCATGTCTTTGGGATCTGGACCCCAAAAGGAAGAGCCCCTGGACTTTTCCATATAGCCCAGATCCTTGGCATCCACCTGAGGTATCTCCCATGCCCATAATCCTTTTGTTGAGCCCTCCTACCCCCAAAGGCATCCTTCTCTGTTGTTTCCAGATAACCCCAGGCTATTTCCCACCCTTAATTCCATCTAGACCCTTTATCTGTTACCTTCAGGTCACCCCAGGATAGGACCACTCCTAGATCATATCCAGATATTTCCTCAGTCTTTTTGTCCATCTTGCCCTCATTGAATCTCACGGATTAAAATCTGGCTGATTTGTACCGGCAATACAATAAATCTTGTTACTTGGACTGAAAGGAGACTTGACTGGTTGAATTCTTTCAAGGAAGACTCGTGCCCTTTTGTCCTGTATTTTAGGGTTCCCAATACCCTGAGACTGCAACACCTAGTTCCTATCAAAGCCCAGGTCAGGTACCACTTCCATAGGTAAGGCTTTTCCTGATGCTCCTAGTAATTAGCTCTTCCCTGCCATTCCCCTAAATCCTTTTATATATTTTGTTTTTACTTACTAGTGTAAGCATTGTATCCTCCCAATGGATTGTAAGTTCCTTGAGGGCAAAGACTATTTCGTTTTTTGCCTTCTTTCTTTCTAGGGAAATGCCTGGCACATATAGTCACTAATAAGTATTTGCTGGATTCTTGTTAAATGTAGTAGAAATAACAATCGATTTCAAGTCGAGGCTTTTTATTGAATTCTACTCCTAATTGGCTATGTGACCTTGGGCAACTCACTGTACACTGTACTGACCTTGGGCAACTCACTGCAACTCACCTTGGGCAACTCCACTTTCCTTAGTAGTAAAATGGGAGTAATGGACCATTTGCTTTCTAAAGTCCCTTTGGTTCCTTGGTTCTGATTTCTTTAATCATCTTGTCCAAGTATCTTACAGGAGCTACAATCTAATCCTTCATCTGAATGATCCCTTATGTGTTGGTAGATTTAGTACCCTGAAACCAAAGACCCTGGGGCTTTTTTAATTCAGTGTTAGGCACATAGTGAAGGTTTGATAAAGGCCTTTTGACTTACTCTAGAGTCTGGACTTTCTGGGATCTGAAACTTTCCTTTTTTTAGTTCTCTCTACTGTCTCTGCCTTCATCTTGAGTTTCCCAACCCCTGTGATATGTCCAAACCAAGTGATTTTTGCAGATGGAAATTTGCATACATAATGTAATTAGGGCCAATTGAATTGTTGATTAGACTGGAATCACTTGACTCCTACCTTGAGGCAAAGAGACTCTTAAAATACCTGTAGCTAAGACAAGCTTTTGTTTTTGAAAGATAACCATTCCCAAATCTCCCATTTTAAACATCAATTTCCTAAGTCCCCTTCCCTCTAAATTTTAGCTGGGATCCTGAACAACTATACGAGTAATTAACTTCTTGAAAGACCAGCCAATAAACATTCATTTCTGCTAGAGCTTGGATCTTAGGGAGAGTGGACTTTTTTTTTTTCATTTATTTAGGCACATATTTTGATAATGGACTCTCTCATAAGGTAGTCGACTTGTGTTAATGACACAGGGTTAATGTGAAGGGAAGATTAAACTATAGAATATGAAAAAGAGTTCAAGGTTTGTTATGTGATAATATATACCATTGTTATTAGCTCATTTGATTTTGGATTGGAGATCTAGAGCTAGAAGGAATCACAAAAGGCATCTATCTATTTCAATCCCCTCATTTTACTGATGAAGAAATAAGGAAATTAAGTGATTTACCAAAGGTCACATAGATAGTTGGCATGAAAAATGGGATCTGAACCCAGGTCCTCTTACTACATTGTACTATGCTAAATATTATTCTCCCCTCCTTCCCCATTCTATAGGTAAGAAAACTGAGCATTAGACAAGGACTTGTATAATCAATCCAAAATGGTGCCAGAATATAAACTCAGTGTGATCTATAGCTATTGTAAGCACAGTATTGTTCAGAAGGAGATTGCTGACAGTTGGGTTGACTTCTCCCCAACTAGGGAACAAGGGACTTGAGCTGGGTCTCAAAGGATGTGTAGGATTTAAATATACTAAACTTGATGGAAAGAAAAAAACTGGAATGGGTTACCTTGGGGAACAGGAACTTCCCCTTCTTTACAGTACTTTAAGCAAAGACTGGATGACTGTTTGTCAAATGTGTTGTAATAAGGGTTCTGATATGTCCTTTCCAACACAGAAATGCTGTCATTCTATGAGAAATAGAGCCAGCAGGATAGTTAAAGGGAGGTGGTAGAGTATGACCCAAAACACAGAGAGATCAGAGTGAGCATGCTTTATTTGTTTTCATGTGGGTAGTTTGATGAGAAGACTAGCCTACCAGGGAATGGTGGGAGATAATGTTGGAAAAGTGGTTTGGGGCCAGATTATATGAGTATCACCAATTCCAAGCTCAGGTTACTCAGTTTCACTGGAAGAGAATCAGAGGACCTGGTTTCAAATCTAACCTCAAATATTTCAAATCTAAACCTCAAAAACTCTTGTGTGACCCTGAACAAATAACTTGACCTCCCTGGGTATCAGTTTCCTCATCTGTAAAAGGAGGGAATTTCAGTGAAGGACCTATGAGGTCTATTCCAGTTTCTAGATCTATGATCCTTTGCCTTTGGATTTTGGATCATAGACTGTTAGAGTTGGAAGATACCTCAGAGATCCTGTACCTAGTCCAACTCTCCTTTTTTCAAATGAGAAAACTGAAGACTCTGGAAACTTCTCTGGGAATCAACTAATTTGCCTGAGGTCATACAGAAATAAGAAACAGAATCCAACACTCATACCCAAGTCACCAGCCTGGTGGTCTTTCCAGTGCCCCATTCTCTATTGCCTTGTCATTTACAGCAACTCTTCATTGCTTATTTGATCAATTCATTAAAATACAATTGTGCCTGTTTATTTTTACTTTCCTTGGTTTGGATCTCCCTGTGATTGGGAGTGGGAAGAAGAGGATTCTTCAAGACATGGAAAAGGTCAAGGATACTACTTAGCAGTGTTTTGAGGAAGAATTATAGAATTTCAGAGCTAGAAGTATCTTTAATGACAATCTTATCCAACCTATATCACTCCCCCCCAAATAAAATCCCCATTATATCATGTCTAACGGTGGTTATCCAATGTCTACTTGAAACTACTGCACACTTAAATAGCCCTTTCCACTTTTGGACAGCTCTAATACTTAGAGCAGTTCTTCCTTACTGCAAGGGAATTAACCTCTCTCTCTCTTTTTTCTTGCTTTTTGTAGGGGAGGGCAATTGGAGTTAAGTGACTTGCCCAAGGTCAAACAGCTAGGAAGTGTTAAGTGTCTGAGGTCGGATTTGAACTCAGGTCCTCCTGACTCCAGGGCTGGTGCTCTATTCACTGCTCCACCTAGCCACCCCAAAATTTAACCTCTTTGTCATCTCTACCCTGTGCTCGTAAGTTTTTCCTCTAGTGTCAAATAGAATAAGTCTAATTTTTTTCCATATGACAGTTTTTCATGACCTTGAAAAGAGCTATCATGTCTTCTCTGAACCTTTTCTTCTTCAGGCTAAGCATCTTCAATCGCTAACTCCCCTGTGCCATCCTCTGAACAATCTTATAGTTGGGGAGAAGGGGGGGATGGGCCAGTGAGCCTAGTTTTTATGAGCATGCTCAGTATGTTTTGTATAATTCTCACATGGAATTCAGGGCATGCATTGGTTGTCTACTTACCTCATGAAGAAGAGGAGGCTTTTGCTTGACTGCTGACCTAGAACTGAAAAACAAAAGGCACTAAGTGATGACTTGGTCCTCTTTTTTCTTCAGGCCGTTTTTCTTTTTTGAGGGCAGGGGAGGCTATAAGCCTCTGGGTGAGAAGAAACTTTGGACCTTCATTTCCCCATCACAGATTCTGACATGTGACCTGCAAACATGGACTTCTGTCTTTGCATTTGATCTTGCTCTTAGGTATAAGAATCTTGCACTAGGTCTTAACCTTGTAAACTTCATAAGGTTGGGAGAGTAAACTGTCAGAGGTCTAGGTGACTGAATCGATGTCAGATTTTGTGGAGACCAGTGAGGAATGAAATCCCCAAAGACTGACTCAACCTAGCATAGATGTGAATTGAATTCAGTCAAGAGACAGGTGACAGTCACCTCAAAACTTGGGTGGATGTTTCATAGAAATTGCTTTGAGTTTGAGCCCACTCCCTTCAGACTCTAAGGTGGCAGAAGAGAGAGTGTGCCTCCAGGTTTTTGGGGAAAATGTTTGGATTTCTGTTCTTGCTTTGACTTCTCAGCAAATGCCCCTTTGTAAAAAGCACATTGATGTTAATTGGTTAAAGGATACTGGTACTCTAGTCATTGGTGATAAAGGAAGGGGAGGACACATCAGAATGGAATCGTAACCTAATAGCATTGGAGAAAGAGAGCCCCATCCAGCCTTCCCAGGGTCATTCCTAGAACACTGAGGGAGAGATGTGACCTTACTCAAAGATCTGATGCATCTGTGACAGTGGAAATTGGAATAAGGATGCTAAAAGCTTCTAAGGGTTAGACTCTCTATTGGTCAATGTCCTTTTTAAAATGTGGTGCTAAGAACTGACCTCAATATTCCAGATGTTGTCTCAACAGAGTAGGGTATTATACCAAGAACCCCCTCTTTCCACCCACTTATTCTCACTCAATACCTTGCCTCTCTTAATGCATCTTAATAACATAAGCTCTGGAGGGTAGGAACTGTTTAGTTTTCTAACTCCAAATCTAACACAGTGTTTGTTGAATTGAATAGCACACACTTATTGAACTCAAGGATCCTATAGAAATTAAGAGTAGGGAAAAGGATCAATCAATCTTTCAGTGAACAAAATGGCTTTTAAGCATCTACTATGAGACAGCCTTTCTTTTACTTTTTTTTTGGGGGGGGGGAAGGCAGGGCAGTTGGGGTTAAGTGACTTTCCCAAGGTCACACAGCTATTAAGTGTTACATGTCTGAGGCCACATTTGAACTCAGGTCCTCCTGACTACAGGACTGGTGCTCTATTCACTGTGCCACCTAGTTGCCCCTATGAGATAGCCTTTGAAGGGCTGTTACCTGGAAAGGGGGTTAGATCTGTTTGCCTCAGAAAGTAGAATTAGGATCACTGAATAGAAACTACAGAGAGAATGTTTAAGTTAGGAAAAGCTCACTAACAACTGGAATTATCCAAAGGGTGGGAATAGACTGCCCAAAGACATCATGTTTTTCTCTATAATGGAGGTTGTCAAGTGAAGGCTGAGTAACCATTTGTCCTATGAATTGTAGGAAGAATTGTTTTTTAACCTTCTGGTTGGGCCAGATGGTTTTTGAAGTCCTCTCTAACTGTAGTTCTATGTTCTTTCAGTTCATTATAATCTACTAAACAGGATTAAGACTAGACCTAAATAAAATTTTATTGGTGGTATAGGGATATCCCTATGAGAAAACTTCCACCTTCTCCATATCTTTTCCATAAAACATTGAGAGGTTAAATGTTATGACTAGTCACACACCCAATAATTGTCAGAGGTGGAACTTAGGCTGAATCTTCCTGAATGGCTCTCTATCTACTCCCCCAGTCTGCCTCTACTAGAGAAGTCATCAAAAAACAAAAACATAAATACCCTTTTGAGTCTAATCTCCAGTCATGATTTCTTTGCACTTGATTGGCAGAATTAGATCTAAGAATCTTTCAGTGATACAATACAACTGGCAAGTTGGGTCAATGGCCAGTCCCACTTCTTCTTGTCTACTTGGTCATGTTCCTAGTCAACAGGTCTCCTGTGTGATGTATCTTGTTAATATTGCTGTCACCTCCATGTCAGGGTGAATGACAAGAAAGCATTGGAAGGCACCAGTCCCTACAACCATTGCTTACCAACATTTTCCCTTTATAAATAAGGAAACTGAGGCTCAAGGAGGTTAAATGATGCCCATGATCACCCAGGTAGTACATAAAAGGTTGGGTTTGAACCCAAATTGATGGGGTATTCAGTATGGATAGGAGGTAGGCAATTTTATGACCCCTAAGTAATGGAGCTGCTTGGAGGGAACTTACAGAGGGCCATTTGATCTGGTATGGATGGAAGAACTGGCCAGGTGACACCTCATTTTTGAAAAGGCAGCCTAAATAACTGACATTTATTTAGTTCATTAAATATTGAAAAACTATCTGTATACATAATTTCACTTATACCTTACAACAACCCTGTGACACAGGGGCTAGTATTATTCTAATTTTACAGAGAGGTTAGTAATTGGCGTACAGTGAGAAACCCCTGAAGATGGGGATTGGAACTCGGTCTTTCTCATCTTGAGAGTAGCACTCTGCCCATTCTGCCACGCTGCCAGCCACAGCCAAGCTGCAGAAGCCCCAGCAGCAGGCAGCGCCACTTGAGAGACAGTACCTGAAGTTAAGGTCAAGGATAGGGGGCTTATGAAATGGGGTACATAGTGGAGAGGGAGCAGGGAGGGAAACCTTTGACATGCCAAGCTTTTGTGATTCTGAGTTAGAAGGGGCTTTGGAATTCAGCTTGTCCAAGACTCTTATTTCATAGCATGGTAGTTTAGTCTCTCATATCTCAGAAACCACTAACTTTCCAGCAAAGACATGGTCTATAATGGTGATTCCTGAGGAGCATCTGCACCAGTTATATCCCAGGCCTAGAAGATTCTTCCTTCTCATTTATGATATCCTCCAAAGGCTCCTCTCTGGGGATGCCTCTTCCAGGAAGCCATCCCTGATGACTCCCACCCCTCCTGTCCAGTTAATGCCCTCTGCCTTTTCAGATCCCCTTATATTTACTTTTTTGTGCATATGTTGTGTCCTTCCTGACAAACATAAACCACCTAAGGCCAAGAATTTTTGTTTTATTTTGTCTTTTTACCCCATTATCCAGCAGAGAGACTAATAAGTCATTGTTTGTTATCGTTGGTCACTTGTTTCAGTCATGTCTAATTCTTTGTGACCCCATTGGGGTCTTCTTGGCAGAAATATTGCAGTGGCCTGCTATCTCCTTCTTCATCTCATTTTACAGATGAGGAAACTGAGGCAAACAGTTAAATTGATTGAATTCTTCATGCATCCACAATCCCTTCATCGTATTTAGTCAACAGGGCCAAACTTATATGTAGATTTATAGAGGGGATGGTCCCCTAGAGGACAAAGAAAGGCCATGTAGGACTGGGGAATGACAGACGGCCATGGCATTTGGAGGTATGGGTTCGAATCCTTGTTCTACCACTTAGCTGTGTGATCATGCACAAATCTTTTAATCTGAGTCCCAGATCCCTCCTATATGTATGTTTCATACATAACTATATATATGCATGTGACCTCTCTAGTAAGAATGTAAGATTATTGAAGGCTTGGTTTTGGATTGGTTAGCATTCGTCTTTGTGTGCCTAGTATGTAGTTGTTCAGTCATCCAGTCAATAAGGGAAAGGGAATAAGCATTTATAAAGAGTTTAATATGTGCACAATGCTAAGTGCTTTACAAATATTATCTCATTTGGTTCTCACAACAATCCTAGGAGGAAGGTGCAGTTATTATCCTCATCTTATAGTTGAAGAAACTGAGGCAGACAACAGAGGTAAAGTGACTTGCCCAAGGTCACACAGCTAATAAGTAACCAAAGTTGGATTTGTACTCAGATGTTCTTGACTCCTGACCCAATGCTCTATTCATTGCACCACCTAGCTGCCTTCAATCAGCATTAGCTATGTGCCAGATAGGGCAACCAGGACGCGTAGTGGTTAGAGCACCAAGCCGGGAGTCAGGAAGATTTGAGTTCAAATTTGGCCTCAAATACTTACTAGCTGTGAAACTCTGGGCATGTCCCTTAACCTCTATTTGTCTCATTTCTTCATCTGTGAAATGGGGACATACTGGAGAAGGAAATGGTGAATCACTCTAGTATTTTTGCCAAGGAAATGCCCATGAGGTCATGCAGAGTTGGACATGACTGAATGACTGAACAACAAATGTGCCAGACACTATGCAGTGCTGGGGAGGTGAGAAAGATAAAAAAAGCCCCTTCCCTCAAGAAGCTCTCTGTCTAATGGAATATACAATCTACAAACAAGACATATACAGGATAAATTGGAGATAATTAACAGAGGGCAGACACTAGCATTAGAGAGGGGCCTGATAAATACCTGTAGACTAATTAATTGAAGGAAGTAATACTCACACTCTCTCCCTGAGCAAAAAGCTTTGCTAGTCTTAAAATACTGTGGAGAGGTAACGGTAACTCAGCAAACACTGGGATGACTTCCTGCCTCCAGAAGTCCTGACTCTGCCTTTCCTAGTGCCTGGAATCTTCTACTATTCCAGTATTCTTCTTTGAATCTCCACAGGGGACAGTGCCTTAAACCAAATACCTTATAGGAGGAGTAATCCATTTCTCATTGACAAAACTTATTCCACACGTGAATCTTGAATTCTTTCCAACTTGCAGCAGCTCATTCACAGTGAGAGAAGGTTTGGCTCAGAACAAGCATGGAGAGATGAGGCTCAGGGAGGTGGCAGGGAGGATCCTGACTGAATGGCCTTGGGTAGGCACAGGGTAGCTTAAAGGCACTGGTACCGGATGTGGGGATGATCCCCAGGGGAGAAAGAGCCCTAATGTGTTGGGAGGGTCTTAATGGTAAACCTTCATATTACAATTAATCCTCAACTTTTGCTGGGAGTAACATTTCTAGAAAATGTCATGAAAGTAAAAAAAAAAATGGAATGTTAGTACATTGAACTTATGGGAAATAGAGAACTAGGTTCCTGCAACCACTAAACACTCTAATCTTTTGTTAGAGATTTCTGAAAATATACTTTTCTTCATGCAATTCTTTATAACAAAACATTTAATCCTGATAATATGAACTGAAATAACCCATAAAATGCAGTTCATAAAATAAAATTGGTAACATGCAAAACATTTTTCTCTCTAGTAATTCCCTAGAATTTTGTGTCCTTTTGTGCTAACATCTCAATAAAAATATACATTGATTTCACACAATATTTACTTGTCTATGAGGCCACAAATATCAACAACAAAAACACTTTTTAAGATTAAAGCATTTTTAAACCTGGATGGTGGTATGAGGGTGTTGTATTATATACTATACTTCTGTAAACTTCTCTATTTTGGTCATTTTCTGAAAACCAAGGGAGAGGTTGCTAGGACTTTAGTCATTGTCTTTGGAAGACACAAAGGCTGACAAAGTCTTGACATCACCTCTGACACTATCCTTCACAACTGGTGGATGGTGTTAGAGATTGTGAAGAATGTACCAATATGAAATAACCCCTTAGTGATGTCTGCTTTCATTTGAGATCTTGGAGGGAGAAGAGGTGAGTTGACATTTAACCTTGAGTCTGTAATTGATGATGGGATCAGTCAATTCAAAGTCAATCAGTCAATTCAGCTGGTCAATCATGCCAAGCTCCATTTCAGGCTTGGAAACAGCAGCACAGTCTTGGGAACTTGTTCATCAACATTGTCTTCCCTGTCCTGAAGACCTTTCTGAGCTTTTGCATCTAACTCTTCATCTGTCAGTTCCTGGATTTGCTCCTGCAGGATGTCAGAGACATCTTCTCCTCCCACGTCCTTGAACCCTTTGGTGTGTGTTTGGTACATGATTGCTTTGATAGCACCTTTATTTTCTCACTAAGTCACATCACTGACTTTGTATGCTTGGACTTAGAGCCCAAAGAACTTGCATGGTACTTTTCGGGGCACACAACACTTGAGTTTTAAAGGCAAACAATGAAAACGTGCAATGAATGAACAAGACCAGTGAGTGCCTGATGGGATACCAGCTGCTCCACAAACTTGCATACATGATGCCTCTCATTTTTTTCCTGCTATTGCACATGGTTGGGAATGTGCATAGTTTCCAATGCAGAAGTGAAAATGAAGTGACTAATAAAATCGTAGGAATGCTTGAAGTCCTAAAAGTTAAATGCCCTAATGAGGAGGATTAACTGTATCACTGCCCACTGACCAGTCACATTCACAGAAGAGGAATCTGAGCATCCCAGTGCTGGAGGAATCACAAGAGGCTATATAAGACAGACCTGGTGGCATACAGCAAGCACTTAATAAATATTTGTTTATTGGTTAATTAAGGCAGACAATAGTCCTGCCCATTTAGAATAGAAGATTGTCCATTCTTAGGATATCATGGTCATATCATTAGGATATCATTAGCAGTACTTAACATTTTTTCTTTTGTTCTTTTTTTGCTTTTTTGGAGAGGGGAAGGCAGGGAAATTGGGGTTAAGTGACTTGCCCAATGTCACACAGCTAGTAAACTCAGGTCCTCCTGACTCCAAGGCCCATGCACTATTACTTCCCATTTTTAAGGAGGTGGGGATTAGGGAAAAGTAAACCTGTGATTTCATTAGCATAGGGAACTTCCATCAAGGAAACTCCCTCTACCAATGTCCCTCCAGACTTGGTATCTTAGAGTCTTAGATAGTTGTCTGGGGGTACTGAGAGGTTAGGGACCTGTCCAAGGTCACACAGCTAGTATATATCAGCATTTGTATCTGAATCCAGGTTTTCCTGGCTTCAGGGTTCATTGTCTGGCTGCTAGGCACTTAATAAATGTTTGTTGAATTTAATTAAATAGCAATCATTGATCAAAACCCAGAAAAAACCTGATGCCTAAAACCTACAGTTTCTCATTCTAGCCACCTTATTAAGACCTTGCCATAAGACTCCTGGTGTGTGTGTGTGTGTGTGTGTGTGTGTGTGTGTGTGTGTGTGTGTGTGTGTGTGTGTGTGTGTGTGTGTACTCCTCCCACCCCTCCTTCTTCCCCTCCTCCAACGAACCAGTCTCTCTGGGACCTATGAAATAAAACCCCACCATCCTGCAGTTAATCCCAAGCCAGTGCTGGTGTCTTTAAGGGGGAAAAAGGCAGCATCCGATAAATTATGAGCAGCTGACTCCTGGATTCATTCTGAAGAGGAGCAATGCAAGGCAGTTTACAACCTCTAGGATTATGGTGGTGCAGATGCTATCATCTTAATTGGAAAACCAGGCCTGCCGCCAACTGGGCTGTGGCACAATGGAGGTCCCCGAGATCTTATGCTTATTGTTATTATTTTTAGAAATCTTTCTCTTTGACACGGCTTGCTCCAAATTGCTTAGTGAAGGCTATTAGGCTCCTGCCTGCTGCTTATTCCTTCCTCCTTATTAAAATCAGATTGTGGGGACCCGAAGGCAGAGGCAGTGGCTGTGGGGAGAGAGGGTGACAGCTGATTCTTGCAGGCATTTCTCTTTCTCTCTTTCTGTGGGCGGGTAGAGAAGATGGAGGTCAGGAAGAAGGGGGGGCATTCATCCTACTGAAATCTACCTCCCTGAGCTCTGAACCTGTTGCTTAGTGAAACCCAAAGATTTTGCTTTTCTTTGTATCCCCAGTTTTTTTGCCACAGTGATTGGCACATAGTAGGCACGTAATAAATAAATGTTTATTCACTAATTGACTTCACCACTTAGGATCATAGATTTAGGGCTAGAAAGGGCATGGGGATTTCTGCATACATGGTGTATGTCCCCTCCTTGGGGATAGACTGTAAGTTTCTTGAGGGTAATACTGAGTCACGTAGATTTCGATCTGGAAGTGACCTGAGAGGTCATCCAGCCCAACTACTGCATGTGACTGATGAGGAAACAGCATCCCAGAAAAAGGCAGAAGCTGCTTCATTTTTGTATTTCGATCTCCAACACTTTCTATTGTACTTTGCAATAGTAGGCAATTAATGCATTTTTAATTAAATTTTTAAAAACCTGGCCTGTATGAATAAGTTTTATTTAGGTCATGGTATATGATAGCCAAGTGGCTATCGGTTCAGTCACACTCTTGTAATCACAAAGTGTTTCACTGGAAAGGACCTGAGATCACATTGTTTTCACCTCTTCATTTTATAGATGAGTAAATTAGAGAGGAAGGTCATCAAGCTAATGGATGTCTAATCTGGGACACGAACTCAGGACTCCTTAGTCCCAGTAAAGTGTTCTTGTTTTATTTCCATCACTTTTTTTTTGATGTTTTCCAACTTTTAAACAATAAAGCAAGCTTGCATGCTCACCATATGAAAGTACCCAGGAGCTGATGGAGTAGCAATTGGACAGACCTGAGTTCAAAGGGGTCCTTAACTTGGGCTCCTTGGACCATGGAGTCAGCTAAGTTAGATGGGGAAAAATTACATTTTTATTTTTAATTACATTTCAACTGAAATTTAGCATTTCCACTGATTATGAATGTGGGTTATAAAAAAGGATGCTGAGAAGAGGTGTATATGCTTCACCAGACTGCCAAAGGGGTTCAGGACCCCCAAAACTCTTGACCAAGTCTTGGTTCTTCTGAGTTGACTTTCCATTATGCTGCATATATTTTTAGGTATATAGTTTGTTACATATTATCTCCCCAATACAATTTGAGTTCCTTGAGGGCCAGGCCATGCTCATGCCTTTCTTTGCTTTTCCAATGTTTGGTACATAGTAAGTCCTTAACAAATGTTTGTTGACCAACTGACCCCACCACTCAGGATTAACAGATCATAGATCTCAAGCTAGAAGAGACTTCTGAAGATAAAGAATCACAGATCTGGAGAGGGAAGGATCTCAAAGCCGTTGTCCAATCCCTTTAATTTATAGATGAAGAAACTGGGGACTAGAGATGGCAAGTGACTTGCTCAAAGTCACAGAGCTAGTAAGGAAAGCTTGGATTCTAACCTAGGTCCTTTGACTCCAAATCCCGAATTCCTTCCATTGTGTGTTGCAACTGCAATATGGAGTGAGGCAGGCATTCAGTTTCATCATCTGCTAAATAAGGGGCTTGGAAAGATCTCTATGGTTCCTCCTATCTCTGCACCCTATGATCCGTTTTGCCCTGACCCAGAGCCAAGGTAAGTCACACGTCTGTGCTAAGCAAAGATGAAAATTTCTGCTTCGACTTGTTGCCTTCCACTGGCAACTTGGTACCTTCACTGCCATCCATGGAATGTGACTTCTCACAAAATAAACATATGCCATGGGGAGCAAATACATTGAGGACTTATTAAAAGTAGCATTAAAAAGAATGCCTTTTATAGTTGGAAGGCATAGAAGTGGTGTCTACTGTTCCTATTGTTATTTTTTGTTTTGTCTTTGTATCTCCAGCCCCTGGCACGATGAAGGCACTTCATAAATGCCCCGTGGACTGAATTGGGCCCAGTTGTGTTACATCTCTGCCTTGTCTAGCCTCACCTGAGTTCCATTCTAACCCTCGTCTCAGGGCTGTTGCAGGGGAGTAAACAAGATCACATATGCAAAGCACTTTGTAAATGTGGATCAGAGGAACCTTCCTGCCTGCTGGTGCCAGGCTCCCAGGGCTCATCAAATTGTGATTTTTGGTGAACAGCTTTTGAATGCCACCTGTGAGTGTGATGAGGAGTTGGAACAGTGCTGAATGGTAACCAGCACTCTCAAGAGCCCTCTGGGTCTAGTTGCTCTGATGAATCGAGAAGCTCCATTTTTACTGGGACCTGAGCAGTAGTCAGGAAGCCCTGGGAGTAATTTGAAATCACTACTATTCTAAAGCAGCCAACAGGAAATCGGGGAGGTGAGGACCTGCTCACCCTTACTACTTTAGCTCTACTCACATGCATTGGCCATGTGAAAGACCGCTTGATTCTTATTCATAAGATCTCAGGCTTATGTCACTAGAACTGGAAAGGGTCCCACAGCCCTTCCAATGCAGCTCCCTCATACTGCTCATGAGGAAACTGAGGCCCAGAGAGATTCAATGACCAGTAAGCTGTGGGATTGAAGCCTGGATCTTCTGATTCCCAAGTCAATTCTCTCTCCACTGATTCCAGAGTTCATAACTCTTTTTCTAAAAAAAAAAAATCTCTATTTAAAAATTTTATTTTTAATTTGTGTAATAAAAGAAGCATTTCCATAACATAGTATAATAATAATAACAATAATAATAAGATTGCATGTAACTCTTTCCACTAAGCTACATTATTAGCACAGTGTAGTGGAATGAATGCAGATCTCAAATATTGGTTCTGTCAGTTAGGACCTGTGTGATTTGGGGAAACTCTGGAAAACGAGGATGGTTCACCAGAATGTCTTGCTGTGCTAGGGGTATGATCCCATGCCCTGATACTGGACTTCAATATGACCACAAGTTGTATATGTTCATGGGTACACATGAAGAGGTAGAGATGGATTTCACATAGAAGGTTTCTGTTGTCCATCTCAAGTTCACCTTTAGAGGTAATGATGACAAAAACAGGTTTTGTTTTGGTTTTTTTCCCTCAGTGAGATTATACACAGGTGTAAACTTGAACTTTGTTTGTTGTATCAGGGTATGGTGGGAGGAACTCTGGACTGAATAGACCTTGAAAATCTTATCAAATCAATCTTATCAACAACCACAAAAAGGGCTAACTGTTCAAAAATTTTTATGGAAGCATCATTTGTAATTTCAGGAAAAAAAAGGGGTGGTAGGGCTAACCTAATGTCCAATGACAGGGGATAAATGAAATGGGATACATTAATGCAATGTAATGCAATATAATGTCTAATGAATATGAGGACACAAAAAACCCCAGAAATATCTCTATGAAATAATGCAAAGAAAAAAAAAGAAGCATAAATCCAGAGTATACACTAATTGCAACTAAATGCATATAAGAAAGAAAATGAAAGTTACTGAGTGGAGACTTCAAAAAGACAGAAATGTTGGCATGCTACTTTATGCTTTGAATTAATTTAAATGCAAATAGTTACTAAACAAAGTTAGCTGGTTATAATGATTTTCAATTTTGAACTTTTATTTTGAAATTATTTTTTTTTACAAGGAAAGGAAAGATTATCAAAATGGGAATGAGGAGACATGTGATGGCTCTTCTTTGGGTCTCAGTTTCCTCATCGTCATTGGAAAGAATGACAGAAGTAGAGTCAGAGGAACCAGGTTCCAATGTTGGTTCTATCATATATCACCTGTGTGATCCTGGCCAAGGCCATTTCCTCCTCTTGGCCCCCGTTTCTTAATCTGTAAAATGAGAGAGTTAGGTGACTTCTAAGGTTCATTTCAGCTCTAAATCTGTGATCTCATGAACCCTGGGATTAGACTGAATCCTTGGACCAGAGATTTTGAGTTGGTAGGGACCTTTAGTCCAAATCCTCCTTTCATAGATGAGAAAATTGAGACCTGGCTAAGTTAAGCATCAAAACCAAAGTAACCCAGGTAATCAGTAGCAAAGTTAGGCTTCCAACTGAAATCCTAAGCTCTGTGGCTTTGGGAGATTCCAGCCTCCTAGAATGACTCCATTTCAAGCCATTCACTTATTTTCCCTTTTAGTCTCTGCCCTTTGTTTGTGCCTTGTTACCTGGAAGAAAGCTTATCAATGCTGATTTGACCCAGAGTGAAAAATAGAATTCCTTTTGGATACCAGTAGTGGTGGTGGTAGGAAGGTGATGGGGTAGGGATGAGGATGAGATTGGGTTTGGGGTCCCAGGATAGGGGAAGAAATGCAGGTTTTATTCTGCCAAAGTAGACTGAGCTTTCTTTCCTGATTTCAAGCCCCTGTTTGCCAGTGTGTACATTCAGAGGAGCGATCTGTCCTGGAGCCAACCAATTTCTCCTTTTGCCTGTGAGATGGTGCCAAATAAATCAGGCTCCAGCATATCAGTCCCCTTCACAAGATGCCCGACATCTGTGACTGCTGCAGAGATGCCAACCTGGGCTTTGCAAGCCTCAGAGGCTGTGAGATGGCTGCTACTCCATGCTCCTATATCTGGGTGATGATACACTGATGAATTATTACAAAAGCTCCCCTCCCCTCTGCTCTAAAGAAGAGACAAAAGTCTGTGGTAAACTAGAGGGGAAAAAAATCACCCTGTAGATTAGAAATCATGCTTCTGCTTGCTTCAATGCAAGGCCAAGGTGAAGTGAGGATAGTGTTTTTCTTATTAACAAGGAGAGAAAATATTACCATTAAAATGTTTGAAATGTGTCTTTGAAAGATCTCTCCATTTAGTAGAGCCAAGAAGACTAGGATGGATATTTTTTTTAAAATCAACCACTCCATGGAAGTCTTAAAATCAAGGACTCTGTTTTTTAGCAAGGTCAAGGCTCCTTCCCGATTACCTTCAGCTATGTCCCCCAGTCTCAATGACCAGGTTCTGCAGTTCTATGGATTAGGACAATTACACACCTGTCCACTTGACCTATGATTGGAGCTTATGTTGAACTGGGAGAACAGATGAATGGGCAAGGAAGAGAAGGAAAGTAGGGACAGACAAAGGAAGTGGTTTCTTAGGGAGGCTACAAATGGTCTGCTGTCAGCATGCAACCTTGCCTTTGTGAAATCTGAAGGACTGTCTGTTGTCAAAAGGCAGCACTTTGGAGCTCTGAGCTGCTCTTTGGAATTTAGAGGGTACAATTGTTCTCTTCAGTGATGAGTCTCCTTGGGAGAAAAAGGAAGTAGAATGGGCATTGAGAAAGGACAAGAATAGAGTCTCTAGACTGTATTCAGATACAGCAGGTAGGGTTAGGGGCAAATAATGTTAGAGGCTTAATTCCAGAGAAAATTCTCCTGTTTAGGCTTAGAACGAAGGGGGATAGTTCTGATCCAATATAGCCAATCACCCAATCTCCTTAATCATCTTTCCTCGATGAGATAAAAATGATCCACAGGTACCCAAGCCCAGAAGTAGCCCTCGTTCTTTTCCAAAGTTGTTAACGGACCTAATAATGCTCTTCACAGCTGGTCAGGAGGATAGATCTACTGCAGAAGAGATGAGTGTTCTTCCTTGGTATGACAGAAGGAGCTATGAACTTAGTGGCAGCATCAGGATCAAACCCTCCCCATTCTTGTCTTTTTATGAATCCTAAGATCAGAGATTCAGAGCTGAAGTTTAACCCTTTTCATTTCACAGAAGAGAAAACAGGTCCAGGGAATTCAAAGGACTTGTCCAAAATCACCAGAAGCAGCATTTGAATAGAGGTCCTCTGACTCCAGGACCAGGGTACTTTCTACTGTCCCATGACTTGCCTATGGGCAGGTGACTTTAAGCTTTAAAATGGTGTAACTCTGGTGTCATCTCATTTAATTCTTTCATTTTATAGATGAAGCTTAGGCCAGAAGATTTAATCTTCCTACCTACACCTGTGGCCATTTCCCTTTCTCATAATACAGTTGACTTTTAAAAAGGATGTTCCATTTTCTATATTGCTAAATAGTCATTCTTCCCTTTTTCTGCTCATTCCTGCCTCCCAAGTGAGCATGGGCTAGCCTGTGAAGGAGCTGTAATTGAGGTGTCATTCCTGATTTTTCTAAAGCTTTTGAAAATAAGACTGAACAAAATTGATGAGCTAGTGAGCCCATCCTGAAAATTACCTCCTAGAAATGCAAATTAAAACAATTCTGAGGTACTACTTCATACCTATTAGATTGGCTAATAGGACAGAAAAGGAAAATGACAAATGTTGGAGGGGATTTGGGAAAAACGAAACATTAATATCCTGTTGGTGGAGTTGTGACCTGATTCAACCATTCTGGACAGCAATTTGGAACTATGAGCAAAGGGCTATAAAACCATGCATACTCTTTGACCTAGCAATGCCACTGCTAGGTCTGTATCCCCATATAGATAAAAAACAAAAAAGAGAGGGACATATGTGTACAAAAATATTTATAGCAGCTCTTTTTGTGGTGGCAAAGAATTGGAAATTGAAGGGATGCCCATTAGTTGGGGAATGGCTGAATAAATTGTAGTATGTGATTGTGATGGAATACTATTATGCTATAAGAAGTGATGGACAGGATTCTCTCAGAAAAACCTAGAAAGACTTACATGAGCTGATGCAAAGTGACATGTACTGTGTAAAAAGTAACAGCAATGTTGTAAGATGATCAGCTGTGAATGACTTAGCTATTCTCAGCAATACAATGATCCAAGAAAACTCTGAAGGACTTATGATGAAAAATGTTATCTATTCCCAGAGAAAGAAGTGATGGTATCTGAATACAGATTGATGCATACTTTAAAAAAAAATAAAAAGAAAGGAAGGAAGGAAGAAAGGAAGAAAGAAAATTTGCCTCTTAGCAAATCAGCTGGGATAGATTTTGCCTTGTAAAGGACGTGGTGTGCATTGAAACTACAGTCGGAAATGGGTCTGGGTTATTCTAGGCAGAAAACATGTGTGCAGAATGGAGGGTGCTTGATATGATTATTTAGTGGGTCTGGGGATAAAGATGTCACAGAGTGGGTTCCTTTTGTGAAGATGCTTTCAATGTGGTTCTGGAGAAGCCTTTGGGTTCTGATCTTAACTAGATTCCTTGAGGTAGAGTGGTGGGAAGCAACTGGGCAGAGTTCCAGCCTTGAACTCCTAGCAACTCTGGGGTAGATTCCTCCTGGAGACACTGGGAACCCCGTGACCCCATGATCAGCTCCCAGGACAAAAGCAGGGAGGGAAAGCTGACGGCATCATGGGCAAATGTCTTGAGTTATTTTCCAAATATTGGGGGTTCAGTGAAGCCCAGAACACATTTTGTCCCCAGCACTCTCTCCCTCAATTTGTAAACCCATATGTTTCATGGGAAATGTAATCCGTAAGCCTGGGATCCGTTTACAATTAGCTCATCGAGATGCTGTTTTGTAACAACCTTTTGATGTCCAATGAGCCTTCTAAGCCCCTTATGCTTTCCTCCCTTTGAACTGGGACAGCATGTTTTGCCAGAAGTCAATGAAACTCGAAGGCAGAACAGAATGGTTTAATTCCCTTCTCTGCTCCAGGACCAAGGCAGTTCAAATGGTATTTTAACTGGATTGTGTTCTTCTAGACAAGGTGAATTTAGTCTGGGCCAGACTGGCTGGGCCAGGGTCATTGCTGTGGATACTGGTAGTATAGAGAAGACTCTCCTGAGGCATCCTCTTCAGCTCCCTCTGCCACAAAGATGGAACCACGTGGATCATGTCACTCCTTTCTGGAATCTAGAGATAGTGGGAGACCATTGGAGATTCAGATCTTAGTTCATTTTTCTGGCTTTTAGGGATGCTCTCCAATCCACTGATTTTACCAAGTTTCTATGATGACATAGAGGAAACAGTGCTGGATTTAGAGTCAGACAGTCCTGAGTTTTAATCCTACCCATGATGGATCTGTGTTATGAGTAAGTCATTTAACATTTCTGTACCTCAGTTTCCTCATCTGAAAAATGGGAATAGTAATATCTACCTCACAAGGTTATAGTGATATTAAAATGAGATAACATATTAAAGTGCTTTGCCAATTCTAAAGTACTATGTCACTCATCATCATTCACTTGGTACACTCCATTTTTGCCAGGCTAATCTCCTCACTGTCTCTCTTACGTGCCATACATACTCTTTCCTATACTTATGCCTCTGTTCATGTTGCTTCTCTTACCTGAAACCCCTTCACTTTACCTTTTGCCTATCCAAATCCTATCCATCTATGCTAGGAACAACAAATACAGGGGCTGGGAGCTCCCAGTCATGGAGGCTAAGTTAGTTATTCAACATCTAATACAGTTTATACTACAAAGACTAGATCAGTTTTTCCTAAAAAGACAAATGGCATCATTCTCGAGCTGTAACTGGTCTAGGGGTCTAAGGTTATTGATATGCAATTATTTTCCGTTCACCTAAGGTATAAAAAAAGAACCCAGTTGAGAAGTCCATGATCCCTAGGGTTGATGGATTCACTGCTATCATTGCAGTCACCATATCCTTTGACCACAGCTAATGCAAAAGCAAGGACAGTTGTGTCCAGCTGAATCAAAGCTGGTACCTTCTCTGACTATGCTTTCCATGTTGTTTTTGTGTGTTATATGGTCTACAAGTAGCTCATTTTGTTTTAAGTCTGAGCCTGAACCCCAAGTCTGGCCAAGGATACCATCCCCCAAGGTCCCACTGAAATCTCGCTTTATAAAACCTTTATAATGACTATAGATCACACTGTCCTCTCTGTTTTCTGAACTACTGCACTGATTTGCCCCCATAATTCAAAAGTTAATGGTGGTATTAATTGCTTAGTTATGTCTCCGCTGCCAGACTATCCCTTGAAAGGAGGGTACATGTCTTGTATTCCTCTTTCCCTCACAGCACTTAGCACAGGGCTAGGTACAACATGGCCCTCCATACTTACATACCTGCTGTAGGGAGGACACCAGTGCCATCAGCAAAATGATATTGTGGTGGGGAGAGGGGCATAAAGGGTTATGGATAACCACTGGCTTTGAAAACAGACATTCCCAAGGCTCTGCAGATGGGGATATGGCTGGAGACAGGAGTCCATTCATTAATGCAATATATTAATTTACATTTAATGGAGAAAGGATGGATGGAATTTATAAATATTATCTCATTTAAGGGCACCACCAATTAGGCCCTATATGTTTTTGTACCCTTTCTTTCTCAAGGCATAGGTGTGTGTGACTTCCAAGTCCAGTACTTGTCTTGGTTCCTCCCAATTTGTTCCCACTCACAAATACAATCACTGAAAGCAGCATTATCACAAGTTTCCTCTTTATGCCTCCTATTCCCCATCTCTAGGATACTATTACTGTCTCATTCTGTGGCAGAAACATTAGCAGCAGCAACAACAGCCTGATTTTATATTTCCCTAAGTGCTCAACACAGGCCCAGGCATGTGATAGGTGTTCAGTCAGGAAGATGAAACCCCTCTGCTCAAGGAGTTAAGTAGGATGTAGAAGGCAGGCCAAGCAGGAAGGGACAAGGGACAACTTAATGAAGGCCCTGGGGAAAATGGCATCAGAGCAACTATTCTAACTTGGCTAGAATTGAGGAATTATGAAAACCAAGGCTAGGAAGGTATCCAGGGCTATTTGGGCCAGATGGCAGAGGGCTTTGATTGCCAGGCTAATGAGTATGGACTTTATTTTGGTGAAAATGGGGAGCTACTGGAAGTTCTTCATCAGGAATATCTATGAGCAGAGTTGTATACATTTCAGAGCTTCTGACCCATGAGTCTCATAGGAATCCCAGATTTTAGCTCTCAACCATCTTTCCATGACTTGGCCTAAGAAGCAGGGGTAAATAGAGTCTGAGCAATGGTCTTTTGTCATTGTCAATAGTCCCATAGGTCCTTTTTTGTTATAACACTAAGGTAGCCTCATTTTTTTGTTTAAATAAATTTGTATCTTTTGGTTTCACATTACTAAAATTTCCTTTGGTACCACTCCTCCCCACAAAGAACCATCTCATATAACAAATGATTTTTTTAGAGAAAAATGAAGGAAGAAGAAAAAAATGAGCAAAACTGATCCATACACCAAAAAATAAAAGAAGCAAAAACCAAACCCACTTGCTAATATGTGCAGCCATCCACACCCATGTACCCTCCCTCCTTCACCCTCTGCAAAGGAGTGAAGGGACATATGGGGTGCATTATAGTGGGAGTTTTTTTCATGTATGGATTGGACTAGACGGCTTTCAGCTCTCAGAATCTAGGATTCTGTGATTCGCCTCATAACTTTTCTTTAGAGGCCATGCTTGTCCTTGGTGATTTTGCAAAATTCACTTTTAAAAATAGAATGTTATTGATATTATTTGTTTTATTATCACCTAAATTCCCCAAGCCCCTCCTATTGTGCTTCCCAGAGAGCCATTTCATATAATAAAGAGTATTTTAAAGAAAAATAGAAAGGAAGATGAGAAAACAAAAGAGTAGCAGAACAAACCAATACATCAAATAGATGCAATATAGATAATATGTGTATACATACATACATGTACGTGTATATACATATGCATGCACACACACATATGGTGCAAACATATGCACACCTACAAAACTGTGGAACCTCCTACCTCTGCAAAGGATAGGAGGAGGTGTCTTCTTTCTTTTCTTTGGATCCAGCTTATTCTAAGGAATTTTGTAACATTTGCTTTCCATTGTTTTCTTGTTGTTCTTTCCATTTCCAATCCTGTAGTCATTGTATATATTTTTTACTTGGTTCTGCTTATTTCACTTTGCATCAATTCGTATCTTACCATACTGCTTTATTTCCATCACATTTTTAATTTCTTCCTGCACAGTATATCCACGTACTTCATTTAATGGGTATCTACACTGTTTCCAATTCTTTGTAAGTTAACATCATTAATGAAGTTAGAGGAATATATTAGTCAGCTCATATCCCAAATCACTCTTCCTATGGGTTGGTTTGTACAAATAGAAATAGGGAATATGCACACAATCTTAACGATTTAGGCAGATACTCATTTTATACAGTGCATGAGAATTGGAAATCATTTGCCTCAAATGTAATCAATTCTACAAAAACATAAGATGGAAGACGTATAGGTAGATGGAGCAGTCTTTCTGAGAAGGATCTGAAGGTTTTAATGAATGACAAGTTCAATATGAGTTGAGTGAAAGGCAGCTTCCCTCCACCCCCCAAAAAATGGCAAAATGATTATAGGATACCTTAAGAAAGGCATGGCTTCCAGGAAAAGGAAGGCCTCATCATACTCAGATCATTTCATTCTCAGACATCATCTGGATAATTGTGCTTAGCTCTAGGCACCACAGTTGAAGAAGACTACTGACTGATATGATGAAGAGTGTGCAAAGGAGGCAGTCAGAATGAATGAAGATTTTTGGGTCCATGCCATATGGATATCAGTAGAAAGATCTGGGCATTTTTATCCTGGAGAACAAAGACTGGGAAGGAGGGAGTTGGGGTGTGAAAGTGAGTTCAAGTATTTGAAGGGTTGTCATTTGGAGGCAGGATTAGGAGGAAGAATCATTCCACTTGACCCTAGAAGGCAGAAGCTAGAAGAGATGGGTAAAAGTTGCCATGATGGTGATTTAGACTTGATGTCAGAAAAAAACTTTCTAACAATTAGAGCTGCCCTAGAGTGGAGCAAGCTGTTTGCAGAGTAAGCTATTCATTTCAGTTGTGTCCAACTCTTGGTGACCCCATTTGGAGTTTTCTTGGCAAAGATACTGGAGTGGTTTGCCATTTTCTTCTCCAAGAGCTAGTTGGGTAACTTCTTCTTGGCGGTCTTCAGTTAAAAGCCGGGAAACAACCAAACAAAAATACTTATTGGGAATATTAAAGAGGGAGTTCTTTTCAAAATATGACTTAGGCTGTTGAGGGCCCTTTCAACCCTCAAAATTTTATGTTTCGTGATTTTTAATGGGAAAATTCCTGTTATAGTCAATGCTGAATACAGGTTAATACTTAAAGCAAGGATGGGTGCAATAAATTAAAGAATATCCTTCGAAAGAGATCAACAGAGCATTAAATCATCTGTTGGCTCTGCCTAGATCATTGCTAGTCCCACTGCAAAATTAGATGTGTCAAGTTCAAACATACTGGTGAAAAATCCAAACACAGATTCGTGTGTTCACAGGCACTGATGACTTCAGTCTCAACAATAGATGTTGTGCTTCCGTCAATTGCTTTTTTCAACCCTTTCCTATTTGAAGCAAATTGTGTTTATAGGATTCTAATTTCTGATTTGTTCACTGTTCCTTCTTGCTAGTTATCCTAGTTTTGTTTTATTGTTTCAAAGTTGTTTTCTGTCTCTGCACTCATCTCTTTATCTCTGTCTTAGTTTCTCTCTGTTTCTTTGTCTCTCTCTCTTTCTTTCTTTCTTTCTTTCTCCTTTCCGTTCCTCCCCCCCCCCCAAAATAGTCTTTTTTTCCCTAGCTCTCCCCTCCCCTATGAGGTTTTTTTTTTTTTTAAGAGAGAATGAGTGGCCTTGTTTGTCTGAAAGTTTGGAATGTCTGTCCTCATTGTGCTGCACCTGTGTCATGGAGGTCCAGGGCTGGTTTCCAGGCCTAGGATTGCAGGGATGAGAGAGGGTTTGTGTCTGGAAGGAAGTGGATGGAAGCCAGCCGGAGCCCTGCTCATCTCCACAGCCAGGCTATGGCAGAATGAATAGCTAACTAGCTTTTGTCTCTATCAAGTGGTCTTTTATGTGGAGAGATAACGAAGGACAATTAATATGGCAATTGGGAGTAGCATTCGATGCCCTGGCAATTTCTCTGCCTTATAATTAACAAACAATCAAGGTTTAGCAGCTCCTGCTTAAATGCATAGTTAGGCACTACAAGCCTGAACACTGCTGGCAGAAAGTGGGCTTTGGTGCCAAGGGGGCAAAAGGACAAGAGGAAAGAGGTAAAATTCCTGACCCAAGATGGCTCCCTTGGGGATGGATGTGGGTTCCAAGATGAGCTGCCTGAGTAAGCAGGAGCGGAATGAGCCGGAGAGGACACCAGACGCCATTGCTGGTGGAATAGCTCCCGCAATCTAGCATCTGGTCCTTACTGTTGGCATGAACTTCTTCAATTCAACACCTTGGCATGGCTGCCCTGTGCGCCATCCAGTTCCACCCCTGTGACCACAAGCTGGCTCTGGCTTTGGAGCCCTGTGCCTGAAGGCAATGAAAATCTGGAATGGCAGATTGAGGAAGCAGGGTGGATTGGAAAGAAGGCAGGAATGGGAGTCTAGAGACCCGAGTTCTAGTCCTGGCTCCACTATTGATTTGCTACAACACTTTGGACAAATCATTTCAGCTCTTTGCTTCTTCTGTGAAATAATGATTTCCTGCCAATCTTAAAAGAATATTATGGCAATCAATAAATAATGCTTATGAATCTGTGGTTCTTTCATGCACATTTTGTGAAGGAGGAAATTGAAGCTCAAAGAATTCAATTCAGTTCAATAAATATTTATTTAAGCCCTGTTTGTGTGCCAGTCACATAGGTGCTAGAGATAAAGAGACAAAAATTAAAAATCTCTACTTTCAAGAAGGGTGACTAGATGGTTCAGTGGATAAAGTGCCAGGCCTGGAGCCAGGAGGACTCCTCTTCTCAAGTTCAAATCTGGCCTCAGACACTTACTAGCTGTGTGACCCTGGGCAAGTCACTTCAGCCTGTTTGCCTCAGTCTCCTCATCTGTCAAATGACCTGCAGAAGGAAATGGCAAACCTCTCTAGTATCTTTGTCAAGTTTCTATGTAAGAAAAAATGACCTGGACAAAAATCACAAGTAAAAAGCACATACAAAATGACATGAAGGGATTTCAAGGGTGGTCTATGCAAAGAGTTTGAGGTGGGAGGAGTAATGCTACTTTTGAGGAATAACCAGCAAGCCAATTTGAGGGGAACTGAAAGTACATGAAAGAGATGATGGGAAATAAGATTATAAAGGTAGGTGGGAGCCAGTTGTGGAGGGCATGAAGTAGCAGACCTTGGATATTGTATTTTGTCTTGAAGGTGATGGGGCAGAACCTGTGTTTTAAGAATGTTGATTTGATGTTAAGTGACTAACTAATCCACTAACTACATCACTTTTCCAATGCTACAGGGCTGGGAAGGGCCAGGGCCAGGATGATAGCCCAGGTAATTATACTCCCAGATCACCATGTAGCACATCACCCAAACACGTATCCTTTACAGTCTCTTATGGCCCTAGATTTCCTTTTGTTCTAAGTTTTGCTCCCAATGAGATCAGAAATGGAGCCAGTCATTAGTTTTCTCAAGCACCCAGATTTCAATGTAGGATTTTTTATTCTCTAAAGTTCCCATTCGTCCCACGGAGCTCTAAGGGTGTTGGCAACATATTGGGGAAAGGGAAGGCACGAAGGCTCTTTATGTCTATCACCAATTGTGGGTCAGTATACAAGTGTATCATGCTCTTATCAGACAAATGAGGATTTGCTAGACACACATTTATCTGCATTTTGGTTTTACCTCATGTACCGGACTGTGTCTATCTTTAAGGAGTCTCTTTTTAAAGTGGACTTTTAAATTAAGTACCTACTATGTGCAGGGCCTCCACAAAGGCTCTGCTTTGATGCCTCCTCATGACACAGAGATGATCCTAGGTTTTAGAAGGAACTGGAAGCAGAATGCAAGCTTTGTGGGGTCCTACCAAGTTGGAAAGGCTGTGAGTGTGGTGCTATTGGTGATAGAGTGTATGTTCATCATTCAAAGAAGGAGGTTGAGTCCAAGCCCAGTTCACTCCAACTGACCATACTGGTCCAAGTCTAGTCCCTGCAAAGTATATACCCTTCCCCATCTCCACCTTTCAGCCTCCTTATTTTTCTTCAAGACTCTGTTCATTGCCCTCTTGGTGAAGCCTTCCCTGACCTTCTCAGCTAACAGTGTGCTCACTGTCCTCAAATCTCCTTGCATTTATTTCTCTTTAGACAAGTTAGACATTGTTGACATTTCATGCCCTTCGCAATCTGGTTCCAATCTGCCTGTCCAGCCTCATTAGACATTATTCCTCTTCATGCATCTTTAGTGCAGCCAAATTAATATTCTTCATATTCCTCATACTTGCTACCCCATCTTTTCTCTCTATGTCTATGTACAGGCTTTCCCTCACACCTAGAATATAACTCCTTTTCACCTCTGTCTTTTAGAAGTCAAACCCAGGGGCAGCTAGGAGGTACAGTGAATAGAGGCCCTGGAGTCAGGAGGACCTGAGTTCAAATCCAGCCTCAGACGTGTGACCTTGGGCAAGTCACAATCCCAATTGCCCTCACCTTCCCCCTCCAAAAAAAATAAGAAGTCAAATCCATCCTCAAGTACTTGTTAGCTGTTTCTCCTTGGTCAGGTCACTTAATCTCTGTATACCTCAGTTTTTTTTTTTTTTATCTGTGAAATGGGTGTAATAATAACACCTATCTATCAGGGTTGTTATGAGGATAAAATAGAATAGTATTTGTAAAAAGCTTTGCACACCTTAAAGTGTTATATAAATGCTAGTTGCTACTATTCCTAGCTCCCTTCAAAGCTTAGCTCAAGCATCACCTTCTAGATTAGGTCTTTGACTTGCCCTCAAAATTAAAAATTACCTTGGTTTTATTTTGTGTGTCCTTTTAGGTGTGCATGTTTTCTCCACCATAGAATGTAAATTTCTTGAGGGCAGGAAATATTTGATTTTTCTCTTTGCATCTCTGGTTCTAGCATAGTGCCTTGGCACATAAGAAGCACTTAAAAATGGATATTGTCCCAGAACATATGCTCCTTGAGGGCAGAAGCTAATTCTCTGCTTGTTTTTGTCTCTATCTCTATAACTTATTTCAGAGACACATGGCAGTTGGCATTTGTAAGTGTGTATTAAGTGGAATTGATTGCACCATAATAAATTTTCCAACAGAGAATCTCAGGGAAGATCAATTTCCTGAAGTATAAAATGGTTCTGAGATACCATTGGAGGACAGAGTAACCATGAACTTTTCAAATATTGAAGTACGCTGAAGGTACTGGGCTAATAGTTATGGAAAAACAGAGATAAATGTTTGAATTACTGAATGGATGGATGGATGGATGGATGGATGGATGGATGGATGGATTGATGGATGGATGGTTGAGTAGATGGTTGGATGAATTTGAGACCAGTTCTGGTGAGCTATACTCTGATGATTTCGCAGTAAGCAGAAATGTGAGCTGCTAAGGTCTTTATTTTATTTTGTTTATGTAAGATCTCTAATTACTGAATTTAGAATGAAATAAGAAAATCTCATTAACGAATAAGAATTACAAACTGAATTCTCTTTAAGATAGCATATAGATGACTGGATTTGGAATCAGGAGGTTACTGGATGAAATTATGTATCTGAAATTTCCATCGATATATCATTTATTAAGAAGTCTTTTGAAAGAAAAATATATAATTTATAGGAGAACATTATGGGAGATATGCTTTTTCCAGCAAGACCAAGAGGATCAAGCAGAGGTGACACCCAAAGCTAGAATTTCATGCTCCATCCTTCCATCCTGGTTAGAACATTTGGCAAAGTGTCTTGTATTATTCTTGTAGAAAGAAGGAGAAAAGTAGGTTAGCTGCTAGTGATGGAAAAATCAGACTTAAACAGTAGTCCTTAATGGTTCCAGGTCAACTTGGAAGAAGGCTTCCAGTGGAGAGCCCCAGGAATCTCTACTTGACCGTGTGCTGTTTAACGTTTTTATTGACGACTTGGATAATGGATAATAATAGGAATTGAAACCTGTGATTTCACTGGCAGAGAGGAACTCTCCAGCAAGGAAATTTCCTCCACTAATGCAATTAGGCATCTTCTCTGAAACTTATGGTCTTAAATAGTTGCCCAGACCCCTGAAAACTTAAGCGACTTGCCTCACATCACACAGTCAAGTATGTGCCAGAAGCAAGACTTGAACGCAGATCTTCCTGGCTCTGAAATTTGTTCTCTATCCAATATATTATCTCTACTCAATATACTATACTCTATCCAATAAAATTTCTTTCTACTTAGATAAAAGCATATCAGATTTAGAGATGACATAAAGCTGGGAGGGATAATTAACATATTAGATGCTAGAGTCAGGATCCAAAAAGTTCCTGACAGCTTAAAATATAGGGCAGAACATAATAAGATAAAATTTAATGAGGATAAATGTTAAAGCCTTGCACTTGGGTTACAAAAATTGACTTCACAAGAACATAGTTAGACCAAAGATTTTTTTTTCTTTCCTGAAAAAGGACCTGAGGTTTTTTTTGTTTTTTTTTTAAATGAATCACAGACTCAGTGGTCATAGGTTCAGAGATTTAGAACTGGAAGGAACCTCAAAGATCATTTAGTCCTCTCCTCTCCTTTTAATGGTGAGAAAACTGAAACCCAGGGTGGTTAAATGACTTGCCTAAAGTCACATAGCAGTAGATTACCAGCATAATGAGGCTGCCCTATAACTTAATTCGTTTTTGAAACTATGATTAGAGAGACAAAGTTTCTAGGAGAAATATGGTGATAATTTTTCTGTACCATGCCCTGGCCAAATCCCTTATGGAATGTTTTATTCAGTCCTGGATACCACAGTTTAGGAAGGACATGTATAATCTAGACTGTGTGTCAAACTCTAATAAAAATGGGTTATATATTGACGTAGGAAATCACAAATTCACATTATCTATATTGCATTGCATTCTCATTTATTTTATCAAATATTTCCCAATGATGTCTTTTGGAATTTATTTTAAAGTTTAATTATTAATCATTATTAATTATTTAATTAACTTATAATTAATTATGTTATTATTTGGTTCAGCTGAACTAGGAATAGTACAGGCACTTACGAGTTTGACACCTGTGGTCTAGACTCAGGCAGGACTCCTTAAAGTTTTCCCACTCGAGGACCTGCTTTTAGGTATCAGCATTTATTAGTGTTGCCTGACCTGAAAGCATGTGCAGCACAAAGAGTGCATACTTTGTATTTAGAACCAAGGCTGCAGTAAAGTTGGTGACAGGCAAGCATGCCAGAAACACCTTGGATTCATTATGTGTTTGATTTTTAATTAATTTTTGGTCATTGCACGTTCAAAAATCTTTTACTGCTGCCAAAATTTTTGTGACCCCACATGGGGTCATGACCCACAGTTTAAGAAGCTGTGTGTGTTGCCCAGAGAAGGATGGCCAGGATGATGATGATGATGATGATGATGATGATGATGATGATGATGATGATGAAGGTTCTTGAGTTTGTACCATATTCGAATTGGCTAAAGAAACTGGAGATGTTCAGACTCTAGAAGAGGAGTTTCAGTGGAGACATGTTAGGCAGCTTTAAGCGTGCCAAAGGCTGTCAGGAGTAAGAGGGATCAGATTTGTTCAGTTTGGCTGTAGAGCACAGACCTAAGAGAAATGGGTGGAAATGACAAAGTTTCAAATTTAGACTTCCTAAGAATTAGAGCTGTCCCAGACTGGAAGTGGCTGTTTTGGGATGTGGTGGATTTGTCCTTAATAGAAGATTTCAGATAAAAGCTGAGCTGCCACTTGTTGGCTGTGTTTGATTGGGGAATTCTTTCAGTTATGGGTTTGAGCAGATGGCCTTTTGGGCCCCTTCCCAAGGTACTCAAGCAGGTAATGAAAATCTGTGATTCTGTAAGTCTGATCCTTTGGTTTGTATGGCTACTCCCCAGGGCGGTGGAATGAGGATTTCTACCCCTGCTGGGTGGGAAGGGAAGGCTCCTTTCTTCTTCAGCTCAGGTGAGGTAGCAGAGGTGGGAAAGGGAGGTAACTGTAAGCTCTTCATCTCTACTGAATGGTGGTTGCCCTTGAGCCCGTCACTTAGCTTTTCCATGCCTTCAACAGAAGTAAGCTCTAGATACAAAGGATCACTGCACCTTAGAGGGAATTTAACCTCATCCTTTTTACAGATGAGGTACCTGAGTCCTAGCAAAGTTAAGTGACTTGGCCAAGTTCACACTAGTAATAAGCAGCAGAGTTGGGATGCCAGCCCAAGCCCTTTGACTGCCAGTTCAGCATTGTTTCCGCTCTACCACACTATTTCCTAGATATAGCTACATCCCCACTGCCATCATCCTTATCACGTTGACCTCATCCTAACAATTTTTTATATGCATCTGGTTTTGCTACTTTTAAAATTCCCTATTCTTAAAGAGCTATTTCATCACCAAAACTTCTTGACTCTTAGTTTTCTCAACACTAAGAAATAAATGATCATACTTAACTTGCCTTTAGCACACGGTTGCTAAGTGAACCAAACGAGACAAATATGTAAAGTACTTTGCAAACTTTAATGGGCTACATAAATACTATCTATTATTATCTTCAGCCCAAATTCACTCAGCTGATTAATGAGAGAGTTGGGAGTAGAACACAAGTTTTCTAACACCTAGACTAGAGCTCTTTTTGCTACATGTTGAGACTAGGAGAGAAGGCAACATAGACTAAGGGTCAGTGTGATGATCTGTCATTCTGGTGTTTGTTCAGTCCCCCTCCTGGATTGTTTCAGAGCTCCCTTGTCTCTTGCCCATCTTTACGTATGGCTCTCCATCCTGTCTTCCTCCATCCCCTTTGCCAACAGACCTAGGGAGAAACCTGTGGGGACATCTTGGTCTACACTGAGGTCTTTTTGCCACTTCTGATGGACAGATGCTAAAGAAGACCAGAGCCTTTAGTTGGAATGTAGACTACAAAGGGGATACTGTCTTCCCTGACTTCAAAGTGATGTTCAGGTCATAGATTGGGCTTTATTCTTCACTTTGTGATCCTGGTATTCAATAATGTATCAGGTCTCAGAGTTGAAAGCTAAAGCACTATTTCTAAAAGGAAAATGAGAATACTGAGATAGTAGACTCTGTGCCTGAAGAGGTGTAAATCCTGAATGTGGTGGTTTAACTTGCCATTCCTCTCCTCTGCCTGGGCCCTCAGGCCAGGATGAAGCCCAAAGTCAGCAGAATGACTGCCTTTGATTTTAGAGCACCTTTAGCAAATGTTTGCTCTCAAGGGTCGGGTTGGGCCGGAAAGAACCGCATAGCCTGGTATATGACCTTGTGCCCATTTGATGTTTTCTGGGGCTGCTAAAAATGGTACTTGCTTGAGACTCAATGTCTGGAGGTCATGTGTACTCCTGATGGAGCCCTAGGCTGCACATTTATCTCTTTCCCTTGGCATAGATCTGTGTCCTGTACTGTGATTTGGCCTTTGGGCAACCTTTGTTTATTCCAACTTTTTTCCTTGTTGTTTAAAATTACAAAGATTTGTTCCAATGAATCTATCATCCAATTAAGGATTTAGTTCAAATCAACAAGCTTTTATTAAGTACCTACTTCAGCCCAGACACAATGAAAATACAAATAAAAAAGTGAAACAAGGCCTGTCCTCAAGGTACTGACATTTTACTGAGCTCAAACAGTTTATGCACAGAAAAATACATGTGAAATTTATAAAAGATAAATATGAAGTCATTTCTTAGATGGGGTGGGGGGAAGGGAACACTAATAACTGGGTATAAATCAGAAACAGCCCCAGGCTAAAAGGTAAGTGATGGAGTGGATAGAGTTTTGGACTCAGAGTCAGGGAGCCCTGACTTCAAAATTGGCCTTTCGTGTTAGTAATTGTGTGACCCTGGGCAAGTCACTTAAATCTCTGTCTGCCTTAGTTTCCTCTTCTGTAAAAAGGGGACAATAATAGCATCTATCTCCAAGGGCTGGAGATGAGGTTAAAAATGAGACAACATTTGCAGTGTTCTGTAAATCTTTAATTGTTGGCAAGAGATTGGTGACATCCTTAGTGGCTCTTTTAAAATCTGCATACCTTCTTCAGAGTATAATTTGAGGCAGGACACAGATCTGAAGAGTGTGACATTTGGTCTGGTCGTGAGAGAAGAACAAAGCTCTAGAGAAGGAATTATTTTTGCTCTTTCTGGGGGAATTCTCCCTCCTCTTCTCCTGCTCATCAGCCATGATATCTGACAGTGGGGCTACCTGCCCAGGAGGAGATAACTATGTGCAGCAGAGAAAACCCTGCATAAGTCAAGGTGTGAGGTTTTGTGACTCAAGAGTTAGCCCTTGGGCACTGAGAGCTGAGTCATGGAGAGGACCAAGACCAGGCATCCCGGCAGAGATGCTGCACTTAGGGAAAATGGAATGGGGATGCCATGAAAAGAGAAAGGGCATTGGGGTGCTGCCTTGGCCATTTGTGTTCCCCACATGGGCACCTTCCTACTGATGATCTCTATGCCCCCCCCCTTTCTGCTGATGTACTGTGCAGTTATGGAGAGAATAGTCAGAATGATGGAGAGAATGTTATTTGTAAAATGCTGTTTGACTAAATGATTTGCTTTAAGCTAATTTTGTCCTTGGACTGTCTATTAAAAGTAAAGGGACTGGCAGAGGCTCACAAACTCTATTTTTAAGAGTTTTAAGAATATTGAGATCAGGCTTTTGAGAACAAATTGGGGGAGGTCCCCTGGAGGGAGAACTGCACTGTCATAGAATCAAAATCTGAGTAGAAAGGGCCCTCAGAGGTATTTGGGTATAGTCCAAACTATATCTGAATAAGAATCTTCTCTAAATATCCCAACAAATGTACTTATGCAGCCTCCATATGATGATATGGAATGTTGGGTAGATAGAGGGCCTTTGAGACAAGAAAGCCTGAATTCATATCTCACCTCAGCCATTTGCTAGCTGCATGACCCAAGAGGAATTGAGGAACCTTTGTGAGATTCAGCTTCCTTAAGTGTTTACATAAAATAGAACCCTCTTTCTGTGTTGTAATGTTAATAGTGTATAAGATCTTCCCCATCCATTAATAGGCCTCTCATGGAGCCCATTAAGAGAAGCTTGCTTAGGGGAGGCTTGCTTGTAGGAAGGCTGTCACACTTTTTGCTAATTTCTAATTAGGCACTGAGTCAGGAGGGTTGTGATGCCCTCTGGCTCTGAAAGTTATATATACTCTGAGGTTAGCATTTTACTTTGGGGCTCACTCATTGGAAGAGTGTTCTTGTGATTTGACCAGATGAGACTCTGGGTAGCCATTAAGGAGCATCCTGACTTTGAAAAACCCAGATGTTTATGCTTCTCTCTCTGGTAACTATGTATGTATTGCCTTTGTCAGACAGTTAGATCTGTCTGTTGGTCTGTGCTAATTTCTCGGATAGAAGCCCTGTCTGCTGCTCTTTATTTCTCTGCTTGTATTTTCTTTGTTTTCTTTGGATTTTCTCTAAAGTTCCCTTGAGCTAATGAATGTAATTAAAAAACGGTTGTTGACCCCTTGAATAGCTATCTTTCCTAGTAAAGCAGATCTAAGAACCCGTGCTAGCAGCTATCCTCGGTATGCCAGTGTGTTTGCCACTACATGGGTGATAGCTCTCTAAATATCAAGTGGCCATTTTTCCCAGGTCAATGGTTTTCCAAATTCTGGTCTCAGGATCACTTTAAACTCTTAAAATCACTGAGGACCTTCTCCCTCCCCCATATACTGTTACTTGTGTGGGTTATATCTATCTTAATTTGCCATATTAAAAATCAAAACATCTTAGTATTATAATAAAAAAGTTTTGACCCTGTGAACCTCCTGAAGTGGTCTCAGGTCACTCAGAGGTCCCCAGATTGCACATCCCTATATTTTTTGAGAAAGCTCAGTGGATGGGTAGAGCTATATCTGGTGTCAGGAAGACCTGATTTCAAATCTGGCCTTAAACATTAATAGCTGTGTGACCCTGAGCAAGTCACTTATCCTTCTGTCTGCCTCATCTGTAAAATGAGGGTTATAAGTAGCATTACCCCCCCACCCAAGGTTGTTGTGAGGATCAAACGAGATAATATTTTTAAAATGCGTTCATTACAGTGCCTGACATATAGGAGGTGATTCATAAATGCTTATTTCCTCCCCTCCCTCCTGGTCTTTAGATTGCATAATCTCTGGTTCCTTTATGATCCTTGCCATCCTTCTTTAGACCCACTCCATACTGTCAATGTACTTTTCTAAGATGTGGCATTCAGAGCTAACCACAATACTTCAGATGTGATCAGATCAGAGTAGAATACAGCAGTGCTTGCCAAATCCTAGGCATGAGGCATTTCTCAACATAGCTTAAGGTGGCATTGGTTTCCTTGGACTGCCACGTTGAACTGATGACATAGTGAACTTGAATTCCATTAAAGCAAGCAGATCTTTCACAGATCAACTGTTGTCTAGATAGACCTCCACTATCTTCTACTAAAGGATTAAAGGATACTGAGGGAGAGACGGGAGATGGAATGGGCTGGGGCAAGTTAAACCACTACCACAAGTCAACCATCACCTCCTTTCAGAAGCCAATGGACACAGTTCACCATCCTAAATCCAAGAGCTCTGGAAACAAAACAAAATGAAAGTGTCCTCTACAGTACAAGCCCTGCTTGCAGCCTGGCCCCTGACACCATCACTGAGGGCAGCAATGGAGAAAGGGTCCACTTTCCTCACTAGTCCCAGCATCAACATCAACCGCTGACCAACTTCCACTAATGGATAGATAAGTTAAAGAGTCCCTACAATGGCAATGCCCCCAGACAGTCAGTCTTACTTTTAATTCAGCTTTCCAACTATAATCCAGGAAGTCACCCTTGTGGAGATACAACATGGAAACCTGCAATCCTCTACAGGTGCTAATACTCCTGCCTCCTCCACAGACCTCCAAAAGAAAACCCTCAACATTGAAGTCCTTGGCATTGTCAAATGATTTAGCTCAGAAACAGACATGGATTTATTGGTAGAAACGACATTAAAGAAGATCCATTCCCACTCGCCACTGCATTCTCTGGTTTGTCTCCCCCATTGGAGCATGACCTCATTGAGAACTGAGGATATCTCTGCTTTTCTATTTGTATCTTCAGCCCTTAGCAGAGTGCTTTACATATACTAAGTGCTTAATAGATGCCTTTTAATTTATTCATGAAATCATATAAAGTATAAAACTTTACCTTTATCCCCATTAACTTTCTTTTCTATGAGAACATTTTCATGAGAATAATCTACATGTGTGTTGAGGGCTTCCTTGAGAGGCATATTTCCCCATGGTATGCAATGGCAGACCACAGCTTTCCACAACTGGTTGAATTGTGTTGAGAATGTAAGATTCCATATTGTTATTCATATAAACTATAGGCATATGTACACACACACACATATAGGGTATATATCTCAGTGGGTTTATTTTTATTGATTAGAGCAAAAGGCTCTGACTAAGGTCTCTGCTCCAAGGGGATGCCTTCCGTGCATCTGTTAACATTACAAAAGATTCCTTAAAAGATTTAACAATACCTTTGACAATCCTCTAATTGCTAACATCACCAAGACCAGACTGGGGAGATCTGGGCTCGACAAAGGAGCTCATCTCCATCACAGAGAATGCCCAGAGCAGAGATCAAATGGAAGAGGTTTCCTCTATGGGTGGTAAGATTCTCCATTATGTTCCACTGTATTGCCAGATCTGCTCTTGACTTTTGTGCTTCAAAACAACACCACAGCTGCCATTTCATCTTGAAACTTCCCTCAGCTCTTGGGGCTCCCTCATCTCAGAACATTAAATCATGTGTGTGTGGCCTTCTTGCCCTGGAATCTTACTCCATTAGGCCCCCTTTTCCCTTTGGCGAGTTCCTTGTGCGGCTTCCTTTTTGTGCAGAGCACCAAACTGGCCATCCTTTCTTCCATTTCTGCCTCTGCTCCTCAATTCCAGACTTTGCAACTGCACCCTCCATCTTTCCCTGCTTTTACCCTCCCTTTCGTGTGTTCTTTTCCCCTGTTAGAATTTAAGGTGCTCAAGGGCATTGCTTTTGCTTATATTTGTAAACCCAGAATCTAGTACAGTACCTGATACCTAATAAGTACTTTATAAATGTGCTTTTTTGAAAAATGACATTGTGTTGATAGCATCATGCCCTAGGACATTCTGGCTATATGCAGATTTCCTCTCTGTAATCACTTACTAGAGTTTGGTCTTAGGATCCATACAGAAAAAAAGAGAGAGTGGATGAAGAATGTCTATTATCCAGACTGTAATAGGCATGTACATTAAAAATCATCTGTATAATGAAATTTTTATGAGGATAATCTATGTACACATCAAGGGCATCCGTGATGAAGGTTTGAGAAGAGAACAAGCAGCCCATAAAGGTGGCTCATCAGTCTATATATCTTGGACAGATGCTGAAAACGGACAACGAGCTGGGCCCAGAGTGAAACAGAAGGAGGGGAACAGGCTAAATTACTTTGGGAAAATCACACTGTCCTTTTAATGACCCCAAGTTTATTCCTGGAGCAAAAGCCCTCCTTTCATCAAGATTGTTCTTTCATTGATGTTGTGTAGATACAAGTAGTATCACAGTCTGCAAAGAACTACATGAGGGTCCCCCCAAAACACTGGAGAGGTGTATGGTCAGCATGAGCAGGCTGGAAAGAATTGCATAAGAGAAAGCCCATAAAAGAAATCATCTGAAAGATGAATGACTGAAAACAGAGATGGGCTGTTACCATGGCAAGAAGAACAGATGCCTGATGGACAGCCCATGTGCTGCATTAGTGTCCTTGCAAAATCAAGACAATGGAAGGAAGGCACTCAATATCCTGGGTAGACTCTCTATCATCAATTTATAGGTGGACGTGAATAAGAGTTGGGCAAGATGAGTAGGGAGAGATGGGTTGAGATGGACATCAATGTCAGGAAAGGCTACACTGACAAGGTCCATCAGTGTATTCTCGAGACCTTTCATTTCACTACTCAGTCAACTGATATCCTGATTGTATCATCTGATATATTAGCTACTCCTTCCAGCTTTAGGTCCTCTGCAGTTCTAATAAACATTCCGTCCACGTCAATAGCAAAAATGTTGAACACCATAGGGTCAAAGATAAATCCCTGGGACATCCCATTAAAGAGCTCCCTCTCAAATCTTTCATGATTACTTTTTGGGTCTAGTCATTCAATCAGTGCCATATCTTCCCAGTTGTGTAGCCCCAATTCCTGTGACTTCAGTACTTGTAGATGGCAACAAATCAGATTGAGACCATTTTCCTAGTCGGTTCAACTTAACATAGTGGGGAATTGCTTCCTTTCCCTCCCTAGAATTACCAGTCACTCTGATAGCTCAAGAAAAAGAATTTTTCTCTAATGATTTTTCTTACTCCAGCTTTGCCCTCAAGCCCTTAAAAAACTACTTCCTATTCCAATTTCCAAAGAAAGACTCTTAAGTGACCCACATTTCCATGCCAATGTTCTCCAGGTTCATGAGGTTGCCAGCAGCCCTTGGGACATAGATGAATATTTGCTTTGTGTCATTTTTAGGGAACATAAAGACTAGTAATAATGATAGGCAATGCAATGTTGATATAATAGCTTATAGTTATATGACTAGCATTTATTAAGCACCTAATATGTGCCAGGCACCCAGTGGGGTACAAAGCCAAAAACAAAACAGTCCTTGATCTCAACAAGCTTACATTCTTCTAAGGAGAGGGGAGAGAAACACAAAGATTTGTGATTTTATCTGAATAGATATTCCTTCCAGTCATACAAACAGCAACCCTTACATGGCTTGTTAGATGAATTGTTTCAGCTAAAAATATTTATCCACTGATCATCAGCCTTCTGCTTTGAGGTTTGCAAAAACCTTTATCTGTATAATTTTATTTATCACAACAAGCCTATTAAGTAGATAGCACAGATATTATTGTCTCTACTTTACGAGTGAAGAAACTTTGGATCAGAGAAGCAAAGTCAGGAACTAGAATGTGGTGGTGTCAGAACTCGAACCCATTTCTTCTGACTTCTATGCTATTTCCTCTACAATAGACTAGACCAGTGGTTTTCAAAGACCCAGGGGTCTGCAGGGTAAAAACTATTTTCATAATAACACTAAGATGTTTTAATTTAGAGTTCTGGTCAAATGTAACATTATTGTTGATGCATTTCAGTCATGTCTAACTTCATGACCCCATTTGGCATTTTCATGGCAAAGATGCTAGAGTGGTTTGCTGTTTCTTCTCCAGCTCATTTTACAGATGAGGAAACTGAGGCAAATAGGGTTAAGTGACTTGCCCAGGGTCACAGAGCTAGTAAGTGTCTGAGGCTGAATTTGAACTCAGGAGGATGAGTGTTCTTGGTTCCAAGTCTAATGCCCTCTGCACTATGGAGCATGTAAGTCTAGCATACACCAGGACAGAACATCCCTCTAAGAGGTGAGAAGTAGCCATCCAGCCTGAGCCTGAAGATGTTTAGCGAGGGTGAGGCACTCTCTGGAGGCAGTCTGTCCCACTTCTGGATACTTCTCATTGCTATCAGGCTTCTCTTCTCATTAACCCCAGGTTTCCTCTTCCTAGTTTCTGACTTGACATAGCTCCTGATTCCATCTTTCAAGGCTGAGCAGAACAAGTGGAATCCTTTTTGCATATGCCAGTCCTTAAAATAATTGAAGCTAATCACTGTCTGCCCTAGGTCTTCGACTTCTCAGGCTAAATATCCAGTAACAGGATCATCGATTTTGAGCTGGAAAGCCTTGGAAATCATCTATAGTGACTCCCTCCTTGCAAATATAAGGACACCAGAAATCAGAGAGAGGAAATAGTGAGGTGGCCTCATGGGCAAAAATATTGATGGTGATAATGGCAAGAAAGTTAACTTATCTGATCCTCACGACAACCCTAGAAGGTAGGTACCATGATTATCCCCATTTTACAGATGAAGGAACTAAGGCACACCAGAGCTCAAGAGACTAGCCCTCATAGCTAGGATTTCAACTCAGGTGATCCTAACTCCAGGCCCAATTCTCCATGCATTGTGCTACCTGATTGCCTTTAGGTAAAACACTCCACCTGGAGGCAGGAAGACCTGAGTTCAGATTCTGCCCTAGAAACTTACTAGCTTTAGTGACCCTGGGCAAGTCACTTAATCTCTATGTGTCTCAGTTTTCTCAACTGTAAAATGGGGCTAGTAATAATACGGACCTCCAAGGGTTGTGGTGAGGATGGCATGAGAACATATTAGTAAGGTGCTTTGCAGACCTAAAAGTGTTTTTATAAATGCTCACAGTTTTAGTTATCATTGTCCAAGGTCACACAGGTGCCAGTAGTTCATCTGGTATTTGAGCCCAGTTTCTTCCTTCTACTCGTCCTCCTCTGGGCTGTCCTAAATGCCCATCACCATCTTGGATGACTTCTTCTGCATCTGCCTCTGGATGCCCTCTGGGTTGGCACCACACTTCCCAAAATGTCCCCAGAATTGAATATAGTAATGTAGATGTTATCTGATCAGGGCAGAGTCCATTGCCTTCCTGATCCTGAATACGATGTCCATTTTAAAGCTACCCAAGATTCCATAAGCTAAAAGTACGCCAGAAAAGTTCTCAAATTCTATGTCACGTATGGGAAAAAGAGTGGATTTCCATATTGATAGAGAATAGAAATTAGGGAAGTCTTCCTGGAAGAGGAAACACTTGAGTTGGGCTTTAAAGACCAGGTAGGACTTCACCTGGCTAATATGCCTTGCTTGTCTAACTAATTTCTCTTCCTAACTCTATTTCCTCTTGTGTCTGGGTCTCTAGCTCCCCTTACAGATCTGGAGATGAGCCAGAACAGATGGGGGCAACAGACAATGGACATTTGATCTCAGTGATTGGATATGTTCATCTCCCCACCGTGAAGCTGGGGTGCTCGCTCTTTGGTGTGGTTTCCTAGTAGACACTGACATGACTGAAGATCTCTTGCATTTTATTTGTAATTATAGTGTGTCTCAAATGTTTTGGTGTAAATTTAAGTTTTAAGAGCTCAAAGATGCACTAAGAGGTCTGGGATACCTCGTAGAGAGAGAGAGTTGGCCTTAGACTCAGAAAGACCTGGGCCTTCAATAAATTCGTTTGTTAATGCATATTCATTACTCTCCCCATTTTGTAGATGAGGAAACTGAGCCTCCAGGAGCAGGTTACTTGTTCGAATTCATACAGCTGGTAAATTAGAAAACCAAGAATCGAACCTGGGTTTTCTGACCCCAGATTCAGTGTTCTTTCTCTCATAACATGCTGCCTCTGATCCACTATGTCTCCTGTAACCTGATTGACCATTTTAAGGGACTCGACCAGTGTTCTGTAGATAATTAGAGGCAAGCTGACATGATGGACCAAACATTGGACCTGGATTCAAATCCTGCCTTGGATATTTCCTAGCTCTGTAACTCTGGGTGAATTAACCTTATGAAGCCTTGGTTTCCTCATTTGAAAAAATGTGTTGGTTAGGGATGTTGCTTCCTTTATAGGGTTATTGTGAGGATCAAAGGAGACAATGCGTGTAAAATGCTATATAAATGTCGGCTCTTATTCTATTCATCAACTAGACCGAGGATTTCATCAGGGTAGGGAGCTCCCAGTGTGGAACTTCTTTGGCCAATGTTCATACATGTTGCTTATAACATTAGAGCATTTCCTAGCACTGAGAGGTTAAGTAACTTACTCAAGGGTCACACAGCCAATACATGGCAGAAACAGGATTGAAATCCAGGTCTTTCTGACTCTGAGGACAGCTCCCTAACCATTACCATACACTGCCTTTTATGTTAGAGAGGACAGAGAATTAGTTTCAGATTTAGATCTGAGTAATCTAAGGACTTGTCACTTTACCACACCTCCTCATTGTGTCCCTGAAAAACTTCACAATCTTGGAAGACCCAATGGGAATGTATAGACCAGAACCTACTGATTTTGGTCAGTACAGTCCTTGGCTTCTCATCTTCGTTCAACTCAGGAGCGGACAAAGAACACTGGAATCCTTGGCCTCTGGAGGGTGTTAGGAAGTTTTTTCCCCTTTTTCTTCCCCCCTCCCTGCCCTCTTCTCCCTCATGGGAAATCTCCCAAGGAGTGAATGCTCTCCTGGCTTTCCTCCCCATGGCCCATCAGTGGTTAAAGATGAGTAACAGCATGGTGTGGGTTAATGGAGGCCTGTTCCCCCCGAGACCCGAGCACATACTTGCTTTCAGATGGAGATGGGTACTTTATTACGATGTATGACTGATTTCAATGCTGCTTTATCATCTGCCAGCGTGTACTCACAAACTAATAAGCGTTTCGCTGCATTTTGCCCCTGAGGGTGCCTTCCGAAGAGGGAAACCATTGATTTTTAACATCAGACACATAAACTGTAAGCTATTCCCTGTATTATTTTGTTCCCAGTGGTGCATTCTGTAGGGGAAACCAGTCATTTCAGCCATCAGACACACACAGACAAACTAGGTGGTAATAAACTCACCACTAGACCCAGCTGTTCACTGACCCACCCCCTCCCCTTTTCTCTCTGCAGAGACCTTGACTTTACCTTGCCTTCTCTGTGTGTGTGGATGTTTTTTTAATTTCTATTTTTTTGTGGTCCCAACCTCCCAAGATTACCCTTCATTTTAGTTTCCAGCTTTATGCTATAATTAGGAGAATAAGATCACAGAATGTTAAACTTGGAAGGAGACCTTGGAGATCAACCGAGTCCAACCCCCTGGTTTTATAGAAGAGGAGAAACTGAGGGCCAGAGAGGGTCGGTGGCTTGTCAAAATCACCTGCTTACTTAGCTGCAGAGCTAAGGTTTCTAATCCAGCATGGACTATTACCCAGTCCAGAACAGGAATGAGAGTACTTACAGAAACTCTCAAGGCTCCACAGATGAGAATACAGCTGAAAAAGGGATTCTGTTTATGAATGCAATTCATTCACTTACATTTAACAGAGAAGAGGGGAATTGGAATTATTCATCCAGCAAGAAAGTGTATGCTGCTGCCACCATCCTATGGAAGGTCTGGATAGACTCATGCTCAGATATTGCAAGGCATCTATCCAGTCTCCCTGACTCTAGTTTCTCTCCTGTCTTCTCCATTCCATCTGATGCATTAATACTCAATAAAGCTTCAGAAACCACATTGTTAATGTCATTATCTGGCTTAAGAATCTACTTCTCCCAAAATGTGTCAGATAAGAGCTCGTTCCCTTCAAAGCTCAACTCATAGGTCACCTCCTACACAAGGCCTTTCTTCATCCCCCCGGGTCCCTCTCTGGTCCTTCTTTTTGTAAAGCTGATTTTTAAAAATTTCTTATCTTTTTTAGCCATTAAATTTCATCATAATAGATTCAGACACATTTGGAGAATGTAGCCTCCAATATGGTGGGGTTTTTTGGCTCAAACATTTTATAGTTGTCTGCATGGCTACTCATTTTTTCATTGTTGTTATTTGTTGTTCATCTTTTGTTCTTGAAGAGGACCAAAGACATCAAGAGGGTGATGTCTTGACTTGCTTGTGATTTGGGTTTAAGTGAGGCAGAGCTGCGCAAAGTTATCAACCTCACTCTCTTCCCCAGTCATTAGAGTTCAGTGGCAAGACAAGAGCCAAGATGATTGACGATGGCCACCATTTTTCATCATGTCTTCAAGGGGATGAACGATAGTGGAAGGCAAGTTGACATCCTCCCCTACTTCTTCAAGACCCTTCCTCCCCTTGTACCCTTCTCTACCATGGGCTGAAGAAATTCACTAATGGCTTTAAGTCTCAAACAATTGGACTTGTGAATTTAATGTTTAAAATCAAATGTCTATGAGTAATTTGACTATAGGCAGATATGTGATAATAAATGATAGTTGGTGAATTTGTTGATGGAGAACTCTACATATTAATAAAAAAGGGGAGATACTCTTTCCTTGTGAGGAGGGACAGTCAAGATGAAGCACAACTGGGAAATGGCTACATCCACCAACCATGGTAGGGGAGTCAAATAGGAAAGGCTCCTGTGGCAGCCATTTTTAAAAATAAGAGCCAAATGGGCAGACAGTTAAGTTCTAGGAAGACCCAACAGGTTGGCATGACACAGGGATATTTGGCAACTGGTAAGGGCAGAGGTTTGGGGGGAGAGAATTAGCTTAGGGAAATCTGGTAGCAGGTAGTGGAAATTTAGCCCTGGGATTTAGAATAGGACTCTAGTGCCTTCCTGTGTGGAATTCTGCCTCCTTAGCCCTCTAAATCAATACTATATTAGTATTGGTCAAGGAACCAAGACAAGGGACCCAAAGAGAAGGTGGTAACACAGGCACTGCATTACACAATCTCTGATTTAGAATGGACCTCTTGGGCTATCTAGGCCAACCCCCACATGAACAAAAATCCCCTCTAGAAGAACCAAGTGGTCACCCAATCTTCGCTCCATGACCTCCAGGGACAAAGGAGATTCCTCCTCTCTCAAGGTTTCCCATTCCACTTTTGGATGGCTCTAATTGTTGGGACATTTTGTCTTCTATAAAACCTAAATTTCCCTCTTGGACATTGTTACCTTGATCCATGTTCTTTCCTCTGGGGCCAAACATAATGTCATTAATCTTTCTTCTAATGATAGCCCTCCAAATATTGGAGAAAATCAACCTCCTTTTACTAAGTTTTCTCTTTTCTAGGTTAACTGACCTCAGTTCCTTTAACTAATCTTTCTATGACATGATTTTGAGACCCTTCTCCGATGTGGTGGCCCTCCTCTGAATCCTCTCTTCCTTATCCATGTTCTTTCTAAAATGCAGTACACAGAACTGAAAACAATACTCCAGATGGGATTTGACAAGGGCAGAGTAAAATGGAATGATCACATCCCTAGTCCAGAACTTTTGACAATTTTAATGCAGTTTAAAATAGTAGATTAAAAAAAAACCCTTAATTTTATTCTCAACAGAAGAAAAATTACATGCAGTTCCATAACATAGTATAATAAAAAAAGATTGCATGTGACACAGCAAATCTATTATGTACAACTTGCTTTTCCTTTTAAATATATGATTAAAATTATCATGCAACCTTCTTTCCCCCCTTTTTTCTTCCTTCCCTCCCTGCCCTAGAGATGGCTACCAATAGATACAAATACTTAACATATATGTAAAACCATTCTACACAGATTTTTATTTACGAATCACATTAATGATGCTTGTTGAGCTTGCAGTTTATTAAAAACCCCAAATCTGTTTTCAAATGAACTGTCTAACCACATCTCTCCCTCTTGTATTTGTGAAGTTGATTTTTTTTCAGATTTCATGTATTTTTACCTCTAACAAATTTCATCATATTAGATTCAGGTTTCAGGGCACCATAGGTATTATGGACAGAGAGCCTGGGCTCCAGTCTAGCCTCTGACACATGCTAGCTGTTGCATGGTGGGTAGAGCAACTGGGCCTGAAATCAGAGAATGTGGGCTTAATAGATAGTATTTGATTGGTTGGTTGATTAAAGATAGGGACTGAGTCCCAAAGAATTAGGTAATTGACACTTAAAGTAGAGTGGAAAGGGGAAGAATACTAGAGAAAGTCATAGTACATATATATATGTATATATATATATAAATTATTATATAATATATATTATATAATATATATTATATTAATATTATATATTATATAATATATAATATTATATAAAGTGAGACAGAGACAGAGACAGAGAGACAGAGGGGCAGAGGGGCAGAGAGATAGAGAGGCAGAGACGGAGAGACAGATGGACAGACAGATATCAATAAAAAAACATCTAAAATATTTTTAAAAACTTGTATGAGCTATGGGAACTGGAGGGATACCACAGTGGACAGCCCTGGCACTTTTGTCTCTGACTACCCCCTGCACCCTTCTCTCCCCCCACCCTACAGTATCCCATTTCTAAACCCATTATCCATTCGCCGAATGTAAGCTCCTTGAGGAAGAGGAACATAGCACCTGAAACAGAATAGACCATTAGTGAATGCTGACCTAATGGCACTGAATTGACTCATAGAAAGCAGGTGGCCAAAGGTACCTCTCAGAAACCAGAGGCAGCTATTGGTACAGTGATTAGACCCAGACCCGAGTTCAGATCCAGTCTCAGACACTTTAGTTTTATGACCTGGGGCAAGTCATTTTAACCTCAGTTTCCTCATCTGTAGAATGGGGATAAGGATAGTATTTACCTTGCAGGGTCGTTATGAGCATCAAATGATGAAATAATCAGAAAGCACTTAGCACAGTGCCTGAACATAGTAGGTACATAGTACATACTAGGTACCATATAAAATGTTAATTCCCTTCCTCCCAAAGCCATAACCTGAATTCCAAGAAAAGGACAAAAATGACTGCTTATGGACTGGCCATGAACAAGACAGCAAGATAAAGCTCCTGGAGGGTCTACACTTATCTGAGTGGCCTCTTATCAAATCTCTGGAAGCTTATAGATTGGAGATGAGGGATGTGAAAATCTACCATTCAACTAAGTTCAGTAAAAATACAGTCCTGTCTGGGCTTGGTGTGGGGGTACAATGAAGGCTTGCTGTTTATTCCAATCTGGTCTCATGGCTCTCATCAAGTCCCCTTGGCAGAACACAGCCTGGTTTTGTAACAAGATGATTGCTCCCTGAGGTGGAGACCTTCCCCCCCATCCTTTGAGCCAAGAGGCAGAATTTAGCCTGATCTCCCACACTCACCCTGTGCCTTGTTCCAGCTTCTGCTCCCAGCTATCTCTGATCTGCTCATCTGCTTCCTAAACTGAGACTAGCCCCCTGAGAACAGTGCAGACGTACAGGAGAGGACCTTATCTTGAAGGTTCAAGGTGCATGTCTAATTTGAGCGTTTAATTTTCCCAATGAGAAATATAAATTCTGAATTCAGCTTGCCGTTCAAGGTCTTCTATAATCTGGCTTCAACCTACTCCTCACACAACATAAGCACTCAATGTTCTTTTCACACATCTTCTCCGCCTCTAGTCACTGCAACAAATCTCACCCCTTCTGACCTCCTTTGCTTAGCTAGCCCCACTCTGGAACGTATTCCCTTTTGGTCTCTGACTATCTAAAGCCTGGCCTGTATAACTATGGATCCTTCCTTCCTAGTGACCTTCTGAATTTTAGCACAGACTTGACAATTCTCTGTATTATTACGACCCACTAGTAACACAAGTCCTGATCTCGGCAGCTAGGCTGAGCCCCTTGAGAGCAGGTCTGTCTCCTTTTGTAAGGTTCTAAAATTCTGCTGGAGAATCAGCCTGGGGTGGAAGAGAGGCTCAGTTGGGGAATTGGGAAGACTCGGGGTCAAACTCCCTCTGAACCCTACTGGCTGTGGCCATCACCTACCTTGTGCAGGGCTGCTGGGAGGGTCCAATGAGATAATATATTTAATGCACATTGCAAACCTTAAAGTGCTCTATAAATGCTATCTATTATTCTTATGACTGTCAGATTTTCTTCTCCTCACTCTTAAAGCCTTTCATCCTGGCTCCAACCTATTTTTCCAAGCTTATGATGCATCCTCCTCCTTGCAAACATTCTACTGTCCAGCCAAATTGACTCCCTTGGTCCTCACACACCAACTTCCGTCTCCTGTTTCTGTAACTTTGCACAGATTGTATCCCAGGCTGACAATGCACTCCTATGAAGAATAATTTTACATATATGTGTGTCTGTATGTGTATATACGTATATATTTGTGTCTAATGGTAGCCATCTCTAGGGCAAGGTGGGAGGGAGGGAAAAAAGAGAAAAAAGAAATTTATATGATAAGTCTATTATATATTTAAAAGAAATAGCAAGTTGTACATAGTAAGTTTGCAGTTTCATGTGCAATCTTTTTTAAAAAATTATACTACGTTATGGAAATGCTTGTTTTATTCTATAAATTAAAAATTAAATACATTTTTAAAAAAGAAAACACTTCTTCATCACCTTCACCCTTTAAAATATTTAGCTTTCTTCAGAGCTCACACTAGACTTTATGGTTTTTCCTGATCTCTCCCTTAATTACTCATATGACCCAACAGAAATCACCTTTAATTATTTTGTGTATATCTTGAATACATAGATGAATACACATTGTTTCTCCTAAAAGAATATAACATCCTTAATGGGAGGGTTCATTTTTGTCCTTATATCTCTAGTGCCGAGAATAGTGCCTCCAAAGCTTAAACTAGAAAGGCCAGACAGGCAACAACTGTTTTGGTAGGTAGACTCCCAAGTGTTTTATATTGTCAGCAGTTATTTTATATGGAATTTCTCTTCTGTTTCTTTCTACTGGACTTTGTTGGTAATATATAGAAATGTTTATTTTATATCCTGCAACTTTGTTGAAGTTATTATGTCAATGACTTTTTAGTTGATTTTCTAGGTTTCTCTAAGTATACCATCTTATCATCTGCAAAGAGAGATAGTTTGGTTTCCTCATTGCCTATTGGAATTGCAGACATTAATTGTTACAAACTAGGTGGTCCAGTGGATAGTGTTGAACCTGGAGTCAGGAAGACATGGGTTCAGATCCAGTCTCATGGATGTATTTAGCTATATGATCTGGGCAAGTCATTAAAAGCCAATAAATAAAAATCTCTGTATACCTCAGTTTCCTCATCTGTAAAATGAGAATACCAAGAGTACTTACCTCCTAGGATTGTTATGAGAATAAAATGAGATAAAACATTTGCAAAGCATTTTGGGAAACCTGAAACTCTATATAAATGCTAGCTATTATTATAATAGTATTATTAATAATTATTCATTGTGCTTGGTGATTGATTGGTAAAACCCTCAGAACCCCAGGCACCTCTCTAAGAGAATAGATTGTAGACAAATTGCCAGTCTACATAGGGAGGGGGAGTTCACCAGGATTTGCTCATGCTGAAGAAACTGTAAAACCAGACTGAATCTCTCTGTCTCTCTCTGTTTCTCTGTCTCTCTGCATCTCTGTTTCTTTCTGTCTCTATCTCTCTGTGTCTATGTCTCTCTTGGTCTTTCTGTCTTTGTGTCTCTTTCTGTGTGTGTCTCTTTGTTTCTCTCTGTCACTTTGTCTCTGTCTCTCTTTATGTCTCTGTGTCTCTCTTTCTATGTCTATCTCTTTGTCTCTGTCTCTCTGTCTCTGTCTTGCTCTCTCATCTCTCTTTTGATCTCTGTTTCTCTCTGTCTCTGTTTCTCTCAGCATCTCAGCGAGGGTACTATACAAGAAGCACACTATATTTGGAAAGGAGCTGAGCTTGGAGTTCTGAACTTGGAGTCATAGGACCTGAGTGTGAATCCCAACTCTGCCACTTAGCACTTCTGTATGGCTTTGAAAAAGTCACTTAATTTCTCTAGACCTCAGTTTCTTTAAATGTAAAATGGGTGAGGGTGGACTATGCGTGCATGACCCTATGTCCTTTATTGGTCTAGCTCTATTATCTAATCCACAAACACACAAACAAATAAAGAGGTATGAGCTGAGCCATGAGACTTAGGGAAAGTGACTTGCCTAAGTCAGTGGCAGAGTGAAGCCTAGCATCCAGGTCTTCTGACCTCTGGTTCTAGTGTAAAGCCTAGAACACAGGCCTCCAAGTCACAGTTCTAGACCAAAGCTCAGAACCTAACTTTATGGTCTCTCAGTTCTAGAACGAAGCCTAAAACCCAGGTATCCCGATTTATAGCTCCAGAGCAAAGCTCAACCTAGGTCTCCTGATGTATATAGTTCTGGAGGAAAGCCTAGAAAAAGGATCTTCTGATTAATAGCTTGAGAGCAAAACCTAGAACCCAGGCCTCCTGATTCACAACTCTAGAGCAAAGCCCAGAACCCAAGCCTCCTGGTGTGTGTCTCTAGAACAACGTCTAGACACCAGGCCTCCCGATTCATAGTTCTAGAGCAAAGACTAGAAACCAGATCTGATATATGGTTCTAGAGCAGAGCTAGAAATCAGGTCTCCCGACTCCCAGTTCTAGAGAAGAACCTAGAATCCAGGTCTCCTGACTGCCAACCTAGTTTGCTTTCTACTGTAGAAAAAATGTTCATTGACTGAAGGTAAGTGGACCTTTTGATCTGTTGGTAAACCTAGGAAGCTGGTGCTCGGGTCAGTTTGTCCTCTTTGATATTTGTGTATTAGGATAATGGGATCATAGATCCAAAGCTTAAAGGAATCTTCTAATTCAGCTTGTAGTTTTGCAGATGAGGAGACTGAGGCCCAGGGAAATGCCAGCCCAAGGCACCCTAGGTAGGAAGAGAAAGAAGTGGAATTTGAACTCAGGTCTTCTGACTCCATATTCAGCCTTCTTTCCTCTGCACCACCTTGCCGTAGGTCACAAGACACCTGGCAGATGTTCTAGGATTAAATCCCTGATGGTTTTTTTTCAGGACCCATCAGGCAAAGTCTCTGAGCTTACAATGATCAGAGCTTACTGATGCTGTCTCTGCTGTGGTCAGGAGGAGAGGGAGAAAGAATACTTCTCCGTGGATGGTGTGTCTTTCCTACTCCCCTTCATCATGAGCACCCAGAAAAAACCTGTGACAGTGGCACTGGCATCTCCTCTTGCCCCACCCTTCTCCTCCTCGCCTTGTGAAGTAAGGGCATAATTGTTGGAAAGCGGTTTTTGACTGAATTTTCAATGAGCATTTTGACAAAATATAATATTGGAACCAATCTTTATCAAACATTCATGTGTCGTGTGAGAGATAAAAACAGGAATCCATAATTCATACCGCAGTGTGTATTACCAAGTGTGAATAAAAGGCTGAATTTAAATGAGGAGTTTCAACAATATTTCCTGCCAGGCATCTGTTTTAATCATCCACATTATTCACTAGGTTTTCCAGAACAGTAAATCTTAAATATATATTTGTGTTGGGGAGAGTACGTATGTGTGCGTGTCTGTATACACACAAGGACACACATTCTTTCGCACACACAGTTTAAGTATGCACATATACATTTGGGTGAATGTATACCCACACAAAGACAGCTCTGAATATTGAAGATGAGAGTGGCTTCCCAGGGATCCATCCTTGCTCACCGGTCTAATCCTCGATGCCGATCTTCATCCAGAGCTGCCCACCTGCCCAAATGGGCTCTGAGAGACCATTTTCATGGGAAGCTCAGAATCTTGCTCCAGTCTGAAATGCGGCTCAAATTCAATGGTGGGGTTATGGGATGAAATTCAAACATTTCACCAACTTCAACTAGTTTGTGTTATATGCCTTTTGGGGCAGAGCTATGACTGGGCATTCTTAATACCTAGGCTAAATTCAGTGGTGGGATGGTTGGTACATTAGAGAGGAGGATGAAAATGACAGTGGATGCAGCTATGGGGAAAGCAAGTCCCAGGAGAGAGGCAGAGAAGGGTGGACCCTTATGGGGATGATGCTGGTCAGTGAGAGGCTAGAGGGCTGAAAGATAGCCATGAGAAGAAAGCGTGCCCCTGACCATCAGCATCATATACCCATGCCCCAACAAATCCCAAGATTAGTTACAACTCTATCCTAGGCAGCAACAGTTTCTGAGCACTTGTAGAAGAGGTAGGGAACCACAGAGATATCTAGAATGTTAGACATGGGCACAACAAGAGGGTGGGGCTAAGGCAAGACTTTTTATCTTGGGCAAGGTCAAAAATTGGAGTCAACCACGTGTTATTTACATTCAACCAAAGGCTTTGATCCTTCCTCGGACCTTGTGATTTGCCTTTTAACAAAAGAAATACCTTTAAGCCATGGAAAAATCTGGTTTTCTAATGTTAGAAATATGGATTTCCTTTTTAAAAGTCTTGTTATTGAATCCCAGGTGATTTATCGCTAGGTCGCAATCATTTTGGTGCAGGGCCTTCTTGGACATTTGCCAGGCCCTTCCTAGATACAGTCTGTTACTAGGTGTGTCCTCAGAGACCTCTCAGCTATCTAAGACCTGTCAGGGCTTGGGGCTTTTTGGCATAGTCTTTGGGAACCCAGGGTCACCTCCAAATCAGATGGAGATTTCAGATTCCCATTTCTTAAGCTATGGCTTATGATCTGGGCTGCTGAAGGAGCACCCCCAAAAGATCATAAAGCTTTTGAAATAATCAATAATCCCATTAAACAATGTCCATTGTTTTACTCTTCCTTCTTCCTCCCCATCTACATATCCATATCACTCCTTACTATTGCTAGTTTCCTCTCTGCTGAAAAGGTAATGGGGCCTCTTGGGATTTTTAGTAAAAGAAACATACATTTTTCCCTTGGGTGTGTTGCTGATATTTGGAAAAATAAATAGTTCAATATTAATAGGAATCCAAGGTATGGATGCCCAAAATAAACCCAAAGGATTCATCACAGATTCTATGGCCTCAATAGCTGTGTCTCTTCTTTTTTTTATTTTTAAAATCAATTTATTAGTTTAGTTTCAGTTAACAAGATTAAATTCCATAGCTCCTTGATATTCAAATTTCCTTTACTTCCCCCTCCCCCGCCCCCACAACAGCATATAGTCCAGTACAGGATCTGTAAATACATTCATATTAAACATTTTTCCAATTACAAAGGTGTATTGTACTAGGTGGGATGAAAGATGGTAAAGAAGAAATAAAACCAAACAATGAAAAGAAAAAGATCATTTAGTTTGCTTCCATCAGGATTCAGGCTCAGTTCTTTCTAGTTATATCTCTGGATGGTGCATTTCTCTCTTTCTTGAGTCTTTCGGGATTGACTTATATCACTGCGTTGCTGAAAAGAGTCCAGTCTGTCATAGTTGGTCATCATACATATGTTGTGTCTGTGATTGTATACAGATTTCTTCTGATTCTACTCTTCTCACTCAGCATCAGTTTGTATAAGTCTCTCCAGGTAATTATGAAATCCTTCACCTCCTCGTTTCTTATAGCACAATAATATTCCATTACATTCATATACCACAACTTGTTTAGCCATTCCCCAATTGATGGGCACCCCTTTAGTTTCCAATTCTTTGCAATCACAAAAAGGGCTGCTAAAAATATTTTTGTACATATGGGTCTTCCTCCCACTTCTATGATCTCTTTGGGATATAACCCTAGAAGTGGTATGGCTGGGTCAAAGGGTATGAAATTATTTATAATCCTTTGGGGCTGTGTCTCTTCTTAATATGCAATTTTACGTCTGACTGTTCACCAACATGTCCTTGTTCTAGGGTTTGCCCCCAACTCTAATTAGAATGCTTCATCATTACCCTCCCTTACACACCACCATGCTCCTGCCCAGCTCTTTGTTCATGCCCTTCTCCCTTCCCCTCTTACCCCACCTAATTAATTCTTTCTCATTCTTCAGACCCTCCTCCTCCAGAAGGCTTTCCTTGGACACTCCAGCCTATGGCAACGCTTCTCTTCTCTGTGGGTCCCTAGAACATGTCTGATGCATTAGGAGAAAATGTAAGGCAGGAGAAAAACATTAAAAAATGGAGTAGTCTCATGTCTTCAGCTAACTCTGGGCCCTATGGTTTATCCCCCATCGACAGCCCTGCAGCTCAGGACTGGATACTCACTAGCTGCTTGATAAATGTTGGTTGCAATGTACATTGGCATTAGCTTCATGCCTGATGGGACTTAAAAGTGCCATCACGTTGTCAGGAGTTGTTTTTCTGGGAGACACATTATCCCTGGAGTGATGCGGGTAGTTCTGCCATGTTCAGAAGAGGGAACCAAGATCCATTTCATTGGCCTCATTAAAATATGGCCTGGCTTATGGGCTAATACATTTCTCTGAGTGCAGATTTCTGCCATGTAGCTAGAGTCCCTCTGTTTAAATTACGCTTTGATGCCTTATTGTGGTAAAGAGATGATCTTTTCTGAAGTCTCATTGCCGTGACCTCTGTCTCTGACCATTTCCAACCCACAGAAGAAATGGACTGAACCCCCGAATTTCCTGACTATGATAGTCAGGAAGCTTTCTGTCTTATCTTGCCAGCCCTGAGGCAGCTGTAAAATTTCTTGAAGTTTCCTCACCATCCTACCAATAAGGTGCCCTCTCCCCTCTTTCGGGTACCCCTCCATGTATTGTTCCCCTTGTTAGCATATAATATCTTGGAGGGATTGGATTTTGCAGTCTTAGCACTTAGTATAGTGCTTGTAATATAGTAAGAACTTACAAAAAAATTCTCTCTCCCTTCCTCCTCCTTCCTTTTCTATTATCTCTCTCTCTCTCTCTCTCTCTCTCTCTCTCTCTCTCTCTCTCTCTCCATCTATCTCTACTGTCTTCCACCTTCCTTTTCTATCTATCTATCTCTATCTTGCTAAATATCTTTCTATATCCATCTATCTCTACTGTCTATCTTTGTCTCTCTCTGTTTAGCTATCTTTATCTGTCTACCTTTAGTTCTCTCTCTTTCTTTATCTTCTCTCTCTCCTGAGTTTTTGAAGGTTTTTTTTTAATGAAATTTAAGCTTTGGCAGATATTTTCACTAACAAGATCTTAGATCTACATTTGGAGGAGATCAGAGAAGCCATGTAATCCAGCCCTCTCATTTTGTGGATGAGGAAACTGAGAAGAAGAGACGAAAAGTGATCTGTCCAAGGTCAGTCACAGAATAAGTGGCCTATCTGGGTCATAAAGTCAGGTCTTCTGACTTTTATCACTGCCTAGGGAGAAAGCAGCTGAGATAAGTTTTGAGGAATCAGAGTGATACCATAAAAAGGGCATTAGCTCTGAAGTTGGAAGATCTGGGTTCAGATCTCATTTCTGATTAAACATCCATTTCCCCTTGGACAAGTCACCTCCCTGCTCTAGACCTTTGTTTCCTTGTCTGTTAGACTGCATAGACTCTAAACTCCCTTCCAGCTTGAGACAATGATCTCAAGACTACAGCCTGTGTTCTTTTTCCTTGTACCACCAATCTGGAAAGTATGGGCCCAGCAATGGACCCCATGGCTGCTGTCCAAAGACTAGGCAAGAGTCCAGCTAAATGTTGCTGAATGTAGAGAGACTCAGATCCAGGAGGTGATGAATTTTTCTGACCCCAGCAGTTCGCGAATACTATCTACAAAGGCATGGAAAGAATGCGATCTACAGCATTGGAAGCAACAAGCTAATTTTGGTGAAATGAATTTTTTTGACTGTAGCCAACGGATGAAATTGGCTGGAGTTTGTTAGAGAGCAATTCTCTCTGTAGTCAGAAAGCAAAGGTAGCACAGGTCCAAATATAAAGGGCCTTCTGCTAATTTTCTTTTTTTTTCTTCCTGGGTGGCATTGGACACCCCCCTCAGCCTCAGTTTCCTCATCTGTAAAGTGAGTGGGTTGGGCTAGATGCCCTCTGAGGTTCGTTCAGGCTCTAGAGCTATGCTCTTAAAACCCAATATACATCAGACTCCAGCTCCTGTCTCTTGTGACAAGCAGGTCTTTGGCAGACAATTGACTCCAAGTCTATAAACCTTGAGTGACTTACAACCTGTTGACCTATTTAGATTAGCAGTGAGACCCTGGGAATTTTGAGAGGAAAGAAACTTCCTTAGTTCTCAGAGGTTAAAGACACAAAAGTCTTTAAGATACTTGGGGGAAAGGGCAAGAAGGATTTTATGAGGAATGGGATGGGGAGAAAGGAGACCATCTCCAGGGTGAAGACATAGGCCCCTAGTAGGTAAAGGGAGGGAGATCTGTTCAACTCCACCTCATTTGAACATGGGTCATCTTTTCTTCTACAAATAAAAAGCTAACTCACCTTGGAGGAGGAGGATTCCTGCCAGTTCTGTTCATCTATGACTTCCCAAATCCATGAAAGCCCTATAGAAAGGAATCTCTTCATTTACCCATTTGTTTGTCATGTCCCTCTCTACAGAGCTGACAGCATAACCGAGTCTCAACACCTGCCCATTTCTGTGGTGCTGTAAGGCTTCCAAAGCATTTTCTTCATAAAAGAGGCTCCTTCCCAAGATTCCTTTCCAAAAGCTTTGGGGTTCAAGGATTATGATCCTACTAATGAGAAGACTGAAATCTAGGTGAGTGATATGATTTTATTAGGGCTGCATAGCTAGGAAGTGACAATGCATGCTTTTGAAAGAATGAATGAAAAAGGTATTTATTAAGGCTCACTATGTATGAAAAAACACTGTGCTAAGTACTGGGAATACAAATAGAAAAGAAGGGTGATCTTTGATTGCAAGGAGCCAACGTCCTAATAGGGACATGGATGCATGTTAGCTTTCAGCAGCATGTGTTATGTAGAGATCCCATGGTCCTTAGGATGTATGAGCAAAGCAAATGGTAAAACATCTTCTTTAGTGTAATTTCCATTTATAAAGTCTTGTTAGTTTCAAATTATTTCCTATTTACCCTGCATAGAGCTTGCTTTGTATATATTTGCTTATATTTTGACTCCCCTATTCGATTGTGAGCTCCATGAGGGCAGGGACTGTCTTTTGCTTCTTTTGGCATCTCCAGTGTTTAGTACAGTGACTGGAACATTGTAGCTGCCTAATAAATGTTTATTAAATGAATGAATGATATTGAACAATTTGACAGGGCCAGAGAATTTGATTACAAGAAGTTTCTTTTCTGGGTCCTTGGTAGCAGTGACCACAACATCTGCAGGAAAATATGCCAGGCTACATTTCTATAGGGCTTGCTTCTCAGGATAATGGCTAAGGGCTCTGGGCTAGAAGCACTGTTCTTCCCAAAGCTCTTGCGTTCAGGGTCCTGGTTTTGTCTGGTCTCCTTCTCTTCCCCTCCCCTCTCCTTCCCTCCCCTTCCCTCCCACTGCCTCCATAAAAGTGAAGTGGAAAGATTACTAGCCCTATTATCAGAAGATCTGGGTTTAAAACCTGTCACAAATGCTTCCTAAATAATCTTGGGCAAGTCACCTAGCCTCTTTGGGCCTCAGTTTCTTCCTCTGTAAAATAGCAGGAGACGGACATTAGACTAGATGGCCTCTGACAACCCTTCTAGTTCTGGATTTATGCTTCTATGACTTGCCCAGACTCACACAGCAGAACTAGGCTGGGAAGTCAAGTGTTCCTACTGAAACATAGTAGACCAGAACAGGCCACTGAATCAGGGCAAGATCAGGGCATTAGAGGAAAGGGATCCATAGGGGTGTTTAGGATCCTAAACTTGACCAGGGCTGCTCTTACATAGCTACGCCCATCATATATTTGGTCAGGGAAGACTGTTCTTTTCACTGTTCCTATCAGGAGATGCTGTTTAGTTGTTTTAGTCATGTCTGACTCTTCATGATTCCATTAGTTTTTGGGTTTTTGGTTTTTTTTGCAGAGATACCCGAGTGGTTTGCCATTTCCTTCTCTGGCTCATTTTACAGATGAGGAAACTGAGGCAAACAGGGGTAAGTAACTTGCCCAGAGTCACACATCTAGTAAGTGTCTGAGGCCAGATTTGAACTCATGAAGATGAATCTTCCCTACTTCAGGCCTGTTACTCTATCCACTGCACCATCTATACCTTCCTGCCTTCTAAGCTACTCAGAATAGGGTTTGAATCTACACTTTCTTTATGAGTTCATTATGAGAACACTGGATTTTGAGTCAGAGGACCTCGGTTCAAATAACAATTTTACTCCTTATTGCCTGTGACCCTCAGCAAGGCATTTTAGGCTTCTGGGTCTGTTTTCCCATCCCTAAGTGCATTTCAACTCTTGATCTATGATCTTCTATTATCCTATGGATCTTGTGACCAAGGGGGCTGGCACTTTATCCATTGAATAGAGTCAACCTGAATAGAGTCAATAAATATTTGTTGAATTGATGGACTGATTGATCTATTTCACCAACAATGCTTCTGGACCGCCCTTTGACGATTGTCAGAGGTTCCTAGTTTTCCTTCCTCTTCCACTTATGTTCTAGTCATTATAATAGGCTTTCCGTGACCCAATTGAAATGACTGCTGAGTTACCTTTCAAGGTTCTATTACCTGCATCGAGTCTCATTATTAGGGACTCAAGAATGTTTAGGCTTCTAGTAAGGCCAGGAACAGTTGGTAGCTCTGCCTGGCAGGTTGTGTTGTTGTGATCGCTGTTGTTGGATATTTTTTGTCGTTGTTGTTTTTGGATAGTAATCATGAACACATGATGCTCTGCACACAACACTGAGAATCTGTTTCAACAAGCCCCGCTGTGAGTTAGTGGTAAATATTGCAAAAAAAAAATCACAAAGTTTTTAATTATGCCAAGTCTTCAGGAAATGATAGGGCAGATTGGGATTGTTTCAAGAACACTTCAGTAATGGTGGATAGGGCTCCAAGTCTAAATGGTTGAAATTAGAAGAGATCCTTGTTCTAGTATGGTTTCCATTAGGTATTTCCCTCTTGCCTGTTTAAAGATATAGATAAGCTATTCCAAAGAGGGGAAGACTAAGAGACAGGTAAGTAAGGTAATAATCTTTGGAGTTCCCTGCTTTTTCATCCTTCTAATTCCCACAGCTGGGGCCTCACCTGTTGCCTCACTCCCCTACCGTCTTTCGGACAGATCTGGCCCCTAGGATTCATAACTTAGTGACTCAACACCAAGTCAGCCTTCTTAGTTGTCTCACCCTGTTCTCACCTTTTTTCCCCTTCTATTTGAGGCCCCAGTTTCTAGCTGGGTAACTATGTCCTTCTATTACCTTCTATGCTTGAGTTGATTGTCTTATTTCCTGCCCCTTTCTTCTAGGTCTGGGGTCTTGATGTAACATGGGAGGTTGGAAAGGTCATTGGTTCTGGAATTATAGAGACCTGAGTTAAAATCCCACCTCTGATGCTTACTACCTGTGTGATATTTTGCAAAGCAGACAATCACCCTGGGCCTCAGTATCATTCCTTGTTAAATGGATTAGGTGATTTCTTAGCCTTTCCAAGTCTGACTATGATCCTAATTAGAGAGGGAATAAGATGGTGAGATTCTATGCCAAAGAGTATCAGACAATGGGCTAGGCTATGTAGTTTAGACCAAAAGCCATTTAAAATGTGCATAGGGGATTGAACCTTTTGCTCACTGATGTGGTAAAGGCAGTAGCTTTAACAGGAACCGGAAGGAAGCAGTAGCTTGGATTAGATGGGGTGGCGGAGGTATCTATGAAATGACAGAGGCAACATAGATCCTGTATGATATAGCTCAATGTGTCTTGTCACTGAGTATGTCCTATGGGTCCTACTTACAATTGTCTGAGACTTAAGACAGTTCTTAATTAGGATCTGGAAGATGTGGTAAAGAATTAGCCTCTCAGAAGGCTGCTAAGAAAAGGTACTAAATATTGGGTGGCAAAGGTTGAACAAAACCATTTGGGGCTGGGAGAATTATATTCAAATCTGAAATTAATTTCTCCTACAGCAGCTGTGTGACCATTATGATGCAAGTCGTTTAGGAGCTGATGGAGTGGGAAGATAGAGTTCATCCTAACTGGTATTCTTCAAGCAAAGGCTGGGTGGCCACTTATTGGGTATCTGATATCAGGGATGCTTTTTCAAGTATAGGTTGAACTAGGCAGTCACTGAGGTTTCCTCCAACTCTAAGATTTTGGGAACCTCTCTAAACCTGTTACCTTATCTTTAAAAGGTGGGATAAAGTATACTTATTATGAAGCTCATAACAACTTGGTAAACCATTTACACACACAGGCATTGAAGAGTGAGTAATCCTGGCAGAGAGGAGAGAAGGCTAGTTTTGGAGTCAGGAATGCATGGGTCCAAGTCTTGTCTCTGATATAGACAGGTATGACTTAACCTCCTACTGCCCTAGGCAACTTTCTAAGGCTCTAAGTTATAGATGAGTTACCAATTTGCCTCAGTATAGGGAATAAAACACTGAGAGTTCCCTACACTCCTGGAGTTACAAGTCCATACCCCAAAATAAATAAATCAATTCAATAAGCATTTATTAAGTGCCTATTATATACCAGGCAAACACACAAATAAATAAATACACATACACATAATAAACATTTATATACTTTGCTAGTCACCAGGAAAGATTTAAAGATAATTAAATCCCCTGCCCTCATGAAGAACACATATACAAATAATCCATCTCATTCTGCACTATACTTACTCTATAGTTATGCTCTTAGGCAATACCATGTAATTATCATATCTTTAAAGAATTACAATGTGTTCTGTGAGTTGTGGGGAAGGACATACTTCTTGTTTCTAACAAAAGTCAAACATTAAAAAATGAGCCACAAACATCACTTATCTCTAATTTCTGTCTCTGTCTGTCTCTGTGTCTGACCCTGTCTGTCTCTCTTAGCCACATTGCTCCTGATTTTCCAATGACTATTTTAAAACTGCAAATTCTTATTTTTGTTCTTCTAACTAAATTCTGATAATCCCTCATAGTGCTAGCTAAGGTCCCCTGACCTGAACTAGATAGAGGTAGAATGTTAGGGGACTCAGAGAAAAAGTATCCCAGCCTTCTTCCTGGGATTTTGTGGGGGTATTTGTATTTGTACTTTATTTTGTTCTGTGATTTTTATCAATGTAGGGAATTGCCATTGAGGAAACTCCTTCTGTCAGTACAATCCAGCAAATGTTCTTCAGCTTAGAATCTGGGAGAATTGTCTGGGGCAGATAGATAAAGATAGATAGATAGATAGATAGATAGATAGATAGATAGATAGATAGATAGATATGTAGATGAATAGATAGATGGATGCATAGATGCATGGACAGATGGATAGATAGGTAGGTAGATAGAAAGATGGATAGATAGATAGATAGATGGAATATTTATGAAGTGCCAATTATATAACAGATACTCTTTTAAGTGCTGGGGCTCTAAATATAAGGAAACAAAACAACCCTTGCCTTCAAGGAGCTTATATTCTTTTTTTATTATTATTAATTTATTTGTTTATTTTTAGTTTGCAAGATTCAATTCCATAGTTCCTTGAGTTTCAAATTTCCCTTCCCTTCCCTCCCTCCCTCCACCCCCCACGATGGCATATAGTCCAGTACAGGATCTGCAAATACTTTCACATTAGACATTAGTCAAGTTACAAAGGTATATTGTACTAGATGGGATGAAGAATAGTAAAGAAGAAATAAAACCAAACAATGAAAAGAAAAAGATCAAGTAGTTTGCTTCCATCAGGATTCAAGCTCAGTTCTTTCTAGTTATATCTCTGGATGTTGCATCTCTCTCCTTGAGTCTTTCGGGATTGATTTATGTCACTGCATTGCTGAGAAGAGTCCAGTCTGTCATAGTTGGTCATCACAAGGAGCTTATATTCTAATGGAGAAGACAATGCATAAAGGAAGGATGGAAGGGAGGAGTATAAGGAGGACCATGTAGGCCCCAGCATGGGTTGGCTCCTGAAGGTCCAGAGAATGTCTCAGAGGCCTGGTTCCTGTTAAGATAGGGCAAAATCTGATGTAGCAGAGTAAAGTCCAGGTACTTTGTGAAGAGGAAAAAGAGGATGACCTAAATCAGAGTTACTCAGGTAGTAAATAGTGAAAGGAGAATCTGAAATCAAATCTTCTGATTATAAATCTGTTAATGACTTTCCCCATTGCACCATAGAGTCTCTGTTTTTAGTCTTATTCACGTTGGGCACAGAGAAATTAAGAAGCTTTCTTGTTGTCACATATCTAGATATTTCAGATGCAAAACCAGAACCCAGGTTTTCTTGATCCCAAGGTCAACTTTCCACCCATTATGCTTGGCTACCCTTCATCTATGTGTACGTGGCTATATATCACCCTTCTCAGCACAGAAGTCTTTTCTACAGCAGAGGTTATTAAGGGAAATATCATTTAGCATATTTTCCCCATAGCCCTAGTCACACATATCTAAAATGCCTCCTGCATCTTACAAAGTGGCTTCATGCTTGAGACTGTGAACTTTTAGTCCCAAGAATATTTTTGCTTATGAATTTAAGCTGTTGTGCAGTCAATGTGCATGGCCCTTTAACTATCCATTAGCCAAAAGATTTCTTTCAGTTTGTGAATGAATCCAATTTTTGCTTTTATGTTATTGTCTTTTGTTGTTTTGAATTCAAAACATGTAATTAAAGAATATGACATTATATTTTATTAGCATCATGTCACAAGTTCAAACCCTAGGGTTGAGTTGTGTGTTTGAAGGACTGTCATCCCAGTTCTGCCTTCTTTGTGACTTTGGACATGTCTTTCAACCTTCCTGGCTCTCAGTTTCCTTATTTGTAACACAAAGGGGTTAGATCGGAAAATATTTAAAAGTTCCTTCTAGCTCTAAATTTACGATCTTATCATGATGTGAAAGGATTCAGTTATCTATTGTGTTTATTTTCTGAAGCTAGAGTTAGGACTTCTACCAAATCATATGACTGACCTTAAGAATGATAATTGGCAATAAGACAAGAAGAATAAATTGAGTCAATAAGTATGTGGCAAGAGGAAACAGAATCATAGCTTTTTGTAGATGATGTGATGATCTACTTAGAGAATGACAGAAAGTCAACCAAAAAACAATCGAAACAATTAATAACTGGGGCAGAGTATAAAAGAAAACCACATAAATTATCAGCCTTTCTATACATTATCTACAAACCCAGAAAAATGTAGAAAAATAAATTGCATTAAAATAGTTACAGAATGTATAAATTATTTGGAAGACTACCTACTTATATATATATATATATATATATATATGACTAATACAACTATGAAACAAACTATAGAAATAAAGATCTGAATAGTTGGAGAGATTAATCACTCCTAGTTGGATCATGCCTACCTTTTAAAAAGGATGTTACTATCAAAGTTAATTTACTTATTCAATGTGGTATCAATTAAATTATCAAAGTATTAGATCATAGAACTAGAAAAAAGTACTAAAGTTCATTTAGTGGGAATAAAGGTCAAGAATCTTGAGGGTAATAGTGAAAAAAGAAACAGATTGAAGGAAGCCTAGCTGTACTAGGTTTCAAACTATATATATATATATATATATATATATATATATATATATATATATATTTTTTTTTTAAAGTAGTGATTATCAAAACTACTTGGTACTAGTTAAACATTAGAGAAATGGATCAGGGGGACAGATTAGGTATACAACATACTGAAAAAAATGATAAATACAAAGATATCAACTACTAAGCCAAGGACTAACTATTCAACAAAAATTTCTGGTAAAACTGGAAATCACTGTGGCAGAAATTAGGTTTAGATCAACATCTCATTCCATATTCCAAGATAAACTCTTAATGAATACATGGAAAGTCATATAAGAAACAAATTTTAGGAGCAAAGATGAAATATCTATCACAACTATGGATAGGAGAAGAGTTAATGATCAAATAAGGAAGAGAGAAAATCACAGAAAATAAAATGGAAAATTTGAATCACATAAATTTTAAAAAAGTTTTTGTCCAAATAAAATGAATGCAGTTAAAATTAGAAGAGGAACAACTAACCAGGGGTGGGGGAAGACTGCAGTATGTTTCTCTTGCAAAATTTTGGAATCTAAAATCCATAAGGAGCTCATTCTAAAAGTAAGCACATGAGCCATTCCCCAAACATATCCACGATCAGAGGATACAAAGAGGTATTTCTCAAAGGAATAAATCCAAGTGATCAACAGGCATGTGAAAAAATACTCTAAATCATTCATAATGAAAGAAATGCAAATACAAACAACTATTTCCACTTGACCCTCTTTAGACGGAAAAAATGGTAAAAAAAAAAAAAAGGTTAATTATAATTGTTGTAGGGACTAGGAGAGTACAGGCACAGTAATACATTGTTGGTAGATCTGTGAGTTGGTCCAGGCATTCTGGAAGGAAATTTGGAACAGTGCCATTCTCTTCCCACCACTAAACCCTCATGACTAAACCTTGCATGTGCTTTGACTCAGTGATACCCCAACTAGCTGATTTTCTCAAAGGACAAGGAAAAGGACCCATATGCACAGAAATCTCTGTAACAGCTCTTTCTGAAGTGGCAAGGAACTGGAAACTGAGGAGGTGCCTATTATTTAGGGGAATGGTTGAAACAATTATCATATATGAACGGGATGGAATATTTTCACACCATAAGAAATGAGGAAAGACATGGTTTTGGAGAAACCTGAGAAGATTTATATTAAATGAGGCAGAGTGAAGTAAGCAGAATCCAGAGAACGCAATAACAACATTATAAAGATAAACAAAAACAAACAACCAAGAACTCTGATTAATGAACAACCAGAGATGAAACATATTGTAATCACTTCCTGACTGCTGTAATAAATGGGCTCTGTATTCCTCCCCTTGACTATTGTATCTCCTCACTTTTATTTTTTTAGATTTTTCTTTTTGCTTTTTGGAGGGGAGAAGGTAGGGCAGTTGGGGGTGACTTGCCCAAGGTCACATGGCTAGTTTTGTGTGTGTGTGTGTGTGTGTGTGTTAAGTGTCTGAGGCCGGATTTGAACTCAGGTCCTCCTGACTCCAGGCTTGGTGCTCTATTCACTGCACCACCTAGCCACCCCATATCTCCTATCTCCTTACTTTTAATCCATCCTATAGAATGCTGGTAGAACAATTGCCTTAAATTATCCTTTTTGCCGTGTTTCTCAGTGATGGTTCCTGCTGCTACTACACCGTAGTCCAAACTCTTATATTTGGCCTCCATAGTCTGCCCTGCCCCTCCTCCCCCCATTAGAGCTTTATCTGCCACTGTTCCTTTTCTTTTCTTTCTTTTCTTTCTTTTTTTTTTTTAAAGCAATTGGGGTTAAGTAACTTGCTCAAGGTTACACGGCCAGTCTTTATTTATGTGTGGGTGCTCATTTTCTGAGGCCGGATCCGATCATGTTCATCCCAACTCTGAGGTCGGTGCCCTTACTCTCTGCACCACCTAGCCTCCCCCACTGTTCCTTTTCATGGCCGTTAGAGTCAACCTAATCTCTTCTCTTTCTTCAGGGTGTGAGACAGAGACTTCGATCCTGAACTACATGAAAAGAAATTGTCCCTCCCCACCTCTGTTTCCCATTCCCCCCACGCCCCCATCTTCCCCCCATGCTCCAGTTCCCACTCCCCATTCCCACTTTCCTGTATCATGTCCAGGAATGAAGAGGTGAGGTACCTGTCCTGGTGCTATTGCTTTTTTGTGTCCCAGGTGAGAGTTGGGTGCCTGACTAGAAACCAAAAGCTGATGAGCAGTCTTGAAAATGGCTCCACAAGCCCTCATGCTACAGGTGCTAGTCCTCCCTTAACACCCCATAAAACCCACCTTAGCAATTAGAGCTATTAATTAGGGTACCAGGGCGGCTAGGTGGCACAGTGAATAGAGCACTAGCTCTGGAGTCAGGAGGACCAGAGTTCAAATCCAGCCTCAGACACTTAACACACACACACAAACCCTAGCTGTGTGACCTTGAACAAGTCACTTAATCCCAAATGCCCTACCTTCCCCCCTCCAAAAAGCAAACAACAACAACAACAACAACGAGGGTACCTTGTTGGGTAGCTAGGTGGAACAATGGATAAAGTGCTGGGCCTGGAATCGGGAAAACTCTTCTTCCTGAGAGTACAAATACAGCCTCAGACACTTACTATCTGTGTGACTCTGGGCAAGTCACTTTAATCCTATTTGCCTCAATTTCCTCATCTGAGAGGAAAATAGAGCTGGAGAAGGGAAAGGCAAATCACTCCAGTATCTTTGCCAAGAAAATCCAAAATGGGGTCATAAAGAATTGGGAGTGGCTGAAACAAGAGTGATCTTCCCCAGGGAGATAGTGGATTTCTCACCACTGGAAGTCTCCTCTATGGCTGGGATGACCCCTTAGAAGGAGCTTTATCATCTGCATTCTTTCTGAAATGTGGGTGAGGCGAGATGGCCCGGGAGGTGCCTCCCTGCTCTGAAATCCCATGATTCTTCAACTGTAACCAATTTATTCTGCCTATATCTTGTTTTTACATAGTTGTTTACTGCTGTCTCCCCCATTAAACTATGAGCTTGAGAGCAGGGATTGGGTTTTGTTGATTTGTTTTATTTGCTCATCTTTGATTTTTGTTGTTGTTGTTGTTGTTGTTGTTGGTTTGTTTGCTTAATTCTTGGCCCGGTGTCTAGAAAATGGTAGGCACTTAATCATGCTTGTTGGCTGACTGTAACCTATCTGAAGGCAGGAATGGTATTTTCTATTTCATATCCTCCACAAGGGTTGGCCCAGACCTAGACAATATGCTTCTCAATCGATCAAACAACAGCCCAGCACTCATCCCATCCTCAGAATGGATGACTGTATAGTCTCAATTTGACCTCCTGTAAATGCTGAGCTCTGGGGTTTCACCCCTGAGCCAATCCTCCCTCCTACCCCCACCTCATTTCTCCTGGTGTAATTAAAGGGAAAATGTTCTGCATTCATTGGCTTTGCACTTTATAAAATAACAGAGAGATGAATTAAGAGGTCCATATTTCCATTTCAAGGTTCACGTGCTTTTACAAACTGTGCAAAGTTGTGCTCTTAAAATCTGCAGCATCAGCAGCCAGCTCTGCGGCAAAGGCAGCCAATTCTCTCCCTTTCTCTCATCGGCCCCCAGTGCAATTTCTAAATAAATGTGATGGTTAGGAATTCTGCATAGACAATTGCAAAATGTTATTCAAAGCCCTTGTGTTTCTCTGTCAGGCTTTGACTTTTCTTCTGTTTTTTTTCTCCTCTCTCTCACTCTCTCTCTCTCTCTCTCTCTCTCTCTCTCTCTCTCTCTCTCACACTCTCTCATTCTTTCCCTTTCCCCCTTTCTTTCTCACTCTCTTTTTCTCTCCCTCTTTCTCATCCTTTCTTTCCCCCCTCTTCTCTCCACTCCCTCTTTTTCCTTTTCTCATTTATTTATTTTATTTTACTTTCTCTCTCCCTCTCTTTCTCCTCCCTTCTCCCTCCTTCTCTCTCTCTCTCTCTCTCTCTCTCTCTCTCTCTCTCTCTCTCTCTCTCTCTCTCTCTCTCTCTCTCTCTCTCTCACATACACACATATCTTCAGAAAGTGTTCTCATGAGAGGAAAATTGAGGGGCCAAGTGTCATCCTTGTTCTACCTGATGTTGAGGTCTCCTAATATTCTGATACCTGGAACCCTGGAGGTTGTCTGGTCCTAGATTTTTAACTCTAAGAGACTTTCTAACCTCCTCTCAATGTAGGAATTCCTTCAACAGCAGCCCCTACAAGTAAGGAAGTGGTCATCCAGTCTTGGATGACCCCACAATGAGAAATTTGCTCCCTCACAAAACATCCCATTCCATGGTAGGACAGCTGTGATTGCCATATTGAGTTAAGATCTGCCTTCCCAGAATTTCCAAACCACTGGTTTTAGTTCTATCATTGGGAGTTATTATATAGAATAAGACAAACCTCTTTAATATAGGATAGCCTTCAGACATTGAGAGGTAGTGATTGTATCCTAACATAAGATTTTTCTCATCTGGGCTAAATGTCTACATATGGCATGGTTTTTAGTCTTCATACCATCATCTGACAGTCCCTAAGATGGAAATGAGATCACATCAGTCAAAACTTAAAGAAATTAATTCAGACTATTCACTGGAAAGTCAAATACTGAAGCTGAAGCTTAAATACTTTGGTTACATAATGAGAAGACAGGACTCATTGGAAAAGACCCTCATGCTGGGAAAGATTGGAGGCAAAAGGAAAAGGGGATGGCAGAGGATGAGATGGATAGATATCGTCATGGAAACAATGTACATGAGCCTGGGGAGATTTCAAGAGAGAGTGGAGGAAGGAAGGGCCTGGCATTCAATGGTCCATGGGTTCACAAAGAGTTGGACACAGCTGAATGCCTCAACAACAACAGCAACAACAAAATTATCATGGTTGGTCTCAGCTGGATATACTTCAGATCATCAGTTTCCTTCCTTCATAAGAGGCAGTGCCCAGAATAAGACGTAATACTTTAGATGTGTTGATTCTTCCACTGGTCAAAATGGAAAACCCAACTTTTGTTCCTAGCATCACATTTTACTCAATACTTTCCATCTGGAAGGTAATCAAATCCTTGTTGACTGAACATCTGAAACTTAGATAGAAATTGTGTAAAAAGAAAAAGGATCCTTTATGTAAGAGGGAGTCCATGACTCCCACCTTTTGAATTTTTATCAATTAAAGCAAAAATGTCCCTGTGTTTCCCCATGGTCTTACCCATGTTGGAAGGAAGTAGAAGTACTAAGAGGACAGGGAAGTAGATACAAAATATCAGCAGAAATAATGAATTCATGTAGACCAGGCTAAGGGAGAGTTTAAAAATTCAAAACATTCACTTACCAGCTAAAGTTGGGGAGAAGCAGCAGGTGAGATGAGCAGGACTTGAGTTTTGCCATCTAGGGCTGCCCCTGAGAACCAGTGCTGCCTGGATCCAACCCCCAAGTATTAACTCAATGTTTACAAACCACTGGTTTTAGTCCTGTCATTGGGAGTTATATATTCCCCATTATATTTGACCCATGTATAAGGGTATAAAATATAAGAAACAGTATAGAATAGTGTGTCTAGGGCACTGCCTCTGACATGCTAGCTGTGTGATCCTGGACAAATAACTTCAGTTTCCTCATTTGTAAAATGGTGAAATTGAATTAGATTCCCCTTTGAGGTCCTTTTCAACTTCAAGTCTATAATCTTATGAACCTCAGGGAGCTGATACTCAAGTTGAACTAACGATGTACATGAATATCGGTTATATTTTTGCCAGCATATTTGACTTTATCAGTGTAGGCACAATTTACTTAATTGTCCAGAGGCTGTAAGCTTAGAGAGCTGCTTTGGGCACTGAGAGATTAGTGACTGACTCAAGGTCATATATCTTCTAGAGTGAGAGGCAGGATCTGAACCTGGGTCTTCCAGAGTCCAAGGCCAGCCCCCAGTTGTTTCCATCATGCTGCCTCTCAGTTGTAATAAAACATGACCCAAATGTGAAGGATTATTATGAATGGAGTTTGCAAAGTGCCGTCATTACGTGGACTCTTGTGTGGTATCATGACCACTCTACAGGAAAAGGGGCTGAATTTCAGAGTATTCAGAGATGTGCCTAGTATGTTGCTGTCATTTCAGTCATGCCCAACTTTTTGTGATCCCATCTGCAGATACCTTGACAAAGATACTAGAAATGGTTTACCGTTTCCTTCTCCAGACCATTTTTTAGATAGGAAAACTGAGGCAAACAGGGTTAAGTGACTTCTCCAAGGTCACACAGTATTTGAGGGCGGATCTGAACTTAAGTCTTCCTGACTCCAGGCCCAGCATTCTATACACTGTGCCACCTAGCTGCCCCTATCTTGTCTACTAGAGGAGCCTAAGAAGTCTTGTAGTATTATTTAAATAATCACAGAATCTTGAATAACACCAGAGGAACCATCCTCATCACAGACATATACTATCTTGTGATGTGTCAATAAATCAAGCCATTTTTAATAATAGATCTGGAGCTGGAAAGGCCCTTAGAAGCCACCTCCTCCAAACCTATTACTTTGAGGAAACCGAGGCCCAGAGAGCTAGCAAGTGTCAGAGGTGGGATTTGAACACAGACCCTTTGGGCTGACTCCAACCCAAAACTCTTCCAATTGCCCAGTACCTCTATCTATAGAAATGCCCAACATACGAGAGAGAACAAAGGAAAACTACAGAAGACAAGAGGGAATGGAACTAATCAGGGAAGGCTTAAGGGAGAAGGTGGGGCTGGGGGCTGGGGGCTGGGCCTTGAAGGACAGGCAGGCAGGATTGGGATAAAGGGCCCAGAATGCAGAGATGCTGCCTGACAAGCCACAGATAATGATGGCTCCCAAGATCTAATCCCTTCTTGCTTCCTTTGGGATCTCCTGCTATTGCCTCGGGAGCCAGGAAGCATTGTTATGAAAATGTGTTTATTGCTATCGTCCCCATCAACATTATTATCATTATTAATAATATGGTATTTGGGGTGTTTATGCACATTCATTTTAAACACGCTTAGGCAACACCAAGACTTGATGCTCCTACCAAGAAATAGTTAGAACATGTATTTTTAATTTACATAAAATCATTTATGCTAATTTAATTAGTCCTTTGTTTACAGCCAAGGCTCACCACTGGATTGTGATTTTTTTTTCTCCTAAGGCACATTGCTGCAGTTAAGAGCCCCAGGCCAGATGCAGCCAGCCTGCAACGACTCTGAATTCCAAAGTGATGAGGGCGAGACGAAACCTTCCAGGGCTGGGTCTGTGTGGATGGATGCCTGTGGGACCAGGGGTGGGGGAGGGGGGACAAAGAACGGGAGGGGTATGTCTTTAGGGAATATGGGTAGGGACTAGGAACAGAGCCAGTGTGCTGCTGTGGGAAGACATTAAAACAACAACAACAATCCATGGCTTGTTTTTAACATTATGTTAATTTCCCGATATATCCCCCTCCTTCTCATTGAACCTTCTCTTGTAAAACATGTGAGCATAATAGAACAACAGAGTGACCAAGTGTGACGCTGGGTGCTACAATACATATCTATAGCATCCTTCACCCACTGCCAATCTCTACCTAGAGCAGTGATGTGTGCTGTGTACTCTGTTCTCTGGGACATTGGAATGTGGTTCACTATGATTAATCTGAGTTTTCTGCTTTTTAGTGGACCCAAATCTGACCGCAAATCTCCCCACTAGCTGTGACATCTTGGGCATTTCACAGCCTCTCTGATCCTCAGCTGCCATCTCTATAAAATGGGCACACCAATGCCTGCTCTCTATCTCATGGGGCTATTGTTGGGGGTGGGAGCAGTGATCAGATGAGCTCTGTATGTGTCCATGCTTAACACTCTACTAATTAGACTCGAATCTGTCATCATCTCTGTCACAGATACATGTATGGGGTATCCTTATTCCTCAGTCTCCTCATCTGGAAAATGGGAAGAGAAGTCCTAGATCTTCAGTGTGCTAAGTGAGGATATAATTAAGAACAGTAGATGTGAAAGGTGGCTAGGAGATCCAAGGTGGCATTTGTCAGGCTTGAAAAATGAAATGGAAACCACAGAGCTCATTCATCTCTGTTGGACAGTCCAGCTTCATTCATCCTCCTATTTTCCATTCTTGTGCTGATCCTGACAACTTCCTTGAGTTCCAGGGAGCTTGAAAAGAACTTGATGGACTAATCTTTCCATACATTCCAAGGCCTGATTAACACCAACAGGGCAAATCTTCAAAATGGCGGAAGTTATCGATATTGTTTTCAATGTTTTCAGCCTCCCTGTCTGGACCCTTTCAGTAACTACCTCCCTAATGCTGGCTCTGGACTTTAGTTTATCTAGAATGATCTTCAGTTTTCAGATTGTATTCAGGGGAATACAGACTCAGAGAAGTCAAGTGGTCAGCCCAGGATTTTAACCCGTGCCCTCTGACACAAAACCCATAACTCTTTCCATTATGCCACATTTTTCTCCTTTTCTTAAAACTTCTCTGGGAAAACTCTGGTATAGTTTACATTAAAGAAAAATTTAATCATCCATCCATCCATGCACCCATCCATCCATCCATATATCCATCCCTTCATTGAATAATTATCTAGACTGGATCTTCTCTATCCAACCTATCACTTCCCTCTATGGGCCTCAGTTTCCTCCTCTGTAAAATTACAGGGCCAGACTAAATGACTTCTAAATTCTCTTTTAATTCTGAATTTCTGATCTATGAATGGCACTGGCTATTATAGAAATATATAATAGCATAATAAATAATAGCATAACATAATGAATAATTCATTTTCTTTAATACAACATCTCTCTCTTTCTCTCTCTCTCTCTCTCTCTCTCTCTCTCTCTCTCTCTCTCTCTCTCACACACACACACACACACACACACACACACACACACACACAGCCTTCTATCTCCGTTTTCTCCCAATCAGCCCCAAGGTTTTAGATCATCCTTATTTAGTGAATCACAGAAAAGACAATATTACTCATCTAAGGAAGGCAACATTCTGACCCTCCCTAACAATGCACATATTGATGGTTCCTCTTGATAGATTGCAAGATTTATTGTCCCTTGCACATCAGGATTTATTGACTTGCAAGGTCAGATATTGACCAATAAAAAAGCTGAGGTCAATAGTTGATTTCAAGTCAATGGTTGCTTATTATTTCACCTGCCCTAAAACGGATGTCTTGGTCTTGACAATGAATGGATTGAATGATGATGATGATGTGCTTCTAACCTTGGCACTCTGTATTATTGGCTAAAGTGTTCTTGGCCAATCAATGGATATTCACTGGAGCCTGTGCCTTTGAGAGACTCAAGGAGAAAATCACTGTGGGATCTGGGGTTGACAGATCAAATCTCTTTCTGCTTCCCATTGCTGGTAGAAAGAACCAGATTCTGCTCACCCCAGAAATCAGGGATATTTTTAAGCTATGACCATTTGAAAACAGCTACTTTGTACACCATACCTGAGATTGGGTTGCCATGATTTTCCTTTATACTTGCAGAAATTAGTGTTATGGGGTTGAAGAGTGCTATTTTCTGTAGGTACCAGGTGAAATTATAGATTTAAAACATTTTGGAACTGGGAGGAACCTTAGCATCTAGCCCAAACCTTTATTTTTTTTAAAAACCCAGACAAATGGAAAGGACTTGCTCAAGATCACAGAGCAGCAAAATGGCAGAACTGTGGCTGGAATCCAAATGACCAGCATCTTGGAACAGTGGAAAGAATATTGGATTTTAGTCAAAGGGGTTTTGTTGGGATCCTGACTCTGATCCTATACTCATGAATCTTAGTTTGCTCATCCAACAAATGAAGGCTTTGGAGTAGATGGCTTGTGAGGTCCCTCCTAGTCCTTGTTTTATTATCCTATGATTTCTCAGTCCAGCTCTTTTTCCACTATCAAAAACCTCTTGATGATGTTCTAAGCTTCCAAATTGGGAAACCTCCATCGGGAACTGGTGAAACAGGAAAATATGGTAGGCTTCAGGGCTTGTTCTAAGTAGAGAAAAGGATAGAGAGAACTGTGGCCCAGAAGCAGGCAAGGCTATGTCTTCTTGTCTGATCCAAACCCATCCAGATGTAACTAGGCAGCTTCTGGAAGGAATAAGACAGGCTTCAGTTACATTGTCCAGGGACTTGGCACTCACCTTATAATTGGCCCCCCAGCTGGCCAGCTCAGAAGGGATGCCTCTGAGTGAGGTCCCCTGCTGGGGGAGCATGGGAGGGCAAGCCCTAACTAATGAAGTAAATAACCATCATGGTCTTTCTCTCCTTGGAGCCAAACCTAGCAAGAGGCTCTTGGGAGATCATCAGGAAATGCTCTTGTGGCACTCAGGCTGGGCCCCTTGTGAAGACAAGCCTCCCTTTGGGATGCTTGGATCCTATGGGGGACTTGGGTGGGGGCTTAATTTAGCTTCTCTCCTCCCACCTTGCCACTTCGTGCCAGACATCAGTATGTGGATACAAGGAGGCCTTGTAATGAGCTTCTATAAAAAGAACCGAATCTCCACTCTTGGAACTCAATGCTCAGAATAAACAATGGGGAAGAATCCTATTAAAAACCACTGCGAACTTGGACAAATTAAGCCCTTGGGAATGCTGAACAAAGAATACATTTTCCTTGTGTCGAACCAAGATCAATAGAGAAAAACAAATAATTTCAAGAGGGAGCAGTGATAATGACACTCAGGTACATGCAGGCTGCTTTTTTCTGCCCTTCTCTGGAATCTTCCCTCTCACCTTCCCCAATATGATGAGTGATATGTGGGGTCCAAGACCATGCCTGGACACCAGTTGTTTCTAACCCAAAGGATGCTGTGTCACATCTGTCTTTATTGGGCAGTGGAGAGGTTTTGCTTCCTCTGGGCTATGTCTGCTTCCTCTGTTTTCTCAGTGTTCTGTCTGAGGAAATGTGGTTAGACAGAGGGATGCCTGTATGCCTCTTTGGTGGTCAGATCTCAGCTTTTTGGGGTTTTTGGTCAGTCCCCCTTCCCTTTCTACAGAATTCAGTGATCATATATTTAGAGCTGGAAAAGGCCTCAAAGGTCATCTTGTCCAAACCCTTCACTTTTACAATTGGGGAAATTTGAGGCCTGGAGAGTTTCAGTGACTTGACCAAGGTCACACAGATTGAACCCAGATCCCCATCCCAAATGCCCCAATGTCCTCTGTGTTACTCTGTTTCTCCTCTTCTCTGTAGTTAGATGCCAGGCCAGTAGATTTGATCTCAGGCATGAAGGGATTAGTTTAGTCCCCACCATGGTGTGATCTGAGGGGCATTTGGAAAGGTACCCAAATTCACCCCCTCTCAGCCATATCAGATCTGTTTATGTATCTCTATGGTGCAGAAGCATCATGGCTGCTTACAGGCTGAAGAGTAGACCTTGAGGCCAGGAAGGCCTGGGTTCAAGTCTGCCTCTGACCCATACTGGCTGTCTGATTATGGGGCAAGTCACTTCATCTAATGCTCTAGCAACCCTCTGAGTCTATGAGCTTCAGAGAAGATACGTATCTGTACTGGTCAGGGAGAGGGTTCCTTACCCAGGAGCTCCTTTTCACTAATGAAATCCCAGATCTAATCCCCACCCCTACCAAGGAGGCCTGGAACCAAGGAACGAAAGTTATTCTGACTCAGGTTGCTAGAAAATGACTTCTTTGCTTCCCAAGGAAGCCCCTTCTATTAGTTCTACTTGTGGTCCATTGCTAGGGGTCACTGATAATATTCAAGAAAGGATTCTTTGAGGGCTAGGAAACACATCTTATTTAACTTTGTATCATCCAGACAGCCTGCCCCTATGCTTTGTCCGCAGTAAGCATGAAATGAACATTTATTAAATGCATTGAAATCAGAGCCTCTTAAATCTTTCCTGTGCCATGGACCCCTTTGGTGGTCTGGTGAAGCCTATGGCCCCCCTTTTAGAATAATGTTTTTAAACACATAAAATAAAATCTATAGAGTGACAAAAGAAATCACTTATGTTACAATACAGTTGTCCAAATGTCTTTTTTTTTTTAATACAAGCTGACAGACTCCAGGTTAAGAACCCGTGATTTAAATGAATAAATGAATGAATGAGTGAGTGTGAATGAATAAATGAATGAAAACTGTATGACCCCCTAGGAATGCAGTAGAGGGGATTCCTCTTTTGGATGGGAGGTTGGAAGGGGCCTTAGAAGCTTAAATTAGGCAATATCTAGAGTTGTATAAGCAATAGCTGGTAATGCTGTATTTTTCGTAGGTCATGGAAGGATAGGAGGCAATCAGGATGCCAATGAGGACCTTAATGAAGGAACCAAAGATATTTAGCCTTGAACAGAGAAGGGTCAGGAGGAGGCATGAAGCTTTTATCTTTGTTCTGTTCATGCCTAAGATTGAATCTACTGGCCTGGCATCTAAACTACAGAGAAGAGAAGAGACAGAATAACACAGAGGAGACTGGGACATTTGGGATGGGGATCTGGGTTCAACCTGTGTGACCCTGGTCAAGTCACTGAAACTCTCCAGGCCTCAGTTTTCCCAGTTGTAATAGTGAAGAGTTTGAAGAAGATGGCCTTTGAGGTTTCTTCCAGCTCTAAATATATAGGATCACTGATTTCTGTAGAAAGGGAAGGGGGGAATGATCAAAAACCCCCAGAAGCTAATCTGACCTCTGCTGCATGGCCATAGCATGTAGAAGTATGAACTATTAATGTGTAGAAGTTGTAGACAGATTTCAGTTGGCTGAAAGGAAAAAAAAATTCCTAACAACTAAAGTTCTTCAGAAATAGAGTGGGTTGCCTAGGGAGGTAGTGGGTTCTCTTTCCCTTGAGGTCTTTAAAAACTTATTGGTGGTTTAGAGGGGGCATTCTTGGATGGAACATTCCTGTATGGTTTGGCCACAGGTTTGACTTTGGGAGCAAAGAAGAATGGGAAAGGTGGGACCTGAACATGACTGAAAGAAATAACAGCAAGTGAATGAAAACCCTGGAGGACCTAGAAGCAGCTGCAGCAGCTGCTGTGGCAACCCAAGGGCCCCAAGGCTTCATCTGTTGAGTGGGAGGCACCAACTCTCAAAGGCCAGGGGCTACACTGAATGTTGCCAAACACATCAGAAAGGGGAATATATCAGGTGGAAACAAGGCCTTCTCTTTTCTTGGTTCAGTGCTTTCTTGGCAACGTGGTAGATCGGTTAATCACCTTGGCTTTTATTGGGCTCCTGCTTTGTGCTTAGCTCTGTGCTTGGCTCTGACGGGGTAGGGGAAGAGACCTCATGTGTGCCCTTAGGAAGATTATAGTCTAGATGGGGGTGCAGAACACACACGTATTCCAAACATACTCATATTGTCTGGACCAACTATTTCCATCTGCTATAGAAATTCAGAGGTGGGCTGGTCAGTTCAGACATGTGGGGTGGTCTTAGAGGAAGTGAGTTATGATATAGTTTTGAAGAAAGAAAAGATACCAATATTGGCAAAGTTAAATGGAAACATCACCCAATATATTCATAGTACTTTATAATTTTCAAAATCCCTTGGCTTAAAGAAATAACTATCTTGCTTATCTCACAAGATTGTTGTGGGGAATGGAACAATTTTGTTTTTGTTTTTTTGCTTTTTGGAGGGCAGTTGGGATTAAGTGGCTTGCCCAAAGTGACACAGCTAGTTTTTGGGTTGTGTGTGAGGCTGGATTTGAACTCAGGTCCTCCTGACTCCAGGGCTGGTGCTCTATTCACTGTACCATCTAGCCCCCTCCAAATGGAACAATTTTGATAGATGAATAAATGAAGGCTCAAAGAGATTAAATTATGTATTTGTTCAAAGCCACTTGAGCAGTAAGAGATGAGCCAACAAGAGATTTCAAGTCTTCCTATTCCTGGCCCTACAGTACGAATAAGCAGAGGGTAAGGAGGATGGCATCCCTACAGACTTAGTAAATCTATATGTCTTCCCCAACAGAATGAAAGTTTCTCGAGGACAAGTACCATATTTTCTTAAAAAAAATCCTGTCGGGGCGGCTAGGTGGCGCAGTGAATAAGAGCGCCGGCCCTGGAATCAGAAGGACCTGAGTTCAGAGCCGGCCTCCAACACCTAATCCGCACAAACAAAAACCTAGCCGTGTGACCTTGGGCAAGTTACTTAACCCCAATTGCCCGAAAGGGGCGGCTAGGTGGCGCAGTGAGTAAGAGCGTCGGCCTCGGAGTTTGGATGACCCGAGATCAGATCCAGCCTCAGAAAATGAGCACCCACGCATAAATAATGACTAGCCGTGTAACCTTGAGCAAGTTACTTAACCCCAATTGCTTTAAAAAAAAAAATCCTGCGTATTCCCAGCATTCAGCACAAGGCCCAGCTCATAATAAGGGCTTAATAAATGCTTGCTGATTAGCTGACTTGCCCCAGGTTGAAGCAGTGGCATGGACAAAGTCTCAGAAATAGGAAAGGCTAAGTATTTGGGGAAGATCTTGACAAGGCTAGTTCAACAAATCCCATGCTCAAATCCCAGGGTAGCTGTCAAGCAATGCTATAAAAAGAGTAAACAGGTTTCCCTTGCCATCTCTGTGCAAGGATGCCCTCTGTTTCTTACTGAATGGGCCACGTGTCCATTTCAGTGTTCTAGCTTACAAAACTCTAATAAATCCCTGTCCTAGACATGCAAAAAGCACGGATGATATTATGTCTGATTTATGCCTTTCCCTTCTCTTTTACATGGAGGATGAGCTAGATGTGGAGGCAGATTATTCCAGAAGAGCAGGAGGTGGCAGGTTCAAGCTGCTCACGAGGCCTGGGACCCAGAGCCCTTGGCTTTGACAGTTACACCCCTCCCCCTTCCTAACATTGTTTTTCCAGTGTTTGGAGGTCACTGCTGCTCCAAACGTGTTTGGCCTTGAGGGCCCTTAGCTTTCTTTCTTAAGCTCCTGTGTGCATGGAGTGAGTGAAGCCCATCTGGTTCTGTTTCACTGACATGTTGATCGCTAAGATTTCTTTTCCAGGAGTTATTTGATGTTCAAGGAGAAATTAGAACCTTTTTTCTTAAAAAAACAAATAAAGAAACAAACATCCCCCTACCACCTCTACTCACCCACCTTTACACATACCCAAAGAGCCATGGGATTGACTTTTGTCCAGGAAATGATTTATTGTTCAGATGTTTCAATCAGGTCCAATTCCTCATGGCCCCATTTGGGGTTTTCTTGGCAAAGATACTGGAGTGGTTTGCTATTTCCTTCTCTAGCTCATTTTACAGGTGAGGAAACTGAGTCAAATAGAGTTGTGACTTGGGTCACATAGCTAGTAAGAGTCTGAGGCTGGAATTGAATTCAGGGAGATGTTGCTAAAAGTTTCAAATTCAGGGTTCAAGTCCTGCCTCTGATAGACACTAGCTATGTGATCATGGTCGAGTTATTTAACCTCTTAGTACCCAAGGCTCTAAGACTATAAATTATAGGTAACTTGCAATCTGCATCTATGTAAAGAGTTTCCACATCAGGACATTCTTCATACTGTTAAAATAATGGATCTAAACCAATATATGATATGTGAGTATACATATATATGTGTATATACATATATAACATTTGAAATCTATACATATATTTATATATGTGTATATATACATGTATGTTTTAGTGTGGTGGTTAGCCAGCTTTCCTTGCAGCCAGGAAGACCCAGGTCTGAGTTTGTATGTGATGAATATTTTCTTTGTGACTCTGGTTGAGTCTTAATCTCTCAGTAGTCTAGACTACTCTCTAAGACTTGTAGAGGAGGTGGCAGCCTGCACTGGTTTACAGAATTACATCATCTGGCAGTCTCCCATACTAGTGAATTCATCGATATAGTCTTAGCTTCCATATATCTATATCTATATCTATATCTATATCTATATCTATATCTATATCTATATCTATATCTATATCTATATCTATATTTATATCTATATCTATATCTATGTGGATAGATATGAAGTACGTATATCTGTACATCTATATCTCTCTATTTGTCTGTCAGTCTCTAAAGTTCCTTGAGAGCAGGAACAGTTTCACTTTTGAATGTATATGCCCATAACCTAGGACACTATGTGGCACGTAGCACTCAATAAATGCTTATTAATAGATTAACTTGCCAATGTTAATGGCTACCAAACTAAATAAAGAGAAGACCATATTGTTGCAATATTGGCCATTTTTGACTGTAAACTTCTGGGGGTCAGGAGCTATGATTATATAACATAACATTGTGGGAAGACCACAGGCACAAGGGAGCTTTGAAGTTGAATTCTGGTGACAATGCTGATGAAGACAGTATTATCACTTGACCTTTCCAGGAGCTCTCTGAGAGATGGAGCAGTTGTTCTCCAGCCTAGAAGAACCCTGCCTGGCTATAGTTACACATGCATACTTATGCACACACCAGAAACTTGAAAGACTAATCATATCCAGCCCACCACATGGCAAATGCTGCAATTCACCCAGAATCCTTTTATAGCATTACTTTTGACAGCTTACAATCCAGACTATTAAACATTGATCAATCAAAATTTAACATCCTATCTTCCCTTTGATATCTTCAACCGTTCCCCATATAAGACAACAAGAAGGGCTTTCTGCAGCTCAGCATGATGGCGGCAGGACATCAAAGCTGCTTCCCCAACTTGCCCATTTCCGATAGACTCTCAGATACAGGAAATGGAATTGTGTGCACAGGAGAGGAACTCATCTTTGGCACCCAAATGGACAGAAAAAATCTTATTAACTTGAGCTCCGCTGGTTCAGAATTTGGGATAAAATGGATGCGAACTGGGTTAAAATATAACTTTATATACAAATGAAAAGACTATTCTACTTTTGCCATAGTATCTCTAGTGCCTGGCCCATAGTGAGTATTTTTTATAAATACATTTTGGCTGATTGCTTCATTGGGAAAGAGGTACACTATCCCCAGAAAGAGCTAATGAGTGTGGGGTAAGAGAAAGTGTTGGACTTGGGTTTCAATCATCGCTCTGTTCCTTTCTAGCTCTGTGACTAAGTCCAAGTAACTAACTCCCATTTTATAGATGGGGAAGCTGAGGCAGAGAGAGGCTAAAAAATACATCTCTTAGAAGTAAAAATAAAAGTATTTGTAAACTTTTAAGTGCTATGTTAATGAGAGTTGTTATTACTCTATGATGCTTGGAAACAATTTAATCTCTTAAGTAGATGAAACATCTCTCCTACAATCTTGTTTTCACTAATATGCAATTATAAATTGTTTCTATTCATCCATTAAAGCAGGTCCCCAAAGGACCTTTACTTGGAAACAATGAAGGAGGTTAAAAATGTACTTGAAAGGAATACCACTTCACGTTCTGAAACGGGGAATAGTTTACATATGGAGTATTTTAGCCAGGTCTTAATATATTTCAATCAATCAATTGACAAGCAGGTATTATGTGTCAGATACTCTATTAGATGTTCAAGATACAAATACAAAAAGAAAATAAGCCTTCCTCTCAAGGAACTTAAATCCTTGGGCTTGGTCATATGTGACGTGTATGTGTATGTAGAACTAGAAGTTTGTTGTTCTTCAGTCATGTCCCATTCTTTGTGACCCTATTTGGAATTTTCTAGGCAAAGATATTGGAGTGATCTGCTGTTTCTTTCTCCAGCTCATTTTACAGATGAGGAAACTGAGGCAAACATGGTTAAGTGACTTGCCTAGGGTCATTCAGCTAGGAAGCATCTGAGATCAGATTTGGACTTAGGAAGTAGAGTCTTCCTGATTCTAGGTCTGATGCTGTATTCACTACCCCACTTAGTCTCCCTAAGAAGGGATCTTAGAGGCCATTAAATCTTTCATTTAAGTCTTTCAGAGTCCTTTATTTTACTGGAAGAAATTAGGTATAAACAGTTCTAGTGACTTGCCAAGTGTCACATGGAACCAGTAAGTATGAGAGGCAGGATCTGAACCCAGATGTTCCTGACTCTGAGACAAAGTTTCCCTATACTGTCTCATCATTTAGTCTGACATCCTCATTTGATAAATGAGAAAATTGGAGCCAAGGAGGACAGTGTTGTGCCCATGTTCATGTAACTAATAAGTCATAGAGCCGGGATTTGACCCCAGGCCTCTTGAATTGCTGTCCCATGCTAGTTCTACCAAACAATTCTCAAGGTCATTAACAGGCACCATGTCATGTCAAACTACAGGTTCCTGAGACTCTTGGTTTATCTGAACCATCCAAGTGTGATCAGAGAACACAGCGTCCTTTGACTATATGAGTAGTGATTAATGAACTGATGTTAATCTGGAAGGAAGCCTCTAATAAAGTGCCTATAGGATCTATCATATTCAATATTCTTCATTACAGACATGGAGGTAGGCATAAGTAGCATGCTTATTAAATGGGTGGATAGCATAGAGTTAGGAGAAAGAGTTAAGGCACTGGACACATAACTGGGATCCAGAATCAGCTCATATTTTAGGAAGGAGATGGACAAGTTGGATCTTGCCTACGTGAGGGTAACCAGGTTGATGAGATGTTTGGAGAACATTCCATCAAGAGATCAGTTTAGCACTGGAGAAGAGAAGATTTGATAGTGGGAGGGTGGGGAAGGGGACATGAAAGCTGTCTCCAAGTATTTTAAAGTTCATAAAAATCTCTGATTTTCCCAACCTAGTTATTCTTTAAAGAATCACTTTATTCCCTACTCATACACACTCTTCCTACCTGGTATTCTGTCTCCTTAGCTGCCCCTTTTTGGAAACTCCATATTTGGATGCATTTACACTTGGATCATTAAAGGCTGGGTGGCTAGGTAACTCAGATGAAAATGTGTTGGGCCTGGAGTCAGGAAGACCTGCATTTAAATCCAGCCACAGACACTTATTAGCTGTGTGACCCTGGGCATGTCCCTTACCTCTATTTGTTGCTGTTTGCTCATCTGTAAAATGGGCTGGAGAAGGAAATGGCAAATTATTCTAGTATATTTGCCAAGAAAATCCTAAATGGGGTCGCAAAGAATGGGACATAACTGAACAACGACTCAATAACAACAACAACTACTACTACTACTACCACTAACACTACTACCACCACCATCACCACCACTACTACTACTACTACTACTATGACTACTACTACTACAACATCTAGAATCTCTCTGGCTTCTAGTTTGTGATCTCAGGGGTAGGAAACTGATCTAATCAGAGTAGAACTCTTCCCTGTCCCTATGGTGACACCTCAGTAGATCTGATTTGGGATTGTCCATGATACTTGAGCTTAACTGATCTAGGAAGAGTCCAGACCCTGGAGCTAAATTGCCCTGAAGCCTGAGACTTTCCAGAAACATCCCTTCCTCACAACAAGACCTGTCCAAGACTGGCATGGGCTGCCTCCAAGGCATGAATTTCCCATCCCTAGAGGTCTCCAAGTGGAGGCTATATACATAACAATTTGTCTGAAACAATAGAGGATTCCTTTTTAAATATGAACTGAAGCAGATGGACTATAAATTCTTTTCTGGCTTATTCTAAGAGAATCATGGGATCTCAGCCATCACTAGGAGGTTCCATTGTGAAAGCCTTTCATGTGAGATGGACTCTAACATCCAATTCAAGTAAATGAATGAATGAAAAACCACTGATTAAGCCCTTACTATGTGTAAAGCACATATGATCCCATGATTCATTCCAATATTGAATTTGTAATGAGGGTCTGGCCAAGGAAGGCTCAGTTACAAATAGAAATCCATTTTGAATATAATATCACCCAGTAGAATATAAGCTCCTTGAGGAGTGGAACTGTTTTTGTCTTTCATTATTGTATCCCTACTATGTATAGTAGCACTTTGAGCATAGTAGTATTTAATAAGTGTTTGTTGAATGAATGGCTGTTGAATTGAGTTTGCTGTTCTGAATTATCTGGGCTCCTCCTTTTCCTCGCCAGTGCAGCTAACTGAAAATTAGAGATGCATATCTCTCCTTTTCAACAGTCCCCAATAGCCCACACACTAGCCAAGAGAGAGCAAACCAGCTATCTCTTGAATGGTGCCAGAAGAAAGTGGTTTCCTTTCCCTGAAATGGAAGGGTTGGGTCTTAAGGCTTATGTCATTTTCTCAGGGGACAAAATTTAAAGGGAACCAGGCTAAACTTGGAAGCAGTAACCACCTTGAAGGGCTTGGCCTAAGAGAGACACATTCCAGTTTCATCAGTGGGTAGGTGCTGAGCACAGGTAGAGTCAGTGACGAGCTTCAGCTTGTGATTTGAGTAATACTACTCAAAAGCGGTTAGCCTCAATTTCCCTTAAGTCTACCAAAGAAGAGTTCTATTCCAATGGAGAATGGGCCTATTAATTACAGAGCTCTAAAGTGCTTTAACCCAAAGGAATGGAATGCCAACCTCTTCTATCAGCTATTAATACATCAGACTGGTTTAAATGAATAGTATCATAAATCCAGGTCTTTGAGTCCAATCTCTTCATTTTATAATGAAAAAAAAAATAGAGGCCCAAAGAGGTTAGGTGAATGAGTTGGGATCTAGGTCTTCTTATTCCTTATTTCTAATATCAGAGTGCAAGAACCTAACAGGATAAGATACAGTACAATTAAGTTCTGATTTTTCAATGCCCTTGTAAATAATATGCATATATCAATCATTTTTCCTTTCTCCTTCCTTCCTTCCTCCCACCTTCCTTCTTTCCTTCTTTCTTTGTCATTCCTTGCTTCCTCCCTCCCTCCCTCCCTTCCTTCCTTCAGCATTATATAGCAAGTTGGCTCAGGAAATTAGCAATGTGGGAGACATAAACCTAGCTAAGGCTAGGCCTGCCCAGACCTGGCCCTGAACATGACTTCTCTTGGCCCATCAGATACAAAAAAAAGTGTTTCCAGTATATAAAACTTCTGTGTCATGCATCTTTTCAGCAGCTTCAATTTTTGGAATTTAATAGCCTCACAACCTGCATTTCTGCTCATTGATTTTTCTAAGGCCTCCTTTGCCCAATAGCAACAGAGATCAGGTGAGGGAGCCTAGATAGAGAGACCAAGGAAAGTACCAGGAGGGATATTATCATTGGGAAAGAAAGAACAATAGAATGTATAAGACACTTATCAATGAGATCATGGATTGAGATAAGGCACATTAGATGCCATCTTGTCCAACCCCTTCATTTTATAGACCAGAAAATTGAGAACAAGAAATGATAAGTGATTTGCTTAAGGATGTACAGCTAGTAAATAACAGAAGTGGGATTTGAACACAGGTCCCCTGGCCCCAAATCCAGGGCATTTCCCCCGTACTATTTTCCATTTTTTTTCCCATTCAGGCATTTATTAAATGCTTACTTTACTCAAGGATTTTTGTGGGGCACTGTAGAATGTAGGTGAAATGAGGTACAATCTCTCCCTTCAACAAGCACGTTGTACTAGAGGAAAGATCAGAATTATGCTGTGATTGGACTGCACTGATACTTTCTACTCCCTAGAGATGACATTCCTTCTTCAATGCCTTTTCACAGGTTGTCTCTCATGCCTGGAATCCTTTCACTCCTCACTTTTGGAGTCTCTATCTCCCTTCAAAGCATAGAAATGTTCTATACTTGGCCTTTCCCAATCAACTTAATGCCCCCTGCCCCACCTTCACCCATAGACATTACTTTGAATTTCCTTTTGCATATTATATATTTATTTTTCTGTGTACATGTCATATCTCCTAAGTAGAATGGAAGTTCTCTGAGGTCAGGAATGATTGTTTTTGACTTTGTCAACTGAGATGATCTCCCTTGTTTTTTTCCAGTTATTTATTAAGCATAGGATATCTGGGCTCGAGACATATATTTAATCACTCTTTGTCCTATCAAATGTAAGCACCCTTAAGCAAGGACTGCTTCATTTTGTCTATCTCTGGTGACTTGATGCCTGGTACACAGTAGGCAATTAATAAATACTTAGTGAATGGATATTTGTGTCTCTGTCTAATTTCATCAATCACAGGATTTTGGAGTTGAAAGACACTTCAGTGACCATCTAGTCTAATCTATACCTCAAAAACAAATCCCCGCTACAATATTCCTGACGCTGAATCATTCAGTTTCCATTCAAAGATTTGCAAAGAAAAGGAATCCACTACTTTCTAGGATGACCCAAGCCATTGTTGGGAATTTATATTATATTAGCATGTTTCACTCTGTATTCAATCAGTATCAGTTCTTTCTCTGGACAGAGTTAGCATGCTTCATCATTGGTCCCTTGGGATTGTCCTGGATCACTTCATTGTTGAGAATAGACAAGTCATTCACAGTGCTTCATCAAACAATATTACTGTCATTATGTACGACATTCTTCTGGTTCTGTTCAATTCACTGTGTGTCAGTTCAATGGAAATTATTCCAGGTTTCTCTGAAACCAACCTGCTTATCATTTCTTAAAGCACAATAATATTCCATTACAATGGAATGGCACTTCAACAATAGCACTTCTTACTCTCTGTGACCCTGGATAAGTTGCTGCACCTCTTTGGGCTTTTATCTCCTCACCTATAAAATGAGGGAAGGGGCAGGATCAGATTATTTCTGCCTCATGCACTTACAAGCTGTGTAACCTTGGGTAAGTCACTTAATCTCTGTACCTCTCAATTTCCCTAAATGTGAAATGCGGATAATAAAAGTGTCTACCTCCCAGGGTTGTCGTGAGGATCAAATGAGATCTTTTTAAAGCTCTTGCAAACATTAAAGTGTTATATACATGCTGGTTATTTTTATTATCATTACTGTTATTTCTAGGGTACCTTCTTGCTCTAAATGTCTGATCTTAAAATCAGGAAACAGTTTAGCTAGAATGTGGAGTGTTAGCAGGGCAGCAATGTGAGATAATTTGCTTCAGGATGAAAGGACTATGGGGGAGGAGAAAGAAAGAGTTGCAAGAAAGGGAAATAATTTTTCATACGTGACTGGAAGGAGCCAAATGTTTCCTGGGTAAGTTAAATTACTTACTGATTCATTCATCTGGCTGAGTAGCTGGCAGTCACGTGGTACAACTTTCTCTCACACACACACACACACAGTGTGTGTGTGTGTGTGTGTGTGTGTGTGTGTGTGCACTCCCTCCTCTCCCTTACAGTCCAGAATGATGTGTGTCCTCACTTGTAAACCAGCAAATTGGAGTGCACGTGCAGGATGTATACACGTGTGCATGTATTTAAGATTGGGAAATAAAAAAACAAGAGAAATTCCATTTCTCCATAAGGTTTGTTTTCTCCTGGGCAAGAGAGAGAAGCAGATTTCATCTGAATATAGAAACTTAAGAAGCGTTTAAACTGGACCATAATCAGATGGTCTGCCTCAGGAAGAAGAGAATTCTCTGCTACTGACAATCTTCAAAGCAGACCATGGATGACCAGTTGTCTGGCAAGGTGCAGGTGGAATTCATGATTTGATGGCTGGTGATATTAGATTATTGACATGCCTCCAGACTCCAAGATTCTATGATCAGTAAAGCTGTAACAAAACACCTGCCATTGTACTATTTTTTTTTAATTGGAACCTTGGAATTTCTTTTGGGTAAGAAGTGAGAAAAAGGAAAACATTAATCAATTATATTCTTCTATCCACTGGCCTGTGAATCTCTTGTATAAACTGCCTCTTCTCCATATCCACCGTCACCATCCCATCAAGGCTCTCATTTACCATTCATTTTGACTTTCTGAATAGCTTCCTAACAGGTCTTCTTACTTCTAATGTTTCCTTTCTAGTCCATCCTTCATTTGGTGCAAGATGCATCACCATCATGAATAGAGCTGTTGGGTCATAAAAATCTTCAGTCACTCCCTACTGATTCACTAATGAAATTCAAAATTCTTTCCTGGCATTCAAAGCACTACACAATCTTTTATCATGCTATCTTTCTAGTTTTATCTCACATCAATCTGCTCTAGCCAAACCACACTATTCTCTGTCCTCCAGACACCTCATTCGCTAAGTCTGTGCCTTTGCTCACACTGTTCTGTCTTTCTTGAAATGTCCTTCTTCCTTGATGGTTGAATTATTGCTCATCATTTAAAGCCCATTTCAGCTCCTCCCTCTTCCTTGAAATCTTCTGAGAAAGAGAGTGGGAAAGGGGGAGGGTCAGGAGTAAAATCTACCAGGGGTGACCTAGAACATTAGACCTCCCATAACACTTTGGTTTGTACCCGTACTAGTGAAATGATAATGTAATAATGTGCATTAAAGGGGAATAGATATTGGAGAACTAGGTGACATTCTGAACTTTGTAATTCAAAGGGGAAAATATTCTCTCTTAACCATGAAAGCAATTTGGGACTCTCAAAATTTTGAAGCCAAATAGCAGAATTGAGTCATAACCTGGTGATGTCCTTCTAGTTTTGGGTGTTTTATTTTTGTGTGTGTATGTGTATTGTTTGGTTTTGGATGAAATAAAACCTCTTCTATGTTTAATAACTTGTTAGTACTTACATAGTCACTAAAACCCCTTTTCCTTTTCTTATTTGGACCTAGATGATAAGCTAAATTTTTATGATCCTAAGAAAAACCCTGGACAAGAGTCAAAGAGAAATTCATTCTATGAGCATTTATTAAGTACCTATAATGTGTCGGGAAGCATTTTAATAGAACCTGGAAGGACATGCACAAAAATGAGACAGAAATCAGACCATGTTTGTAATGAGCTTTGCAAACCTTAAAGCACCATGTAAATGTTGTTGTTATTATAATTATTATTATCCCTGCATTCAAGGAGCCTATATGGCATTGGACAGTAACAATTTGAATTTGCTGTTTACAGTCTTGTCTGACTCTTTGCAATCCCATGGATCAGATTGTTAATGGGATTTTCTTGGCAAAGATACTGGAGTGGTTTGCCATTTCCTTCTCCAGTAAATCAAGGCAAACTGAGGTTAAGTGACTTGACCAAGGGCACACAGATAGTAAATATCTAAAGTCAGATTTGAATTCAGGTCTTTCTGACTTTCTGACTCAAGAACCGTATCTAGCTGCCTCTAACAGGTTGAATGCAGAAAAGTAAATACAAAATATAAAGAAAACACTGCATGATTTTCATACATTGGAGGGGTGGGCAGAAAGATGGTAGCAACCAGGGAAGTTAGTGTGGCAATAACCCTTGAGATGAGACTTGGAGGAAGAGAGGGATTCCAAGAGAGGCTGATATGGGGAAGCACATTTCAGGCATGGCAGAAGCACCAAGATGGGAGATAGGATGCCATGTTTTAGTAACAGCATATAGGTCAGTTTGCCTGGAGCAAATTGCACATGAAGGAAGAGATACTTCATCAGCTTGGAGAGGTAGATCAGAGCCAGATCATAAAGGTATTCAAATGCCAAAAGGAATTTGTGATTTATCCAATGAGCAATGGGGGACTGTAGGAGCTTATTGAACAAGGGAGTAAAATAATTGGGCTTTAGGAATATCAATTTGTGAGCTGAATGAAGGCTTGATTGTCAAGAGAAGACACTGGAGGCAGGGAAACCAAAGAGGAGATTATGGCAGCCATCTGAAGAGAGAGGATAAGGACCAGAACCATGGTTCTGATGATGCAAGTGGAATGAATGGATGGATGAAACATCTATCAAGGGTTTGCTGAATGTAAAGCACAGTGCTAAGCTCTGAGGGTGCAAAAAAAAGTATGAGCAGAGAAAGGGGCCCAGATAGGAGAGATGTCGTGGAAATGGAACTGACAGAATGTGGTGGTTGTCTCTTGGTTGTGAATGCAAGACTACCATCTGCCATGTTTTTTACCTTGTTCAGGGAAATGAAGGTGATCATATAACTGCTCTTGGGAAATTGGCTTGAGCTAGATAGAATCCGATGCTATAGATGCTCCACAGATATTAGGGATCATGGTTTTATGATGTTAGACAAGAATAGTTGGAGTCTCTAGGATAGAAACACACCAACCATGAGTAAGTCAGATATGGCTAAAATCAGAGGTTGGTGGGGTTCCTTTAGAAAAAGTGTCTGTACTTATGGATACAAGGACAGCTGGGTAGTGTAGTAGGCAGAATGCTGGGACTGGAATCAGGAAGATTTATTTTCTTGAGTTCAAATCTGGCCTCAGGTACTAGCTGCATGACCTTGGACAAGTCATTAACCCTTTTTGCCTCAGTTTACTCATCTGTAAAATGATTTGGAAAAGGAAATGGCAAACCACTCTAGTATCTTTGCCAAGAAAATGCCAAATGGAATCATGGAGAGTCAGATACGACCTAAAAATGACTGGACAATTATATAAAGGCATTGATTGATCTAGTTGACTCTATATGTCACTGTTCTCTGAGTTAACTGGCCTGATATAACTAAAGCTTTCACCAAAGTCCTTTCTGTTCTACAAGACTATGATTTGGGACTATGGGCAGGGAACGGGCAGGGACACTCAGAAGAAAATGGTTTTGCGGAGGTCAACTAGAAGGTGGTAGTAGTTGAAATACCCTTTGCAAAGCATACCTTGGTGAGTAATTACCAGATGGGAATGGCCAAGGTAAATGGCAGCTGGGAAGGTTCCACCCAGTTCTTGGTCCAGTGATTATAAGGGGTCTGTACTGAGGATTTTGAAATGGATGAGATCAGTGAGAACCAGAGTTGGACTGAGGACATAACATCGATCGCATGGGGCTGGGTTTTGGTTGGGAGTTTTAAGAATGGGGTAGAGTGGGCTAGAACCAAAATAAAGCAAGAAATATATGGGGGGAAAGATGAGGCAAAGCCTAGGATTTGGGGGAATGTGGCCTGTGTGAGTGTCAACATAGAAGTAGCCTTGAGAATTGGTGAGTTCTCCCTCCCAAGAGATCTGAATCAGAGGGTGGATGACCTTGTGCTGGGGACATGATAGTAGGGATTTTTTTGTGTATAAAATAGATAATCATTGAGGACCCTTCCAACTCTCAAATTCTGTGATTGTGTGAAAACTTCCAGGTCTTTTTCAAACTAGAGGAGATGGATGGTTTGTCTTAACCTTAAGAAAGCAGTCAAAACACCTTCCTAGTTGTTTACCCAGGACATTGATGAAACCTTCAGACTTATAGTCAGAGGGCAGCAGTATGTCCTCCACATGTATGAGTAAAGCTTACCAGAACCACAGTTCTTTGGGGGACAGAACTAGGACTTGGGAGCAAAGCAGGATGTTTCCTTGAGCTCTAATATTAGGTGATTTTCCTGACCCTCTCACAGCTAACCAGATGCCCCATTGGCTCATAGGATCAGTGTTACAGACTCACAATTCAGTGCCAGGGAGAGAGCCCCAAACAGGGAGCCACTGTCCCAGTGACCATTGTGGAGAGACTTTATCACTCTAGGTCTCAGAGATCAATCAATCAACCAATGGATCCAAAACATTTATTGAATCCCTGTGTTATTTCTGGCACTGTGCTAGGTGCTGAGAATAGGCTGTGGGGTATAGAGGGAAAGGTTACCTCTTCCAGTCTTTTTGATTAACAGATGAGGATAATAAGGTCCACCACTAAATGCATATGATTGCTAATATGTGTGTGTGTGTGTGTGTTCGCCCCTTGAGGCTCTAGTGATTCACTCCCTCTTTTTTGGGAGCCTACAGGTAATGCTTCTATTTTTTATGATTCACATCTAACTTTCCTCCTTTCCCAGGGAAAAAGATGTTGCTTAAAGAGAAAGATGTATATATACATACAGAGACAGACGGGCATAGACAGAGGCACAGAGAGTATATATATATACATATATGTATATATACATATATGTCTATATAATGCACACACATGTATATGTATAGGTATATATTGTGTATATATACACACATACATATATGTATATACACGTATATATATATATATATATATATATATATATATATATATATAAGAGAGAGAGAGAGACAGAGAGAGAGACAGAGACAGAGAGAGAGAATCAGAGACAGAGACAGAGAGAAAAAACATATATATGGAGAGAGTATGTATATATATTATATATATAAAATCACAAGTCTCAACCATGTGCAAAATCATGTGCTTGGCAGTAGATACAGCTTTCTGGGACCAAATGGCATTTTTCTTTCCTTACAAAATGAGTAAAAAAAGGTCTCACTTTCCCAGTAACTGGCACCCAGTTGATTTCTCTTTCCAGCTGCTGCTGTTGGGGGCTGGAGCCCCATGTCATGCAAACTCTTGAGTCCTTTGGAGCAGTGAAAGCCATCATGGGACCCGGTGGCATTGGTCTGCAGGGAGCCAAGCCAGCAGAATCCTGCTCAGGCTCCCTTGGCTCTGGGGCAGTTGGTCAGCCCTGAGGGGAAAGGTTCTGCTTTCCTCCACCACAGTTACCTCTTACATGTTCTTGGCTGATTGGCAGGGTGAGTAAAAATCACAGAATATTAGCATTCAACATGATTTAGACAACTCCTTCAGCATTGCAGTCGGGAGTCTTGCCTTCAAATCTAGTCTCAGATAACTCTCTAGCTATGTAACCTTGGGTAAGTGAGTTAACCTTACAGCCTCAGTTTTCTCATCTATAAAAAGGGGATAATAGCATGAAATAACATATTTGCAAACATTAAAATGATATAAATTATGGTTATCATCATTTTTATTTTAGATGAAGAATCTGAGTCTATGAGAGGGAAAGCAGCTTGCCCCAGGTCACAAATGTAGTTATTGGCAGAGCTGGGGGTTTAATCCAGGTCTCCCAAATCCAAGCTCTCTGTTCTGCTATGCCTTGCACGCCCCTTCCCCCATTCCCCTCAGCCCCCTCCCCCACTGGACTCAGTTCACCTCAGGGGGCAGAGAGTATGCTTTGGGGGTAAGCGTGTAATGGCCTCGCTCACAGAGGAGCTCTTTAGATGTGTCTATGTTTGTTCTAAAATCGTTGCAAGTTCTGTTTAACCCAGTCTAGGCACGTGTTCATTTGTGCTCTGAGAACATGTAAAAGCATGCCTTCACCATGAGAGTCAGATAAATGGAACATGACTAACAAACGCAGCTTGAAACAAACAAACAAAAAAGACAAAACCTAAAAAAGAAGGTAAAAAGCACCAAAAATCACCACAGGGAACTTTTGTCTAGGCTTTTCCTCTCTGTCTGGACAGACAGACTAATAAGGAGTTCGGATGAATCCAAGGGAGGCTTCACCACTGAGCTGTGTTGGGGGTAGCAAGTGTGGGAGCAGGCACTCCAGAAATATTGGTTGAATTGAATTAATTTGCACCTGGAAAGTACAATGTGAAAGGTGTGATTAGAGGAATTATAGATTATCCAAGTCAGTCGCCATGCTCCTTCTAAGTTTTCAAAGACACTCAATACACTACCTAATATCAGAGTTACATATGCAATTATAAGTATACATATGCATGATATATGACTCCCATTAGAGTTATGAACGTAATTTTCCAGCTCTAAACTCTCATGACATTTTGTTAGTGCCTACCCACAGTGGGCTTACACCATAGAAGGAGGAGGCGAAAAGAGATCAAATTCTATTATGGGAAGGAAGGAGAGGCTTCATGAAGGAGATGGCCTTGAACAATGAGTCACATTTTATCAGGTAGTATCAGGCCTAGGGAAGGAAGAAGGAAAAGGCAAAAGGAACATCATGAATGAAAATTAGGAGGCAGAATGAAAGGAGAAAAATTCAGAGAATGGCCAATTTCCAGTTTCAGTAAAAGACTCACAGAGGGGATTAGGGATGAAGTATGATTGGAAAGATGGGTCGAGATCAGATTGAAGAGAGCCTTGAATGAAAGCAAGGCTGAAGAGTCAAACTTCATTCATTTCATATTCAGACATCAGAGCCATTGAATGGTTTGGAACAAGGCAATGACATGATAAGAACTGGGTTTTAGAAAAATTATTCTGGTATCACTAGGTAGGAGGAATTAAAAAGGAAAGAGACTAGAATCAGGAAGACTATTTAGGAGACTCTTATTAAAACCTAGGACCTGAAAATAGGAGTAAGAGAATCTACACACATATCTATAAATAAAGGTAATATAAATATAGATATCTATTTGTAAAGGGATTATATATATATATATATACACATATATATGAAAAGAATATTATATATATAATATATATATATAGTCCCTTAATTTTGCCCATAGTGCCTCTGTGTATTTATGTGTGTATGTATGTATACACAATAGCTGAATCCAAACTCCATCTCTGTTAATATCTACCTTTGTATTTCTTCACGAGTTTTATGATAGTAGACAAACACTTTCCCTAGACCTCAGTTTCCTCATTTGTAAAGTGAGGGCATCAGACTAAATGATCTCTAAGGTCCTTTTCAGCACTAATGTGCTAAACTTCTGGGATTAGAACTAAGGGGGTCTCAGATTATTTGACCTGAGAAAGAGACAGAGACTCAGTGGCTCATAAAATCCTACTTTTAGAGCTAGCAGGGACTTCAGAGGTCCATGAATTCAATCTCGTTATCTTACAGATGAGGAGACAGATACAGGGAAGTTAAGTGACCGACCCTTGGTCACACAGGTAGGTGGTACAGGTTGGCTTATTAAGCAACAGCCTCATTTAAAAGGTCATTTGAGAGAGCTGAAGGGGTGAACAAGAGAGTACCTCTTTTGGATACTGTCTGGGGGTGTGCACGGTAGGGAAAGGGTGAAAGGGAACAGATGCAGGGGTGGGGAAACTGCAGCCTCTAGGTCCTCAAAGTACACCCTTTTGACTGAATCCAAACTTGCTCTGGGAAGTTTGGATTCAGTCAAAGGGCTCCACTTGAGGACCTAGAGGGCCACATGTGGCCTCGAGGCTGCAGGTTCTCTACCTCTGGATAAAGTAAAGGAAGGTTGGAACCACAAAGCTGGGGTTTGGGTATCTAAGAAGAAAGAAGTTTCAGTCTGAAATCTAGCAATGGATATGGCAGACGGTAAGAAAGGTCTGAGTAAGCAAAAGACTTAGGATATTCAGTATGCACTAGTAAAGTACAAAAGGGCTGGAAAGGTCAGTTGGGGTTGGGTTGTGAAAGCCTTTAAAGGGGTGGAATAAAGGCACAAGGTGTTTAGCCCTAGAGAAGACTTAGGGGCCAAACGATGGCTATTTTCAGATATCTGAAGAACTGTTAAATGAAACACTAGATCAGGCCTGCTTGGTTCTAGGTGGAAGAACAAGGCCTAAGGGGTAGAAGCCACAATAAGACAAATTTAGTTTTTTTTTTTTGTTTGTTTGTTTGTGTTTAACAATCAGAGCTGTCCCAAAGCAGAATGGGCTACATTGGGATGTGGTAGATTCCCTATCAACAGCAGTCTTCAGGTTAAAGCTGGTTGACCTCTGGGAGGGTTTGTTGTAGTAGGGCATGTTTTGGACTAGATAGCCACACGCTTGGCCCTTCCACGTCTGAATGTCTACGATTAAAGAGCTGAACTGGAACGCAATAATGCTAGACTTTTAAACTCTAATGGATGCCAGCTGTCCATAGTTTGTACGGTGAGATCTCCACATACCAATAACTTTGCTTTCTGCCCAGCACAAAACACTTTTTAAGGCATTCTGGAAGAGGGGTCCTGGAGGGGAAAAAAGATGAAGGGGAAGCCATGGTCTCAAGGGCAGGATCTTTGGGAACTTTCTGTTCTCCCCTCTCCCACCACTGGGATGGGGAGTCCTCCTCCAGAGGCAAAAATTGGGGGAACCTTCTGTCTGAGGATGCCTTGGACTTGCTCCATCCCAGCAGGAAAACATGCCTTTATCATGAGAAACATGTAAGTGTTCAGATTTGTTTCCCTGTTTGACTTAGAAATGTGTGCAGAGGAATGAGTGAGTCAGTGAGACTTAGGAGTTTGGGGATTAAGAGAACCCTTTGAAGGGGAAGAAACCTTCAACTTATGCTTAAAAAAGCAAAACATGGGAAAAAATGACTTAAAAGTAAACAGGCAAAGAGATGTGTCTCTTGGTTTGGGGAATAAAAGAGTTAACAGAGAGACACTTCACTGCAGCACCATCCCCACAGGACATCTTTCCCTGACCATAAAAATTTTAAAATGCAAGCCTTTGGAAAACAGAGTTAAATCGTTATACAGTTCTTCCACAAAGCTTTAATTCCCACCACCACCCCAAGCTGGGGAAGCAGCTGAAATCTCACAAGGAAACTTGGCCTTTTGAAGATTTCCAGTAATTCTTACAACTCAAAGGGCTGTGCAAGGCTGTCTCTTTTTTCCATCCTGTGCTTTTGTCCCTTTGGAACTTGACCACTGTTCACCAGGTGCACCCTGGGTTACCTCAGGCAACTCAAAGTGTAATTGGGAAAGGGTCTCCTTCTCTGCAGGAGACCCCAGACACACGTGATGAAAGGGTTAATGGTACATGGCATCTCTGACGATGTTTCTTTTCGGTTATGGATGTACGCTGGGTTGGGGGGAACAGGGGTGGGGATAAATAGAGGAAACAATTCATCTGTAAAAATGACAGGCTTGAACTAAATGACCTCCAGATCCCCTTATAGCTAAACTCCTATGACTAGAAAGACAAACAAACAAACAAAACCCCAAAACCCAAACAAAAACCACCCCAGATTAAGTAGCAGTGATTGGGACTACCCAAGGAGAATGTATTGTTTTGTCTTGGAGTTAACCTTTTGGTGACTCCTCAGGGATGGGTCTCAATGTCTCAGGTTGCCTTGAAGATGAATGGGTTGGGTCTTGGGAGGATGGACTTTTTTGAGAGATGCCATTCTTTGTGCTTCTCCATAGAAGTAAGCTAGCAGACCTGCTCCCTTCCACCTTCCTTCTGTATTTTCTCTTCTTTCTTTAACATTAGTAGTGGAGAGAAACAGGTGGTACAGTAGTGAACAGAGTGCTGGGTCTGGGTCGGGAAAAACTGAGTTCAAATCTGGCCTCAGACACTTATTAGCTATGTGACCCTGAATAAGTCACTTGACTGGTTCTTTCTGCTTTGTCTATAAAATGGGGATAATAATAGCACTTACCTCCCAGGGTTGTTGTGGGAGGTAATTACAAATGTCCCAGATATTTGTAAAGCACAGTATCTGGTACATGGTAAGTGTTATAGAAATGTTAGCTATTAATATTATTATTAATAATTACAGGACTGAATGTAAAGTACGTATTCAGAAGGATATGGCTCAGGGAAAGACTTGGAAAGTATTTTCAAGCTAGTTTATAGATCTCATTACTTCAAATGACAGTTCCATACCCTCAACAAATACTGTGCAAAGACGGGCTGAAGGATGTTTACGTTTAGCTTGGAGAAAGGGAGACTTGAGGTATAGAGGAGAGCCGTCTTTACATATTTGAAAGGCTGCTACATCCAATAGGAATTTGATTAGTTCTGCTTAGTCCCAGAGGTCAGAACTAACAGCAAGAGGGGGGAGGGGTAGTGGGGGAAGGGCAATAGAGGCTTGCAAAGAGGCAGCTTTTGGCTCTGTGTAAGAGGAAATTTCCTAACATGAGAGCTACCCCAAAGTGGAATGGATTGCTTCAGGTAGGGGTGGGGTCCACCTCCTTCTAGGTCTTCAAGCAAAGCCAGATCTCTCATCAGCCATATTTGAGAGGATTCTTATTTGGGTACAGAGTGGGATAGATGCTTCCAAGCTCCCTTCCAGCTCTGAAATTGTGCATTTCAAATTCTATGATGTATATGAAGGCTGGTCTTGTGGAAGGGAAGACGAATTCTCCTTGTTTTGTTTGGGTCTAGTGCGTAAAACCAGCAGCAACAGGAAGTAGTCAAGGAAAAGAAGGGTTTGATTCAATGGAAGGGAAACCTTTCTAAGGGAAGACTGACTCCCAGTGAGCACACAAAGCTGTAAGCTGCTTCAGGAGGTAGTGAATTCCCAGTCACCAGAGCCTAGTTATTGTGTTTGGGCAGGAGGCTGTTCCCAAGGGCATTCCAAATAATAATTATGATAATAATTACCAGCATTTATTTATATTTTCTCTTTTGATTTTCAAACAAAACTGAGGTAGGTGATAGTATTATAATTCTCATTTTATAGACAAGGAAACTGAGACTGAAAGGTTAACTTGCTTGCCCAGAATCACTTAGAAAGCACCCAAACCAGGATTTGAACTCAGGTGTACTGAACTTCAATATATCATCTAGGTACCACATTTTCCCTGTTGTTCTTCTTGACTGCCACGCTCAGACCTGACCTTATGTTCATCTTGAAGGGTTAAATTCCCCAGGGTGCCATTGCTATGGTTTTCTCCTTTAAGGGTTCCTTTCCTTTTTTTCTTCCTGCCCTTAGCAACCAAGGAAAAATTGAGGGCCAGGTAGGGGCCATGCTGGCATATATTTAAAAACCAGTTCTCAAAAACAAAACTAAACTAAACTACAAAGAGGCCATTTAAGTTTAAGCTCCATTATTAACATTTTTCCATCTCCTAAGTCTAAATAATCAACAAAACAATAAATCAAGCCCTGCTTTGTAGATCTTTGAGGTGCAAATGCTCACACCCAAAATGTAACCACTGACTGTCAGAAGTTGGTAAGAGCTGCCTCCAGCACACCACTGATGCTGGGGGTATGGATAACTCAGCTCATGGTCCTGTCCTCTCTTCTGCTGTATCCTTACCCCAAAACAGAGCTGACTGAGCAGGTGCAGTTTCAGTGAGTTAAATCTCCACCTACACCTGGAAGTTTTCAGATCAAAGCTGAACAGCATTTGTTGAGGCTATTGTAATCAGGATCCAGGTTGGGTTAGCAGTTGAGTTAGACAGTTTATAATGACACTGGCATCTATGAGTCTACAAGAACATCTCTGCCCCATTTTGCAGGATCTTCCCAATACCCCACCCAAGTGGAAGGCAGCATAGCAAAAGCCTGCTCCTTCATCCAGGGAACAAAAAAGGTCTCTCATTACTACCCAGAATTTGGTGTGGGCAAGTGACCAGCTGACTGCCCAGTGACACAAGTGATTGCTAACTTAGACTACTTGTTTAGAAGTTAATCATTCTCTGTAAACTCAGACTAAAGTGTCCATTGTCCATTTCCCATATTTAATAGCTGCCTGACCTGGGATAATAAACAGGTGTCTCTGAAGAGGTTCACAACCTTTGTTGAGTCATGGGTACCCCCTTGGACAGTGTCTGGTGAAATCCATGGATCCCTTCTTGGAATCATGTTTTTAAATGCATAAAAATACATTGGATTTTAAGAGAAACAAATTATGTTGCAATACAGTTACAAGAATCTTAAAAAAAAAACCAAATTCACAGACCTTATGTTATCAACATTTTTGAGTCTAAAGAGAAGACAAAAGAGTAGTTTTTCTGATCAAAACCAGCATCTCAGGAAAATGTAACTGAGTATTAAGAATTCAGTATTCTGTAATCCAAAGTTTACCTGGTCCCCACCTGCTCATCCGTCAAGTTCAACAAACACTCCCCAACCACCTCATAATAAGACATGTTTTTTTTTATGTACTGCCTGTGTGATCTTGGATAAATCTCCTGATGTATGTGGGCCTCAGTTTCTCATCTATAAAATAAGAATATATAAGATGATTTCTATGGTACCTTCTTCTATAAGCCACAGAGCTCCAGCATTTATGAAGTGTTTTGCATAAATGAACTCCTTAGATATCCACAATTTTGAAATGCATGCTAAATATGTTATTAACTCCTTTTTTACAGCTCAGAAAAATATGAGGTTCATTGAGATTAAATACTATGGTCACACAGCTTTTAAATGTTAGATACCAGAACCTAGGTTTTTCCAGACTCCAAGTCCAGTGCTCCTTCCTTCCTGTGGAAATGAACACCTAAGCCCTTCTTTAAAATTGAGGAACTGACCAGTTAGAGGAAGGCAAAGAAAAAGGATCTTCCATGGTGAAAAGGCTTTATTTCTTCTAGAGTGATAAGGTTGTTGGACCATGGCGGTAAAGGCCATTTCCAGGGTGCTTGGGGATGTTTGAGAAAGAAGTCTGGAAGAAAAGGGATGGGGCCCAGAGAGTAGTGAAGGGCTGAACAGACCAGCAGTTCTGGGTGCAAGGTTCTGCTATGCAAGGATCTATCCATAACGTGACATCTATGCCCTTCTTTATCCAATGAGGTGGTCCCTCCAGATCTGACATTCATAGGATCACAGACTTAGATTTGAAAGGACCTTTGCTGTCATCTAGGCAATCCCTTCATTTTACACATGAGAAAACTGAGTGCCAGGGAGCCCCAGTAGACAACAAAAGTTGGATTTGAACCCAGACTTCCCAACTCCAAATTCAGGCATTCTTCTCACTGAACCACTTGGTATTATCCATGTTTCTTAAAAAGTGGAAAAAGGCTCTTGAGTATTTTACAAATTCTTCACACCTGGACCATCATAAAACCAAGCATTCAGCCCATGAGTCTTTCATGAGTTTGGTGTTCTTCTTGGCCAGTGCCTCCAGTTTCTACAAGCTTTTTGCCCAAAGGCTCCTAGCTCTTCTCCCCTCTACTCCCTCTCTCTCCCCACCCATTCCCATCCAGAATCCCCAGGAAGTGAAGAACAGAGGCATGATTATTGCTCCCAGATGCCCAGTATTCCTAATATCCAGAAAATTTATCATTCACTCATTCCGACTGGCAGGTCTCGTTACAGTGTCCCCAGAGACAGAAATAAAGGAAAAATGGTCAGACATAAAGCAAAGAGGAGAGCTTGTGGGTTGTGGCTAGGAGTCTTTCCTTTTTAAAAATTTTCTTTCTTTCTTTTTTCTCTTGTAGGGGGAACTGAGAAGAGGAAGGAATGTGGGAGGTAGGTTAACCCTTTCAAGTTCCACCAGAATGCTACAGGTCCCTCTGCCCCTTGTGTCTCCTGAAGGCTCTGCTGCTTTAAGGAGAGCCTGCTGGTCTGGATTTATAGCCTGGGTGCTGGATTTCTCTGCATGTGTGGTTTTAGCATTAACACTCCTGGTGAAGCTGGCTGTTTCCCTTCCCAGGCTGTGAAGGGAACTGAGGTTCCAGCAAAGAATGGCCCCTATTCATGGAGAGGTTTGCAAGGTAAGTTTATTACAAGCCCCAAGTAACAGCTATAAACTTTTAAAAGCAGGGGCCAGTGGGTACTTGGTTGTGTTATTGAAAACTGCTATAATCAGAGGAGGGGAACTGGTCACTTCTCTGGATATAGGTCTGTCCTATACTGAAGTATTGATAAGACTCATTATCACAGTAGTTACTAACAATAAACTTTCCTTGTCCTCCTACAGATAAATCCAGATGTGACCAAATTTCAGTTCCCATTAGTCCCTTCACTCCAAGTCTCTCCCAGTGGTTGCTATCAGTCAGCACAACCTCAGGTGGTTTAATGGGTGAGTCAGACCTCAACAATGTCATTGGCTAGCCACAAACCACTAGACTAGGATATCAGTTGTGTAGGGTATTAACTCTGTCTCTGGCTGCTGATATGCTGTGTGACCCCAGGCAAGTGAGACCTCTCTGGGTCTCAATTTACTCATATCTAAAATGGGGTGCAGTAGATCTGATGCATCAGTCAGAATGATTTGCATTGTTAAAAGTGCAATCTTGGACTTTCATATGTGGTAAAGTAGAAGGAAGGCTGAATCTGGAGTCAGAGAACCTGGGTTTATACCTTGGCTCCACCACTGACTGTGTGGCCTTAAATAAAGCATTTCCCTCTCTGGGCCCAAGGTTCATTATCCAGAAAACGAGGGGGTTGATCTAGGTGTCCTCTGAGGTCCTTCTCTAGCTATACACCTCTGGTCCTGTATTACTCAAAGGGACAAGAGTTTAGTTTTCCCTGAAATTGCTTTGAGTCTCTGCTACTCTGAATCTGCAGGCAGGCAGCAAGAAGGAAAGGTAGGGAGAAACACTCTCCCCCACCCCTACCTAACAACGTGGGTTGACTGCTGGAAAAAAATAATCAAGAAAGAAAGGGGGGTCAAAACCCAAGCCCTTATAAAGAGCCTTTCTTTCCCGAGCCCAGATTCCATTCCAGACGTTATCTCATCCATCCTCCTCAAAGCCAGGTGACGTAGGAAAAGATACTACCTGTCACCAAGCCACAGTTACAGTAGGAGAAACTGAGGAATGAAGACATGAGGTAATAGAAAGAGGGTCACCTTCCCTTGAATTAAGTCACTCAGTGGGGACCCTGGCTCTAAACATTGCCCTGAGGCTATCCTCCTAGAGTGATGTAATGGATTCTGGTGGGATGGGATTAGAACCATCACAAGGTATGTGCTGAGGTTTCCAAGTTCACTCCCTTCCTGGCTTTCCTGAAAGACCGCCCATGCACATGGAGTTGTTTAGGGCTTACCCACCTTTTTCATTACACAGTACCCTTGTAAAATTGTCTGTGGGCTATAGCACATGGCAGGAGTAGAGGAGGCAGAGAGGGAAACCTAATCTGTTTAGGAAAATGAGGGTTCTCTTAGGCAGAAAGTAAGGTGAGGCAGGGGACAGAGTGGGGACCTGAAAGAAAGCACAGAAGGTAGGGATGATTCCCTGCCACTGGAGGACACTTTACATTTTGTGAAGCACCTTCACATCATGTGAAGATCTCATTAAATAATAGCAGCTAAAATCTAGGTAGTACTTGCAAAACACTGCAAACATTACCCACCAAAGTCTCCTAGCACTCCTGTGAGGAAGATTCTGCAGGCATTATGATTGATCCCTGTTTTACAGATGAAATTCACAGGGGTTAATGGGCTTTCCCCACACAGATATTAAATGTCAGAGGCAGTATTTGAATTCAAGTCTTCCTGATTCCTACTTCCACAAACTCTTTCCACTACACTATGCTTCTTGTCCATCCTGTCTATCTCATAAGGTTAGAATTGTAGAATGTTTTGTGCTAGGAGAGCTATTAGAGGCTGTGTGGTCTGACCCTTTCATTGTAAAAATTGACAGAGTTTGCTTATGTTAACCTTCATTTCCAAATATATAACCCTTTACCCCCCTTACCCCCTCTTGTAATGAAGAAGTGGAGGAATGGGGGAGGGAAGGAGAGAGAGAAAGGGAGAGAGAAAAAAAGAGGGAGAAGGAAAGGGAGGGAGGGAGAGAGAAAGAGAGAGATAGAGAGAGAGAATAGGGACAGAAATACCAATTCAACAAAACTAATCAATGTATAAACTGATACTAAAAGTATAATGAACCTTTTGATTTTACAGATAAGGAAACTGAGGCCTGTAGAGATCAATAGAATTCCCAAGACTGTTATGCTTTGATACACCATTTTAAAGGTGGTGAAACTGGACAAAGGTCCCTTTCCAGGCCTCAAAGTCCCATAGGTATTTAGTATGGACTGGCAGAATCCAGGTGGTCCTGATGGTCAGTCTTGTTTTTTTTTCTGGTATCACTATTACAATGCTGTTCATGAAGCACTGACTTAGAGCTTTTAAACCTTAGATAGTTTAGATGATAAGAGGCACAGAATGAGTTCAGGTTCCTCTGTGTGAAAAGGCTGGAGAAATGGGACATTTCAGGAAGGAAGAGATTAACAGTGACTGAACAGAGAACAGTTGGGAGGCTCCATGCAGTAAAGGAATGTATACTATGTGCACTCAGGGCCTTTCTTCAGAAGCTGGGTCTTGTTCATTGCCCCTCAACCTTCCAGAGGAACTCCATGAGATCTGAGAGCTTCTCTTTTGCACCACCACTAGCTAAATGCCCCACTCCCTGCCCCCAGAAGGTGTGTTCCCCTCATTGGTATGGGACCGATGATAGAATCCCAGTTTCATTTAACCATTTAATATCAATTCTGAATATTGCTTTCAAGGATATATAAAGAACAAACAAAAACATTCTTTCCCCTCCCAATACTACTGGGGCATAATCTCTTCTATATTGCCTTACTCTCTGGAGGGAATTTAAGCTTATAGTTTAGCTCAGTTCCTATACAAAATTGGTTCCATTAAGTTCATGTTTAGATCCTGTATGACTGTAATGCTTAGATCCTGTATGACTCCTTCCCCTGGGTAGGGTCCTATAGGCCACTCCCAAGGATCACTTGCTACTCGGGAAATCCAGGCTATTCTGACTGTGATATCCACCCTGGATTCTGATTCCTGGATTCATGTGGTTTACTGTCCCAATAAAAATCAAGACTCCAGGGAATCAAGATGGCAGAGTAGAAAGAGGACTTCCTCGCAGCTCCAGCTCCTACCTTCCCCAATTTATGTAAAAGGAGACTCTGAACAAACTTTGGAGCTACAGAACCCACAAAATGACACAAAGAAGCTAACCTCCTGCTGAGGACAGCCCAGCAGCCAGCAGGGAGCAGCCAGCAGGGAGCAGCCAGCACAGCACTTTGGGAGCTGACCCCAGCCCTACATGAGTAACCCCAGGGCGGGCCTGACTAGCCGCCAGCTGGAGGGACTTCAGAACACCAGCAGCTGTGGCGATTCCAGAATTATCAACACAGATATGCCTAGGACAAAGTGAGAGGTTAGTGCCCTATGGACTTTGGGACCAGTATTTGGGGAACGCGTCGGCTTCCTCCCCTGGGGGCTAGAAGGTGCCGAGGAGACACACCATTTTGCAGTTTCCAGTGGCAGCTTCAGCTCCTGGCCTGCAAACTGTAGGGAGATCCAGCGATCAGTCTTGGGGGTTAATCGCTCTTGCTTTAACCTCCCTGGATCTGGATTGTGATCTGGGAGGGAGGTCTGGGGTGGGTATCCAGCTTGCCAGAAAGCTGTGAAGACCCCAACGTTCAGGATGAAAACCCCCCTGTCTGGTGGCAAAGGCCTACTGTGGCAACAAGCCCAAAAGTCAAGTAATTAAGTGGCAACATGTCAAGGCAAAGGAAACAAAATAAACAGAAAAATGCAACCTTAGACTCCTATTTTGGGGGCAAAGAAGATCGAAGCATAGAACAGGAAGAGGATTGTGAGGTCAGAAATCCTGCTTCAAAAGTCCCAAAGGAAAATATGAGCAGGTTACAGGCCATAGAGGACCTTAAGAAGGACTTTAAAAATCAAATAAGAGAAGTGGAGGAAAAATTGGGAAGAGAAATGAGAAGGATGCAGGAAAAGTATGAAATGAGGGTCAACAGCCTGACTGAGGAAAATAACACCTCAAAAATAGACTAACTCAAATGGCAAAGGAGGCCTAAAAGGGCAATGAGGAGAAGAATACTTTCAAGTATTCTTGAAGAAAAAATCAGAATTGAATAGAAAATTTGACATTCAGATACAAGAAGCAAGAGAAGTATGAGAAGGTAAACAGGGAAAAGAAATCATAATGAACTTATCAAAGTTGAACTATTTACATTACTACCTGGAAAAATGATAATTGTAACTGATGAAACTTTTCTTAGTATCAAAATAGTTGAAGAAGGGTATATGGGCATATGAATACATATGTGAATGTGTGTATATATGTTGAAAGTATACATAGATAGAGGGCACAGGACCAATTTAATAGGAAGGGATGATACTTAAAAGGTGAAATTAAGAGGTGAGAGAGGAGTATAATGAGAGGAAATGAAGAGAAACAGAATGGGGTAAACTATCTCATATAAAAAAGGCAAGGGAAAATGGTTACAATGGAAGGGAAGAACAGGAAGGCAAAAGGGAATGGGTTAACCTTATTCGCATTGAATTTGGGTCAGGGAGGGAATGACATACACACTAAAGAGGGTATCTCACCCTACGGGAGAGTAGAGGTAAGGGGATGAGATGGGGGATGATGGAAGGAAGGGCAGGATGGGGGGGAGAGAAGTTGGAAGCACCCACTTTTGAAAAGGGACAGGACCAAAGTAGAGAATAGAACAAGTGTAAAATGGGATAGGAGGGACAGAAATATAATCATATATTATATATGATATTATATATATCATATATTATAAAATATCTACTATGGTAATGTTTTGCATTAGCTACACACGTATAACTTATATTGAATTGCTTATCTCCCCAGTGCGGGTGGGTGACAAAAGAGGAAGGGAATGAATCTGGAATTCAAAGTTTTAAAACCAAATGTTTAAAATACATATATATGTATTTAATTACACACACACACACACACACACACACACACACACACACACACATATATATATATATATATACACACACATATACTATTATTAATGCTATTTTACACATAATTGGGAAATAAGATATGCAGGCACTGGGGCATAGAGATCCACCATGACTTACTGGAAAAATCGGAGGGGGTTCAGGGGAAGATATGGTAGAGAGCAGATTGGAGGAGGGGCTATCCTGTTGGACTGCTATTTTGGGGACATGGGTAGGGGAAAAATGGGGAGAAAATTTGTAACTCAAAATCTGGTGGAAATCAATGATGTAAACCAGAATTTTATAAAGCATATGAAAAAAAAATTAAAAAAAAATCAAGACTCCATGCCCTGCACCTAGAACTGAAAAGAATAAACAAAAAAGTAAAAAACTGAGGTCTGTTTCTTGTGTACCATATGGCCTCAGAGTGAAGAAGTGCCCAAGGCACCAAGGTTCTTCCCCTTCCCTCATGGTCTCCTATGGAATGCCATAAATGAAGGAGATGCTGAATGAATTGAGATGTAGTAAACTGACTCAAGCCCTTTTGACAATGTGGACAGTTCTGGCTACATAGCCAATTAAAAAAGGTTCTTCTCAACCACATGGCTAACCAACTGGAACCAGTAACAGAATGTCCACACATGCTTCATTAGTCTCTCCAAAGCATTTCCCTTGCACAGCATTATGATTCTTGTAGAAGCAAGCTCCTCAGGCATCCTCCTCATGGAAAGATTGTACCAGCTAAGCAAGTTGATGTGGTCCACACATGCACCAGGCCCCATAAAAAATGGAAGAGGAAAGGAGATTTTCCCTACTCTCTGAAAAAGAAGACCCAGAAAGCACTTCTGCCCATACTTTTACCATCCTCTTGGGTATAGTTGTAGTTTTAGGGGAATGGGGGAAAGAAAGGAAAGATTATTGGAAAGTTTTGCTTGTCTTGAAGCACTGTTAACCCTTTAGAGCAGTTCAGAATCCAAACCAGATTAAAAAGTGATTGGGAATACAAAAATAAATAATGTAATATAATTTAATACAATAAATAAAAATACAATAGAACATAGATAATGTTAATATGTGATTTTCTAAGTCAATCTGTAGGAATCAACAATGACTGGGTTAGCCCCATGAGTTTGACACCTTTGCTTTACAGAGTACTACAACCTATCCTGTATCTGTGAGGTTCAGTCTATCCAGATCTCCAAAAAGGATCCAGAATTGCTTCTAGCAGAAGAAGGTTATCATCAATCTACTTTTTTGATTTCTTTGATAGTTTTCTCAAAATTTATCTGTTAGACTATGATTAATTAATTTCAGACCTGGAAAATGAGATCTTGCCTCTCCTGCTGGAGTAAAACATGTATTTAAGGGCACAATATAGGAATGGAAATTTATTCATCCAACAAACAATACAGTGTGCTATGTTCTTTAGCAGATATAAAGAAGTATAGTATCCTCATGTGCTAAAGATAACATAAGATTATTACCCTCAAGGAATTCTCAAGCTCACTGAAGAGAAATAAAACCCAAGGAAAAAATATATGCAAGGGGTTATCTGCTCACTTTAATGAGCTTGCATAGGAGATGAGATTTTGATGGGCTCTGATCATATCTCTCTATGGAGTATGTGGGTCATACAAATAGACAGCCTCCAAGACAATTAAGAACATCTTATTAGGGATGATTTAATTGACCTGGCTGGTATGGGTTGGGGCTACCTCTTTATGATAGCCTCTCAAAGAGAGACTTCATCAAAAATTTGGTCTTTTGGCCTTTTTGCCCTCTTCTTTTGTAGACCAGAGCAGAGTGGAACAGAGGGAGCTGAGGGTCCTGGTGGGTCTGGGGCTGAGGGAGGAAATCTCCACTCTTTAGCTCTTATTGATTTTCTTGGAGTAGAAGTTCATGGTAGCTCTATGTGGGTCTTACCCTTGTCGGAAAGAGTTACAGATATCTAGTTTCTGGCCCTAGCCTTGGAGAAGCAATAGCATAACTTCTCAGTCCAATAGATGGCAGCTCTGGATAGGTGAACCATGTAGTATTAGAGGTGGTGGTTTTTGGAGAAGTGTTGAGAATTCCTGAGATACAGCATGTTGGAGAAGAGGCTTGTAGTCACTGGGTAGTCTGGTAATGGCATCTAACCTCAGAGAGTATGATTAAGGGGACTTTCCTGGGAAGAACTAATCTTGGGAGTATCTATCAAGGATACCTGAGTTTAAGAAGCCATTGATCCACCCTTCTGAATAGAGAGTAGGAGACAGTGAGAGACTAACCTCTTGGAGACAATCATGCACTTGGTTGTCAAAACTTAAGAAGCAACAGGAGAGTTTAAGTCACTTTTGGGGGGTGGAGGCAAAAAGACAGACTTTGCTTTCACTATCTCCATGAGATCTTCAGTAAGTACGAGTGGCTTCTCTAGAAGCTCCAATAATATTCTTCCTTAAAGAGGAGTCCAGTCATGAGCTTGGATACCTGTGTGACTCTTGGAGATGAAAATGGGTCTCATAACAATTTGGGTATTTATCTCTAGAAACCCCAAATTCATCTTTTTCCAATGGGTGGGAGTCCAAGTTCTTTAGCGTTGTACCATGAGGCTGACTGATAACGTGCATTTCTCGATGGAGAAGTGGGACTCAGAAGAATATTGGGAAGTTGCCTGTGTAGCATCTCTAATGCTTCCCTTGGGGGAAAAGCAAATAACTAGATAGTACCAAAAAGCTGATGTTTATATGGATTTCTGGGGTAAATTAGTAACTTGGTATAGGAGTATATATACACATATATATGTATTTATATTTATTATATAATTTGTATAACTATAATTAATATATTATATTTTAAAATTATAATTATAAATATCACATATGTATATATACACAAATATGTTATATATAGTAATGATTATAAATAACATATGTGTGTATATTGTTTACAGTGTGCTATGAGTCCTTTATGTGTTTTCTGAATTTTCTATGGAAAAGAATAAATAACATATCTTGTATTTAATACATGGATTTATACATTGGATTCATGGATGTATCCAATACAAAGAATTGCCTTCAATGCTTATATAGGCGTATATGACCCTTTTACCTACATCTGCAAAGAAATAAACACAAGCTATACTTTTTTTCAGAGGCAATTCTAGGAGGGTAAAAAACAAGTTAAAGGAAGAGACATGATGGGCAGGGAAATGGTAGAAGGACAGAACACTTTCAAGATTAGATAAATACAGACCTTGGGACACTAAGCCACAGGTAAAGCAAGAAAGAGTTTAGTATGTCTTATCTCTTACAACATACTCAAGCAAACATCACATATACAGTAGTGTAGACAATATTGTAACATATGAGAGGGAGGGCATCATCATTGTTAGTAGGATGATCAAGAAGAAAGTTTCAAGAAGAAAGTCGTAATTTGATCCCCCATGTTGTGAGAAAGAGAATTCCCTCTCACTGCTCTGAGTGATTCATTCACTAACCCAAAAGTCATTACCTTCAGACATTCTTAGAAAGGGGAGGGAAAAATTAAGATGTTCCCCCTTTAGTCCTGGTTCTCAACAAACCTGGTTTTCTTCATTTCTATGGAATGATAAAGCCAGGGAGCTTTTTGGGGGGCTTTTGAGCAAAAGAAATGATCAATTGTGGCATGATTCTACCCTGGGAGAGTTAGTGCTTTATTTATTTATTTAAAAATTTTCAGTATCAGGCCCAGAACCAGCAATATATATTTGGTGTCTGCCCAGTTTTCTGCAAGTTCTTTTTGCATATTTCCATATTACCCAAACCAGCACTACAGACACTAGCCCTGATTTTACAGTGTTTTGTCCTTTCCCTGATTTGCAAGGTGCTTCTTATTGAGCTAGGGCTCCTTTGATTTTGAGGGTTAGCCAGTAGCCGTACCAAAGCATTGGAAAGGTATCTGCCCTGGATAAGACAATTGTGTAGAGTGTAGGAGAATGATAATAAAACTCACAACATCCCCACTAAAGGTCATTGGACAGTAGCCTAATGGGCTTGAGAAGTCCATTTATGGAACTCAAAGATCCTCATAGCACAGAACTCTCCCTTTTAAGATCCCAGCTACAGAGACATTTCCTCTGGTTTCCTTCCTAATTCCTAGTCCCTCTCCTCCCCCAACAACAACAATGAAACTATTATCAATCACTGGATTCAAATGCTGAAAAACCTGGTTTGAGTGTTGGTTCTAGCACTTACTAATGATTTGACTCCTGGCAAATCGTGTTGCCCAGTGGTTAGCGGAATCTTGATGTCCTGCTCTATAAAATGAGAAAAACAACCCATTTCATAGGGTTGTCATAAGAAAAGTTCCTTTTACAGTGCCGGATAAATGTCACATATGAAGACCCTACCATGCTGCTTAAAGTGATGGAGAACTATGAAACTCATCCTTGTTCTCAGGAAGTTTATAGTCTATCCAAAGAGACAAGATATACATGAAGCAGGCTCAGACAGAAATTAAGATCATGATATAATGTATTTGGATCCAGAAAAATGTGCATTCAAATTCTGCCTTAGATATTTAATGTTTAAGTGATGTTACCCTGGGTAAGTCACTTAACCCCTCAGGTCCAGTTACCTCACCAGTAAAATCATAACAATAGAACACACTTTAGACATTTGCTCTGAGGTTCAAATGAGATTATATATATCCAGTGTTTTGGAATCCTTAAAGAACTATATAAATGTCAATTATTAATATTAGCACTTAATTGTCCTCCAAGTAAAATATTCCTAGAACATCCCTGATGGTATGGAGTAGGATGTTTACAAAAAGCTTCCTGGGCATGATAGGATATGAACTGAGGTTTGAAGAATTTTTATGAGGAGAAAGGAGCATGTACTCCTTTTAGGAGTAGGAATGACACGAACCAAGGACTCATGCAGGAATTAGCATGATATATGATAAGGATAGTTGAGGGTGAGCAAAGTGCAGATAAGTGCAAAAGAGAAATGGGAAATACGGTTGGTAAGGTAGTCTAGGACAAGATAGGCAAAGTGAAAAGGGACTTGTATAACATCATCTGTGTAGAGGAGGAAGGCACCTTAGCAATCACCCAAACAAAGTCCTTCTTACAGATGAGGAAACTGAGGCCCATAAGGATTAAGTGACTTGTTAAATGTCACAGAGAAAATACTTGGCAGAGCTGGTTTTTAAATCAGGCACTGTGGGGAAAAAGAAAGAGAAGAAGAAGATTTTGGGCAAGACTAACATGAAAAAAGAATATAGAAATCTCAGATTTGATATGACAAGCAATAGGGAGGGATTGTAGGCTCTTGAGCAGGGGAGTAATGTAAAAAATGAATGCGTCAGGAAGAGGAAGCTGGCATCATACATATTAAAATGGAGAGAAAAAAAGGAAGGGATATTAGCTGGTAAACTGTTGCAGTAATTCTGGGCTAAGGTAGTGGCCATTGGAATGGAAAGGGAAGGGAAAATTCAAGGGGCATTTGGGAAGAGTGATTTGGCAGCAAATGGGATGTGGGGGATGAAGGAAAGAGAAGAATCAAAGATGACTGAGTTTCAGCTTGCAGACCAGAAGAATCAATGAGGCTTCTCTGTCATTTAGCATTGACTCTGTGTGCTCCATGGAGCAGAAAAAGGCAAGATAATACTTGGTCTTTGAGCCCTGCACACCCATATAGCATGTAGGTACAAAAATGCTGACATGCAGAGAAGCAGATATCCACAGTATTACATACAGGAACATACGCACACCCAGGCTCACACAGGGCACACATTTTTATATTCAGGACACCCAAACTCTCACATGTTCACACACACAGAGGCACTAGTACAGGCACAGACATTGTCTCTCATCATAGGTAAAGCATCTATAGGGTGGGATACGATCAATCCAAAAGTGTCCCCTTCATTCCAACCAAGGTTTCCAATCCTGCCACTGGTGGAACATAGAGATACTGCAAACAAGTAGCATCAGCTTCAAAGGTGGGTAGATCTAGCAGGGCTGCCTGTCTCAAGGGGTCTTTTCTTCTCTGGGATAGCAAGGGTGGCATAATGGTAAAGAGGTGAAGGAGAGGAGAGGAGGGGGAAGGAGAAAGGAGGGTGAAGAGGAGAGGAGGGAGAAAGAGGGAGGAAAGTAGGGGCAAGGAGAAGAAGAGAGGAAAAGAGAAGAGAGGAGGAGGGAAGAGAGACAGAGAGAGAAGAGAGGGAGAAAGAAAGGAGAGGGGGAGAAAAAGAGGAAGGAGAGAGAAAAAGACAGATAAAGAGACTTTCAGTAAAGCCAACTAGTTCGCATCTCAGGCTTCACAGTCCTTCCAGGAATGCCTCAAGACTCCCAGAGAAATTCCTGTGATATTAGCTGAATTTCCAACACAAACATACTCCTTCTTTGTATCCAGAATTCATGTTTATAAAACTCCCCTCCAACCACCCCCTTTCCTCCTCCCTCCAGTTCTGGAAGACTAGAAGCTTTGCTCACATGGAGAGTCTTGGAGCTTTCTTCAAGGCTCAGTTCCTTTCTTGATACTCCCAGATTCTAATGCTTTGTTCTTTTCCCCAAATTATCTTGCATCTGTTTATATATATTTACATTTGCTCATGTTCCCTCCTTTTACTAGACTGTAAAGACCATAAGGATAGGGATAGGTTCATTTTCGTGTTTGCACCCACAGCATTGCCCGGAACCTAGCAGGTACTTAAAGAACTCATTGAGCACCTATTAAATGTTTACTATGTGCCAGTCACTGTACTAAATTCTAGGGATATAAACAAGCAAACAAATACAGTCCCTATTCTCAAGAAGTTTCTATTCTAATGGGGAAGATAACATCTAACAGGAAATTAAGACAGACAGGGAAGATATCCACACCAGGGCAATGCTGTTCCTTTCCCACAACTCAAGCTCATTCTTTCTTGTTCTGTCCCCTGTTGAAGTGGGCATCAGTGGAGAGCTAGCTTCCCCTTGACAGAGCAAGGAAAACCCAGGTAGAACCTCCCTCATATGGTTACTGTGAGAATCAAATTAGATAATATTTGTAAAGCACCTGGCACATAGTAGTTCTATAGCACACTTCTTCCCTATCTGGTATATCACCTCCCTGACTGATCAATCCAAGCTTTTCTCCTCCCTGTCTCTCCTAATGCCCTTTGCAGAGATGATTGGATCAGAGACTTTGCAAGCTCCTTGCTTGGACAATGACTGCTTTCCAAATAGACAGCTCATTATGCAGAAGATATATGTTCTGTAGTAAAGTATTTAGTATTTTAGTTCCTAATTGCATTGCTAGAGACAGGCAGCTGTTTCTCCTCATCACTTTCCCATTGGTCTCTTTGTCAGAGCCCTCCAGGCTTCTCCAGGTGTTCCCTGCCCCCACCTCCTGATTTTTTTAAATGAATAAAATATATATTCATGGTATGCAGGAGTATGGTGTCCTCTTTTCTGTATAATTAGATTCAAGAGGTCATTAGTAAGAATCTAGTTGTGCCCAGTCTTATGTGAGACAAATAGGGACTTTGTTTGGAAAAGATAAGGAAATACAGTTAGGCATGTTAGGCTGATGCAAGAATGAAAAAAAAAATCCTACTCAACAGTCAGTCAACAAGCATTTGTTAATCACATAGTATATGTATGTCAGGGTGTTAAGCACTGGAAATACAAAGAAAAGCAAAAGACAGTCCCTGCCCTCAAGGAACTTATAGTCTAATGGAGAAAACTTGCAAATAACTGTACAATACAAGATATATTTAGCATGGAGAGGAAGAAGGGAAGCTTAGAAGAAAGGCCCTAGCAGTGAGGTAGAGGTGAGGGTGGAGACCAACAAAGGCCTCCTGCAGAAGGTAGGATATGAGCAGTCTTGAAAGAGGCTGGGAAAGTCTGGAGGTAAATGTGAGGGGGCAGAGCATTCCAGACATGGGGACAGCCAGTGGAAGGGAAGAGTGGAGAGAGGAGAGCTGTGTGTGAAGAGTAGGAAGAAGGCTGGTGTTGTGGGTGAAAGAATGTGGTGGGGGGTGGAGGGAGTGATATACAAGGAGACAGGAAAGGTAGAAAGGGCCAGATGGAAAAGGGCTTTGGATGCCAAAGAGAAGACTTTATATTTGATTCTGGAGGTCATTGGGAACCTCTGGAGTTTGAGTAGGAGGGAACTTGGCTGGACTTGCACTTTAAAAATGTCAAATACGAAATTGAATGTAATAAAATGTTAACATGCATAGCCCAAATAATATGCTTTACATGTCATGGCCCAAGATAGTCTTGTCAGTCAATAAGCATTTATTAAATGCCTACTGTGTACCAGGCACTTGCTAAGAACATCTGTAATCAGACCATAAACTACTCTGGGATAATTCAATTCAGTATACATTTATTAAGGGCCTACAAGATGTCGGGCACTTGTAATGGCAAGCACAGAAGTAGTTCACACCTTGTTTCAGCTATCGAATTAACACCTTGTTTCAGTTCAAGTTTCTTTTGAGCCTTGTATCAAGTCTGTTAAGAAACAGAACATGTAGGGGCGGCTAGGTGGCGCAGTGAATAGAGCGCCAGCCCTGGAGTCAGAAGGACCTGAGTTGGGAGCCGGCTTCAGACACTTAATCCGCACAAACAAAAACCTAGCCGTGTAACCTTGGGCAAGTTACTTAACCCCAATTGCCCTAAAGGGGCGGCTAGCTGGCGCAGTGAGTAAGAGCGCCTGCCTCGGAGCTGGGATGACCCGAGATCAGATCCGGCCTCAGAAAATGAGCACCCACACATAAATAATGACTAGCCATGTAACCTTGAGCAAGTTACTTAACACCAATTGCTTTAAAAATAAAAAAAAAAAAGAAACAGAACATGTGAACCCCACAACTTATAAACCCTAGAACTTGTGAACTCCTGGGGAGTTCACACTGATGACCATATATATATAATGACCATATATATAAGGAGAGCCCCAGGGCTTGAGACAAGAGAACTGAAAAGAGCACTCTTGTGATGGCAGAGTCAAGAAGTAGAAAACTTGTGGTATCCTGGAACTCTGTTTGTCTGTTCTGACTATGTTGGTGTTTGTTTGTGATACTTTGTACAGAAGCCCCGGGACCTTACTGGAAGCCCTGAAAGAGGATTTTCTGGTTGTATGTTTACAGAAGTCCTGGAGGAAGGTTTTGGAGGTCCTGGGACTTTACTGGTGATTTGTGATGACCTCTTGGACCTTGTTTGTGGATCTGTGTTGATTTCTATGTTGATGATTTGTGTTGAGTTCTCAGACCTGGTTGGTGGGTCTGAGTTGATTTAACAGGCAAATAGTGAATTGATGATGGTGCCAGTAATGTGCACGAATATTATTGTGGCTCTTTTAAGCTTTGTCTTCCCAGAAACAGGAACTGTGAAGGACTTGAGGTGGACTGGACACTGTGAGCTTCAATATGGAATGGGAACAAGAAGAACAAGGATGAGAAACTAGACAAGGAACTGGGAGCTGCCTTCCTTTGAACCCAGGTGACAATTAGAACTGGGATCATGGAAGAGGAACCATGGAAGCTGAGAGCCAGCCTTAAGTCAAGCTTACTTTACTTGGATACTGTGTACTGACTGAGAAGATTATGATTTACTTATAACTGAGGGGTGGATGGCCTGTGTATTCTCCACTACCCCTTTAAGAGGGTACTGAGTAGTGACTGATGACTGAGTAGTGACTGATAATTGAATAGTGACTGATTTGTAACTTAGTGTGCCCCATGGGTGGAGAACTTTGACCTTTTGTACTTTATGATTGAATGATTGAGTTACTAAGTGACTAAGTGATTAAATGATTGTATTTTGTTCAAAACTATGTGACCACTTTGGTGAAAACTATGTGGCCATTTTAGTGATAAGTTGTTGTGAATGCTATATTTTGATTTTCTGTGATAAGTTGTAACATTCTGAATGTTATATGAATTTGATTTTCTATGAATGTTTTGCTCTGCTTTGTTATTGAATAAATAGAATGTTTGCTATACTGTGTAATCAGAACCTTGGAAGCTGTTCACCAGCAGCATTCCTCTGGAAAGCTGCTCCTGTATAGCCTTACAGCACTATGCTAAGTTCTGGGGATACAAATAAGAAAAAAGAAAGACTCTTAAAAAATAACATAAAAGATACTTCTTGCCTTCAGGAAGCTTGTAATCTAATGAAACATCTTTCATTCCCTTTGTGTGGAGCCTACAAGACTCATAGTTCACCCTCTCAGGTATCAAATCTGTTCACGGTTTTATGTCCTTGAAATGCTGAGATAAATCCATGAATTCCAGAGCCCAGACCAACCTAGGTCTCCCAAACAAATTCAACTTTAAGTTTTTGAATTCAAGGGTTGTCCTGGCTCTACTTCTACATAGAAGTGACTCTGGGCATCCCCAAAGGGTCATCCTATGCTCCTATACTCACCTATCTTCAGATAAATAGCCAATAATCTCCACCTTCCTTATTCTCTTTGTTCATCAGCCACACACACTTATTTTATTCTCTCAATAGCTAGGCACATTTGTGGTTACTTTATGTCACCAGCCATTAATAGACTCATTGACTATCTTTAATATCTATGAATTATTAATGGTAAGGAATAGCTATGCTTATTCAATACTTTATTCACATAGATTCCCTTCTCCATTCCACAAACTGATTCCCAGACTTTGCATGGGGTGATCAAAATAAGCATAGATTGACCACTATTGGAGGGGAAGTGGAAGATCTGAATATACCCATACAGGCCCCTTTAGATATCTGACTGAAAAGTCATGGCTGAGCTCAGCACCTTTCATCATCTCAAAACAAACAGTAGGAGATCAACCAATTAAGCAAAAGAAAAAAAAGATACCTTAAGAAAAATTTCTCTATCTCCACCACCCAAGAAACACCAAACTAAACTAAAACTCAATCTAGCAGAGAATGAAAAACTAAATAAAGAACAAAAAAAGAGGTCTCAGCACAATGAATAAATATGGGTCAACGAAAGAAGAGGATGATGTCCTCAGACCCATTTCTCAGAACTGGAGGAAAAAAGCAGAGTAGGGGAAAGAGACTTCCCTCTCTCACTGGCTCAGTTCCTACTGTAAGCACCATGGGTGAACTGATCTTCACCTACTGGATGAAGAAGATGGGAGTGTCCAAAGGAAAGCATGAGCCTCCAGTCTGTGTTACACACTTCTGTTCATGAATTTAAGACTTTTCATGACCCCATTTGGGGTTTTCTTGGCAGAGATATTGGAGTAATTAGGCATTTTCTCCTTATTTTACAGATGAGGAAACTGAGGCAAACAGGGTTAAGTGACTTGCCCAGGGTCACATAGCTATTAAGTATATGAGGTCAAATTTGAACTTAGGAACAAGAGCCTGCCTGACTCCAGGCCCAGCACTCTATCCACTTCATCACATAGGCCCTTTGCTTTAGCATGGACTGCTGGAGAGATTCCTGAATCCAGGTCTAGCGTTCCACTGACTATGTCACCTAGATGCCCCAAATGCCCTACAGCTTTTTAGGGTGAGATGCCTATGTCTAAAATCAAGTAAATGATGGTTTTTTCTACTTCTATGAGCCCATTTTCCCATACTGATGGGTGAGATCACAATTCGATTTGATTTACCTTGGCAGGAGTGAGAATTAATGAGAGGGAATTTGGGGTTGCTCTTTTGGATAAGAGACTCGGAAGAAAATGCCTGGACCCTCTCTTTGAGGATTGCCTATGCCAGAGGGAGCTGAAGAAAATGTTGATATGCCATGTGAAGAAAAGGGTACACTGTGAATACTCCCGTTGCATGGCCTCATGCCATCACTGAAAGAGTTTCTACCCTGTACAGTTTTCTCTTTGAGAAAAAAAGTGAAACCAAATTGAGCCAGGTCCCAAATCCTTGGTGGGAGAGCTCCATGCCATTTGAAAAACTCAGCGCCGATGAGGTTTCTGTTCAAGATGGAAGCCAGCTTTTTTGTCTTGGTTCTTTCTTTGCTTGTGCATTGATAAAAGCTTTGGAAGGCCAAGGTTAAGCAAACTTTGTAAAATGCTCCTTATTTTGTTGAATCTGCAAAACTTTGTATTTGAGGATAATTGTGATTTTCCTTTGTACATGTGAAATGGCATATGGTAATGTAACATTGACTGTTTGGAGATTTTACTGGATGACTCTGGAGGAAGAAGTGTAAGGACATTGCTTATGCCTCCCCAGAGACCATAGAGAACTATTCTGAATTTGAGACTGTCTTAAAAAAATATACTTCTGCATATTTGCTAAGACATCAAATTTCACACAAAGGAAATATATAAGAGGCCTTTGGAGCATGCCCAGACCTCCTTGTATGGAGGTCCTTCTAAAGGGGCCTGTATGGGTATGTTCAGATCTTCTAAGGTGGAGGCTCCCTTGGTCCCCTAGCACTTGGATGAGGGACCTTCGATTAGAAAAGGGCATGTCTTTAAAACTGGAAAGACTGAGACAGTTTTCCTGGCCCCCGTTTTTTCTTGAATGTTCCTTTCTGTTGTGTTCAGAGGGTGCAAATCACAGTTCACCCAGAGCATGGGTCCCATGAATTGAAACCCTAAGACACCAGAGTTCCTGGCACTCAAGTCTGAGGAGGTTTGGGATTTAGAAATGGGTTTATACTCTATAGGAAATCCAAGTTAATACGCTTCCTCTCCCCAGAGACTAAGGTGGTGCAAAGTGGGTAAATATTTGTAATTATACCTTTTAAGGTAAATATTTTTCTGTAAAGGCTAATCTTACTGTTATAATTGGCTTAATTGAACTTGGATGCAGGTGAACACCTCTATTCTTGAGGAACACCATTGGTGGGATCAAAAGACATTTTCAGAGAGCTTGAACACCCCTGGATCCTCCTTAATGGTACCCCAGGGGAAGCAGTGAAACATACCTCCCTGGCCTTTAGGCAGGGAAGGTCAAGGTAGTCTGTGTTACTGACTATTTGTGCCTGACCTATAGTAGAACCTTATGGACTCATATTGACTAATCAGTCACTGTCAAACACACTGTATCCTGACCCCAACCTGGTGAGGTCATGGTTCCTCTTAGAGCAGAAGGATAAACAGCAGTCTGTGTTATGTAAGAGACATACTTGAAATATAAAGATTCATACAGATTTAAAAGAAATATGTTGGAAGTTGATGCAAAACCTATTATGCTTCAGCTGAATTTTAAAAAGCAGGAATAGCAATCATGATCTCAGACAAAGCAACAGCAAAAGTAAATGTGATTAAGAGAAATAAACATGGACAATTTTGTTGAAAGGGACTATTGGTAACACCTTAATCTCAAAACTTAACATATATCTGCTAAATAGCATAGCATCTAAATACTTAGAGAAAAAGTTAAATGAGTTATAGGGAAAAATGGATACTGGGGAATCTCAATATACTTCCTTAAGAACTAGACAAATACTCTCAAAGATAACCAAGAAATTAAGTTAAGGATGTGAGAAGAATTTTAGAAAAGTTAGGCATGATAGATTTTTAGTGATTATTGAATGGCAATAGAAAGAGGTGTACATTATTTTCATCTCTGCATGGCACCTTTGCTAAGTCTGATCATACATTAAAACAGCTAAAACTTCATAAATAAATGCATAAAATAAGGAATATTGAACATATACTTTACTAACCACAACAAAACATTTACTCTATTATAATATTTACTATATATAATATATCATATATTAAATAACATTAATAAAATAATATTTACTAAATAAAATAATATTTAATTCTATTACATTAATAAATGAAGTTTAATAATAATTCATAATTTAATAATTAAAACATTTAATAAAGCAATATTTAATAACTGAAGAAAATATTAAAAGTTAACTGGAAACTAAATAATGCTGAAGAACTGATTGATCAAAAAACAAATAATTGACATGATAGACTATTTTATAAAAATAATGACAACAATAAGACAAAATATCAAAATTTTGGGGGTGCATCAAAGAAGTTGTTAGTGGGAAATTTATGTCTCCAAACACTTTCATCTACAGAAAAGAGAGAACAAATCAATGAGCTTGGCATGCAACTTTAAAAACAACACAAATAAACTGGCAAATCAAGAAATCCCAATTAAATAACTACTATGGAAATGTTTTGAATCACTACATATGTATAACCTATATTGAATTGCTTGTCTTCCCAGTGGGGGTGGGGATGGAGGGGAGAAGGAAGAGAATCTTGAACTCGAAGTTTTAAAAACAAATGTTAAAAAATTGTTTTTACATGCAACAGGGAAATAAGATGTACAGGCAGTAGGGTATATAAATTCATCTTGCCCTAGAAGAAAGTAAGGGGGAAATTGGGGGGATATAAGAGAGGGAAGATTAGGGAAATGGCTATTAAGTATGCCTTCCATCTTGGGGTGGGGGGTAGGGGAGAGATGGGGAGAAAATTTGTAACTCAAAATCTTGTGGAAATGAATGTTGAAAACTAAAAATAAATAAATTATAAATAAAAAAGAAATCCCAATTAAGCAACAAATTAGAAATCTTGAAAATCAAAGAAAATTTTAATAGTTGAAATAAAAATTGAAATTACAAAATAAAGAGCTGTTAGAAGTAGAATAGATAGGTCATTAGTTAATTTGATTTTTTAAAAAACAGATAAACCAAATTGCCAGTATAAAAAATGAAAAAAGTGAATTTCCAACAAATTAAGAAGAAATAAAGGACAGTATTAGAATGAACTTTGCAAGCTTAGTTTAAAACTTAATTTCCTACTTAGCTAATACAGTTAGGCTAAAAATTGTGGGGGTAGGATTGATCCCACCTTTAGAAAACTAATAGAACTAGAGAAATACAAATCAAAACAACTCTGAGTACCACATTTCACCAGTCAGATTGGCTAAGATGACAAAACAGGAGGAGATGGTTTTCATATTTACCTGGAGAGGCTTATACAAACTGATGCTGAGTGAGAAGAGTAGAACCAGGAGAAATTTGTATACAATCACAGACACAACATATGTGTGATGACCAACTATGACAGACTGGACTCCTCTCAGCAATGCAGTGATATAAGTCAATCCCAAAAGACTCATGAAGGAGAGAGATGTGACATCCAGAGAAATAACTAGAAAAAACTGAGCTTGAATCCTGATGGAAGAAAACTAATTGATCTTTTTCTTTTCATTGTTTGGTTTTATTTCTTCTTTACCATTTTTCATCCCATCTAGTACAATCAGCCTTTGTAACTTGACTAATGTCTATTGTGAAAGTATTTGCAGATCCTATGCTGGACTATATGCTGTTGTGGGGGGTGGGGTGAGGGAGGGAAGGGAAATTTGAAACTCAAGGAACTATGGAATTGAATCTTATAAACTAAAAATAAACAAATACGTTAAAAAAAGAAAACTAAAATAACAGAATTTGAAGGAGGGAAATTCAGCCTTAACAAGAACAACAATGAATGTTAATGAATGATTCTCACCATTAAGAAAAGAGAGATGGAAAGGATTTAAAAAACAACAAGATGTCAAGAATTTTTCTTTAGAAGGAAACATTCTTTTAAAATGAAGGCATATATAGAGTTAAAATGGACTATAATAAAGTTTATTTCACTTTAGGTAAATTCAGAATAGGACAAACCACAATCATGGTTTCAGATAAGGTAACAAAAAATAAATAGTACTAAGAAGGAAAATCAAGGAAATGACATTGTTTAAAGGTACCATTGAGAATAAACAGCATGTATATTAGGAGAAGCTCTCTGTCTCTTTCCAGTTATGGAACTTCTGTTATTAGAACTTCCTGAAACAATTCAGACATATCCAATCTGACTTAGTGGATAAATCCTAGAAAATTGTTTGAGGCACACTGAAATTAAGTGACTTGACCAGGATCACATATATCCAGAGAATAGATTTGAATTCAGCTTTTCCTGATCCCAAGCCCAGAACTCTAGCCATTATACAACACTATCTTCAATGAAATAATGTCAATGAATGTCAATGTTAAATTTATATGTGCTAAATGGCATAGCATCTATGTATTTTAAAAGAAGAGCTAATTGAAATGCATAAAGACCCTGATAGTCTGACAATAATTATAGGTGATTTTAACATTGCTCTTTCAGAATTTAATAAATCTAACAGAAAAATCAATAAGAAGTAAATTACAGAGATCTGAGTAGGATGTGAGGTAAACTAGAGTTGTGGCAATGTTTGAATAGACCTATTAAAGAGTGTAAATATTTTTCAGCATTACGTGGTACCTTGACAAAATTCGATCATGTGCTAGCATGAAGAAATGGTGGATAATTTTCAGAAAAACACAAATATTGAAAATACTTTACAGACCATGAATCAATAAAATAGTGATCAATAAAGTAAATGTGAGCAAAAGACACAGACATAAATGGAGACTAAGTAATGCCATCCTAAATGAGTCAAAGAACAAATCATAGGAGCAATAAATAATTATGTTAAAGTGAATAACAATGAGGCAATCCATAAAAATTTATGAGATACAGCTAAAGCAATTCTTAAAGGAAAATGTATATTTCTTAAAAACTTATAAATAGAAAAGAAAGAGGGGACCAAGGATAATAAATAAAAACTAGAAAATCAACAAATTATCAAACCTAAAATGAGCAGAAATGTTGAAAATCAAAGGAAAAATAAATAGAATTAAAAGCAAGTGACTATCATGCTGATGATAGAAATTACTATTTTTAAAGGACTAAAAAAAATCCATAAGTCATTAGCTAATTTGATTTTTCCAAGGGGGTAGGGGAGTGAAGAGAGAAGAAAACCACATTGTCAAAGAAAAAAAATAGTGAATTCACAATGAATATGAACAAAGTAAATATAATAGTAGCTAGCAATTACATTATACTTTAAGGTTTGAAAATTACTTTATATAGGCTATCTTATTTAGTCTTCACAACAGTCATGGGAAGCAGTACATTTTACAAATGAGGAAATTGAGACTGAATACTTAAGTAACTTACCAAGGAGGTCATAGAGCTGGTAAGTATCTGAGGTACGATTTGAACTCAGGTCTTCCTAATTGAGTCTATTACTTGGTCCATCACACCACCAGACTACCCTTAAAATATCACCCAAAATTATAATACTCAATTATATGCCAGAAAAGCTGAGAATTTAAGAAAATTAATTATTGTATTAAAAATATACAATCTCTAAATTAATCAAACAGGAACTAGAATTCTTTACTCAGTCTCAGAAAGAAAAAGTGAGCAAGTCATAAATGAACTTCCAAAGGAGAGGAGTGGGGATCTCCTGGAACAAGTGTATTTACAAGGGAATTCTATCATTCTTTTAAGGTCAATTAATCCCTAAGCAACATAAATTGTTTTTGTTTTTGTTTTTTTGCTTTTTGGAGGGCAATCGGGGTTAAGTAACTTGGCCAAGGTTGCATGGCTAGGTTTTTGTTTGTGTGTTAAGTGTCTGAGGCCGGATCCAAACTCAGGTCCTTCTGACTCCAGGGTTGACGCTCTACTCACTGCGCCACCTAGCCGCCCCTATAAATTGTTTTTTTTAATAATTGAGAAAGGAGGTATTCCACAAAATTCTTAATATGAGACAAATATCATCCTAATAACCAAACTGAGACTGATAAAGTAGAGAAGAATAATGGCTAGCATTTATACGGCGCTTTAATGTTTCCAAAATGCTTTCCAAATATTATTCCATTTCATCCTCACCACAACCATGATGAGGTAGGTGCTAATTTGATTTCCATTTTACAATTGAGGAAAGGAGGCAAAGAGAGGTTAAGTGACTTGTCTAGGATCATACAGATGATATGAGTCTGAGGCTGGATTTGAATTCAGGACTTCTTAACTAACTCTATCTACCGCACCATCTAACTTCCAATACTATAAAAAGTATCTTTATATTTTATAAAAGAATTCTTATTTAGACTCTAATCACTGAATGGATGTTGCCCCAGATAAACTGAGACCTGGGAAAGACCCTAGTTTCAAAGGGCCAAGGTCTCCCACTGCGTCTGGGGTCATCTCCAGTTGTTCTGACATATATCTTGCCACTGGACTCCAAATGATAACTGGAGGAGAGAGTGAGGCTGATGACTGCTCAGCTCTGCTTCACTTAAATCCAATTCACTGACAAGTCAAGACAGCACCCCATGATGTCATGGGTTTTTGAGAATAAAGGATGGACAGTAGGAACAATAAAAAGACCTGTAGACCAATATCATTAATGAGTATTGATATAATTTCTTTAAAACATAAGTTTTTGTTATTTTTTTACATTGCCTATAATTCCCTCTCCAAGAGAGCCATCTCTTTTAATAAAGGGGGTGGGGGTGGGACAGGGGGTGAAATTCAGCAAAATTTACTAGCAGGTCAAATAAAGAGTCTGACATTATATGCAGTATTCCACCCCATAGTACTAAACCTCTGTAAAGAAGTGGAGGGAAAGGGTTCTCTCATACTTCTCCTTCTGGGCTTTGCTTGGTCATTATCATATTTTTAGCATTGTCTTTCCATTATTTTCGTGTTTTTCTGTGTACATTGTTGTAGATTTTCATTGTTGTTCAGTCATTTTCGATTGTGTCTGACTTTTTGTTACCCCATTTGGGGTTTTCTTGTCAGAGATACTGGACTGGTTTGTCGTTTCCTTCTCTAGCTCATTTTTCAGATGAAGAAACTGAGATGAACAGGATTAAGTGACTTGCTACTGTGTATCTGAGGCTGGATTTGAACTCAGGTCCTCCTGACTCCAGGGCCAGTGCTCTATCCACTGAGGCCACCTAGCTGCCACAGATTATTATAGTTGTATATATTGTTTGATCTGCTTACTGAACTTTGATAGAAATGCTTTGAATAAACAAATGGATATATGTGTGTATAAAAATGTATGTATATACACTCATATACAGAGAGAGAATATGTGTGTAATGTAATATATAATCTACAGTATATAATGATGTTATATATCATATTATTTAAAATAATATATGTGTATTTATATTAGAGACCAAGTATTTTCTCATTGGAGGTTTCCCAAATTATAATTTATCTAACCACCAAGGAATTTCGGTCATAAGTCCCTTTGACTATTGCTTGTGTGCTTAAGTTAATTAAACACTTGACATTTGTTTCTTTGTCATACTTATTTAGATTTGTATTGATCTTTTAAAATAATTTTAGTCAATTTCAAATATTTATGATAATTACTACTTGTTATATAATTTTATATCTGGAACTACTATACATGTTTTATTCTTGCCTATAAGGTTATGGATTCAGAGTTGAAAGGGACCTGTCCAATTTTAGTTTTGCACATGAGTAACTGAGGTCCCAGGGCAGCTGGATGGTACAATGGCATGAGCACCAGACCAAAGTTAAAAAGAACTGAGTTCAATTCTGGCCTCAGACACTTACTAGCTGAGTGACCCTGGGAAAGTCACTTAACTTTGTTTGCCTCAGTTTCCTCATCTGTCAAAAGAGCTGGAGAAGAAACTGGCAAACTACTCTAGTATCTTTGACAAGAAAATCCCAAATGGAGACACAGTCAGACAGGACTGAAACAACTCAACAACAGAGGGCCCAGATGGAGCTTTGAGCCCAGGTCCTCTAACTTCAGCAGAGATTTCAGAAATAGTACAGCCAGAAAATATCAGGGATGCATGAGTGTTCAATCTTAGGAAAATAATTAGCATAATTAGTCAACACTCAATAAATGTTTTAAAATACCTATTATGTGTCAGTTACTGTGCTAAGTGCTAAGCATATTAATCATATGCTGTGGTTAATATTAATCATATTAACATCAAAACTCACATGAGTTCTTTGTCTTTTTGGAGGGAGGAAGGCAGGGCTATTGGGGTTAAGTGAACTGCCCATGGTCATATAGCTAGTAAGTGTTAAGTGTCTGAGGCCAGGTTTGAACTCAGGTCCTCCTGACTCCAGGGTCAGTGCTCTCTTAACTGCATCACCTAGCTGCCCCCAAAACTCACATGATTACACTAACATATGTACATCGTTTAACAAGATGGAGTATTAATTTATGATAAAAATTTTATAGAGCATAAGAATAGAAAGGTTTTTACTCAACATAATAAAATATATTTATCTAAACACAAAAGTCAACATTATTGAAATGGAGAAACACTGAACCTATCAAGTCAGCAAAGATGGCAGAAGATAAGAAAAAAAAAATCAATGCCAGTGGAGCTGTGGAGAAGAGAATATTATTGGCCAAGCTGTGAATTGCTACAATTAATATGGAAATATTTTGTAATCATGAAGAAAATTTACAAAATGTTCATAATTTTTTATCTAATGTCTTCACAATTGGATTTCTACTCCACCACACTCCCCCTTCCAAATGAAAATGGAAAAAGAACAGGGTAGGTTCCATATACCCTAAAATATTCATAGGAGAACTATTTGTAATATCAAAGCTAGAAACAAATTATGTGTCCCCAAACTCAGAAATGGCTGAACAAATTGTGGTATGTAAATGCAGTAGAATACTATTGCATTATAAGGAAACAATATGTGAAAAATTCAGAGAATCATAGGAAAAAACCTACTTTGAACTGATGCATATTGAAAGAAGTGGAATCAAAAGAACAATGACCATAAGAATTGAAACTATAAAGTTCAAAACTTGGATCAAATATAGTAGATAACACTAGTTTCAAATGACTAAAGTTAAAAAAAAATAACTCTCTCTAGCAATGATAACAACAAAAACCTGAAGTCACAATACTGTTTAGTTTAGTAACAATCACTTATGGATGAATTCTGCTTATCTTTTTTTAGGGAAAGCACTATAGGATGTTGTTTATTGGTAAGTGACTAATTTGTGAAAAATACAACAATAAAACAATAAAAATTGTGTTATTGGGAATATTTCATGGGACCTGAGCTGGTCATTGAAGGGTGGTTAGGATTCAGATAAGACATTTTAGGTAGGGGCAACATTGTAAAAGAAGCTGAGCCTGATGTGAGGTGGAGATAGCGAGGAGATCAACCTGAGTGGCCCATGGGGTGTGTGTGTGTGTGTGTGTGTGTGTGTGTGTGTGTGTGTGTGTGTGTGTGTGTGTATGTGTGTAGTTAGTGGTAAGACACTTCATCTCCTTCTCCATCTTATGCTTTTGCACAAGCAATTCCTTTCCCTGTCATATTGTCCTCAGGTTTTAGAATCAATGGTTTTCTTTAAGACTCCATTCAAGTCTTCCATTAAGAAGCCTTCCCCTAGGTGGCAGAGAGAGCTCTGGACTTGGAATCAGGAAGAACTATCTTCCTCTTCCACCATACATATTATTTGGTCCCAAGCAAGTCTCCAAGTCTTAGTGCTCTCATCTGTAAAACAAGGGGCTAGGACTTGGTGGTCTCTAGGATATCTTTCAGTTCTGGATCTATCATCCTGTGATTTTTGGAACACTCCCCTCCCTTGCCATAGCTGGGAGTCCTTTTCTTGGCATCCCCAATGTATTTGTGTACATATATGTCTCTCTCTCTCTCTCTCTCTCTCTCTCTCTCTCTCTCTCTCTCTCTCTCTCCATATATATATATATGTATGTATGTATGTATATACATATATATATAGTTATAATGTCTTGTCTGAATCCTATCCACTATATACATACACATACACATACACATATTACATACATATATACACATATACATATATAATGGAGATATTTTCTCCTGTAATAGAGTTTAAACTCTCTGAAGATGGGAACTCTTTCATTTCTGTCTTTGCACACCCAGTGCCTGATAAATAATAGGTGCCTAATAAATGCTTTTTGATTGATTGATTGGAAGACCTCAAATAGCAGGCCCTGTGGCCACTGTCTGATCACATTCTCCATGAGGATTCTTTTACACCACAATGAAAACAATTGGGGAGATGATCTGGGCCCCAATGCTGTGGATACTGTAATGGTGCTACATTTTCTAGGCATTATCTTTTTAGAAAATTTTTAAAATAAAAAAATTAAATTAAAAAATTTTAAACATTAAAAAGTGTTAACTTTTTTTCCCCTCATCTCCTTCCTCCCTATATTTACTCCATTCTTTTTAAAAACTGCTTTATTGATACGCTTTTCTTTTGAACAACACACTCTTTCTCTTGACTCTCCTCTCCAACCTCCTCACCAATGGAAATCCCCTTTCTACAAAGGAAAAGAAACAAAAAACCAAAAACAAATAAACAAAACCATAGCAAGAAAAACAAACAAAAAATAACATATTCATCATACCTGAAAATGTATGCTCTGTTCTATTCTACTAGTCTACCACCTCTGCTAAGAGGTAGGAAGCATGTTTTACCCTCAGTCTTCTGAAGTACTAATTGATCATTGTAAAGCCTTTTTGGTTCTCACTTTGATCTGCATTGGTTAGTACATATTTTCTTAATTTTATCTGAATTCTTTATGTTCCATTGTTTCTTACAGCAAAATACAATTTATACTACTGACCCATCATTCACTTTCCAATAAACAACCTCCCATAATACCTTCCCATAAAAAAAAAAAGATAAAGCCACATTGACCATTATAATGATTGGAATTGATGGTACATATAACTTTTTATGTTTATAGTGATCATTTGTTAAAAGAAAGAATAAGATGGCATTGAATTCACATAATGCATTTTTTCAGCCATTTGAAACTTACAGGTACTTACTTTGCTTACAGTACTTTGATACTATGAAAAGTTGTACTCCAAATATTTCTGCATGTATGGGAACTCTTCCTCTTTGTTTGACCTGTGAGGCTGGCTTCCTACAGCCCCATTACTCTTTCCCAATTTCACTTTTTGTGGTCTTTATCAATCTGATGAGTAGTAGATAAACCTGAGTTTGTATTTCTCCCAATCATTAATAATGGTTCTGAGTATTCTCTCATAGTACTAGCATTTCTTTTTCTGAAAACTGGCTTCTTCTCCTTTAACTATATTTTAGGGAACAGACTTTTTCCATATATACACATATACATATACATATATATGCATGTATTTTTGTATATATTTCTATCAATTTCTTATATCAGACCTTTATTAGTCATTTCCTCCAAAGATCCTTTTCCCACTTAACTATCTCTCTTCAAATTCTAGTTTAATTGATTTTGTTTATTTAAAAATTTTCCAATTTATTCTTGAAATTGTCTATTTTCTTTTCTAAAATCCTCTCTATCCCTTTTTAGCTAAGAATTTCCCCCCTAGCCATAGCTGTGCAAAGTTCCTTTTTCAATTTTCTTCTTTTTAGAATGATATGACCTTTTATATTCAGGTGATATATCCATGTAAAGCTTACGTTGTTATATGGTGTAAGATTCCACTCATTCTGACTGCCAGCTCTACTCATGGGCTTGTCAGATTCACTGATTCCTCTACTGACTGCCCAGCATACTCTGTAAATCTCACCTTTGCCTCTTCCCTATCTTGATTTTTCTGAATACTCTGAATTATCCAAGGCCCAGGACAAATCTCACCTCTCCCATAAAGCTGTCTTTGATCACTTTGATGCCTTGAGTCCCTAAGCTATATCATGATTTTGAAGCTGATATCATTATCTATGATTATTTAGAGGTTCTTCTTAAGAGAGGGTCCCACCTCTGAAACCTACTGGCTATATGAGCCTAGGCAAATCACTTAAGCTTTTAGAGAAGGTGACAACCTGTATCAGTAGAGGGAATTTCATCACTGGGATCCCCCTACATTAATGGAATCATAGTCCCTATTCCTATCCCTACCATAAAGTTCTCAGCCTACTGAACTTATGACTAAATTCTACCCTCCCTCTACTAGAGACAATACTGCTCTATGAGATTATAGGACAACTCATTTTTTTTCAATTCTATCCCCCAAGGAAACTTAAAATAATAATGTTAAGCTGAATATTATGGCTCAGTTTTCCAAATAGATCATAAATTCTTGGAAGTCAGATATGAATTATATGCTAAATTGTATAGTCTACAGTACCTATTTACTTAAATTCAATAAACATAAGCAACGATCAATGAGAATTTAAGAGTCTATGATGTTCTAGGAACTGCAGTCAGTTCTGGGATTTTTTTAACCTCACTAGAGATTTTATCTATTTAGGGAAAGTTGGTTAAACCACTGAGAGGTTGGAATTTTCCCAGTGACTCATAACCAGTCTGTGTTACAAGCAGGACCTGAACCCAGGTCTTCCTGATTCCAGTATCATCTATCTATTCACTAAACCATACTATGTCTTTGGGTGCCGAGAACCAAGACAAAAATGAAATAGCTCTTGTCCTCCAGGGGATTGCATTCTATTAGGAAAGACAATCTGTACACATATCAGTAAATATGAAAGATACAAGGGAATGATGTAATTATCAGAAGCTAGAGGGATAAAGAGAGTCCTCCAGTAGAAGGTAAAAAGGGTAATTAATAAGAGATCCAAAGGTAATAAGAGATTCTGAGAGGGAGAGAACTGGACAGAAGGCAATCTAAATCTATACATAGAGACTCTGAGATGTGAGGTAGTACACTATGTATGAAGAACAGTAAGACCATTTTCTTTAGATCAAAGACTGTAGGAAATGGAATTAATTAATGTGGAATAAGTTGGGAAATATAGATTAATTAGTCAGGTTATAAAATACTTTAAATGTAAATAGAGATTACATTTAATTCTAGAGATAATAGGAAGCCATTGGAATTTGTAGAACAGGGAAGTGGTGTCATACCTGTGTTTTAGGGAAAGCACTTTGGCAGCTGTGTGGAGGACGCTCTGGGGATGGGAGATAGTCAGGGAGATGGATTTAGAGGCTTTTGTATTAGTCTAGGTAAGAGATGCTGATGATCTCAATGAGGGTGGTGGCTGTGAGTGGAGCAGAGGGGACAGATTTGGGAGATGTGGAGGTAGAGAGAAACAAACAAACAAACAGACCCAAACTTGGCAACTAATTAGGCAAATGAGAGAGAGAGAGACAGAGAGAGAGAGAGAGAGAGAGAGAGAGAGAGAGAGAGAGAGAGAGAGAGAGAGAGACGGAGAGAGAGAGAGAGAGAGAGAGAGAGAGAGAGAGAGAGAGAGAGAGAGAGAGAGAGAGAGAGAGAGAGAGAGAGAGAGAGAGAGAGAGAAGTCCAAGGTTGTCTACTTGGCTGACTGGAAAGTTTTCTTAACAGAAACAAGGATTGTCCAGAAGTGAATAGTTTGGGGGAAAGAGGAGCACTGCTCTCTCTCTCTCTCTCTCTCTCTCTCTCTCTCTCTCTCTCTCTCTCTATGTTGATTTTGAGATACCTGGAGAACATCCAATGGAAAATATTCAATAGGCAGTTGATCCAGAACTTGAAGGGACCTTAGAGGTCTAAATACCTCATTTTATAGAAAAGAAAACTGAGGTATAGAGCTGTTAAATTAGTTACCTAGGGTCACACAATTAGTGTTTATGAATGTATCTGAACTCGAGTCTTCTTGAATCAAGGTCCAGTGGTCCATACACTATGCTGTATTGGTTTGTACTTGAGCTAATGAGCAAGACTGGTCCTGGGATGTAGATCTGGCTGTTATTTGCATAAATACATGAAGTCCCTACTATGTGAAAGGTGCCTACCACAATGCCTTATCTATAATAGGCAGTTAATTATATATGATTTTAAAAGGAGAGGGAGAAAGAAAGAGAAAAAATAAACACAAAGGAACAAAGAAATGAAGGAATGGAGGAGCAAGACAGGAAGGAAAAGAAGGAGGAAGGGAGCAATGAAAGAAGGTAGTAAGGGATAGAGGTAGGGGAAATGGGGAAAAAAGAGTGAGAGAAGAAGAAAGAAAGGAATGGAGCAATGAGAAATATAGGGAATAAGGAAGGAAGGGAAGGAGAGAAGGAAAGAAGTAGAAAGGAAGAAAGAAATAAGGAAAGGAGGAAAGAAAGGGAAAGGAAGGGAGGGAGGGATATACAGGTTCATATCTCATTAGACATAAGATCTGATCTTGACTAATACATGGCTTTTGGTTTATACCTCAGAATTATTCACCCATTACACAGAGACTATTTTGAATAGGCTTTCAGGAAATGTACATGGCACCCCCCAAAGTTCTGGCACAAATTCAGTCCAACTGGCCTTTTTCCCCTGAGGAAAGGGGGTGGGGTAGGGGGACAACATATCAGCAGCTCCAGTGTGACTCAGAGGAGCAGCCCTCCCCATGGTGTGGTGACATGGGGCCCTAAAGACAGGGTTGGGGCTTATCTAAAAATAAGACTCAACGGGGGCATGGGGAGAGATTAAGTCATGTGGAAAAACATTCGAGTCAGAACAAAACCCTCTTTCTGCAAATTACTTCATCAAACTGCAAGATGATTTAGGTCATTTCAACCCTGCTTTTTAAAAATGCCAGTTCCAGAAACATTAAAGTGCATTCCCCAGTTCTACTTACGTAACTTAAGTGGAAAATTAAGCCACCTGAGGAAAGTCAGTGACGTAGGAGATGTATCCATGACTTTCAGAACAGGTCTGCCTGAGTGCTTGCTTATTCAATCACATCATAGGGCCACAAGAGCAGAGATTCAGAGGCCTGGAGCTGAAAGGGACCTCACAGGACATCTAGTCCCACCTCTGCATTTTACAAGTGGGGAAACTGAGATTCAGGGACCTTAGATAAATTTCCTAAGGTCACTCAGGTGCTAAGTGGAAGAATCGGAATTCAACCTCAGGTCCTATAACTACAAATTCAGCACATTTTCCACTGCATTCCCCTTGAGGGAACGTTCTTGACATGTGGGAGACTCATATTCTCCCTTCTGCCCCCATTTCAGGGAGTGCTTAAGGAAGAACCCCAAGTCCTGCCCTTCAGGGTTGTCAGAAATCTTGTCAGTATTTTCCCCCTTTCACCTGGTCTGATTTCCATCAGTCCAAGCATGAAATTGGGAGCAGTCCTTTTCGTTCTATCCCTTCTCATCCCAATTTTGGCTCAGTTTGGAGAAGTCAAGGTGAATACACCAGGTACACACCCTCCCCAATCCACTGCTTCTCCTAAAATCCTCAGCCCAGAGTCAATTAGGATTGTAGCTATATCTCCACTTCTCTGTTTGGCCATCAGGTAAAAAGAAAGTGGTAATGGAATGTCCCACCCTGGACTAGTTCTCATGACTGTATCCCCCATGCACAGGCCCAGGCCCAGAAGAAAGGTTAGTTTGTTTTCTGTAGCCTGGGACTTGATGTAGTGTGAGTTCAGGTTTCTTCTGAATTTTCTCTGTGGTGCCTACTGGGAGTCCCCACCTTAGCTCCTGTGCTCTAGGCAGAAGAGGTAACACAATGTAAATAACCCTTGAACTGGGGCACTGCTCCCATTTCTTCCTGCTTCTTCTGGCTAATTATTAGCACCTATTGAGCCATAATAATTAGTTAAAATAGGAAGCCACCAGATGGCCATGCTTCCTTCTGGGTGAGCTCCTCCTCCATGCATTGCTCCCTTCCCCCGAGACAGTGTCTCAAGCAATGGCTACTGCCATTATGGAGTGAAAAGAGTTAAATTCGAGGAGGAAAATGAGGCAGGGTATGCGCAAGACAGACCTTCCACCAAATATGGCAGATGGAGAATTAAGAGTTCCCTGGGCTGGTCCGGATGGGAATAAACTAGGCTTTAGATGTCCAAATGTTTGCCTCTTTGAAAGAATTGTTTTACAGATGGCCCAAAAGAAAATAACAGGCATGACTGGACACAGAGAGAAGAGCCCCAGATGGGATTCTGGAGGTTGAGGATTCAGGATGAACAGAAATGTAAAAGAACCTAAGAACAACATCACATGGCTGGGTAAAGAGATGCTTAAGTGGGCTTGGAGGGGTCTTCATGTTGGAGAGCTAAAGGGGACAAGGTGTTGTTGCTTTTTTTTCTATTTTTTGGAGAGGGGAAGGCAGGGCAATTGGGGTTAAGTGACTTGTCCAAGGTCACAGAGCTAGTAAGTGTTAAGTGTCTGAGGTCAGATTTGAACTCAGGTCCTCTTGTCTTCAGGGCTGGTGCTCTCTTCACTGTGCAACCTAGTCGCCCCCAAAGTTGGAGGAATCTGAGACTGCTTCTTTTTGACATTCCTACTAGGAGGGCATCGTGGAAAAATTCAGATGTGGAATTGGAGTCAGACTGTCCAGATTATCTTTCCCACTGAATGGCTCTGGATCTGGGATGTTTGATCTCTAATCTTGGACCTGTGATCCAGGACCCATGTGATTCTAAGCAAGTCATTCACAACCATTTTATAGATGTTTCTCCTGATAGCATGTGAGGTCCTTGATGGCTGTCAACTCATTTTTGTCTCTGTGTCTTCACCTCCTGGAACAATATCTCTTGAAACAAAGTAGGGTCTTAATAAATTCAATCAACAAGCATTTGTTTTTGTCGTTCAGTTGTTTTTCAGTCATGTCTGACTTTTCATGACTCCATTTGGGGTTTTCTTGACAAAGATACTGGAATGTTCTGCCATTTCCTTCTCCAGCTCATTTTATAGATGAGGAAACTGAAGCAAACAAAGTTAAGTGATTTGCCTAGGGTCACACAGCTAGTGAGTGTCTGAGGCCAGATTTAAACTCAGGAAGAGGAGTCTTACTCCAGGCCTCTGTGCTCTATCCACTGAGCCACCTAACTGCCCCATTAACTGCTTAGTATGCTCCAAGAGGAATGTTTTAGGATCCTGGGGAAACACAAAAATCTAAACCCTTTTACATATTAAGTGCCTACTATTTGCAAGGTTCTGATTGGCTCTTATTTCCTATTTATCCTTTATGTAGCTTGTTTTGTATATATTTATTTGCATACTGCCCCCCGCCCCTTAGATTGTAAGCTTCTTGAGGGCAGGGACCATCTTTTGCCTCTTTTCATATCCCCAGTACTCAGTATAATGGCTGTCACATACTAAGCACTCAATAAATATTTATTGATTAATCTATTGGTTCCCTACAAATGAAAAAAAATGAGTCTCAGACAAATTAATTACACCTGAAATACTTTTCAAAGTTTTGGATAAATAGTGTTGTAAATATCCCGAGTGATAAACCAACACAAACGACTACCTGTAGCAGGTATACAAAGGAGGATGCTTCAGATTCTAGATGGATACAATGAGTTAGTTTCAATGTGACATCTAGTAGTAGACCTGGAGTCCAATTAGGAAGGCCCATGAAATCCAAGTCTTGGGGCCAAAAGGCATGGGCCAGCCAAGCTTGGAGTGGTAACAGGAAAATATATTGTCTGATTAAAGAGGTAACCTATGTCAAATCAGTGTAAATAATGAAAAAAAATGTGTCATACACCTCAACAGTATGTAGGGTAAGCCTTGATGTTTCCACATACAGCAGAAAAGTAGTTTTAAAATTGAAGACAGGCCTTCACAGTCTGACTCTGGACTGATTACACACACATAGCTCTCCTTTATTCACTCTGTCTTCCAGACAAACAAATCTGCTTTCGGTTCCCATTATACGATATCCCATCCCCCATCTCCATGCCTTTGTAAGGGGCTGTGCCCCACGTTCCTCGCAGGTCTCCTCACCTCTGCCTCTTAGAATCCTTAATTTGCTTCCAAACTTAGATGAAATATTGGCTCTATATGAGGCCTTTCCTGTTCCCTCCCAAGTAATAATGGTGCCCCTCCAAATTTTTTTAGATTTACTTTGTATATACTTTTATAAGCATGTGGTATTTTCCCCCAGTAGAATTTAAGCTTCTTAAGGAGAAGAACTCTTTTATTTATTTATTTTATATCCTTTGTACTTAGTACAGGGTAAAGGCACTTTTAATTAAGGCTAATCTATGGATAGATTGACTTAGTATATTGTTCTGAAATGGGGTGGCTCCAAAGTGTAGGGAGAGATAAAATGAGTAAGTCTGGTCCTGGAGCAAGATCCTCAAATATATTCTTCAAGATATATCCAGTTTCGATGAAATGGGAGGAGACATTATAGACCTCAGGCCCCAGATCTCTATGGGGAAGACACCCTAGGAATACCACACCACAGAGACAGAGATGCCAGGACTCCAAGACATCATCATTGCTGGAAATGCTGCTCCTTGGGGAGGGAGCACAATGACATTGGGGCTAGGACAGAGGTTCTTGATCTTTTACAGATGCTTTAGGATTCTGGTGAAGCCTATGGAGCCCTTCTCAGAATAAGTTTTAAATGCATAAAATAAAATACATAGGATTATAAAGTACACCAATTTTATTGGAATATAGTTATCAAAATTAAAAAATACAAATTCATTTTGGAGCCCTGAAGTCTCTCCATGAGCCTCAGGTTAAGAATTCATCATCTAGGAGAACATTACTCATAAGGACTAGAGCTTTCTAGTACCTTCCAAATTTAACTAATTATTCTTGCTATAAAGGTATTAGCCTTAGTTGTTTCTATTTGCTGAGAAATACAAGTGCTAGTAGTACTCTTTAAATTTCAGCAACCCAGGTCAAAGCTCCAGTTGCCCTACCCTGTTTTACTTCTGAAATGAAAGCTAATATTTATATTATTATCACTATGTGCCAAGTACTGTGCCAGATACTTAAAAATTGTCTCATTTTATCCTCACAACAACCCTAGGATTTAGGTGTCATTATTATTTCCATTCTTCAGTTAAAGAAACTTTGGTAAACAGAGGTTAAGTGAATTACCCAGGGATACAAAGCTAGTAAGTATCTAAGGTGAGGTTTGAACTCAAGGCTTCCCAACTCCAGATCCAGCACTGTATCCATTTCATCACTTATCTGCCTCTGGAAATGGGAAGACCATAGTTTAGAATTGTAATCTTTGAGCAGGACCCCCTTATCTTCCTTTATTGATGTTGGCTTCCTTGCATTCCTCCAACAGAATGTAAGGAAACTTTTATGCTTGGAGCCAGCTCTGGGTCTATTTTATCATAAGTGGATAGTTAGACAACGAAGGGAAGAGGGTAGCAGATAAATATAGTGGTTTCTGCTCCCTTAGTAGATTACAGCCCGGAGAAATAGAGAAGTCTCTTTGAAGTTGTGAATAGGACATTCCCAGCTGCAGTAAAAGAAAACATAGAAATGAATATAAAAGGAATGCTGCCCCCCTAGCACTTAGTGCTGAAAAGCACAAATGGGGAAGGAGAGAATGAGGGAGAGATTCCAAACATCTTAGTGTAAGTAAGCTTTGAATCAGCTCTGGTGTAGTCTACAACCCTATCTGCCCCCAGATCTCCTACGTCTGTCTTAGCCAGGATCAAAATCTGGAGCCTTCATCCTCTTCATCTAGAAGCAATCACTTCCCTGGACACTTCTGAGCCAAGGATTTGTTGTGGTTCAGCCATTTCAGTTGTTTCTGACTCTTCATGACTCCATTTGGAGTTTTCTTGGGGAAGATACTAGGGTGATTTGCCATTTCCTTCTCCAGCTCATTTTACAGATGAGGAAACCAAGGCAAGCAAGGTTAAGTGACTTGCTCAGGGTCACATTGTTAGTGTCTGAGACCAGATTCTAACTCAGAAAGATTAATCTTCCTAACTCTGGGCCCCAGGGCTGTATCCTCTTCACTACCTTGCTGCCCAAGTCAAGGATATTCATGCCCAATCCTCAGTTCTTGCCTCCAAAAGAAAATAGAAACATTTGGAGCAAGCAAACAGACTCAGTTGTATACCTGTGGTCTGTGTTTGACCATTGGTGCTGCTATCTTGACGTCCATTTCTCCTTGGACTTGGGACTTCTGCTTTTATTGTCCTCCAAGACCCAATTTCTGGTTCTTACCTGGAGTGGAGAACCTGGGATCTTGAGGCCACATGTGGCCCTCTAGGTCATCAAGGGTGGCCCTTTGACTGAATCTAAACTTCACAGAACAAATCCCCTTAATAAAAGGATTTGTTCCATTTGTTCCATGAAATTTGGATTCAGACCTGAAGACCTAGAAGGCCATATATGGCCTCAAGGCCCCAGATTCTACACCCCTGTACTTTCTTTGTTTCCTGACCAATAGCTTGTTTTTGACTCTTGACTGCTGCCAATTATCCTTGAATTCCCTGGTTTGCTGACCCTGGTCTGTCCTAACCTCTGGTAACCTCAGCATCCTTAACATTCCACTGGTCAAATCCTCCCTCTGACTACTGCTTGTAGTTTCTGATGCTGGCTCACTAACTCTTCCCAACTCAGATTCGATTAGAATGGGTGAGGGAGTGACCTGGATCTTAGTTCATGGGCGAGAGTTGAGGGAAGGGTTGGATTTGGAGGGTGGGGTGCTAGTTAGTGTTTTCAGAGGATGATGGGAAATGAAGCTGGTGAGATTACAGGGGTGTATTTCATCGATTCATCGACTCACAAGAACTGGGAGAGACTTTAGATCTCATGATATGGAATCATTTCACTTAGCAGATGAAAAAACTGAGACCCAGAAAGGTTAATTTGGTAGAAGTTATTGACCATGTAGAAGAGTCTAGCCCTGAGGCCCTTGGGAATAATTTATGGGTTCTTTAGCACAAAGCGTGAGGAAAATTCTAAGAACTGATGTATTTAGGATAGACTAAAATTGAGAAGAGAAGTATAACTGTCGGGGGAAGAACTGAATGGTAGGAGTTCTTGTTTCATTTCAGCTGGGTCTGACTCTTTGTGATACCATTTAGGGTTTATTGGTAGAGATTCTGGACTGTTTTGCCATTTTATTCTCCAGCTCATTTTACAGATGAGGAAACTGAGGCAAACAGGGTCAAGTGACTTACCTAGGGTCACACAGTTAGTCTGCATCTAAGGCTGGATTTGAATTCAGGTCTTCCTGACTCCAGGTCTGGTAATCCATCCACTGCTCCACCTAGCCTACTCAGGAAATGGTGAGCACTCATTCATTCATTATTCATCATTCATTCCCTCAGAATGAAAAGCAAATATCTGTTGAACAATAACATAGTCAAGGCTTCCTTTATAAATCAATTCAACTCAATTTAACAAATGAGTATTAAATGTCTGATATATGCAAAACAGCAATTGGCAGGAGATGGAGAGGCATCCTCCCTGGGTCCAAGTCCCATACTGCTTTTGGCCTGGGGCAAGTTACATAATCTCCAAGTGCTCCCAGGCTTTTCTGAAAGATTATAAACTGTGGAGAAGACCCCAGTCCGAATTGGGAGAGGGAGTTCATCAATGGAGAGCTTCTTATGATGATAAAGCATCAAGATGGGTTCTCCCCTCTCCATCCCTCCCGAACAATGTGCCAAGACAGAGATGAAACAATCTTTTCCCTCAAAGAGCTTGTATTCTATTGGGTGGGAAACAATGTAAGTAAATAAGAATTATATACCATTTTATGCCATCTGTGATTGTCTTATTTTAGGAAACTTCCTACTAGGAGATTCTCTAAAATCAATGCAGGTCCCCACTTCCCTTCCACTTCATGGCTGCCTGGAACCCTCAGAGGTTCAGGAATTGCCCTCCATCACATAGCCAGTGTGTGTCAGAAGCAGGGCTTAGACCTGGGTCTCATCCATTAGGAGGCCAGCTCTCTATCCAGTAAGCCATTTCGTCTCTGACATACAAAATTCCAAACAATTTCCAGAGGGAGAGAACATTAACAAAGGGCATGAGGAAAGGCCCCCTTGCAGTGATGAGACATGATCTGAAGAAAACTGAAGATTCCAAATGGCAGAATTAAACAGTAATCATGATTCTCCTCCTCTTCCTCTCTCCTTCTCCTCCTCCTCCCCCTTTTCCTCCTCCCCCTCTTCCTCCTCCTCCTCTTCCTCTTCCTTCTTCTTCCTCCTCCTCCCCACAGGTGAGATCCCAGGGTGGCCTGTGGACAGGGAAGGCTGCACAGATTCATGAGTATTATGCTGAAAATTATTTCCTGAGGCCCTTTGAATCCCCAAAACATAGTTTGCATTAAAAATTCCTTGTGCTACCAGCCTACCAGAGAAATAATAGAAGTGAAAACATGATCATCCTATTTTAAAGGTGAAAGAAAGGGCAGATTATCACATTTAAGGGCCTTAACCAACATTACTAATCGTAGTAGCAGTAATAGTAATGATAACTACTATTTATAAAATGCATTAAGGTTTGCAAAATGCCTTACAAATATTTCTTTTGATCCTTTCAACAACCCTGGGAGTTGAGAGCTTTACTAACCTCATTGAAAGGATGAGGAAACTGAAGCATACAGCAACTAAATGACTTGCCCAGAGTCACACAGCTAGCAGGTTTCTAAGGCCAAATTTGAACTCAGATCTTCCTGACTCCAGGCCCAGAATGATACTGAAGCCTTAGAACTCCCAGTTGGAGTCAGGCTTCTCTCAACTACTCCTCACTAGCTCTCCACATTCCACAAACTTTGGTTTTCCACAGTGACTGAAATTCTATCATCAGAGACGTGTCTTTGGCTTGGATTCCCAGCTTCTACTTACACAAGGCAATTACTTCTGTGGGGAGCAAATGCCTTGAATGTATTTATGATAATGTGTTAGAAACTCAAAGGGTACTCTGTCTTGAGGAACAAGAGTGTTGGGTACCTTAGGGGCATACAGGGTGCTGAAAGAGGAAGGGGAAAGCATTATAAAGATGAAATCATGGAGAACAAAGGACTGACTTCACCTAGGACCAGGCCTGTCTCTGGGTACTCTATGATTTCTCCCCCTAGTTCAGGGGCTCTTAACCTTCTTGTGGTCCACACCTCAATGGCATTCTGGGGAAGCCTGTGGACCCCTTTGTATAATAATGTTTTTAAATGCATGAAATAAAAAAATAGGATTTCAAAGGAAAACAAATCTGTGAAAATGCAGCTATCAAAATATTAAAATAAAAACACAAGTTCATGGGCCCTGGATTAAGATGCCCCAGCTCTCTCTCTCTTTGCTTTGAGGCTCTGTTACAAGTGGGTGGCATTCATACCCACCTACCATATGTCCTGGGGATTGAGTTTTGTTTCTCACCTGGGCAGACCTCCCTCTAATTAATTCTTAGAGCTTCAGGCTATTTCAGCAAGAGGGCTAAGTGAGCTGTGGGGAGGCTGAGCCCTCAGCTTACCTTGCAGTACAGAAAGGGCTATTTCAATTCATTCATTCTTTCATTCATTCATTACCTATTGTCCCCAAATCCTCCAGCATCCATAGCTAGGGATGGCCAGAGTCACAAATAAACAAGCAAACAAATAAGTTCCTAGCCTTTAGGCAGGGCAGGGGTAAGATATTATTACCTTGTTTCTTGTATAATGAGGCTGGCCCACATAGTGTGAGGGGCTCTCCATTGAGGGGAAGGGGAGTGATTTTTTTTTTTAAAGAAAGTGCTGACTCATCACTTCCTAATTGGGCTCAAAAAAGTCAGGAGCAGGTGAGCCCTCTACTTTATTAATAGTCTGATCTGTCTCTTTCAGTGGTTTAGCCATTGAATCAAGCTCTTCCCTTTCTAGGGTTTGTGATGCTGTTGCTTTTAGCAGGGAAAAGCCGCAGAACTCCATGGGAAGGAAAAAAAAAGATAATAAAATATTCATCTCCTTGGCCGGAGGCTGCAAGAGAGCCTTTCCTCTACTAGAAGATAGAATCCAAAGTTACACACACACACACACACACACACACACACAGAGGCACACACAAGCTGTACACCTTCTCTACTCGTGTAATGAAGGAAATGAAACCCAACAACAACAACCCCCCCCATTCCTCCCCTCCTACCCACCCCCGCCCACCCCCACCTGCATCCACAGCAGCCATCCAGAGGACAGATGCACACAGATCTGCTCACATTGCAACAGCCAACCAATGTAACTCAAAGCCCCCACCAGCCCACCCAGGGGAGACATTCTGCAAGGGAAGAATGACTCATAGGTTAGTTATACAACTTGATTTTATGCACTGCCCAAGAAAGATAGCGAATTAAGAGAGGGAGGCCTGAAAAAAAAAGGCTGGTAAATGGAAGAAAAAGAAAAAGCCAGGACTGCTGTTATATTTTCAAAAGCAGGGAAAAAAATGAGGAAAAAAAGAAAGAAAAACTCCTTTTATCATTTCACTTGTCTGAGCCCTATACAAGCAAAGAGAGAAGGCAAGGTATAGTGTTACAGCCCTGCTATATTTTCAATAACATGTGTATTCTATTACCCTCGAAGGCCTTCTCTTTGAGGGGCTTGGTTAAAACAACAACAACAACAAACCTTGACTGCTGTTAGTGGCTTTTAGGAACTTGTCCAACCTGGAATAACACACTCTTTAATGGCTCTCCTGTCAGCCTCTCTTAGGTGCTGCCCTGATTTCCCTCTTGCTAATAGGTCATGCCAGCACACCAACCCAGCAGGCCTTCCTTCTTATAAGACTTGGAGGGGACCATGGGCAACATGGTCATGTATGGACATGCAGCTCTCCACTTGGGCAAAGAGTAAGAGAGAGGAGAAAAAATGTTAGCCCATCATCTGAGGAAGGGCCCGTAGCAATCAAGGCTTACATTCTCAGAGCAGCAACAGCCTTGAGTAACCTAATCACTGTGATAGGAAGCAAACATCCTCAAGCCCACAAATGAAAACCTTTTATGGGGGTGGGGGAGGTCTCCCCAATTCTCTGTGTGTGTGTGGGGGGTAGATGCTGCTTACATAAAGGGAGTAGAAACTAATTTCTGGAGACTTTAAGATCTTAGAATCCTTTATGGATGTTAAGACAGGGAGTGTGGGAAAGTGGACAGAAGGTTGGCCTTGGAGTAAAGGTTGGGGTCCATTCATCCTTCTGACACATACTAGCTATGTTGTTGAGTCATGTCTGTCATGTTCAACTCTTCATGACCTTATGTGAGGTTTCCTTGGCAAAGATACTGGAGTGGTTTGCCAATTCCTTCTCCAGCTCATTTTACAGATGAGGAAACTGAGGCAAATGGAGTTAAGTGACTTGTCCAGAGTCACACAGCTAGTGTCTGAGGCTCTCATGAAGCTTAGTCTTTCTGATTCCAAACCCAGTGTTCTATCTACTAGGGTGTGACTATGGGTAAATCACTTTCACAGTAAAATCATAAGTAGAGACCATTCTACCTCCCCCACCACCACCAACACCACTACCACATGAATTTGGATTCTAGAATTCCATTTGTAGAATTTTTTAATTTTGTATTGGATCTGTGATTTAATTGGGGACCTCCCAGGGAGAAAGCTCTCTCTTCCAAGGCAGGTTGGCAACTCCACTCAGTTAAGAGTCTTTGAGCTTTAAATAGGGGCAACAAGACGTTGTGACTTGCCCTGGATCACAAAGTCTGTATGTTTGTTACAGTCAGAAACTGAACCCAGATCTTCCTGATTCCAAGGCTAGCCCACTATCTACTATGCTTACTCCAGAATGGTAGAAAGTTCAAGTGATATCAATCATAGCCTAATAATACTAAGAGATCACCTTTTTTTTTTTTTTGCCTTTTTGGAGGGCAATTGGGGTTAAGTAACTTGCCCAAGGTCACACAGCTAGGTTTTCTTATTTGTGTGTGTGTTAAGTGTCTGAATCCAGATCCGAACTCAGGTCCTTCTGACTCCAGGGCTGGCGCTCTACTCACTGCGCCACCTAGCGGCGCCTAGAGATCACTTTTTAAAGTCCTAGAATATTTACAAAGGGTTTTTTCTTGAAACCATTCTTTAAGATATAGATACACAAGGCATATATATATATAGATACATTGGAACTTTGTAGATGAAGACCCAGAGATTCAGAAAATTTAAGTGACTTAACCATAGGACAAATAAGTCTAAGTTATCAGAGACATCCATGAGCCAATGCAGACAGACTCCTTGGATCCAAGAAAGGCTCTGAAAATCCACTGTCTCTCAATACTTGGACAAATTCATTTCATTTGTGCCCGTATAAGCCCCACCAGTGTAGATTGCTATCCCTACATGTTTCATGACTTTTCATAACTAAAATATTCATGACCTAATGACAAATCTTCTCTCCTCTTCTTCCCAGAGCTAAACTGGTCGCTTGGATGACAAAAGAACTACCAACTGTCACCAGGAAGGTAATTGAAGTCTTCCCCTTGCTGTAAAATCAATGAGACTTGTGCCCTGCAGAGCTAAGTTGCCCCTACATCCTCAGGAGGACCTTAGGGGAACCAAGAACCTCTTGCATAATCTTTCATAGATAATCCTAGAGGAGCAATATTCTTCCCTACATCTTCTAATCTACCTTTCATGCATCCAAATAGGAGTCTGCAGAACCACCTGGAACTTTCTTTGCCTTGGGAAATTGTCATCCAGGGAGCTAGGCATACTGGTATCAGTCTTCTTTAGTAAAGCATTTTCCTACTTAATGGTGGTTCCCATCAGAAAGGTCCTCCACATAGCTAAAGAAAACTGCCTGTTCTATTTAAGTGGGTTTCCTTTTTTTTCATTGAATCCTAAGTCTAGAGCAGAAATGGATTTCTAGAGGCCAATTAGCCCAACCCCCTCATTTAACAAATGAAGAAACTGAGGCCCAGGAAGATTAAGCCACTTGCCCAAGGCCATATAGGTAGTATGAACATCACAGATAGGATATGAGCCTAGGTTTTCTAGCTCCAGAACTCATATTGTTTCTACTGTATGATATTTTGGAGAAGAGTAAGTTCTCTCCATGTCTATTATCCAGTTTCTGTGCCATGCTGGATCCTCAAGGAACAAGTAAAAGATTTTTATGAATTGACTTGGGACATGTTAAAAGAAAAAAAAAGACAACCAGATCAGGTGATCCCATTCTAACTTTTTCAATACCTCCTCATTTCGGCTTTCTATTTCTATGTGATCATCTCACAGAAGCTATTTTGTTTTCTTATCTGGGAATAGGGGTGAGGGGAGAGAAAAGGGCAATTATGAGCACCTGGGAAAGACCTAATGGGATGGGTCAAAGATATACAAGGGTCCTCTGGTCCAACTTCCTCCTTTTACAGAAGAGGAAACCAGATGTCAGTGAGACAAAGGGATTGGATCAAAAATGTCCCGTAGATAGTAAAAAGATGCCAAATCCATCCCTCTGCCCATGATATTAGATCCATCTGCTTCTGGACTGTTGGGGTTGGTATACAGGGAGGTTCAGCTGAGTGGCATTCTCTGAAGTTGGGACCCAGCTGCCTAGGCTAAGGATCCACCGCTGCCACTTGCCTGAAGCCACAGAAGCTGCTCTGAAAAAAAGAAAGAAAGAAAAAGATGAAATTCTCTGTCTTAACTGCAAGAGCTGAGGAGCTGTTGTATTTGCCCCAATGCTCGAAGTCTGAGGATTCCTGACCCAGAGACCTAGTTGGCAGCTCTGACTGAGGCTCTGTGTGCTTAGGGTAACACGTTTAGTGCCATAAAACATAATATATGAAGGGATCATATTTAACAAGCAGAAAAGGACCAGAATGGACAGTGGAGCAGTGAGGCTGAGTTGCCATGGAAACCTCTTGTTCGGAATTTCCTGACTCCTAGGAGATTACATTTTCAACCTTAATGCTGTATTAACATAAGCTTTGGCACTTAATGTCTCTGTTTATTCTCTCTCTCTCTCTCTCTCTCAGGCAAAAAGAAAGCAAGGGAGATGAGAGGCAGAGAAAGAAAGAATGAAGACAGTCAGCTGGAAAGAAAGGCTTTCTCCTGAGAGCTTCTCTCTGTGATTGACTATGCAGTCAATCTTCTGTTCACATCTTGCCTTTCACAGTAAGATCTCAAAGCCCTCACAGGCTGACATAAGGGCTCACTGGTTCAGGTGCCCGCACCACTTTCCTTCTCCAGACTCCATCACCTGCTTTGGCCCTTCTTTCACTTTTTCCATTGTTCTGCTCCTGCAGCTGCCCAGGAAAGGGAAGCTCCAGATGGAGGTGACTGGCTGCTACTCCCCTGAAAAAAAGCAAAGCAAAGAATAGCTTGGGAGAGAAAGTGTTTGTGACTTTCAAGTGAAACCCTCTTGAAGGATTTAAACTTGAGGTGCTTGGAGGTGGTTTTTTTTCGAGGGGAGACTAGTTTTTCTTCTCTTTAACTATTGTCCCACTCTCCCCAAAGTGAAATTCAAGATAGATGCATTTCTTGAGCCAGAGCTTTTGCAAAAGGCAAACACTGGGACTATTTTCTTCCTCTGAAGAGGAAAATAGCTGCATTTTGCTTTTAGCCTGACAGTTCTTCAGAGGGGAATGGGAAAGCCTAAAGAAGGCCATGCTTTTATTAGATCATCTGGCATTTGTCCAGGACACCAGGACATTTTGCAATGTATCCTTGACACTGGATCCTGGAATGTCCTTGAGGATTTGGTTCTGATTGGCACCAGTGGGAATAGGGTGCCCCAAGAGGGAATAAGGTCACACTATTCAGTAGTCACTGGAGACTAGAACTGAGTCTTTTCCAGAGTTCATATGTAAACATAGTGTTTTCTGAGGGTAAGCATACAGACAATATGTGACCACTATCTTCCAACTCATTCATTCTCTCAAACTGTGTCTTTAAGGTTCCTTGAAAGATTCAACTTTGTTTTAATTTCTTTATCTCTAAATTAGATAGCATATGCCAAGTTAAGTATCTCTTCTTCTATGGAGAGGAGTCATTCTGTACATAAGATCCTTCTTTCTTTTTTCCCACCTTGCTTGTCCACAAGGACGTTGTGAATACTACACTGGTTTATGGACCCTCCAAACCAGATGAAACTATATCTAATCCTGATATACACCTTGTTTCTTCTTCCCAAAACAGAACTCAGAAGAATTCAGAAAACACTTGATTCAGATAAGGGCTATGGGACCAAATCTGATTAACAGATTATTTATCACTGCTTTTTAACGTTGGCATTGTATGTACCATTGGAGTTAGAGGGAAGAACTGGGACCCAATTTCTCCCTATTCCTGTATACAGTTTTTCCCAGACCAAGGATTAGTGCACAGATGGGACTCACCAGCTCTTCATCCGCCCTAACACACACCTACCCTATCTCCTACAAACAATGAATGAAGCTTTTCCTTACTCATTCATGTTACTACCCACTCTTTCCAAGCTCCCACAATCACTATTCCACCACTCTATACTTTACAAACACTGATTCCTCATCATACCAAAAATGACTCACTCGTTCTGTTTTTCTCTCTCTCCATGCCCACATAGTAACCCTCAGTCCTCTTTCCTTGCTTAACACACTCATGCCAATTTCTGATCATCAATGACCTTTCAGTTCCAAACCCAGTATTCTTTCTTGATGCCTTTGAAAAGCTTGGGGACTTGTGGGCAGCCTTGGATATACAGATGCTCCTTCTTCCCTATTTATGCCTATTTATTTCAGTATGCTGAAAATCAGTAAAAGAGTAGTAATGGATGTATTAATGGAAAACACAATAGCTCACTCTCATGCACTTAATTTTTTTTATTGATGTTTTCCCATCATGTTCATTTATGAATATATCCCCTTTCCTCCCATCCAGTGAGTCTTCTGTTATAACCAACAAGAAAAATCAAAACAAAACTATTTAGGGAAATCAACACATTAACCACACCAAACAGTATATGTAGCATTCTGCATACATCATAGTCCCTCACTCAGTTCTCCAGTAAAACAAGCAAGGTATGTTTTCTAATTCCTTTTCCAAGGTTTATTATAATAATTAAACAGCATTCAATTTCATTTTCTTTTTCTTTTCTTTTTCACTTATATTTATATATTATTTTCCTGGTTGTACTTATATCACTCTTCATTAATTCATGCAAATCTTCTCATGCTTCTCTGAATTCCTCATATTTGTATTTTATACTGTGTAATAATTACATTTACAATCAAATCAGCTTAATCATTCTTCATTTGGGCGGCACCAGGTTAAGTTGTTTGTTAAGGCAAAAATAAACCCCTTGCTATTAATAGTTTGCCATATTTTGTAGCTTTATTCCTTTCTTTGACCTTCTTGGGGTAAATACTTAGCAGTGAGATTTGTGAGACTTAGGAGAGGGGATAAAGGATTTTAATCACTTTTTTGCATGATTTCCAATTGTTCCTAAAATGACTGAGCCAATTCATAATTCCCCCAATGTAGTCATCTATGCCAATCTGATGAACATGATGTAAAATTTCAAAGTTGCATTGGTTTTCATTTCTATTATTTGAGTCTCTTTTTAACATAAATGATACTATAAGTGGTCAAGCAATGTGAATAAATAGTTCTCAAAGGGACTGTGAACTTTTAGCAACAATATTAATGATTGTTTGGAAGATAAATGGAAATCAATACAATTCTGAAGTTTCCCCTAGCAAACTGTTCAACATGTCAAAAGTTGGAAGCTGTAAATGACGAAAGTTCTATAGAAAGGTAGATACACTAATTACACTGTGGAGGAGTCAACTGGTCAAAACATCATGGAAAGCAAATTATGTTAGTACTATAAAGAACTGCTAGCATTTTCTTGTGGATTTATTTTATATCCTGCTACTTTCCTGAAGCTATGAATTAACTCATTGCTAATTCTCTGGCGTTTTCTAAGTAAACTATTATGTCATTTTCAAATAGGGATCATTTTGTCTTCTTTTTCACTGATATTTATGGTTTTAATTTTTTTCCTATTATTAGTGCTACCATTCCTAGAACTATATCAAATTATAGCGGGAAGAAGGAGAATCTTCTTTATTTCATCACTTTCTATATTGAGTTAGCTAATCCTTCTCTATTGTAAATAATTTTAGTTTTTGGTTATAAGAATATACATTTCTATCATAGTAAAATGGCCCTCAAATGCCTGTGCTTTTAGGGGGTTTAGCATAAATCAATGTTTTATTTTGTCAAAGACTTCATTGGCATCTATTGATATAACCATGTAGTTTCGGTTGTTTTTGCTTTTAATATGATTAATTATGCTAATTATCTTCCTAACGTAGAATTTTTCTCGTATCTCTAGTAGAAATACAATTTGGACTCAATTGCTTACTAGCTGTGTGACCCTGGGTGAGTCACTTAACCCTTTTAACCTCAATTTCCTCCTCTGTAAAATAAGCTAGGGAAACAAATGGCAAACTACCCTATCTTTGCCAAGAAAATACCAAATGGGGTCACAAAGAGTCAGACATGGCTGAAATGACCAAAGAACATTATTTTCTAAGCACTGTGATAAATGCTGGCATATAAAAGAGGTGAAAGATAGTCCCTGCCCTCAAGGAGCTCACAATCTAATGGGAAAGACAACAAACAAACAAAAAGCACAATCTATGGGGTGGCTAGGTATCGAAATGAGTAAAAGCACTGGCCTCGGAGTTGGGATGACCCGGGATCGAATCCGGCCTCAGAAAATGAGCACCCGCACATTAAATAATGACTAGCCATGTACCCTTGAGCAAGTTACTTGACCCCAATTGCTTTAAAAAAAAATGCACGATCTATCTACAGTATAGCTAGGAAATAATTGACAAAATTTAAGAGGGGTCGTGAAAGGTTTCATATAGACGGTAGGATTTTAATTGGGACTGGGAAGCTAGGGAAGCCAGGAGGTAAAGATGAGGAGGGAGAATGTTCCAGGCATGGGAGACAGCCAGAGAAAATGCCTAGGACTGAGCAGTGGCCTGTTTTATTTGTGGAACAGTCAGGAAGCCAGTGGTGCTGTATGAAAGAGTACTTCATGGTCAGTAAGGTGTAAGTATAGTGGAAAGTTAGGAGGGTGGGCTAGATTATGAAAGGCTTTGAAAACTAGAGGATTTTGTCTTTAATTTTGAAGGTAATAAGTGGAATAGTAATTAGTCATTGGTAATTTGTATAATGGTAATTGGTAGAATGATGAGATTGGAAACTGGAACACAACAGGTTAAAAAGAGTGAGAAGTGGGAAAGTGGAAGTGCCCATTTTAGTCAGCCTTCTCAAGGAGTTCAGCTACAAAGGGTAGAAGAGATATAGGACTATAGTGGGGATGGAAGGATCAAGTGAGGGCTTTTTGATGATGGGGGAGACATGGGCATGTTTGTAGGCAGTAGAGAAGGAGCCAATAGACAGGGAGAAATTTAAGATAAGTGTTAACACAGAGATGATAAAGAGGGTAATCTGTTGGAGAAGAAGGGATGGAATGAGATTGCTTGAGTAGGTAAAGGAGTTTGACTTGGTAAGGAGTAAGGCTATCTCATCATGTAAGACAGGAATGAAGGAGGACATAATGATGAAAGTCATTTGAGTGATCTGAGTTGAAGAAGAGAGAAAGTTAATGGCCACAATTTTTTTTTTTCTGTAAAATATGAGGCAAAGTTTTTAGCTAAGAAAGTGAGAGGGAGGGAGATTCATGGGATATTTGAAGAGGGATGAAAGGGCTTGTAAGAGTTTCTGTGGAGAGTGAGATAGTGAATTGATAAGGGAGGCATAGCATGATTGCCTAGTAGTACATCCCTAGTTGAGGTTGTATAGCATCAATGTGTAGTGGACCTAGTCAGAAAGGTTGTGATTTTTTTCCACCTTAACTCAGTATCAATTATGTAAGATTGAAGGCAGTAGATGGTGGTAGTAATCCAAAACTGAGGCTTAACAGGGCACAATTGATGATATGAGAAAGGGGCCAAGAACTCAAGAAAAGAGGACAGTTTGGAATTAAATTGATTCACCAAGGAGTCTAGAAGGGGAAAAGAAGAGAGAGAGGCTAATGCAGGAGAGATGGCCTGGGAGAGAGATTAAGGGTCAAGGGACTGTAGGTCCCTTGGATGAAGAGTAGGGTTTGGTGAGGGAAGACATAAGTTCAATTCCCTTGTGAGGTCTCACAAGGTCTCTTTGTACATCATGGGTTGTCCATTGTGTTTTTGGAACTGTACATCCCACAGGTACTTCAGAATCAACATGTCCAAAGTAGAATTCATTACTTTTAGTCACAAACCTGCCAGTCTCCAGATCTTCCCTGAAGGGGGCGGATGGCAAATTTTATGTTGTCTTTGACTCCTAATTTTTGATGACCCTATATCTACAATCCATTGCCAAACCTAATTTATTCTCCACAACATCTCAAATGCATCCCCTCCTCTCCATTGACACAGTCTCTCTACCCTTGTTGAGGCCCCTGTCACCTCTAGCCTGGATTATTGAGATAGACTTGTATGGAGTCTTCCTCCCTTAAGCCCCTCTCCGCTCCTCTGTTCTCCACATGTTTTCCCTTGCTCCATAGACACTAATGGCTCCCTATTACCTGTAGGATCAGAACAAATATAAATTCCTTTGTAGAGAATTAAACCTACTCATAATGTGCTCCCTTCTTTTCTTTCCAGTCTTCTTATGCCTAACTCTACCTCACTCCCCATCTCATACATAGACATTCTGTGATCCAGTCCCATTCCTCACCTAGGCTGTTAATTTCCCATCTCTGCACCTTTGCCCTGATGATCCCCATACCCAGAATATACTTTCCTTTGTTTCCTCTACCTCTTAGAATTTTTGGATTTCTTCAAAACTCAGCTCAAGAGCCACCTGCTATGTGAAGCTTTTTCTGGTCCCCTAGAAATTAATACCTCCTCCCAAAACTAACTTGTAATGATTTTGTAAATATTATATACATACTTATATAGGCACATGCTATCTCTTCCATTAGAATGCAAACTCTCTGAGGGCAGGATTTGTTTCACTTTTGTCTTTATATCTCCAACATTTAGCAAAGCGCCTGGCATCTAACAAGACTTAATGAATGTTTATTGATTAATTGGTATTGCCTTATTTGTATATACCATCAAACAAGGCAAAACCTCATAGGGATCTATTATTCAAATTGATTTTTCCCCCAAGTAGAACAGCTGGGGTCAATATCAGGACAACATCCCACACTAAAAAATGTACAGATGGGAGTTAACCAGACCTCCAGTGAGCCATTGCCTTTAGTCAAGAGCCCAGTCCTTGGGAGTGGAATAGATGCTCAGTTTCCTTCACTACTGCCTCAGCTTCTCTGTCTGGAAAAGAGACTAGGCATCCCATTTGCCATCACCACATATGGCTTGCAAATCACTCTGAATGCCCGAGGTGGCACCTGTTATGATCAAGGCCATTAAGCATTTCTACCACCTTGCCACCATTACCTGCTACATTAGCATAGCATGAACACATGGCACAGGACTTTAAACACTATAACCAATTAGTTTCTTGGGGTGCTCCATCTTAAACACATTGGATTCAACAAGAGATGAGCCTGCCCTAAAAGCCTTCCTTTTTTTTCCTCCTCGTTCCTTTTTCTCTAACAGCACTTACCCATCTGTACTTCTGTTACATTGCAATTCCCACCAGAAATGCTGTGAAACCTTTCAAATAAAATATTTAACGTGTAGATCTGGTAATTTTATGTTGTGAGTTATGAAGCCTTTATTTAGGTCCCACCTTTTATTAAACCTCAGGGTTCTCTTTTGGTCTCTAATGACATTACGTTGCCTCCGAATTAGACGGATTTTTACGGGGCGCTGTATTATTTGTTGTGACTTGGTAATGCTAATGTTTAAATTTTGAGTCCTTTTACTGCTGATTAAACCTCTAAAGACTACAGTCGAATTTCCACTTCACTGCAAGAGAAGCAGAAAAGAGCACAGTTTGTACCGAGGAGATCCCTTGAAGAATGTGTATAAGGTGGCTGCATTTATGAATAAAGGAAAGCATTATCATTTTTAATAGGAATTAAACAGCTAGAGGGAGAAGTAGGGCAGTGCTGTGATCAGTGCGAAGGAAAACAATCTAACAATTTTAATTAACTGTATTTTAATAGCTTTAGTTATAATTGAATAATTTAAATACCAAGGGAAACAGTTAAATCTCCTAAAAGCTTTTTTTTTTTTATTTACATTTTAAATACAGTTCACGGTGAAGAGATGACAGCCAGAGAGGGCTGGGTGTGTGTGTGGGGGGGAGGTTTGGGGGGGATAGCACTGATGTATTCAGCAGCTGGGCGGGCCAAGTGGATGAACTGGTGGGACTTTCACCACAGAACTTCCTAACCATTACTAAGCAGGCAATGCTCATTGCCCTCAGTTTCCACCATGGGAGGTTTATGAGGCATGACCAAAAATAAAACTCAATGTGAAGAAAACGTATTGGGAAGCCCATCATATCTTTGCCATCTCATTCTACTACCAAACTCCATGGAAGACAGAGGTCACTGCCATCACACATAATGGATGTTTCTATGTCAGCTCCTTCTGTTAGAGCAACATCCAGGATATGGATAAGGATCTACTGAGATATATTTTTTTCTGGAAAGTTTAGGGACTCTGAAGGAAATTCTCCATACTGTCAATGCCTTCTCTTCAGTAATGCCCTTGCATCTTTCTCCAAAAGTACCATAAAGAGTGGGAGAGGAGCACAGACCAAAAGATGACATCAAAATAGCCTGGACTATCAGGTCTATTGGCTAGAGATTTTGATTCAAGAAATGGCATACAAGTAGGATACTTGAAGGAAAAAGAGGAGGGATCCATCAACAAGGGAGAAGAGCTAAGGCAATGCATGCTACTGCAGTAGACTCTTTGAGAATTTATATTTGTAGGATCAGAGCGATAGAAATAGAAAGCACTGAAGATATAAAAGAAAATCACACCTACTTTTATGGAGTTTACATTCTACTTGGAGGGTGAGAGGGAAATACAAGATATAAACAGGTAAATAAATTTAGAATAAATGTAAAATACTTACTGTTGCTGTTTTTCCTGCATTCTCAAGGAGGACCTTGACATCAGAGGTATGATGCCATGGCATGTAAATGAATTGAATTTAAGTGAGGGAGGGCTATGAAAAGGCATCAGCCTCATTTTCTCCTCCAGAGCCATCTGGGTCCAGTGGCCAGATATGGATTAGGACAACTGGAGATGACCCAGGATAGTGAGGAACCTTGGTCTTTTCAAGCCAAGGTCTTTAGAAGGTCTCAGTTTGACTGAGGCAGCACCCATTCAGTGATTATAACTTAATAAAAAATGAGGCAAAGAATAGCCTCTTTAAAAAAAAATAGATCTGTTTGGGAAAGACCCTCAGGGTTTCAGGTTCAAGAATGGAAGAGGACTAATAATTGAAGGGATCAGGAAAGGAATCATAGAGGAGGTGACACCTGAATTGTTCACTGAAGAAGTTTCTTATTCTTTTTGGCTGAGGTGATGAGAGAACATTCTAGATTGGGCGAACAGAGGGGAACTATTCATGAAAAACCATGGAAGCAGGAGATGCAGTATCATATAAAGAAAAGAGGCCTCAGGCCATTTGCAAAAGAGAATATGTGAGAGATAATAATATGAAATAAGATTAGAAGGGTAGTTGGAAACCAGAATGGAGAGGGCTTCAAATGCCAGGCTGAAGATTTTGTATTTCTAACCTAGAGTGAATAGCAATATTGAAGGTTTTGGTTTTTTTTACTACAGGGGTGATAGACCTGTTTTTTAGGAGTATCTGTTTGGCAGTTGTGTAGAAGATAGATGAGAATGGGGAGAAAGTAGAAGCAAGGAGACCAATTAGGGGGCAATTGCAATAACTCCAATGAGAGTTGATAGAGGCTTAAACCAGAGTAGAGACTACATGAACAGAGAGGGATGAATATAAGATACAGAGAGGCAGGATTGATAAAATATGGCATCTAATTGGATTAAGGGTTGCAGGATAAGAAAAAGTAAAAGTCAGTTTCAAGGTTATGAAATAAGTGATACCATTAGCAGAAAGGGAAGAAAATTAAGTAGGGTTAAATTTGAGGGGAAAAGCATGAATTATGTTTTAGACATTTTGAGTTTAAGATACTGACAGGACATCCATGAAGAGATGTCTAGCAGACAATTGGTAACAAGGGACTGGTGTTCAGGGGAGAGATTAGAGCTTGGAATCTATAGTGGAGAATAATCTGCATAGAACTGATCACTGAATCCATGGGAATTGATAGGAACAGCAAAGAAAAGCATGAAGATAGAGAAGAGGGCCCTGGACCAATCCTCAGGGGATGTTCATATTCATTGGATTGGGGGGAGAAGGAATATTATCAAGAAAAGGACAATTAGAAGGGATAGTTAGACAAGTAGGACAATTAATGGGAGTGTCCAAGAGAAAGCAATGGCTGACAGTGTCAGAAACTTCATAGAGGTAAAAAAAAATGAGGGCTATGAAAATTCCTTTGGAATTAGCAGTTAAGAACACCATTAGCATCGCTAACCTTGGAAGGAGCAGTTTTAACCCAAGAGTAGGTTACAAGTTACTTAGAAGTACATTGAAGGTGGGAAAATGGAGGCAGTGAGTTTGGAAAAACCAACCTAGGAGTTTTCCTATGAAAGGGAGGAGAGGTATCAAAGAGTAGTTTGAGGCACTGACAAGACCACATGAAAATTTTGTCTTCTTATTCCTTAAGGGGGAGGAAAAGCTGGGAATAATTGCGGGTATCAGGATAGGAGCCAGGGAATAAGGAGACGTTGCAGATGAGAGAAAAAAATAATGGAGGTGACAAGATCCCAGAAGAGACAAGAAAAGATGGGGTCAAGAGCACAGGGAAACGGATTGGGAATTGGGAATTGAGAAATCCCACCTCTTGTCAGAGAATGAACCAAAGGATCATAGGGACAACCCCATACAAGTCTCCACTAATATCAAGTGAAACACGAAACAGGGAGCCATTTGGATTCCCAGGTTTAATGTCATGGAGAGCTTGTACTGCATTGAACCCAAATAAAAGAAGCATTCCCAACTGATGGAGAGCTTCTCCAGATGCTCCTTTTTGTACGTGAGATGATGCTGATTCTATTGAATCACAGAATTCCCAATGAGATTCATGGTCACTCAAAAGAGATTAGCCTAGCTAGCCACAGGTGAAAAACAAAATGACCAAGAAATGTATGTTGCCCTTTTGCCGTTTGCTACCTGGGTGAACTTGACCAAGTTCCTGGGTCTGAGTCTCCTCTTCTGCATATGCAGATTGATCCCCACAACAATCTGGAGAGGTGGTGCTCTTCATATCATATGGGTAACAAAATGGGCTCAGAGCTTAATAGAAGGAGGAAATCAGTATGGCTTCCATTTTGGAAATGGTGGCAACTCAAGCTATTTGCCACCGCAAAATTAATTCTTCTCGTAAATGCTTCAAGTATGTGCTCTCTGGCTGGTAATCTTAAAAGATCATTATCTCAAAAGAATAAGTACTGGTTAACTAAATGGAGATGGGAAGATACATAATGGGGGTAAGCAGCCTAGTGGTGGTATCAAACTCAAATAGAAATGATCCCTGTGGGCTTCATGTTGACTTAGAAAACCACAAACTAGCATTATCTATGTTGTATTGTATTTTTATTTATTGTTTATAAACACTCCCAAATTTCATTTTAATCTGGTTCTGGAGCATCCCTGAAGTTTTACAGTCACAAGAGGCCTAAAGGCTGTGAATTAATACCCCTGGATCACAGCATATTACCAGCAATCACTTATTCATATTAAGTAGCCAAAAGGAAATCTTTTTTTATTAAACTATGTTATGTAAATGTTTGCTTTGTTTCATAATAAAAAATAAAATAAATGAAAACAAAAGAAAGTTAAGTATGCTAGTCCTGTAGTGAGAATAAAAGATAATATATTGATCTATAGACCAAATACTGCCCTGGCACCCTCAATATATTAAAGACAAAAGCTCCAGTCACAAAAGAAGACTACCTGTAGCAGGTTAGGTAGGTCCCGTATGGAGTGTTTATAGAATGATTTGGGGATGGTTACGTGGTGCAGTGAATAGAGCACTGGCCCTGGAGTCAGGAGGACCTGGGTTCAAATCCAGCTTCAGACACTTAACACAAAAACTAGCCATGTGACCTTGGGCAAGTCACTTAACCCCAATTGTCCTCCAAAAATAAAAAAAAAGAATGATTTGGTAAAGAAAATTGACTAGGATAGATCTCTATTAATTTTTAATTGACTATCAATTCAGAGAACACCCATACCAGTGGAATCCCAGATGCATGGAAGCATTGAAATATTTACCCTGCTAACAACATTTTGGGGAGAAGAGAAGTAGAAGAATGTGTAACATGTGATGTGTTCTAGTCTATGCATCCTTTTGGGATTTTCCTGGACATTGAGCACCCTGAAAATCTTTAGCATCGGGCATTATATGCTCATATAAACAATAATGTGATTCAGAGCTGAGAAGGGACCTTGGGGATGGACCAATCCAACGTCATTATTTTATAAATGGGAAAACTGAGTCCTCCCCTAGATAAGTGATTTGCCAAAGTTCATAGAGTCAAGAAACTAAGCTTCTAAAACCAGCTCATCCTCCATGTCAGTCAAGCACTCATTCTGTTATACCAGCTTGTTCCCTTTGATCCAAGAAAAGGGAGCCAGGAAGCTCCCAAAGCCCACTTTCCACTGAAACTCACAATGCTTCCTATCTTGGAGAGAAATGGAATTGGGCTCTGTTCCCGTCCCCACTTTACACCTAGACTGCTGGCAGAAATCCAAATCATGATGGGTCACATTAGAGAAAATAAGAATCATGAAATAAAAAGAAATAAAATAGGAACTAGAAGACAATGTCCCTAAACCCAGAGAAACTGGGGCTGGCGTGATACAAGAGCTTCCAGTACCATTCTCATTTGAGGAAACAGGCTGATTAAAGGGGAACCAGCTGTCTGGCACAGCCTCTATTAACACCTGAATCCACCCATTGCCATTCTCTCAAAAGGGCTGAAAGCCTTGGTAATTACATGAGAGGAAGGATCTAGTCTGTACTCACCTGGATAAGTAAAAAGAGTAGGAAAGGTCAGGAGAATATTTGGATACATTAGAGTCTGAAACTCTTCTTGTCATCAGTGAAGGGGTCAAAGGGAAATTAAGGAGAGGGAGGTAGGGAGGAAGGCTGAGCACAGGATCAGGACTGAGGTCTCAGTTGGGGCAAATCACACTATGGTTTGATTTAGCAAGCCAGTCAAGATCCAAGGATCTTTCTTTTGTTAACCTTTGAACTCTAGACTTTTCTCAGTTTAGATTTAAAAAAAATACAGATTACAAGATGTCTGAGCCAGAGATCTTAAAAACCATAGATTTAGATTTGGAAGGGATCATAGAGATTATCTAATCCAACTCTCTTATTTTAGAGATAAAGGCACTGATATCTAGAAAGGTGATTTTGCCTAAGTTAACCTAAATATAAGTGGGAAAGACTAGATTAGAACCCAGATCTTCTGTCTCCCAATATGGTGTTCTTTCTACTGAATCATGTTGCCCATGTAGTCTAACATTTTCATTTTTCAGATAAGGAAATTCAGATGTAGAGCAGCAAGGAAGTGACTGGTCCAAGGCCACACCTGAAGGGCAACATCAGGATTAGACTTCGGTGGTTTTATATTTTATTGGATACTTACTTATCTCATCCATCCCTTTCTTTATACTTATTTTCCATCACACTAATTAAACTTTCCACCATGATAATTCAGGCCCTCATTACCTCTCACCTAATCTATTATAATAGCCTCCTATGGTCTCTCAGACTTGTATCCCTTCTCTATGCAGCTTCCAAAGTGATTTTCCCAAAGCATAGGTTGGACCAAGTCAACTCATAATCAAAAAAATTCAACAGCTCCTATTACTTTTAAACCTCTCCATAATCTACCCCCTTCCTCTCTTTCCCATCTTTTTACATCCAACTTTTCTCCATGTATTCTGCCCTCCTTGCTGTTCCCACCACATACCTCTCAATCTCCCATCTCTGTGTCTTTTTACTGACTGTTCCCAAGCCTCAGAGTGCTCTTAGTCCCAACCTCTGGCTCTAAGGATCCATGGCTTCCTTAAGAGTTCAGATTAAGTACCAACTTCTTCAGGAAACATGTCCCCAGCCCCAGCTGCCAGTACCGTCCCCTCCAAAGTCACCTTAATTCTGATATTTACATGCTAACTTAGCAACTAGAATATAAGCTTTTTGAGAATGGGGACTTATTTTTGTCCTTTCTTTGTATATCCCCAGCACTTAGTGAGGTACCCAGCATGTAGTAAGTACTTAATAAATACTTATTGATTATGAGTCGATAAGAATTTATTACAGAAAATTTGAAATAGTTATTTCAATAGTTGTTTCATGCATACATCTATAAATAGGGGGTTGGCCAATGAGAGCCTAGTTCTTAGAGAATATGCAATATGTTCTGTCTGGTATAAACCGATAGAGAAATTTATGGAGCTTGCCTCTGGGCATGTATAATGGGGGGAGCCTTGCCATCAGAACATATTCAGGTATACTGACTGTTTTCTGGCAGCTAACTGTGCATTGAAGAAAAAAAAAAAACCTTTGAATCAGCTGCTGAGCTAGAACTGAGTATGCATGCAAAAGTCATGAATAGATAAAAAGGTTTCCTCTCCCTAAAAAAGAGAAAGAAAGCCTCCAGTAGGGTGGGAAGAGAGTGTGTCAGGAAGTAAAGTCCAGCTGTCTTTTCTCCTGAGCCAAGCCACCATGTGTCTGAATTAGTGGAACTTCTTGTTTCTTCTACCTCTGCTGTGTTGCTTCTTTCGTGATCTTAGGTCAGAGGTGGGGAACCTGTCACATGTGGCCTGGAGGCCTCAGGTTCCCCACCCCTGTCTTAGGTGAATGGGTATCAGACTAGCTCACAACTTTATGAGCTTCTGTAAGTCAGGTACATGATTAGAGGTCTATCATCTGGAACCCAAAGCAGAGTTTAGAGGTAGACAGATATGTATCCAGGCAAGAGCTGAAGTGACATGATGTCTTGTAAGAGGACCAGTGACTCTATGATGTACCAGAAAGTGGAATAGCCACTCCCCAAATCATGGTATAAATTCAACCTGTGATAGTATCAAGACCATATCTGTCTCACAAAGGAAGCTTGGCCCCCTTTTCAGGATAATAGTCATACCCATGAGCTCTCTGATCCATCAAAGCAATGACATTCACATTTAAGTAAAATATTGACTGAAGAAAGGTAAAGAATAAAATGAGGGAAGCCAGTTTTCACTGGGGACACATACCCGCATCTGGTGCAGCAGCCAAATAGAAGGCTTTCCATCTAAGGACTTCCATGTCGTAAGTCAAAAGGGGATAGTCAAAGGATACATGCATTTGTTTTGAAATGGGAGCCCCATTCCCCCTCTGCTCCGTTCCATACTATCATGCATTTCTGGAAATGAGCTCAGCAGACCTTCATATGAGTTAATACCAGGGACAGCATCTTGGCCATGCTCCGAGGACTAGGCCTTCGCTGTCTCTTATTGTTAGTCTCTCATTATCCATCTATGGATCTGGGAGTGTACTGATGTAGGTAGGAGGCCCATTAGCTAGTCCTTAGCAGAATTATGGGCTCAGAGAGGCTTAAAAAATGAATTAGATAGAACAGTAATGCCTAAATCAACAGGCTTTCTATTATGTCACAACATAGAAGAGAGAGTCAGGGCCTAAAGCAAAGCACCCTGGACACAAGAGTAACAGAGGACCAGTGGGCCTATTGCTGGAATCTCAGAGTGCTGATCTTCAGACCACTGTGAAAGAGGTATGTGTGTTTGTGTATGTGGAGGGGAGTTCATGGTGGGGGGGATACTGGTGGTGCTACAAATGATCCTTTCGAGAGCCCAACATCACACCAAGGCATCTTCAAATCACCTTTACAATAAGTCAGCCCCCAGAGGTAGCTCAAAGCCGTGGATTTATGTGGAAGGTTGTAGCAAATCTGGCTACTTATCTATCTCTGATGTCATAGGCAGGGAAATACTAGGTAGTATCTTCCATGAAGTAAAACTGAATCAAGGAGGGACCATGAGTATAGAGGTATAGAAATGTCCATAAAAGGACAGGAAAAAGGGATTTTAGGCAGGAAGAGAAACAATGGTAAAAACTAGGGCAGTAACTGCCTGTTGCCGTCTTCTCAGATACTCTCAGAGAGACCCAGAGAATGAGGGTTTTTTTGGATTATAGCATCTCATCCACATTATATCCAAACCTTTTTAATATCCTGTGATTCATTTTCATTTTCTCCCATAAATGCTCCATATAGGATCTGCCCAATATATTGAAAACCTCCTACTGGTGAGTATCAGTGTAGGACTCAGGATGTCCATCTATCACTCCTGGCTCAGGCCACATTCACCATGGGGTCTTCACAAGTACTTTGATTTTTCTATTGTTTTTGTAATTAGCAAAAAGTTGTTTTGTATCACATTAACACCTCCCATGCTCACCCCACTTTTGGGATATCTTGAAAATCAATCCCTCAATGCCTTAAAGTCTTTCCAACTTAACTCTGTTCTTTGCATACTTATCAAACAGTAGTAATCAGCAAGAAACTATTTTCTAGCTTTTTAAAACTTATTTTATATTTTTCCTCAATTACATGTAAACAAAAATTTTTAGCATTTATTTTTAAAAATTCTTAGCTCCAAATTCCCTCCCTCCCTTTCACCTCCTTGAGAAGGCAAGCAATTTGATATAGATTATACATGCATAGTCATGCAAAACATTTCCATATTAGCCATGTTGCAAAAGAAAACACAGACTGAAAAAAAAGAAAAAGAAAAAAGAAAGTTAAAAAAATATGCTTCGATCCAGCAAGAAATTCTTAAGCAAGCACATCATCCTTTTGAGTTTCCGAAAAGGGCAGCAGGAAAGAGTTGAAAACAGATAGATATTCTGCATCTACAACTAGGTCAGGTAAGAGTGTCAGGTAATGCCAGAGAAGGGAATTAATCAGGGTAGATGGTTGGGGCCCAGAAGTCAGTGCTTAAACTGTCCTTAATATTAACTCCAGGATTTTAACCCAGTTTGGATTCATATTTACTACAATTATTTCTATGATCCTTCCTGCTCTGTTTCTCTCTGAGTCTTGTAACCAATCTATACTAATCGCATAATCACATAACAGTAGTTAGAGAGAGAGAGAGAGAGAGAGAGAGAGAGAGAGAGAGAGAGAGAGAGAGAGAGAGGAGCAATTTCAAGTTTAAATTTTGGTGTAAATCCCAAGAAGGTAAATGAAACAACAATCTTAACACCCATGGATGGAACCAATGAGACAAAACTACCTCCCAAATAGAAGATAGAAGATAAGTCCAGATTGGCCTTTTGCCCCAGCTAGCAGCAGCCCACCTCTTAGTCTAGGGACTCAATCTTAGCTCAAGTGTTTCACATGTAGAAAGTGTTTGATAAATGCTTTATCATCATGGAAAAGCAGGAAATGGTAGCTTAACAACTTGTCCAATATATAACCATGACAGTTCTCTCTCATCACTGGACCAGTGAGTATACAGGATTCCACAGGAAAGGAATGAGGGAAGGAAGGAAGGAAAAGAGGGGGAGAGAGAGAGAGAGAGAGAGAGAGAGAGAGAGAGAGAGAGAGAGAGAAGAAAGGAGGGAGGAAAAAAGGAAGGAAGGAAAGGAGGAAGGGAAGGGGGAAAGAAGGAGGAGGGACAGAAGGAAGGAGGAAGAGAGGAAGGAAGGAAAGAAGGGACAGAGGGAGGGAGGGAAGAAGAAAGGAAGGAACAGATGAAGGGAGGAAGGAAAGGAAGAGAAGAAAAAAGAAAGAAAGGAATGAAAGAAGGAAGGCAAAAAAGAAGGGGGGGAATGTATTAAGTACTTGCCATGTGCCAAGAGCTGTGTGCTAAGAGCATTACAAATAAACTCTCATTCGATCCCTATGGCAATCCTGGCAAGGAGGTACAATTATTATCTTCACTTTACAGCTGAGAAAAACCAGGCAAACAGCTTAGTGGCCCAAAGTGGCCCAGCTAGTAAGTGTCTGAGGCCAGGTTGAAAATCAGCTCCCCCTCCCACCACTCCCCATCACCAAAAGGGCAAATGTCTGGGGTTGCTAGAAGGTGTCAAGAGTTAGAACTCAAAGCTCAGCATGGTCAGGAAGGGGAGAAAAAACCCAAAGTCTGCAAACCCTGGCAGAATGGAGTTTGTTACTGACACAGTCCTTTCTCTTTGTGTTGGTTTCATTCTACTGCTTTTCACGGCCCTTTGTGCTTCTCACCTCCCTGCCTTCTTTTGGACGTTACACCTGCCCAAGGAGGACCTTTCTGAATGAGGTAGAGATGCTTCAGAGTCAATGCTTCTGGGATCCTCCTCAAAGAGGAGGATCTCTAAACTGGGAGGATTTGTCTAGAGAAAACAGAATCCATGCCTAACTCTACATGGATCCTATATAAGGGATTCATGGAAACCACTTGGTATTGCTCCAGTGGAAAAATCACACCCAACTGGTTTTCAGAAAAGGTTTCATTTTGTTCTTGGCCTGCCCAGACTGTGGATTCAGAGAGACCATGGGTGTTGCCCAAGATAGCCAGTTCCTTGCACCATGCACAATGCTGATTGATTTGGAAATTTCCTAGAACCCTTGAGCCCTTTGACATCAAAAGATGATATTTGGACTCTCACAGAGGAGTCATTTTGTCCTTTCTCAGACTGAAGTATGCATCAGGTTTCAGGAACCCTGTCTTTCCCCTTTATTTTCTCAGGTCCTGGAAAGCTTCCTCTGTCCCGAGAAGCCTCTTCAGAGATATCCAGGCTAGGTGAGGGTGGCATTCATGAGATGGTGCATTTTGACAAATGATACAGTGCAATCCTGACAAAATAAGTGTGGATGTTCATTAGACCTCACTTACTCTCTGCCAGTTCAAATGCTGCTACTCTGGGGAATGGCTTCAATCCACAATGACATCTGAATTACAGTGAAGCATGAGAGGCTGGGCTGGGGCTGTGAAAAGGAATGTGCTTAGAGGAAATGATAAACAGAGGACAAAACACAAGCAGGGTGGAGAAGTTTGTGGCAACACCAGCCAATGGATGGATAGGGAGCAGAGACTGGAGGCTCCGTCCTCTCCCTCAGGCAAGGCTGCTTTGTGTTCTTCTGGTACAATCCACAAAAGACCACTTCCTGCATAATAAAACCATCTGCAAGATACAGAACCAACCCTCCAGCAGCCACTCATCTGGTTCTGGCTTCAGAGCCATGCAGAGGGGGCCCTTTCATGGAAAGCAGAACCAGAGTGTTAAGGATGATTATTCCCCTGTTTAATTCTTCTGCTTTCCCCTTTGAGATTGAGGTCCATTTTAGTTGGGTTGGTCTAGCATGGACAGGCAAATGCATTTAAATCCTGAAGTAGGGGAGGTAGAGGGATGATTCTTTCAGCTAACACATTCAGAATGCCCCAGCTTCCTTTTCACCTCTAACATTTTCATGCAAAGAAAATACTATGGTATGTAGTTGGGATGCAAGGAAATAAGCTGGCCAGCTGTGCAAACATCTGGAAGTGATAAGGACTAAGAGAAATTGGTGTCTGGATGAAAAAACAAAACAAGGGACTGCAGATTCATGCACCTTACCAAGGAGAACTAAACTCAAGCAGTTAAGACATTCTATATTCCATTCAGGGACCTAAGGTTGAGGAGAACTCAGAAGAAGCACTAGTCCCTCGGACATTTAGCAATAGTTGTAGAATGGTGACTTGGTAACCAAATTCCATTACCCATGTTTCTCTCCTCCCTTCTAAGAATTGTCAGTACTCGGTCAGGGTTATAGAGAGTGGCTTGGGATTTGGTGGTATTATTGGCATGGAAACTCAGATTGGAAATAAGTCAATGATTCTTTCTTATGCAAACCCATGAGTGAGGAAAGAATGTTTACAGTCTCTTTTTTTAAGAGGAAAAAAAAAGCCAAAGAGAAAGCATATATATGATCTACATAGTATGACAGATGTCAACTAGATTGATGTGTGGTTTAGGAATATCCTTCTAATGACATGTTAGCAGCAGTTGGAAACAACTTGTCAGATTAATAGCAAACCTACTCTTTTTTTCCCTCCTCTCTCCTCCAAGCTAGTGGGAATAAGCATCACTGTATCGTCCTTTCTTGTTTTTCTGGGATGGGAGGCAGTTTTCCAAATAAAATAAATAGCAAATCCTTCCCCTTCTCTGGATTTTTTTTTTCTTTTGAAGACATAAATGTGGTATTAGATCATTAAATCTAAGTAAAGAGCCTTTCAAGGAAGGACCTAAACTGAATCTATAAGGAGATGATACATCAGTAAGCATTTATTAAACACCTACTATGTGTCAGACACTTTTAAATGCAGAGCATACAAAGAAAGACAGGACCAGAGAAATGGTTCCTGCCCTCAAGGAGCTTATGTATACAAATGGAGGAAATTTACACAAATAAATGGGTACATATGCCATAGAAAGAGTAGAAGGAAGAGAAACTTAAAAGTGAAGGCTTAAGTGCTATTCAAAAGGTAGCATTTGAACTGTGTCATGAAAAGAGCCAGGGATATCAGGAGAAAGAGGTGAGGAGGAGAGCATTTCAGCCACGGGACACAGCCAAGACAAAGGTATGGAGGAGGGAATCTCATGTGATTAGACCTTCCATATTCTGATCAGGGACACTTCAGCCTACATTTTTCTTTTTCATGTATGTAACAGAAAAAGCCTAAAATCAGGAGTTAGGAAAGTTGGGTTTTAGTTTTACCCCTGCTACTTATGAAGTTAAGGACTATGGATAAATCTAAAACTAAGCCCCAGTTTCTTCATTTATAAATAAAGGTCCAAACCACCCCAAATCATTACAAGCTTTAAGACCTTAATTGAGCATATATCCCCTCTAGTTACTAATAAGCCTAGACTATTCAAAAGAATCATATTTGGGTAGCCCAGAGGAAATTTGGCCATGCCTCAGAGATGATTTATAAATTATCAAGCTAGTTGAGAAAGAATTTAATTCCAGAAATTGGAGCAAGCATGGATTTCTAGTTAAAATTCCTGAGAAGGAACTGCTGAAGTATGGGCAACATGGAAAGAGGGGCCTTGGCTTTGACTTTGGCCAGGTTTGTTTTCCCCAGTCCTCTGCTCCTTTTCTCCCTTCTAAGAATTGTCAGTACTTGGTCAGGGATGTAGAGAGTGGCTTGGGATTTGGTGGTTATTACTGGCACAGAAATCTTGAAGATTTTGGAATTCCCATCTTCCCATTGGTATCTTAGTTGTGTCTCCATATCATCTAGTATTAGCATCTGCATCAGGAGTCAGGGTCAGATGGACACAGACTCAATATGTTTAAGAGAAACTTGTCGGGCATCCATGAATAGGGGGAAAAGATGTCTAGCAGGGGTGGCTAGGTGGTGCAGTGAGTAGGAGCGCCGGCCTCGGAGTTGGGACGACCCGAGATCGAATCCGGCCTCAGAAAATAAGCACCCACACACAAATAATGACTGGCCATGTAACCTTGAGCAAGTTACTTAACCCCAATTGCTTTAAAAAAAAAAAAAGATGTCTAGCAACCAGGATCTTTGAGTTACTTCCTTTGTGACCTTCACTTTCTAAGCCGGAGTTCACTTTTCCCTGGACTCTATATTAACTTATGGAAGTTTGGAGCTGAAGTTACAAAACCCATTGGAATGGGACTCCCTCCTTGTTGATGGAGACCAATGCCATGCCTGTGTAAGAGGAGGGCAGAGTTGGTGAGAGTGAGAGAGAAGAGAGATCTGGTCTCTTGAGTTTCTTCTAGAACTCCAGTCTCTTTAGGTGCTTCTGACTTCCAGCTTCAAGAGAGAAGATGGGTGATGCCAATCCTCTTCAGGTTGCTGAAGGGAGGAAAAGCTCTGAGAAGAAGCTGACATGAGAGGAGCTGGAAGCCTCCATCATGTCCTTATTCTCAGCTTGCTACACTAGACACACCAGGGAATTTCCCATTTGGGTGAAATCTGAGATTTTTGTTCTCTTCTTTGAGATGAGTTACCTCACTCTCCATGGGAGAACTTCATTTGGCAGGAATTGTATGATATATATTCTTCTATGTTTACTTTCTTTGAGTTTGGTTTTGCTATCAACTTGGATAAATGGGTTTCTTTGTTATTAGCAATGTGAGTTAATTGTGGAACTGGCATATTATGGAAAGGGAGTCAAGTCTTGGATATAAAGCTTTAGGTCCTCCTTTTCCCATTAAGAAATGGGGGGGGGGGTTAACTTGAACTTGAAAATTACTTCCCCAAGACTAATAATATTTAAAGGATCACATAGATATCAAAAGAGTGGCCAATCTTCTGGTCCCAACCTCCTGCTTCCCCTCTTGGAAGGAATTAAAAGTCTTTCTTGAAAAGGTGTACAGGGAGGACTTCCCTGCAAGTCACCCATCAAGATAGCCTTGTTATATGAGAGTTAATCACAGCTTTGAAGTGGGGTGTGTGTGTGGGGGGGGACACCACTAAGATGAGTTGGGGCTTGAGCCAATAGCATAGAGAATCACCCTTGACCCTTCAGGGGCATCTTAGTACCTGTAGAATCCTGAAGGAGAGCTGTAGTCTACTCTGGGAATCTGAGTTGTCTATAAAAGTGGGGCATAGAATGAGACTCTTCAGTCCTTCCATGGGCTAGAAAAATGAGGGTTGAATGAAATGATCTCTAAGGGTCCTTCATGTAATCTCTGAGGATAACCTATATTCTCCTATACTCAGCCTGGCCAGAAGAGGCCTGTGTGTCCCCTTAGCCAATGACTACAATTCTTACTCATTAAGTTGAAAAGCTAGGCTAAAGCTCAAGAAACCCTTTTTTTGTACTCTGCAACCAGAAAGAAGCCAGATAACATCTGTCCTGATAAGTTAATTAATAGTCCCATTTTATAGATGGGGAGAGTCAATAAGCCTTTTTATTGTGCCTGCCATCTGACAGACACTGTGTACTTAAGCACTTACAAATATTATCTCATTTGATCTTTACAACAAACCCTGCAAGGTAAGTGTTATTATCCCCATTTTAGAGTTGAAGAAACTGAGGACAATTGAGGTTAAGTGAATTGCCCAGAGTAACACAATTAGTAGTGTCTGAGGTTGGATTTGAACTCAGGTTTTTTAGGATTTTTTAAATGAGGTTCCAACAAGTTAAAAAGTATGTGAAAGCACTTTTAAGCTTTGAAGCTTCTCAAAGGAAATGCATTGTTATTAATGATTTTGTTACCATCATTATAACTCAGACTATATCCCTCATTCTAATCCAAACCACAAAGCATTTATAAAATAACGGTATATGCTAGGCATTGGAGATGCAAAGATAAAAAACAAAACACAAAACAGTTCCTGATTTTATGGAGCTTACAATGAATTGGAGGATAAAGGCATGGCACGTAACATGTAAACACATAGGTATATGCATGATAATTTAAGAGTAAAGAAAGCACTGATAGCTGAGGGAATCTTCAAAGACTTTCTATAGGAGGTGGTTCTTGAGATGAGCCTTAAAAGAATTCTAGGAACTCCACCAGGCAAAAGTAAGGAATGCATGCACTCCAGGAATGAAAAACAGTATGTTCAAAGGTGTGGAGACAAGAGCTGAAATGTAGGGTTTGGAGGACCAGCAAAGTGGCCAGGATTGCTGGATCATAGAGTGATGTGTAGTCATGAGTAATGAGCCTGGAAAGGTAGGTTGGAACCTGATTTTGAAGGTCTTTTAATGTCAAACAGAAGAATTTGTATTTGGTCCTAGAAACAATATGGAACCACTGGAATTAATTTAGTAGGGAAATGACATGGTCAGAACTGTGCTCCAAGCTGCTTTGGCCATTATGGGAAGGATGCATTAGAGAATAAAAAGAGCTAAGGCAGGTAGAACAACGTGGAAGCTATTTGTATTCATTCTGCTTGTATGTCTCCATGTTCTGGTTCTACCAAGTTTCATTCCCCAGATCCTATTTAGGGTTCCATATTTGCTAAAAGAATTAATTAATTAACAAACATACTTTTGGTTTTCTATAAAATGGTGGCTAATATGAACTGAAGTTTTACCAAGCTCGGAGACTGTCTTGGTTGCTTTTTCTTTTTCAATGTTTTAAATTATAGATCTAAAAACCTACATAAAATTGTGAAATAATGTAATTGGGGGAAAATAAAATACTAAATAATTTTAAAAAGAAAACAAAAAATATGAAATGAATAATAACAATAGCTAATTTTTATATGGTAACTTATATTCAAGCTTGGGAAGTGTTTATATTGGTTATATCAAAACAGTCCTGTGAAGCGAGTACTAAAGATTTGGTTATACCCATTGTATAGATGACAGAATTAAGAGAAGTTGTTGAATGAATGAATGAAATGAATTTTTAAAACACTTACTATATGCAAAGCACTGGGGATCAAGTAAAAGAAAAGTAAAATCATCCTTTCTCTCAAGGAGCTTACATTCTAATGGGTCTCACAACACATATGAAAGGTTTCTATTGCAAATCAGATGGCAGTCAGGCTACAGGCGAAGCAGATAGTAATGCCTTTTTAATATAATTTCCATTGATATAACTAAATCAGTTTCTGATATTGGACCATTTGACAATTCCAAGGACTTTTGTGGCAAGAACTTTTTATCTAAATGGTTGTAGCCCCTGGAGGACCAGAAGTCAGGTTGATGGTTGAGTGCATTGGGCTGGAAGGAATGCCATTTTGAAGGCTCTTGGGTTTAGAGTCCTGGGCTGTCTCCATCCATCTGAGAGATGTGCCCAAGGTGGTGGTAGTGGTGGTGATAGTTTGACTTGCCTGGCAATACCTCATCCTTGTAGCTCTCTCTCAGGGTACCTTGATACTTCAGCTAGGTTGTTTGGGCTGCCCCATGGGTAGCAGTTGGTTGACAGCTGGTGAAGATGATTTGTCCCTTCTCTGCAGGAATTGCTTTTCTCAATGATGGCCATGAGGGCTGGAATGGAATCATGACTGGTGGTCTTGGAGATGCTACACTTCCAGGGTTCTTGTGCTTAGGTGCCTATTGGTGGCAGCTGCTTAGAAGTTCTTGCTGCTAGTGGTGAGGAAGCTGGGTCCCTTCTCCACATAATTTTTTCCTTTAGTGATGGCTGTGGGGGATGGGCTATTAGTATTTCTGGTCATTGGGGTGCACCCATTGATTTTCTCAAACATCTTGGGGGCTGGTCCTGGACTGTGTGAAGGAAGATGGTAGTCAAGGTGGTGGTGACAGTTTGACCTGGTGGTGCATATTGCCTCCTGTCTCTCCTTCAGTTTACATTAATGGCACAGATGAGCTGGCTTGCCTACTCTGTATGTTGCAGTTGGCTCAGACAGATGAAGTGATTGGGATGGGGTCACAAAAATTTAAGTGACTGAAGCTGGATTTGAATGCAGATCTTCTTGATTCCGTGTTAGCATTCTATCCACTATGCCAGACTATTTCTCAAACAGAAATACAAACCATGTTTCAAAATCTTATCTCGACCTCTAGCCTTTAACAAGGTAGAATTAAGTTAACTAACAACAAACAAGCCAAGAAAATGCTTTTGTTCTTTGTTTTCTTCCAGGCCTGCCAGATATTCTCCCATTGTTTGTCTTATTTTCCTTCTTTCTTTCCTTCCTCTCTTTCTCCCTCCCTTGCTTCCTTCTTACTTTATTTCTTTCCTTCCTTTTTTCTTCATTCTTTTTTCCTTGCTTCCTTCCTTTCTTTCTTCCTTCCTTCCTTCCTTCCTCCCTTCCTTCCTTCCTTCCTCCCTTCCTTCCTTCCTTCCTTCCTTCCTTCCTTCCTTCCTTCCTCCCTCCCTTCCTTCCTCCCTTCCTTCCTTCCTCCCTTCCTTCCTGCCTCCCTTCCTTCCTTCCTCCCTTCCTTTTTTCTTTTTTGATTATATATTTACATGTATGCCAGAATATTTCTGAAATAAAATGAAAAATGTAACCCTAGCCCAAGTATGCACACACATCTACATACATCTTTATACATATATGTAGATACATACATACATACATACATACACATGCTTGTATTTAGTATGTGTGTACATTCTGGTTCTGCTGATGCTTTTCAGAGGGGATACTTTAAGGTTGAAAAGACCCCAGGAAATGATGCTGTGACACTGGGATTATTGGCATTCCAACAAGCAGAGAGGGAGGCATGTTCTGGAAGGCATCTTGTCCTTGTGCCACAAAGGTGGCTGCTTGCTCTCTCAAGGGGAGATCTTCCCCGATCCTGATATACACTGTCACTTGTGCTATTGAACAGAGGGTGTTATTGCTCCTGTAACAGTCTGTTCTCCTCCTGCCCTGAGCTTTCATTAGGGAGATCTATGACTTCACAGCTGTTTCCCTGGAAACAGGCAGTGAGGCCAAGAGCAGAGAATGATGTCAGCTTGTCTGAACTAGACCTTCAGAGCTGAGTCCAAATACAGGAAGCTTCCTTCTTTGAACCCGGCTCTTGTCAGAATTGGGGCTCAAACTGATGGCAGGGCAGATGAGAAAGAGAAGGAAGGGATCTAGGTACTAGGTAGAATTGCTGAAGCAAGGGTGGTGATGGGGATGGTGTTGGCAATAGAAAGATGAGGAAGTATAGGCAGGTGGTCCACCATTTGCAGAGAGGTCCAGGAGGCAACAGGCAGATAGATATCTCAGCAGGGAGGCATCTATATGGTATCAGGGAAGTCTGGCAACAGTCAGGATGTAGAGGGCCAAGCAAGCAGGTGGTTAGCATTCAAGAAACCTGGCAGTAAGTGATAAGGACTCAATCACAGGAGCTCTGTATTCCCGTTTCTGATAGGCTCGGTACTAGCTAAAATTCAGTCTTTGAGGAACCTGGATTGCAGACAAGGAACCATGGTAAAGATTGAGGCCTAGGGGACAATGAAGGGTCCCAGTTACTAGAAGCTGAGTAAAAGGTCAGACCCTGCAGTGCTTTCAGAGGTCCAAGTCTTGGTATTCTTATATTTTTTCTAACCAGAAATTGGGTTGGTCTTAGACCATGGGGGAGGGGGCAGTACTGAGTCTACAGAAGTTGCTTAGGTGGTCCCTGCTATGAGAATTAGAGGGATGTGGGGGCAAAGGAGCAGGTCATCTATTAACATCACTAATTAAAGACAAAAGGGAAAGAGGGTATAACGAGTCAAATGGATGGCTTCCCATGTCAATAATGTTCCCTTGTCTCAGAAATAGCATTTTCTTTGAATGTAGGAAGGCAGTTGTGCCCCTTACCAACATGGCAGCACTTTCAGAAACCCAGAAAATCGAGAGTGGGAATGCAGTGACAAAGGCCTATCGTTAAGTGTCACTGCTACAATGATTCCTTATTGGCCATAGAAAAGTAGAATGTGGCTGTCACTCTTCCAGAAGCAATGACTTTCTCATTATGGAAGGAGGTGTCAGAAACTCTCATCAGTGACTTCTTTGTTATCACAGAGTGTTTTGAAATACCAATACCAATACCATTGGCAATTTTGGGGGCCATATGGGGATCATCTCCCCAGAATGGGAAGAATCGCTTGTCTTTCATTGTCCAGGCAGGCCATGCCATCAAGGAATCTCTGGAAGAAAATGAAATCACAGCCCTGGTCCCTTTGAGCAAGGACTGGAGAATGTGATAGTTCCAAGAATCCTTGATCCATTCATGATAAAGGAGACATCCCACCAAAAGTGTCTACAGATTCCATACTTCTGGTCTAAAGCAATAGCTTGAAAGCTGTTTTCCATTTAGATACATTTAATCTCTTCCAATGGCTGTCAAATCTCCCACTTCCTAGAATTCCCAGAGATAACTTCTCCACTCTGCAGAATGAAGGTCAGCAGCTTGGGAAGGAAGATCCATCTCTTCTCTGGACTCTCAGCCCTCTAGAGCATTTTGTCCAGGCAAATATTATTTTCCTCCTACTGTCTAAAATCTGGGGCTAGTTGGGGAAGGAATTAAGCAACTTGACCATCCTCATAGGTGGTAGTGGGGAGGAGGATAGGGGTGGGAAGACTGAGAAGGGGTAAAGGCTCCACCAACTGGCTTTGATCCACCATCCCATCACATCTTTACCTCCCACTGGCACTGCAAAGATACTCTGGAGGGCATTGCATTAGAGATGGCAATACCTATATATAAATTCCAACTCAAGAGCCTTCCAGCTGTATGACTGTGGGCAACTTACCTAACCTCTCTGAGCCTATAAAATGGGGAAGATGATAGCACCCACTTTATTTCTTTTTTTTGCTCTTTTTGGAGGGGGGAGGGTAGGACAATTGGGGTTAAATGACTTGCCCAAGGTCACATGGCTAGTAAGTGTTAAGTGTCTGAAGTGGGATTTGAACTCAGGCCAGTACTCTATTCACTGTGCCACCTAGCCGCCCCTAGCACCCACTTTATAATATTATTAAGTGTGCTGAGGGAGATAATAGACTATATGTGAAGTACTTTGCAATTCTTAGCTAAAATGTGAGCTGCTGTTATTCTTAGAGACCTGGCCAGACTATCCACATTTTCTTTGCACATCCTTCTCAGGCTGCCATTTTCCTTATAAGACTAAAGCTTGAGATTCATTTTAATATAGTTTTATTTGAATTTTTCATCTAAATGTGGATGGAATAAAGCCTAGTGTGAGTTCCCTTTATCTTTCTATCTCCCCTGAAATAGCCTTGGGTATAAAGCAGGGAAAGGACTTCTATAAGAGCTAAGTTTGATTGGAAATCACAGAATGGTTATTTCAAAACCCCACTGTCTGATACAATTTTGCAGGGAACACTCCAGCACTCCAATAACCTCTAGCAATCAAGAAACATTTTGTATAAACTAGTCCAATGTTTGCTGTGGTAGCCTGGGAGAGGGTTACAGAAAAAGGTGGGGACAGTTGAGGAGTTCTCTAAATGTAAGGCATACAACTTATATGGGGACTTGGCAGAAAGAATTAGAGTTTTGATCAGGTAATTAATCAAATCAAGTATTCAAGCATTGAATGAATGCTTGCTAAGTGACCAGTGCTATGTTAAGTGCTGGAGGGATATAAAGAAAAAAATATCCCCTGCCCTAAAGAAGCTTCCATTCTAATGGGGGAGACAGCAGGTTCACACATATAGGTTAATACAAGATACATACAGAGTAGATGGTAACACTGAAGGGGAAATCTTTAGTAGTCAAGTGGACAAGGAATGGCCTCCTGCAGAACATAGTGATTGTCAAGTGTAGACAAAGTAACAGGCACTGTGTGCTAAATACTTGGGTGATCAAGAAAGACATAGTGTGCTTAGAAGGAAGGTTCTGCTGGGTAAAGGTGAGGAGGGAGTGCATTCCAGATATTCCTTATTGTGAATTCAAATCTATGTCTATGTAACTTTTCATTGGTCCCAGGTGAAGCAATAAAGAAAAAACCCCGTATGTATTGATGAAGAGCCAAAGATTTTTCTTTTTGCTAGATTCCTTTTAGACCCGGGAATTCACATGGGCTGAAATATTATTTGCTCATGCACTTAGCCCCATCTCTGGAGATGGTCTGATAGGGGAACATTAATGGAAAGGATGGGAAATGGCTCACTTAATGGAAAAGGTACTTGTATTTCACCCCTGGGCCCAAAGTTCAAGCAGAAGCCTACTGGGGTCTGTATCCATCAGATATAATTTGGAAAATTAACCAGCACTTTCTCAAAGATGAGCAGGGTCAACACCCAGTGCCGGATAAGAAAGTGATCAGTAGTTGCTATGAATGTTAATTATAATAAAGGAAGATCACAAGAGACCATATGGATACACGCATGGATAGATGGGAGTATGCTGGAGTCACAGAGGAAGCCTTAGAACTTTGGGCTTGGAATCAGGACACCTGGGCTCTAACTAGCTGTGGAATCTCTAGTAACTCACTTCACCAATCTAGGCATGAGTTTCCACCTCTGTAAAACTTTTGAAAAGGTTGAACAAGATCATCTCTAAAGTCTCCTTTGGCCCTTAAATTCTCCATTCTAGGGCCATACAATTCTAGTCCCAGAGTAGTGATCCCTTTAATGGAGATTCCTAGTAGCTGAATGGTTCAATGGACAAAGTGCTGGACTTGGGAGTCAGGAAGACCTAAATTCAGATTCCTAACCTCTGAGCCTCAGTTTCCTCATTTGTGAAACAAGCATAGTAATAGCACCTACATCATAGGCTTGTTGTGAGCATCAAATGAAGATGTTTGAAGTACTTTGTCAATCTTTTTTTTTTTTTAAAGCAATTGGGGTTAAGTAACTTGCTCAAGGTTACATGGCTAGTCATTATTTATGCATGGGTGCTCATTTTCTGAGGCGGGATCTGATTACTCACTGCACCACCTAGCCGCCCCTTTAGGGCAATTGGGGTTAAGTAACTTGCCCAAGGTTACACCGCTAGGTTTTTGTTTGTGTGGATTAAGTGTCTGAACTCAGGTCCTTCTGACTCCAGGGCCGGTGCTCTATTCACTGCGCCACCTAGCTGCCCCTACTTTGTCAATCTTAAAGTGTTTTTATAAATGCCAGCTATTAAAGTGTGGTCATAAGGGCCACCTGATACACCTGCAATACATCTGGGCACCAACATTTAACTTACTTCAATCAAACATTTGCATTGTAACTCATTATATTTTGTAATCATGTCACCTCTTCCCAGGGCTTTTAAAATTTATCCTCATTTTGAGATTAGCCAAATATTTCTTCCTGCCAAGCAGCCTTTCATTCTGCACAATATAAATCTTTTTCTCTCCCCCCGCCCCAAGCCTTGAGTAGTGTTTATAAGCTCTGGACTTAACCTTCTGATCCTTACTTGCAATTCCAAAGCAAGGCTTCATTTCTCCTTCAGGATTCTAGGGATGCGGGGTAGTTAAAGGTGTCACTACAAAATAATCCTGCCATCAAGTTTACTTTTGGGTGCAGCATAGCTGTTGACAATTCACTACCATGCTTTGGGGGCATAATATTTCAATGTCCAGGTCAGTCCCCTGCTGGGTCAAGCAGGTTCCTCCTCATGGCTCACTCTCCTCTCTTAGTTCAGCTGCTGTCCCAATTCTGCTATGGACTCCAGTTTCTGGAGCCCTGATGGTTGTGTAGCTCACAGGGTCCTCTGTTCTCAAAACTAATTCACTTAGGACCAGGAAAGAATGGATACAATGGAGATAGAAGAAACAAAAGTTAAATCAGGTGGTAGAATGGCTCTCCTTGCCTCCTCACCAGTGGCTTCTGGCTTTTCACCATCCTCACTTGAATGCCACTAGAGAGAGAAAAAGTCAAGTTCCTCAACTGGAACTTTTTGTCTGCACTCTCTCTCACTTCCAACTCAGCTGTCAACTCAAAGGTTTTTCATCCCCTGAAGTAAATGGACAGGAACCAGTCCCAGATTACCGGGCACGGCTCCCCTGGTTTGGATCCTCAGAACCAGGCCTTCTAAGCCTCTTGAAACAAGAAGAGAACACTGAGCATATTCCAAGGATTGGACTTCCACTAGCCAGTCACTAGTCAATAAATATTTGTGAAATGCCTACTGTGTGCCAAACTCAGCCATCCTGTTACTTTGGTAACCAGTAGACTCAGCTTTGTATGAAATTGTCCTAAATAGAATATAAACATCTCTTGACTGCTTTTCTCAGGCCTAGGAAGCAACTTGAGGGTAAGACTGTTTTTCATTTAATCTTTATATCGCCAATGCCCTTCAACATAATAACCGTTTTGGATCTAAGTGGATTAGTAGCCTCTGAAGGTATCCTCAACAGTATAGAGGGAAAGGCAAGAATGATTCTTCCCTTTTTGATAGAAAAAAGGAAAACACAAAGAGGTTCCTCAATTTAAACAAACTAAGCTGGGAAGAAGATTGATTATATTCTCCTGAAATAAAATAAATTCTCTCCTTTAAGAATTCTCTTCTAAATTATAGCTGATAGATTCAGATCCCAAGAAGCTTTCCCTTGAATTATAGGTTTGTGGGTGAAATGAAAAGGTCCTGCTCTCTCCCCTACCAAATATAATAACCATTTCCCACTTATAAATAAAGCTTTTCTATCAAGGTCATCTCCAGTGATGGGGCTGAATGAACAGGTGAATGATGTTTCAAAACATTGGAATTCCAAGGTCTAGACAACTGCATGAATGAATGTCAGTGAAATGAAAAAGCATTTGCTAAGTACTGGGGGTTCAAATTCAAGCAAACAAGACAGTCCTTGACCTCAAAGAGCTTATATTCTAAAAGGGAAAGGCTACACATAAAAGAAGGGGTGGTCAGAGAGGAGGGTCTTGACTGAGATGTCAGATTTAGTGGTCATTGGCATTAAAGGACAACTGACATAGCCACACTAAGAACATCAGTGATGATTTAATTATGGTCGTCAGAGCCAGAGTTGGAAGGCAGGAGAGGAGAGAGCAAGGAATTTATGCCCACAGTGCCATGATGTGAAGACAGGTAGAAAGTGATATGGAGGGTCTGAGACTGGGCAAGGTAAACATGAATGGTCATCAGTCAGGGCCCAGTGGTCACTAAAGTGTCTCCCAACAAGAGTCTCTTCAAAACAATCTGTACACATTTTCTTAGTACCTATTATGTGTGAGGTACAGGGCCAGGTTCTCTCAAGGAGTTTGTGCTATAGTTGGGAATTCAAAACATACACCTACATTGCTACTTATCTCTCATCATATCTCTATTATAATAATAACTGACATTTGTATAGCACTTTAAAGTTTTCAAAGTTTGGCACAGACATTGGTTCCCCTATTTTCCAGATGAGAAAACTGAGGCTAAATGAAGTTAAATGCCATGGCCAGAGCCACACAGCTAACAAATATCTGAGGTAGGATTTGAGCCCAGATCTCCATGATGACTAAATGCAGGGCTCTATCCACTTTGTCATGCTGCCTCTATATGAAGAGCTGGATATAGGATCACGGGTCTACAGTAAACATTTATATCTTTAAGATGTACCATATTTATCAATCCCTATATACTAGACTTTGAACTGCTGATGGGGTTCTTCTGGATCTTCTATACGCTCAAGAACAATGGCCTGAGTGACAGAAGCCAAGAGTTTGGTAAGATTTCAGGAGAAGTCAAGATCACTTTTTGTTGAAAGAGTAAAGAGAGGCTATGTAATCGTCTAGTGGAAACTACATTGGCATACCCAGGGTGGCTGCTAGCACAGGTTCTTAGATCTACTTTACTAGGAAAGACAGCTGTTTAGGGGGTTGACAATCTTTTTAAATTACATTCACTAGTTCAGGAGAAAAGTCAGCACCCTAAACTTCAGAGAAAATACAGAGAAAATAAGGGCCAACAGACAGGGCTCTGACTGCCTGAATCAACTGTACACTTTACATACATCCCTAGATTGAGAGCACCTTTACAGCTGAGCAATCAGGGAGCTCTGAATGTAGGGCCACTAGAATCTCAACCACGGAATCACAAGAACCTTCTCATAAGTGAGACCCCAAGCAAAATACCAACTCAGGGTATATAAACTTTTCTCAGAGCCAGAAGGCATCACAACCCTCCTGATTCAGTGCCTAATTGGAAATTAGCAAAAGGTGTGAAAGCCTTCCTACAAGCAAACCTCCCCTAAGGAAGCTTCCCTTAATGGGCTCCACTTGAGGCCTATTAATGGGTCAGGAAGATCTTAAATCCCATTAACATTACAAATGGTACTGCCATTTGGGATAAGAAGGAGGCTGAGAATTTGGTTAAGTGGAGAGGAGGAAGAAAGGCACTCCAGGTAGGGATATTGGATGGAACAGAGACCAGAATGCACATTATGTGTTTGAGGGATAAGGAGTAGACTGTCCTGGCCATAAGAGAGACTGGATGGAGAGAGCAGGGAAAGAATCAAAGCTGTACTCTGTCATTATCTGACTTTTTCCCCCTTTCAGATATCAATGACCCTCCACCATAAAGCAGAACAGAGTTTTTCTTCTTGTAAAGTTACCTCCTTAATTGATGCCTTAGATACAGATTGTAATTGCTCCTTCTTTATATACAGTCTGCTTACTTATCTATTTTCAACATTAACCAACCCTGTCACCTGATCACATCTTCAGGCTCTCCTGCCACTGCAGGGAAGTTTTAGAGACTAGTGTTTGAAAAGGTACTCAACCCAGATTTGCGACTGGGAGAAAGAGAGAGCCCCATGCAGCCAGAACTGTACAAATGAATGTAAGAGGGAGCCCTGGCAGAAAGGGGGCAGGCACCAGTGTCCAAATGTTCTGTGGCTCATTGAGGACAGGGCATTCTTTCCAGCAGACAGGCAAAACTAGCGTCCATTGGGCTGTGCCCATACCCAGAGTCAGAAAGGATTGCCTCCTCCTGCCAAATGGACCTGCATTCCTTGTTTCTTAATCTTAAATGGAATGGAAATTTTCCTCTGACTGTAGCACTTAGCAGAAGGGCAAGCATTTTGGAGTTCTTACTAATGGAACTCTTTCTCTCTGGGTAGCAAAGGGGGATGAGTTACTCACATGCAGCCATTTGCAGGAGATGTGTCATGGAAGAATTTAACCATTTCTCTCCATGTTCTGCTATACTTAAAAAAATTGTGTTGATTTCTCTTATTTTCACACTACCTACATTTTCTATTGCATCCACCTCCCGCCCCCGTCTCTGTCTCTGTCTCTCTCTGTTTCTCTCTCTGTCTCTGTCTCTCTCAGAGAGTCAATCATTTTAACAAAAATAAATAAACAAATAAATAAGAGGAAAATTCAGCAAAATAAAAAACCTGATACATATTTATATACGTGCAATACATATATACATACATGTATATATAGATATACAACACACATATATGTATACACATACACATCAATATACACGTATGTATCTATACATGCATGACACATCTGTGTATGTATATATGAATACGTGTGTGCATATATACATGTTTGTTTATGTATATATAGTGTATTTATGTATACATAGCCCCACATCTCTGCCAAGAAGTAGGTTATCTTCATATATCTCTTCTTTAGAGTAAAGCTGGTCATTAATAATTCTGTAAATCTTATCATTTGGTTGATGTTCTACTTAAATTGTAGTCATTAAGTATATTGTTTTCCTAGTTCTATTTTTTCCATTTTGCATCAGTTCTTCTTAATTCTTCCCAGTCTTCTCTGGATTCACCAAACTCATCATTTCTTATTCATTTCTATACCACAATTTCCTTAACCATTCCCCAACTAGTGGGCATCTACTTTGTTTCTAGTACACAAAGGACTGCTGTATGTTGATGTATATGGGGCCTTTTTTTTATTGGCCTCCTTTCTCTGTTGTACAAGCCTGTGCTTGGGACTCTAGCTGGGTATTTATACTATGGCGAGCTTAGCATGAAGTACCAATGTGGACATTTTTCCAAAAGGAAAGGATTAAGGTTAGGAGGTGGGGTCAAGACTCCAGCAAAAAAAAGAAAAAAATATATTTAGACTTGAATATCCAAAAAACAAAAACAAAAATTTCCCCAAACCTATAGGCATCTTCTATTCTCTCCTCTCCAGGGTCTATCCTCCACAGAGTTGTCAAACTGCCCACAGGTGCCACATGGCACCCAATATACTCTAGTATAGTCTGAACTAGATTAAAACATAAAAGGGAAATATTTTACAAAAAAACTAAACAAAACACATATACTATTACATTTTAAAGTCGTCAATTTTTACCCACAGGATCCATATGTATTTATTAGAAGTCCTTTGTTTATATTTTGAGATCGACCCCACTGAGCCCACTCCTGCCAAGATAATCTTCCTAGAACATGAGTCTGTTTCTGCTACTTCCAGGATCAAGAAGATTGAGGAGTTCCCTGTTTCCTATAGAACAAAACACAAACTGCTCAGTTTGACATTGACAATCTAACTCCAGGCTACTCTCCAGGACGATTTTTCTTCATTCTTCTCCACACAATCTATATTCCAGCCAAACTGGTTGCCTTAACTGTCTCTAAACTCAGGACTCCATTTCTCATCTCTAGGCTTTGCATAGGATGGACCCTGTATATAGGGCATGTTTCTCCTCACTTTGCGTCTTAGTGCCCCTTCTTTCAAGTGCCTTGGTGGCTTCCGTGCCTTCTCCTAAGGAAAGTCATTCTAGAGGCCTTTATTATTACTGAGACAGCCAGGTGGTGCAGTGGCTAGAGGAACCAGCCTGCAGTCAGGAAGTCCTGAGTTCAAATCTGGTCTCAGACATTCACCAACTGTTTGACTTTGGGCTACCTCAGTTTCTTCACATAAATAAAATAAGGGTAATGATAGAATCGACCTCACAGTTGTTGTGAGATCGAAGTGAAATGCTTTTTCTTTTTTAAAAAAAAAGTTTTTAGCTCTGCATGCCAAGAACTATATGAATACTTATTCCCTTCTCCCTCCTTCTCAAATTGTTTTGTCTAGTCTCTTTTTAAAATTATATCCTTGAGGGCAGGGTCTATACATTTCTTTGTTTTGTCTTTGTATCACCCATCTAGCACATTGTTTTTCATATGTTGTTTCGTTGCTTCAGAAAACCCATTTGAGGTTTTCTTGGTAAAGATACTGGAGTGGTTTGCCATTTCCTTCTCTGGCTCATTCTGCAGGTGAGAAACTGAGACAAGCAGGTTAAGTGACTTGCCCACGGTCATATGGCTAGCAGATTTGAACTCAGGTCTTGCTGATTCTAGACCCAGTGCTCTATCCCCTGATTTACCTAGCTGCCCCACACCTCTCATATCTTAGGCTCTTAATAAATGCATAGTGGATTAGATTAAATTGGATTGGGTTGGTAAAAGCCGTAACCTGGCAGTCAGGAAACCCGGGTCTCAGTCTTATTCAGTTAATGAGCAGGGTGCTGTTACTTTAGACCAAGACCTTCCCCTCTCCAAGCCTCAGTTTCCTCATCTGTAAGATGAGAGATTTGGTCCCTTTTACCTTTAAAATTCTATTTTTCTCTTCATGTCTTTTGGAAGCTGGTTGCCTGCGTGATAGCGAGCAGCCCTGAACGGAATGACATTGCTAGGCTAAGGACACTGACTGTGAATTAATGGATGCTTCACAGCAGGTGTGGGCTTGGCTCTAGCTTAAGAGAGTTAAATTGCTACTGTCCCTCCAGCTGTGCTGGGCTACGTTGAAACAAGTAATTGATACTCTCCATCAAGATCAATATGTTGGGGCCTGGGTGCAGGGGAGCCCAACAGAATTTGGGCTTTGCATGTGTACAGGATTGGTCAAGGTGATCATATCCCTGCAGGTGGGACCTAGGTCAAGGCCACCTGTTGTTAAACTCTGGGCCCCTGGAAGGCTGCCGGCTACCTCCCTCCTGCTTCTAGATTCAGCATGCCTTGTTGATACATTTCAAATAGTGCTGGGGTTTGGATGATCCAAGATGCTTGCTCATGGCCAGAGCTCTCTGTCTCACTCCTCTGCTCAGCCTCTTCTGTAAGGATGGGCGTGATAACACGCAGGAGAAACATGGCATGTGCCACTAGTGGTCAAGGACTCATAACAAGGACAGTGATAGCCAGAAGGTCAAAGACACATGTTTCATGTTTATCACTTGGTTGGCCTCCATCGTTCCTTTTTGTAAACCTAGGTGGATGTAGGAGAGGAGGGAGAGGAAAAAGAGATGGTGAGAGGAGAGGGGGAAGGGAAGGAATGGAGGTAGGGAGAGGGTAGGGCAGTGGTATGACATACATCCTACCTTTCCATGAATATGACAACCCAAGGATTGCAATCTTCACTAATCTTTCACACCATGACTATTCTATGGATCCGCGATCCCAAGAAGGTCCTTCATCTTCTCTGACTCTTCATTTTCTAGGTGAGAAAACCCAGGCCCAGGAAGTACAGTTATCCCTTTCACATCATGACTTTCCCCATCGCGATTTTGATATATCGTGGGCTGGCATAAGAAATTAAATGGGGATTTTGGGGGAGTTTTGCAAAAGCAGCAGATGACACAGAAAAAAATAGAAACTCAGCAATTAATAAAAACTATATATAGTATTGTGTAATAGCAACATATTTTATCTTTTAATACTATAATAATTCATGCTTTTTTCTGCTATGAAGGGAGGGACAAAAAATTTTCCCTGGATTTTCCAGATCACAGGGGTACTGGTGACCATGATAGTTCTGTTTGGCTTCAAAAGTCACCACAGTATTAGTTTGGTTGTGGCCCTTGATATGCTCCTTATCCTTACAATACCCAAAGACCAAGCTTGGCAAGAATTGGGGAAGAGTTCTGGAGGCCTCAAAAACAAAACCAGTACCTTTATAGTTTAGCTGGGGGAGAGGGAAGGGTGTCCAAAATCCCAGGGACACCATTTGTTCCTAAAAAGGGGAATGAGTACCTATGTTTATTATGGGAATAGAAATATTCATGCTTGGATTGGTAAAATTGCTTCCCCCAAACCATCTCCATTTGGAAATGACTCCTTTGTGGCACAGCTGGAGAGATTTGGTTCTGTTTGCTACATAGGTTGGAGACATTCATGCCCAAGCCCTATTTCTATAACAAGGGATGTGGATCTCTGCTGTGGTTACAAGGATACAGAGAATCTAGGTGATCTTGACAGGGAATCAGAACTGTCACCAAAACCCACTTGTGCCAAGCTAGTTATGCTATCAAAAAAGGAAATGAGGTTAGATTGATAGAACAGGAGAATGTTCTGGACTTTGTCAAACACTATTGAAATCCTGATATGCCAAGTCTTTTATATGCATATTCTCATGGATAAGATGGACAGACAAAATAAAAGAACAATTTTAAATGGTTTGCATTCCAACATGGCCTCCTTCTGCTCCCACAGCGAATGGGCAAAGGTTTAGACTTGGTGTCAGGATGATCTGGATTCAGATTCTGACTTGAATTTTTATTAAGCATATAATCATGAAAAAAATCAGTCTCTCAGTCAGTCTTCTTGTCTATAAAGCAGGGATGGCAATACAATAATATTACACCTCAGATTTATTGTGAGAAAAGTATTTTATAAACCCCAATGCTCTGTTTTAACATGAGTTATTACTACTTCAAATTGGTTATGTGATCAGAACCAAGGAATAGATAATATAATATGTCATAATATCACCCCAAGCTTTGCCCATGAGTCCAAGATAAGCCAATATGGTGGGAGCTCTTTATTATCCTGCTACAAGGCATTTTTAACATCATAACATCTCAGATTTCAGCCTTTATCCGATTTGTGGATAGGATGTTGGAGCCTCACAAAGTCCTGTTCTGGTTCATTATTCTAGAATGGAGCGACCCTTTGTTTTCAAAGGCAATGCCAATAAAGTGTAAGTGCCAGCATAGTCTGCCATTTTAGAGAGGTTTGGAGTATAGTTCTAGGGTCTCAATCTGCTTCCAAGGTCCTCCTTACCCTCTGACTGGAAATAGAGAGGATCATAGTCAAATGATTGCTCAACAGGTGCTAAATGTTTTGCCCATTGTAAATGAAAAATAAAAGAACGATTTTAAATGGTTTCCATTCCAATGTGGCCTCCTTCTGCTCCCACAGTGAGGCTGCAAGGAATTAGATCATATTTAGATCTTCCATAAACATTAACTTAATTGTAGTGTGTAGGGACCAGACCTGTGATTTCATTGATGTAGAAATGAGGAATCATCCCAAGTGAGGAAATCTCCTTTACCAAAGTTCCATTGCCATCTTCTCTACAATTCTCCCAAAGAGTTGCCTAGAGTACCTAGAGGTTAAAGTCTTGCCCAGGGTCACATAACTAGCGCATGTCAGAGCTGGAACTTGAATTCCAATCATGCTGCCTCTCTAACTCAAGTATAAGTACTCTAAATGTGTGATCTTTGTCCAATGACCAAAGAAATTGGCATGCCATTAGAAAAGTTCAGATATGTCACTATTTGTATTCTCATATAAACAGAATAAGACAAAATAATAATAACTCCTAAATTCTGCTTAATAATAGCTAACATTTATATAGCACTTGCTATATAACCGATTCTGTGCTAAGCACTTTATAAATATTATCTCACTTGACCTCCACAACAACTCTAGGGGATTGATGCTATTACTATCCCCATTTTGCATTTGAGGAAACTGAGGCAGATAAGTTAAATGACTTGCCCAGGGTCACATGATTGGTAAGGGTTTGAGGTGGAATTTGAACTCATGTCTCCCTGACTCCAGACCCAGTGCTCTATCTACCATACCCCCAAACAATTGGATTGATAGAGTTATTTTTATCATATACCCAAAGAAACCAAGAGACATCCTTAGTGGGATACTGGTTCATCTTGCTTTGAAGTGTTCATGATAATTAAACAAAAAGATAATAATTATTACTGTAATTACAAGGATGTTTCTATAGCTCTTCAAGGTTTGTAAAGCAGTTTACACAGTAACTCATCTGATAAAGCTAACTGCAGCTTACATACCAACATTCCTTGTGAAGGAGGAAGATTTAGAGAAAGTCTACGGAGTACTTGACAACATTTCCCAAATCAAGTTAACATAAACTTTACTCTTCAGTGACTTCAATATGAAAGTAGACACAGTGGAAAACAGAGCAAACTGTAATGGAAAGTATGGTTCAGGTTTGATAAATGGAAGAGGCTCCAGGTTTGTAGACTACTCAGTTAATCTTACACCTATATCTTATGGATATTTTCTTTCAGAAGAGAGTCGGAAGGCACTGAGAATGGAAAGCATGGAACAATACTACAAAAAAAAAGATTTGACTACTTCTTAACAGACAGGAAGCGTAGATTTATTGAGGCATGCTTCATATCAAGATCAACTGTCTATTTAGTCGGAACAAATCAGCTAATTAGAGTAAGGGTCAAAAGCAGTACTAGATTAGAAGAAATTCTAACTACAAGAAGAACAAGAAGAAACTGGGATCAGTTTCAAATTGGCCCATTCCAAGAAGCCATCAATACTCAAAAATAGCAAATGAGAAAAGACCAATATATTAACTTTATCATCATTTTCTGCACATGCTTAATTGGTGCAAAGTAATCTTCAAAAAAAGGAGGCCAAAAAGCGCGAAACACTTGCTCTCCTTGTCTAGTTAAGAGATATGGAAGCCAAGGGCAAGAGTGGTGTAGAATGCAAGTTCATTTGTAAAAAACACTTTAGAAGAAGATGGAGGGAGATTATGAGCAGTAATTGGCTATAAAATGGTGATAGAGGAAGCAAAAACAAATCGAAAGAAGGTTTGGCACAAGACCCGGGTGAGTCATATCATCCCAAAGAACATTCCTAGATGAAACTAGTGGGAAGAAAAAAACCTGGCATAAAATGGAACAAATTTGTCATTGTATCTGTAATGATCTATATTCTTCATCAGTGAAAGAGGAGCCACAACATTTAGATTCAACACATCAGTCCCCAAAATACTATAGGAAGAAGTAGAGATGCAAGATACACTTGAATTTGTTTGTTGATTATAAAAGAGTGAGAAACTATAGCCTAAAAGGCTATCTTGTAACAAGGAATGTTAAGACCGTTTCCTGACAAACACAATGATCTCTTGATTATTAATATCAAGTGAGGCATAAAGCAACAACACAAGCTCAAAGGTGTTCACCACTGTTGTGGAGGATGTCCCAGGCAAAGTCCAAAATAGAAGATGGATTCTCTATGAATGGGAGGTGCTTCATGTAACCTTTTAGTGCATGATATTGTCCTGATCATAATATTAACCCCCAGAACATTCCAGGGTCATTTCAATTAGATCCATGTTCAGCAAAAAGAGATCACTCTTACTACCCACACAGGAAAAAACTAAGTGAATGAAAAATGTCTGTTTTTCCTGATTCTAATGAGGAGTTAGATATTTAGCACATTGAGTTTGTACATGTGGTTGGGACACGAATTTCAAATGAACTATGGGTTGTGATTTCAATTGGGGAAATATATAAAGGATAGATTACATTTGGGAAAACATGCAATATTTTAACAGTCCAATAGGTGTTTTAAAATTATTTAAGTGAATTGGATCATAAAGAGTTTCCCTATGTAAATGCTTGTCTTTTCAGCACAAATCATTTCCCAGAAAAGCTGAATGGTTGAAGGTCTTATAATATCACAGTCTTCAGGAGAAGGGTTGTCTAGAGGAGATAACCCTGGATTTATTGTCAGAAAACAGAAATTCAAGTCCCATCTCTCCTCTCTCTCTCTCTCTCTTTCTCTCTCTCTCTCTTCCTCCCTTCCTCCTCCTTTCTCTCTCCCTATCTCTCTGTCTGTGTCTCTCTCTGTCTCTCTGTCTGTGTCTCCCTCTCTATGTCTATGTTTCTGCCTCTCCCTCCCTCTTCCTCTCTCAAATAATATTTTATTTCACCCCAGTTACATGCAAATACATTTTAACACATTTTTTAAAAAATTGAGTTACAAATTTTCTTTCTGCCTCCCTCAAGTCCCATCTTGGACATTGTTTTTCAGTTACTTTTAGCTATATCTGACTCTTTGTGACCCTATTGGGGGTATCCTTGGCAAAGATACTGGAATGACTTGTCATTTCTATCTCCAGCTCATTTTACAGATGGAGGAAACTGAGGCAAACATGATTAAGTTATTTACCCAGGGTCACACAGCTAGTAAGTGTCTGAGACCAGATTTAAAATCATGAAGATGACTCTTCTGACTCCAGTCTCAGTGCTCTATTCACTGTGCCACCTAGCTGCCCATCTCTAGTACGTGGTACTTTATATGAGTTTGGACAAGTCAGTTAACTTCCTTGAATCTCAGAGCCTTTTTGATGAAAGAGGAGTTGAACCAGATGATCTCTAAGACTCTTTCTAGTACTATGATTTTATGGTCCAAGCAATTCAAGTTGTGATGATCCAAAGGACATTGAAGACACATGAATGTCACCAATAAACTGCACTATTTCACCAATAAAAAACAACTTAGGAGATATGCTCCAATGTATTGCTGGGATCCTCTGCCAAGGAGCTATGGAAGAATGTGAACAAAAATTGCACAGGATGAGAAGGCATCAATTGGTTGCACTCTCCAACTACTGAGATAATGCTCTTCAATGACTTTTATTATTGATGTCAAAAAGCTAGGCACAATACAATGATGCATTGAAGGGACGAAAGTATTGCTGTATCAGTGAGACAATGGGAAGGATAGTTATATAATGACACAACAGACTCAATCTCTTTTTAGCTTGGTGAGATCTATTTGGATCTTAATCATTTAGCAGGATGAATTTTCATAAGGATGACAGTAAAGTCCTATATTTAGGTTCAAACAATCACTTGTATAAAAACAGGATGGGGGACATGTGGTTAAATAATTGTTCCTATACAGAAGATTTGGGAGTTAGAAGTAATTGTTTTAGCTTTTCTGGAAGTCATGTATACAGGCTCATTGTGAGTGAAAAATATTGGTTTGTGTTCCTGAAAATATAGGATCCCAAATGAGGGAACTGATCATCCCACGGCTTGGCAGACTATTTCTCAACTATTGTGTTCAGTTCTGTGCACTACATTTTAGGAAGGATGTTAACAAACTTGAAAAGCAAGCATGGTAAGGAAATGCTAAATCATGTTGTAGCAGAAAAGCTTCAAGGAACTTAGTCTATCTGCTTCCAGGACTAGAACTGAAGGAGACAAAAGTGGAAGCAACATAATCCAGTGATGAGCAGGGATTTGAGGGGGAACTTTGAGCTGAGAGTATGTACTAGATTGTATAGTTTTGGGTGAAAAACCTACCTTCTTTGGGCACTATGTATAAAACAGGGGAATTAGGACTAAATGGAGTCTATAGTAAGCATTCACTCATTTATTAAAATATCTCTTAAGTATCTATTATGTGTAGGACTCTATTCTATTTGGGGAGGTATAAAGTTTGCATAAAGAGCAGTCTCTTGTTCTCATAGAATTTATAGTCTTGGAAAGGGATGAACTGGTTACAGATAACCATAAAACATAATATTAAATAATACAAAACCAGAACTGTCTCAACTCCTAAAGGCAGCAGAACTCATTTCTTTCTTTCTTTCTCTCTCTTTCTTTCTTTCTTTCTTTCTTTCTTTCTTTCTTTCTTTCTTTCTTTCTTTCTTTCTTTCTTTCTTTCTTTCTTTCTTTCTTTTCCTAACACATAGACCATTAATAATATGATTAATATGTGTTTAATTCTAGTGATTTCAATAAGTACACAAGGGAACAGCAAAACAAATTATTACATGAAATTTGAGGGAGTCAATTGTTACCGACCATGAGAATTGTGAAAATCTTCATGTTGAAGGTGATATTTGAGGTTTGTGTGACTTTGTGCCAATCATATCTTAGGCAACTGTCCAAGTATATAAATTGAAAAAGTTGTCAATCTTCATTAGTAGAGTGCATTGCCTCATAGGAAGTTTCCTAAACCGATGAAATCATGGGTCTAGATAAGGGAAGAAAAAGTTAACAGATGAAAGAGCGTTAGAGGAGATAGTGAATTCCAGACATAGACAATAACAAAGACATTGAGGCACAAGAGGGAAGTACATGTTCGGGAGGTAGAAAAGTAGTTCAATTTGATTAGAAGCTAGAATATAAAGAAGAAGGCATATAATATGAGATCAAGCTAGAAAGACAGCTAAAAGTCAGGTTGCTGAGGGCCCTGAATGCCAAAAAAATAGTTTAACATTTTACTTGGTGGGGGGTAGAGAGCTGCTGAAGATCTTTGAGCAGAGGCTTGACGTGACTGAGTCTACTTGCAAGGCACTTTCCTTTTCTAGTATCAAATGAGATAATATCTTAAAACAGAGTCCAGCATATAGTAGGTACTACATACATATTTATTCCCTTCTACTCCTTTTCCTCCTTTCCTATGTGGATGTTTGTTTATTGAAAGGGATATACTTACATGAAGGGAAAAAACACAGAAAAATAACCCCTCAGATATAAGAAGAGATATAAGAGACATAGACATTGTTGAGAAGTGTTGAGTAATAATAGATCCTCAGGGAAAAGAAAAAAATGATGATGATGATGATGATGATGGCTGCAATGCATTTTTCCCACCAACTGGTCTGAATATGACTATTTAAGGCTCTGAAGCTTTTTATTGGGAAAACCACAATCAAAGAACTGTCTGGGGTCTATGGAACATGTGTATATAAAATTTTTGTGTTCTATCTGAAAGGAATATGGATTTGGGAGTTTCTCAAGCTAAGACTGAGAGGTATCATCACAAATTAGGGAGGCCATGATGTAAGGCAGAAGAGTTATTGAGAAGTCATCTAAAGATACTCATAGAAACCTATGAGAGAAACTGATAAGAACTACTTATCAAAGCTGAGACATCTGAAGACAAAATCTGACAGACTTGAGAATGTAGAAGAGATGCTAAAAAGTGACAGAATGCAGTGGAACTAAGAAGATTACAAGACCTCAGTACAGAAGTAACTGAATGATTAGAAACAGGAATGTTTGTATTTAAGAAAGGGTTGTTGATCTGATTAGAGGAAAACTTTGATGCTGGGAGCTGATTGGAGAAAGCAGCCTCCTATGTGCTGTGAATAGTTAGGGAAAGTATGCCTTGCTTTCAAGCACCATAGATGAAGACAGGGAAAACCCTTAGAAGCTTGCCTACATTGCTTTCACTGCTCTCTCTGATTCAAGAGCAGAAAATGTCTCAAAGCCTATAGAGAGCATGACCTAAATAGTGTTTCAGAATCCAGGAATATAGTGAACTTAATTTTCTTTTTTTTCCTTTTTTGCTTTTTGGAGGGCAATTGGGGTTAAGTGACTTGCCCAAGGTCACACAGCTCTTTTTTGTGTTAAGTGTCTGAGGCCAGATCTGAACCCAGGCGCCCCAAAAACCTAATTTTCAATAAAGAAAATCATGCTATCTTAACACTTAGATAAGGGAACAGACCTGGGAAGCTCTTCAGATGTCAGGCTTAAAGCTTTTGCTAGCTGAAAGGTGGCTTAAGAGTAGAAAAGAAATGACTTAGTCCAGCAGGAGAGAGGAAAGGCTCAGGAAAGTTTCAACGATGCATAGTACAGACTATTCCCTAAAGAGACCTCAAATATCCAAGTCTGCAGTCCAGAGTTATGAGTTGTACTGTGCATAGGGACTCCCTAGTCATGTGCCTGGCTGTTAGGTTTCTATATATTTATGACCACTCCCTCTATAAACACTGCCTGTATTGGCTGGGCCCTGTGTACAGTGCCACTCTGATATGTGGACTATTATGCTTTGATTATATTTGCATTTGCTTTATTAGTTAGTAGATGTTTCATGATTGCATTAATAAAGTCATTATGATTAATTTGTGAAAATGGAGTGTACACTTATGGGGGCTTGCTCAGTTGCTAAAGATTGTACATGAGTATCTTACCCCTAGGGCTCTAAGAACAAATAGAAGTCATGTGGTCACCCATCTTGATTCAGGTTAGGGGGGGAGTGAACCAATCCTGTCTCAGAAAGAGAGAGTCAGGAGAGTCTTGAGGTAATGAGGGGGTGGTGGCATACTTACCCCATACACAACACACACACACACACACACAGGTTATTCTAGTAATGGTCTGGAGAAAAGATCAGGGGAGGGAGACAGTGGAAGTGGGAAGACCTGTTAGGATGCAATTACAGTAGAACTTGTAGGTGTCAACAAGGTGATGTACTATGACAGTGACAGGGGAAATTGAGAGGAGAATCTAAGGAGGAAAGTTGCTGCAGAGATGGAGTCAATGGGACTTGGTAATTGATTGCCAAAGGGAAAAAGCAAAGATAATGAGAGAAAGAGAGAGACAGAGAGAGACAAAGAGAGAGGGGGGAAGGGGTTTGGGGGGGGGGCAGAAAGAGACAGAGATAAAGCCAGAGACAGAAAGACAGAGAAAAAGTGGTGCCTCTGACAGAAACAGTGATGTGTGAAGGAAGAGCAAATTTTCTGGGGAAGATCATAAGTTCTCTTTTGGACTAGTTGAATTTGAGGTTCTTGCTGTAGGATACCAAAGCAGAGATTTACTACAGACAGTTGAAGATTCTGGTTGTAATGTTAATGGGATATAAGATCTTCCCCACCCATTAATAGGCCTCACATTCTTGCTTAGGGGAGGCTTGCTTGCAGGAAGGCTTTCACACTTTTTGATAATTTCTAATTAGGCACTGAGTCGGAAGAGTTGAGATGCCTTCTGACTCCAAAAAAGGGTATATGAGGCTAGCATTTTCCTTTGGGGCTCACTCATTGGAAGAGTGTTCTTGTGATTTGACCAGATGAGTCTCTGGGCAGCCATTAAGGAGCCCCTCCCCACCCCCAGTTTTGAAAAACTAAGATGTTAGTGCTTCTCTCTCTGGTAACTATGTATGTATTGCCTTGGTTAGACAGTTGGATCTGTCTATTGATCTGTGCTAGTTTCTCAGACAGTTAGAAGCCCTGTCTGTTGGTCTTTATTTCTCTACTTACATTTTCTCTTTATTTTCTTTGTATTTTCTCTGAAGTTAAGGGTGCTGATTTTCCCCCTGAACTAATGGATTCAATTAAAAAAGATCATTGATCCCTTGAACAGCTATCTCTCCTAGTAAAGCAGATCTAAGAACCTGTGCTAGCAGCCATCCTGGGTATTCCAGTGTGGTTGCTGCTACATGGTCCACTCATATTCTACATCCTATCATATGAGTATTTGAAGAATTATTCTGTGGGTAAGAGATAACTTTTTCTCCTTGGAAGTGAAGGAGAAAGCCAAGGCCAACAGGTAGAAATTCCAAGGACATAGATTTTACCTCATTTATTAGCAAGACCTTTCTAAATAAATAAAGCTAGCAGACATGAAATGGTGTTCTTTGCAAAGTAGTGAACATCCAGGCAATGGACATGTTTGAACAGGGCTGCATCTATTGGGATGGAGTCATGAAGGTTGGCCTACTAACATCTCCCTCTAAAGCTAAGATCCTATGTTTTACTTTTCCTTGAATTTCATTTAGAGCTGTAGAAGAGAACATGTCATTTAGAAAGCAAGTTAAATACCACTAGTCATTTAAGTGGAATTAGACTTATTCCTGGGGTTAATAGAAATAACTTCCTGAATATGGGTTGGAATTCTGGTTCTGTTATCTGTGTGACACTTGAAAGGTCCTTTCCCTTCCATGAGTCTCATTTTCCTCATTTTAGAAATGAGGATGTTGGAGCAGATGACCCCTGACAGGTTAGACTAGCTGTGAAACCATGGACAAGTCACTTAGACTCCCTGAGCCTCAGTTTCCTTATTTATAAAAAGAGAGGATTGAGCTAGATCGTCTTTCTGGTCCTTCTCTCAAACTGTGATCCCATTACTTCTAATCTATCTCCTGAATTCTAAATCTATCAACCACAAACAATGAATATGAGCCAGCTGTCATTGTGAATCTCAATTGAGATTACTCTCACATCTCTAATGAGTCCTGAGACAATTTTTTTAAAGAAAATTTGAAATGTTGATTTGGAGAAGTACATTATTAAACACTTAAGCTTTCATCCTATACCCCCTGTTGTCAGTTCCATTATCCTCTATCTTTTTGTTGTTGTTATTTCTTTTTTTTTCTTTTTGGCTTTTGCCCTTTTTTCTTCTTCTCTGTTTCAAGAAGTTTAAAGACAAAACACAATAACATGTCATGTCATGGGGCACTTTTCTTCCAACAAAGACGAGGACAAATCGGGGGCTCAGGAAGGGATAAGCAATGATTAAACTACAAATAAAACCAGGCAGCCTCTAGCTGGCTTTCAGAGCACTGGGGTTCTCCTAGAGAGGGTTCCTATTCTGAGCACCCAGGATTAATTAGGTACTGAGCTCCCAGCCATCTTGGTTACCCTGGGCCCCAGACTGCATCAAGTTCAATGGTAAACATGTCTTTATTTCCCTGAATCACAAAGTCGACATTGTCTCTTCTGTAGGCTCCGAAGGTCACCATGTGTTGAATGCCGGAACTGGATACTTTAATTGGGCACTGGAACAAAGCCCTGGTGATAACAACCAGGGAAAGAAGACGGGCCTAGAGAAGGCCAATGGGGGGCGGGAGGAAGAGGATTGGGTGAAGGAGGGAAGCTGAAGATTGAGATTGAGTGCTGACAGAGCATTATTTGTGCTTTCCATTTACATCTGCTAATCTATTTACAGGGTTATTTTTCTCTTTTGAATTCCAAAGCCCAGATGTAGGTGGGCTTGTGGGAGGAATGTCAAAGGGGAATGGGAGACAAACAAGAAGAAAGAATCACGAGCAAGCCACCCCATGTTAAAAATAACTGGAGCAGTCTATGGGGGACTTGGGAAATAATAGCCAGGCCTGCGTGATGGAGACATTTTGCTAAGAATCCAAACAAGCTAATCTCTTTGTCCATTGCCTGGCTTGGTTGTTCTTTTAGTACTAATTTTCCAAAACATCTCCCTCCACCTTCTTCAGGAAATAGCTTTAAAGTTACACTGCCATGGATGTCTACTTTCCCTCCTTCATTACGGTCAGCCCACATTCACAGAGGGTCTATTACCAAGTCTATTCAAAGTGTGGACAAGAGGGGCTGGAAATTCTGGAAAACAGCCAGTTCCAAAGCAGCTTCTCCCACACAAGTATCTCCTATGAAATAGCCAGGAATGGAGACTAATTCATTTGTTACCAGGAAAATCACAGCTTCAGAGAAGGAAGCATGAGGATAGAATTGAATAAGTACGAGAGAAAACATGTGACCTTCCAAAGAAGCCACTGACAAGGATCCATCCAGATTATTTTCATCAACTGATGTGTCAGGTGGCACAATCCACTTTGCAAGTTGTATTTACTCACTATCATTCAATTGGTCAATCAATGAAACATTTATTGAGCACCAACCATATAAGGTACGCTACTTGGTGCTATGGGGGAGCCAAAGGTCGTCCATCCAGAGTGATGTCATTTCGGTCCAAAGACAACAAGCATTTAAATTCCTACTTTGTGCTAGGTACAGTCCTAAGCTTTTGGAAGAAAAAGTTCAAAACAAAACAGTCTTTGTCCACAATGACTTTACATTCTATTAGAGGAGGTTATGTATATGTTTATGTGTGTGTTTATGTATGTATAAGCATATATAATATATATGTTCACACATGCATGCATACATGCATGTATCTGCATATGTGTGTGTGCATGCACATATATGTCTATGCAGAATATATACAAATAAATATAAGGTAATTTTTGGAGGCAGCTTTGGGCTGATGGGGGTCAAGAAAAGCAGAAGATGCTACTTGAGCTGACTCTCAAAGAATTTTGAGAGACAGAGATTAGGAGCAAGTAGAGTCCAGGCATGGGGCACAGCCAGTACAAAGATATAGAGGAGGGAGATGTAGTCAATTGTATGAAGACAATAAAGTAGCCCCCAAATGGCAAGACTCTAGAATGTATGGAGGGAAGTAAGGTAATAAAAAGGTAGGAAAGAACCTTAAGGGTCAAACAGTGAAGCTTATTTTCACCTCAATTAAGAGCTCTTGTAAAACTTAATTTATTTGATTTTTATTCAGATCCAACCTTGCTTCCATGTGGGGAATATCTACTTGGAAACTCCCTCCCTCCCCAAGACTGGCAAATCATCTCTTATTTGATAAAACAGGACCTTACTGGGGACACTGTTAGTTTAAGCACCTTCCCTATTGATATGTAGTTAGTATGTGTTGGAGGCAGCATTTGAGCCCAGGTTCTCAGGATTGAAAAGCTGGTGTTCCATCCACCATGGAAAGCTTATTATTATAATAACCATAATAATCACAACACAACAACTTGTATTTAAAGTCATGTTGTAGCTGTGAAGTATGATACACATCGAATGCTATACTGAAACTCAGAGAAGTTGTGATTTTCTCAAGGTCACACAACTACTAAGCCCTAATCCAGAGTACTTTTGACCCATTACATCAGAAGGCAGTTTAGGTTGAGGGCCAATATGTAGAACTGATAAATGCGGGGTTTTTTGTTTTTGTTTCTTGGAGCGAAGAAGGCAAGTCAATTGGGGTTAAAGTGACTTGCCCTAGGTCACACAGCTAGTAAGTGTCAAGCGTCTGAGGCTGGATTTGAACTCGGGTCCTTCAGACTCCAGGGTTTGTACTCTATTCACTGTGCCACCTATATAAATGTTCAAAGAAGATGGTGAGGTTGTCGGGCCTAGAGTGGTCAAAGAAGACTTCATGGAGAAGTAATTTGAATTGGGCCAGTCTGAAAGTTAGAGCATAGTCTTGTAGGTTTTATAGCTAAAAGTGACCTTGGAGGTCAATGTTCTAGTCTGAACCCCTCATATTGTAGATTAGTCATCTGGGGTCTAGCAAAATGAAACACTTTGCCCAGATTCAAACAGGTAATCCAAAGGTGATTAAGTTGGGATTCAAACTCAGATCTTCAGGGTACAAATGCACACTATGGTCTTGGCAATACACTATGCACACAGGATTTAGCATTCCGGTCAAGAGAGAAAGGGTGTGAAAAAAGCTGAGAAGGGTGGGAGGAAATGACAACACCAACCTGTTCGGATGGATAAGTTTTTGCTGGGGAATAGTGGGAATTCATAGTGTGAAGGAGGGTTGGGACAAGGTTGTACAGGGCCCAAAATGTCAGCCTCAGTGGTTTGGATCAGTACAGTAGTCATGTTCTCTGTCTGATACCTCACATGATCTCACTGCCTGATTAGCCCACCATCTTTTTATGTCCTTAATGATATCTTTTATGTCGCTTTTAGCCCACAAGTCATCTTTGGAGAAATGCTGTAGCCTAATCACATCCAATGTGTATTTTCATGGACATTTGAGTCACCTGCAATTTTAATCTTTTCTCTTTCTTTTTTTTTTTTTTAATCATAGTGTTCCATGATTCACAGTCATAGAGCCTCACTGAGAGAACACTATGGTTACAAAGTGTTACTTCATATCAGAGAGCCACTTGAAAGTGCTGATTAAATTCTCAAATTTATTCCATCCTGATTTCTGCCACTCATTCCAGTGATGTCAGATTCATATAGAAATGGGGGTCACTAAATCCTATATAAGGATTCTGGTAAGCTCCATATTGACTTATTTTTTCAATGATGAATGGCTTATTATATTTTCATTTATTATGTTAAATATTTCTCAACTACATTTTAATCTCATCCATCACCATTTGGGAGGTGGTGGGCCATAGGTTTAATCCTTCTGATCTGTTCAGTTCTGGACTTAACTCATTGTCCATTGACTGCCTATTTAATCTCTGTGCCTTGATGAGCTACACATCTAGGCAAATTTTTCCTTTACTTGTTTTGTCTTATGTGGACTCCTGCAGGGCCAACGCAATATTCACAGCACTGATAGTGACTATGAATATGCCAACACAGTTCTGAATTGCAATATATAACAGACTCTCCATGTATAAGATAGAAGCAAAATACTTATTCAGACACCAGAAAACCAAATCCCAACACCAGAAAGTCAAATCAATAATAGAAACAAAGAAGTTAAAAAAAAAACATAACACAGTAGGGAGTCACACCATCCTTTAGACTTCCCACAAAAAACACCCACAAGCCTACCTATCTCCTTGGCTGTGTCCTCTCCTCCCTCCAGCTCTAATTGCCCTGACTTCCAGCTTCCTGTGGGTTCTGTTCCACCCTTCACCAAAACTCCTCCCCCCACAGGCTCCACTTGATTACATTTGACCTATTAGGGGGCAGAGACAATCTTCAAAGCAGGAAAGATCTTCAAATTCCCATTCCCATTACAATTCCTAAACAAATCCTTATGGAGTAGCTAGAGATATCATTCAGGAAACCTTTGCAGCTTGATGCCATTACCATACTCTCTGTTGACAAATAGGGACATCTGGAGAGCTTCATGCTCAATAGGGAATCTCTCTCTTCCATTCGGATTTTGTTTTGGACATCATCCATGATACAGGTGTACATGTTTGGGGAGCAAATATCTCCTTGTTTTAGATGCTTCATTTGATATTGATAATTAGAGAATCACTAAACAAATTAATCTCCATGATGATGTATGTAAGGAATCCTGGGTGATCTTAGCCTATGAAAGGAAAATACTTCATTGTAGGAGAGCCTTAAAGATGACATTTTGCTTTCTATTGAGTAATCAATAAAACCATAGAAACAGTGAGGGTTTTGTATTCTTAATACTTCTATACCATTTGTGTTCCTATGAAGATGTCATCTTTCATAAAAAAGAATTGGTTCACATCTATTGTCCTGCTTATGTTTTCATCAAAAATGCTCTTCAGATATACATCAAGAGACTATTCTGATAAGAATTTATAGGGAGGAGAGCGTAAACATATGAGTCTTTATTTGCTGATTCCCTATTGGTCATCTTTTAAAATAATAAAGGCATCAATAATATTTTCTATTCTTTTGAAATCTTTGAAAAATAATTCTTCAGGGTCTTTAAACTTGTTGCACATCTAACATTTATATATAGATATATGTTTATGTATATGTAAATATATACACATGTACATATATACACATATATACTTTTGTGTATATATATGTACACACAGAGAATGTGTATACATATACACATATATACATATATAGACTACATATTTATGTATATGTAATATATATATCTATATTATAAATATATATGAGTACATGCATACATATATGTGTGTATTGTATGTATAGGGCAGTTAGATGGCACAGTGGTTAAAGTTCTGGGCCTGCAGTCAGGAATACTCATTGTCATGAGTTCAAATATGACCTCAGACAACACTTACTATCTGTATGACCCAGGGCAAGTCACTTAAGCCTGTTTGCCTCAGTTTCCTAATCTGTAAAAAGAGCTGGAGAAGGAAATGGCAAACCATTTCAGTTGTTTGTACTTTGTCTTTTTAACCAAAGACATAATGGGGGGTGTCTTACTTGTTCATTAATTGGATTGAAGTAAAGCAGAGTTGCACAAAATCATCAGCCTTACTCTCTTTTCTTGAGTTATAGAAGTACAGTGGTAGGACAAGAGTATAAACAACCAGTGATGGCCTGGGATGCAGTGTATGACTGTGGCATTTCCATGGCTGACCAAAGTCTAAATGCTCCATGGCCACCAGGCACTGGAACAAATCCTTCTCATTCCCCCATTCCCCCAGGGGAAGTCTTCACATCATGGTGTAGACATCCCCCTAACTCACCAACAGGTCTGAGGTCTGTTGTTTACCATCAACCTGGCTAAGCCTGTCTGCTGAGACGGTTTATTAGAGTGTGGCCACTGCATATGCTACAGTTTCTTGGAGGCATAGGTGAGAATTGGGTGGCAGGTGGACACCAAAGGTGGATGAGCAGCCTTGAAAAGGGCTTGGCAAACCTTCACACCAGAGGTGCTGGTCCTCCTGAACAACCCACAAACCACTCCAGTGTCTTTGCCAAGAAAACCCCAAATGGACTCACAAAGAGTCAGACATGACTGAGATGAATGAGCAACAAACGACAAGAATGTATGTGTGTTCATGTGTGTGTGTATACATGTCAGTGTGTGTGTGTGTGTGTGTGTGTGTGTGTGTGTGTGTGTGTGTGGAGAGAGAGAGAGAGAGAGAGAGAGAGAGAGAGAGAGAGAGAGAGAGAGAGAGGTCTACTTTTCCTTATTTTATCTTTTCAATGTGATTTCCTTTTTTAGTATATTAGCCAGTAAGTATTAGAATAGTCTGAAGAACCCTTCTATTGGGAGGGGAGCATAATCTTTCTTAAGACAAGCCACCAAGACTCTAAATATAGCACTCTTCTTTCCTTTCTGGAAACTTCTGGAAACGTCCTTGCTCCATACCTAAGTAACTGAGATCTTATCAGCCAATTCCAAGCAGTGACATTAGAGGTGAGAATCCAGTCACACCCCTGACCAAAAATCTAAGAAGATCTTTTTAAATTCTTCATGGAATTCTTCCTTTTCTTTCATCCTTTACAACATATACTCACATAGATGACCAAGAGTCCCATGCTTCCTCTTGCCTTTGGATTCTCAACCAAACCACTTTTGTTAATACATATATTTGCTTCCTGGAGGTGAGCCTGTGAAATATTCTTCCATTAAGATGTATTTCTTTATGTCACCTGGTTTTATGTATAGGACATAGGGAAGTTATTCAGTCCCACCAGTAGTATACCAATTTATTCATCATATTTAGGATATCAGTAGTTAAATTAACATTTACAAATGGACCTGAGGTTATATGATTCTTAATTCTCTACCTCTTTCCCTCTCACTGTATCACCATCATTCCAGAAGTAGAATGAGGTCACCCAGGACTAAGGGACATTTCTATCTTTATCTGTCTCATGAGTCACTGTGGCCAAGTAATTCATTATCTGTTGTCCAACCTACTTGTCCTTTACTTGTATTCAAAATAGCAACTGCACAAATACAAGATGAGCAAGACATAGCTAGACAACACTTTGTTTGAAAGAGATCAGAGGGTGTTAGTGGGCTGCAAATACAATATGAGGTAATAGTATGACATTTGCCAGGCAGCCAAGAAAAAGTTGATTCAATCTGAACTTCTCTTAATAAAGACATGATGTCTGGGATGAGGGAATGCTGACTTCAATGTATACTGCTCTGGATCAGTTTTGAATGCCACATTTTGAGAACATTAACAAGTTAGATTGTGTTAAGATAGTTAACAAGGATGGCAAGTAAACCATTTTATATGGGAATAAATGAAAGGAAATGGGGTAGGTAACATGATGAAAGGAGGAATTCTGCTGGACCCCATAAGCTCCTCTTTGTTGTGACATGGTGGCAAACAATTTGCCATTAAAGGAAGCATGTTATGACCCCCATTGGGGAAGATGACAAAGGAACAAGGAATTGCTAGGAAAACAAGGATATTTATTGTATGAAAATTCATTGAACTCCATGATATAACAGTACAGGTGAAATATAGAGAAACTGTTTTCTAGTTAAATGGAGTAGAATTAAATGAGATGTTTAAATACCTATGGCTAGAACTGAAGGTCCTACAACTTGAAGCCAACTTTTACCTCTTTGAGAACAAAGGATAGACAACCCCCACCACCACTTTCCAGTCTAGTCTCATGAATCTCCTCTCCATGAATGCCATGTTGCAGGAAATCTAGATGCCCCTGTACTTTCCCAAAAACACACTGGATAATAATATCCATATGCTTTGATCAAGATTATTTCCTAAACCTAAACCTTTGTCCCTCTTTTCACATTTCAAATCCCTATCCATACTATCCCTACCCATCCAACTAAAATGCCACCTCTTTCAGGAAGTCTTCCAAGAACACACCTGACATAATGACCTTGGTTTATAAAAACCCTAATGCCAGTATAAAATTATATATGTATATACATATCACTGTGTTGGTATCATATACAATACTAATATCTACTAAATTCCTATGTTTTATCTAAGTTTTGTAATATCCCTAGAGCCACGCACAATGATCCACATAGAATAGGTATTTTAAAAAGAGTTTGTGTATTATGTAGTATCATGTATGACTTTTTATAACCATGAAGTATTTGGGATTGTAAAGCATGATATACAGTTGAAGAAAAAAGGAGAGATTTGGAAATCGGGGTATCTCTCTGGTCATATGTGGAATGGATTTTGAAGGGAAACAAACAAAAAAATGTACCAATATAAACATCAGTCTGGAATGGCCTATCTGTTTTTCTTCTCTAGTACAAATTCTACTCATTCTTCATGGCTCATTTCAAGGCCCACTTCTTCCATGAAGCTATGAAGCCTTCCCTGAATACCTGAGCTAATCAACCATTGACCTATGAAGTAATTCATGATTACTGTAACTTACACTGGTCTTTCCTTTTTTAATGATGATCTTATATTTGTGTGTGTGTGTGTGTGTGTGTGTGTGTGTGTGTGTGTGTGTGTGTGATATGCCTCTCTCAGGGAAGTTTTGTGCAGATAAAATCAGATAATATATGTAAGGGTTATACAAGTTCCAACTATAATTATTCTTATTTACCAAAAAATATTGCAAATTCCTAAAAAGCCAGGACCATTTCTTCTCTTCTGCCATATTTGACAATCCCAAGAGGTTATTCTAATTTAGCACGATCATAGAAAGACTATCATCAATTAGGTTGTTCCTACACTGCAGCAGAAGTTCCATGCCTTCGTATGTGCTAGTTGGGTGCTATGGCAATTATAAATACTGTAGCCATTAGAAAAGTATACTCTTTGGGTGACAAGGAATGGTTAACTAAGTCTTAACACAGACTACATGAACTGTAATTGGAATCTGGGATACTTGAATTTAAATGTCTCAGACATTTGCTGTGTGACCCTGGGCAAGTCATCTAACTTCTCTCTTAAGACTTTGTAAGTCTTTTGCTTTCTCAATTCTAAAATGAGGGGGCTGAACTCAATGTCCCTTTGAGCTCCAACTCTACACTCCTGTCATGGGATGATCCCTATGCTCTCATCTCCTCCACTTTCCATCCCCCTTCATTACCACTATTAGTGAGATCCTTTGCCCCTCCTTCTTTACAAAAGGACACTTTCATGGAGGTGATAGACCAGGAAAATACTCGACTTACACCAGAAACAAGATTTTATTGTATGTTGGGGAAGTGTATAATTGATATGACTTACCCTGAGAGGCTCTCATTTAATGCCAAAATATAATCAGCCATACTGCAGTGAAAAATCATGATGGAAGTTTCTTTTACATAGCAGTATAGGGTGAAACATAACCAGGCGAGTCCCACTGGTCATTAAGAACTGTTCTGACTTCAGTGAGGTCATGTTAGGTCAATGTAGTTGCATATATTACTGACTCCCATATTCCAAGTAAGCATTATCTTCAAATCAGGACTAAAGCAGTCTCAAGGAATAGACTGGTAATACCATGGCTGAAGGCCTGGACTTATTATACAGCCATGAGCACTATTGGGGAAATCTATCTCTCCAAAGATAAGAGGAGGGAGCAGACATATGATTTGAAATGTTGATAAGCTATACTACTACATTCATTATGAATTATTCAAATATTATTATGAATTAATAATTCACACTATGAATTAATTTTACACCAATGTGAAAATGTAAGAGGCAAGATTGATAAACTGCCATCCCCTGGCTCCTGCCCATTAAGTGCCACATTCGTGAACACCTAATCCACCAACTCAGACAAACTCTGACCCCTCCTTGGAGTGTCTTACCATGCATGGGTCCAGAACCAGCATTTGAAAATGCTGCCTACCCTGACTTGGATCAATTTAACTTTGTGCTTGTGGTTGCTCAGGGGAGAGTTGTACAATTTTTCTTTGACCTTAATAAGAAATTACATCAGATTTAATCGTCTAGCAGTCTTCCCCTGTGACAGAAGTAAAAATTCAAATTAAATGACTGCTGTTCATCTCAGCAGATCTGTTCTGGTTGGGGATGACAGCCTTGCATTCAAAATCCCTTTCCATTTGGCCACAGAGAGAAAAGGATAAAGACGGATTGCTCCCACTCCACCATAGTCTGTTACTCTCCCTATGTGGCAAGGAACTGGTCAAGTGCAGGTGAACAGCTCCCAGATGGTTTTAGCAGATGGAAACTTCTTGAGAAAGATTTGGAAATTCTTCAAAAAAAGAACCTCAATCTTTCTTCATTCTTAAAAAAATAAAAAGGGACTATTTTATAAAGAAAACTTAGAACAGAATTTCAGGAAATTCATCAGGATTTATAGAAAGGATTTGTAAAGGCTAGATTGGAAGAAGATCTGAAACATACAGAGATATTCGAGAAACCCTGAATAAATGACAGATCATTCAGCATAAATTTAAAGGGGACATATGATATGTTCCATTTGAGTGATGGACACTTAAATTTTGGAATCTCAAACAGAATTCTGCAAAACCCCACTCCCTCAAACCTTCCCATGGAATCTTCCAAATGCCCAAACTTGGTTGTGGAATAGCACGGCCAATAACATGACTTCTCTTAAGATGAAAAACCCATTATTCAAACATCTCTTTCCTTGACATTTGGATGAGTAAAAATACTATTTACTCGAATGTTTATTTGCATGTAATGACATCATCTTCATCATCAACATCACTAGCATTATTATTGTTCCTGGGTTGTGACTGAAGTCTCTAAGACATAGAAAACTCATTAACATGGATATCACCTCCACTGATCCCTACTGGCCAATCTTTTTGTATTGTATAATGTGAGACAGTTGCCCAGGGTATGAAGTGGTTAAGTGATTTTTCATGAGGTTACGTAGCCAGAATGATTCCAAGGTCAGATTTGAACCCAAGTGTTCCTGACTCTAAGACCTGCCTACCATCTACAAAACCATGTTGTTCTCTCATTGCTGCATCATAGAAACACAGTCTATGGAGTTGGAAGGGACCCTTGGTGGTCATTCCATCCAGCTTCCCACATATTAAAGTTAAAATAAGTCTCTAGGGTAGTGCAGGAGTGAAAGAAAATAATTCACCTCCTCCTGGCTCTGGGAGAGCCCTTTTGTCCAGGCATCTAAGATGTAAGAGCTACCTGAAGTGGCTGGGGACGTTAGATCGGCATTCAGGCTGTCTGGAAGCACGTAGGTCCAGAGGACAGCACAATAAAGGCACGTATTCTATCAGTATTTTCCACTTTGCTCAAAATAATCCAGTGGTTCCAATTCCCCCCGTCTGTGAGATGAATATCTTCACGGTTACTTGAAAGAGATACGCTAGAATGGAAACTCCTCAGAGGAAAAGGGCTGTGTCTTTCATATGATCCATTCAGCACAAGGGACTCTGTAGGTAGAGAATAAATGGTAAACATCAATCTATCCGCCAGAGCAAAGGACATGCCCACACTCATTTTAAAGCTAGATTCATCTGTTACTTCACTTGGTAGTTGTGATTAGAGAGACAGAAAAATCAGAGGAAAGCACTGTTACATATTCAAACAGTCAACAGTCAGGTTTCAGATACCAATTATGCTTTCAAGCCTATTGATTGCACATTCATTCATTCATTCACTCACTCATTCATTCATTCATTCATTCCATTTATGAAGCCCCTGTGTGCTGACATGGTCCTTTATGAAGCTAACAGTCTAGGAGGGGAATGAAATACAAACATATCCACTATATTCAAAACCAAAGCTATGATTTTTTTACACTGAATATAAGCATCACAACTCATTTCCAGGAAGAGGAACAAAAGGTGTGGAGGAGGGTATGGAGGCAGATATGGTCTTGTTGGGAGAGATAGAAAACCCAGGACAGTAGCCCTCATAGGTGATAATCTGGGGTGGGGAAGCAGGCCATCTGTTAGTTTCCTATTTTAAAGAATAATTCATCCTAACTAGGTGTTAAGGTCAGTTTCTTCACTCTTGGTCTCTAACAAGCCTGACTGATAGACGGAGAGTAGCCATCACTATAGGAAGCAGATAGATATTTTGAGGAAGAGGGCTGAAAGAGGCCTTGAAGCAATCCGTCTCTCCCCTAACCTCAAAGAAAACAAGCATCATGAGACCTTAAGGTTCATTGAGTTTAGTTTACTCATTTCACATAGGAGAAAACTATGGCCTTGGATTGAGAAGGGATTTGTCTAAGGCTACAAAAGAAGGTTCATTCAATTCTTACTGAAATTGAGATGGAGCTGAGGCAGTAACAAAGACCAGATCCCAGAGACTCACAGACTGGCTAGAGCTAGAAGGGCCCTACTTTGGAGATCACTTTGTCTGTCCAACCTCCATTTTAGAGGGGATGAAATTGAAAGCCCAGAATTAGCATCAGAACAGGGTCTAGATTTCAGGTATTTTGGTTCTCAGTTCACCATCCTTCCATCCAAATTATGGATATCTGGACTTCTGAGATATGAGTATAGCTCACTATGGGAAACTGGCTTTTGCTAATCACCAGCCTCTAGCCTCATGATGCCAGATGAGCAGTTGAACACAAAGGATAGCTCCTCAGCCTTTCCTGATTACTTTCTGATATGTAGCAAAGCCATCTCCTCCAGGGTGAGAAAGGGCCTAGGCCTACTACTGAAGTCAGGGTGATGGGTGGGAGAGGCTTCAGACGGTTCCCACAATCACCTCACCAACGTGTCCTCTCTCCAAGCTTGGGCTGCCAGTTCCATTAGCACTGAAGGGGTCTGGGAGCCAAGGCTGGTCATTCTTCTCCAATTTTAGTCAACCCAGAGCTTAGCACTTGTCTGCCATAGCCGGGGTAACCCTTGTACCAGCTTTAAAGGCAACAGTTCATTTCTAAGATAGAAGAGTAGAAGTAGGGAGAAGATAAGCAGAGGTTTAGGGTGGTGAAGGTAGTTGGCTTCTTTAAATACAACTTTAGTCCAAGATCAAAACAACCAGGGAGTTCACTTTATTTTAACTTTTTACAAAATTAATTAACATTTATATTCTCATTCTCCCACCATTTTTCCTCCTGGGGTTGTAAACCCCTGTAATAAAAATACCTAATCAGGCACAACAAATTCCCACAATACTCAAATCCCAAAATGTGTTCCTCATTGTGCATATTGATCCATCAGGATCTCCCATCCCTCATCAGGAAGCCTGTCTTGTTCTTCATCCAAGATTTCAGTACTTCCAGTGTTTGGCACCAGGTCTGGCACATAATAGGCCCTTAATAAATGTTTATTGGTTGATATTGATTATTTGGTCCTCTAGAATAATGGTTCATCAGATCATTAATCGGATTTCTCAAGTCTTTCAAAAGTATTCACAATGATGTTATAGTATACATTTTTCTCTTTGGTCTGCTCATTTTATTCTGTATCAGTTCAATACACCTAAATTATTTTAAACCTAAAAACATCTCAAAATCATGTAATTTTCTTTTGTATCTGACTTTTTATTTTTGCTATCTATGCATCTGCTTCCCTCCACTTATTTTTTATTTTTTTTCTTTCCCTCTTTTTTTTAATGCTTTATTAACTTCTGTTTTACATCATTCATTTCTGCTAGATTTTGAGTTACAATTTTTCACCTCATTTTTCCCCTACCCACCATCCCAGAATAGCCACCCCACAAGATATTGCTTCCTACAATCTGCTCTCTCTCTCATATCTTCTCCCATACCCCCTTCGACTTTTCCATTAGAGCAAGGTGAATCTCTGTGCCCCAATGCCTGCACATCTTATCTCCCAATTACATGCAAAAGAGTATTAATAATAGTATTTATATATATTTGAAACATTTAATTTTAAGACCTCGAATTTCAGATCCATTCCCATCCTCCCTTGTCACCCATTCCCTCGAGGAAGATAAGTAATTCAGTATATGTTGTACATGTCTAGCTATGCAAAACATTACCATAGTAGATATATTGTGCAAGACTGCTTATAATTCCCTCTCACTCATCCCACCCCCCACCTGGTCCATTCCCTACTGTCCCTCTTCTATAGTGGGTACTTCCAACCTCCCCTCCCCCAAGAATGCCCTCCCATCCATCATCCCTCCTCTCATTCCCCTTCCCCCTATTCTGCTGCAGGTTGAGATATCCCATTTAGTATGTATGTCATTCTCTCCCAGAACCAAATTCAATGAGAATGTGGTTTTGCCTTTTTGCCTTCCTATTCTCCCCCTCCCCTGTAGCCACTTCCCCTTGCTTCTTCTACATGAGATAGTTTACCCTGCCCTGTCTCTCCCCTTCTCCTCTTGTCACTTTCCTCTCTCACCTCATAATTTCACCCCTTAAGTATCATCCCTTCCCAACAAATTCAACCTATGCCCTCTCTCCATGTATAACTGTAAACATATATACACACATTCACACATGTATGCATATGACCATACACCCTTCTTCCATTATTTTCATACCGAAAGAGGTTTCATCAGTCACTGTTATTGTTTTTCCATGTAGGAATGTAAATAGGTCAACTTTGGTAAGTTCCTTTTGATTTCTTTTCCCTGATTACCTTCTCAGGCACCTCTTGCTTCTTGTGTCTGGATGTCAAATTTTCTATTCAACTCTGGTTTTTTCTTCAAGAATGCTTGAAAGTCCTCTATTCCACTGAATGACCATATTTTCCCCTGAAACAAAATACTCAGTTTTGCTGGGTAGGTGACCCTTGGGTTCAGTCTCAGCTCTTTTGCCCTCTGGAATATCATATTCCATGCCCTTTGATCCCTCAGTATAGAAGCTGCCAGGTCCTGTGCTATTCTGATTGTGTTTCCACAATGTTGAAATTGTTTTTTCCTGGCTGCTTGTAGTATTTTCTCCTTGATCTGGGGATTCTGGAACCTGGCTATAATATTCCTGGGAGTTTTCTTTTTGGGATCTTTTTCAGGAGGTGATCTGTGGATTTTTTCAACCTCTATTTTGCCCACTGGGTCTAAAACATCAGGGCAATTTTCCTTGAGAATTTCTTGAAGGGTGATTTCTAGGTTCTTTCTTTGATCATGGCTTTCAGGTAGTCCCATAATTTTTAAATTGTCTCTCCTGGATCTATTTACTAGGTCAGTGGTTTTTCCCATGAGATATTTCACATTGCCTTCTATTCTTTCATTTGTTTGGATCTGCTTAACACCATCTTGATTTTTCATAAAGTCATTAGCTTCCATTTGCTCCAGTCAAACTCTGAAGGAATGAATCTCCTCAGTGAGCTTTTGAGATTCTTTTTTCATCTGGCAAATTCGGCATTTTAAGGCATTTTTCTCCTCATTGCCCTTTTGGGCCTCCTTTGCCATTTGAGTTAGTCTATTTTTTAAGGTGTTGTTTTCCTCAGTCAGGCTGTTGACCCTCATTTCATACTTTACCTGCATCCTTCTCATTTCTCTTCCCAATTTTCCTCCACCTCTCTTATTTGATTTTTAAAGTCCTTCTTAAGGTCCTCTATGGCCTGTAACCCACTCATATTTTCCTTTGGAGCTTTTGGAGCAGGATTTCTGACCTCACAGTTCTCCTCCTGTTCTATGCTTTGATCCTCTTTGCCCGCAAAATAGAAGTCTAATGTTGCATTTTTCTGTTTATTTTGTTTCCTTTGCCTTGGCATGTTGCCACTTAATTACTTGACTTTTGGGCCTGTTGCCAGAGTAGGACTCTGCCACCAGACAGGGGAGCTTCCGTCCCGAATGTGTGGGGGGACAACTTCCATTTCTGGCAAGCTAGATACCCACCCCACGACCTCCACCCCAGACCACAATCCAGATCCAGGGAGGTTAAAGCAAGAACGATTGCCCCCCCCCCCCGCCAAGACTGATCACTGGATCTCCCTACAGTTCGCAGGCCAGAAGCTGGAGCTGCCACTGAAAACTACAAAATGGAGTGTCTCCTCAGCGGCTTCTAAGCCCCCAGGGGAGGAAGCTGATACGTTCCCCAAATACTGGTCCCAAAGTCCATAGGGCACTAACCTCTCACTTTGTCCTAGGCATGTCTGTGTTGATAATTCTGGAATTGCCACAGCTGCTGGTGTTCTGGGGTTCCTCCAGCTGGCTGCTGGCCCAGCCTCCCTGGGGCTAAAACCGTGGCTCAGGTGGACCTGGGCTCAGCTCTCCACTTGCTGCACTGCCGGCTCCTGGACCGCTGAGCTGGTCCTTCCTGCAGGGCTGCTGGGCTGTCCTCAGTGGGAGGTTAGATTCTCTGTGTCGTTCTGTGGGTGCTGGGGCTCCAGAAGTTGTTCAGAGTCCCCTTTTACATAGTTTGGAGGTGATCTTGTGGGGAGAGCCTTGGACTTGCTGTTTCTTCTCCACCATCTTGGCTCCGCCCTCCGATCCTTCCCTCCACTTATATGAATAATATGTAATGGCCTCCATGCTCATATATACCATATGTCTAAATAGTAATATTCAACATTAGGTAAAAATCCAATGTGAGCTTGAAATCATGTCAAATGTTCAATATTCATTATATAAACAAAAGAGACCCTAGTCCCCACCACTACCACCAACCCCAAGACACACATTGTCCAAAGGCAAATAGTTTATACTAGGTCAGTCAAGAGCCATTGGGAAATTAAAGGGATGTTCACACAGATAACAGAATGAAATTTCTTGATATTTTGAACACAAACAAAATGAGCTTTCTGATGTTCAGTTGAGAACATAGCCAGTCTTTGATTATTGTCCATCACAGAAGAGATATTTGCGGGTGGGGAAGTTTTCCATAAAACACCCTACCCTGATGACTCATCATTGGGTAAAGCTGATCTGGGCTTCCTGAAGGCTGTTTCAGGAGATTGTAAGTTCTGGTGAGTTCTATCATAAAAGAGAGGTCTAGAGAATTGTTTCAGCTACTCTCTGAGGATTGCCTATGTAAGTCTGGTTAGCCAAAGTGGATGAGTACAATTGTCAAAAAGTCAAGAAGACCCAGAAGGAAATCAAGAAAGCCATAATGCTGAGCAGGATGCCCAGGCTCAAGAAATAATTCATGAAGTCCCATGCCAAGAATCACAAAATGATAGACAAAATGAATAGGAAATCTGTTGTTCCTTCTAAGAAAATGAAGAAACCAATTATTGTCCATGCTAAGATGGTAAAGGCATCGAAGTCCAAAAAACCTACTCCATTTAAGCCCAAAGCCAAGTCTGCTGCCCAGAAGAAATTAATTTGAGGTTCTTTCCCCCCAACAAACTTCTCTGCAACTTCTTTATGATGAATGATTTGACCATGCTAATTCATGAAACAATGACAAGTATGAAATGGCTTCCAGTCTAGCCCGATTCTCTCATATTCATGTAGTTACACTGGAGGGTGGTAGGAAAGTGGGAACAGAGGGCTAAGAATTACCCAGATTTTAGGCTAATTCTCAATCTTAATTTAACCAGTGAAACTCTAAATTTGAGATCCTTGTCTAATGATCAATGAACATACTAATGGAAGAACTGAATGATATCAATATTAACATCTTTCTAGAAATGAAAACCAAAGGTATAAACAAGTGGTAGGGAAATGGAGGGTGTCTAATGGCTTCTCTTTTAGTGGTAAATAAAGGATTTAACTAAGTTGGCTTTATGGCAACTCCAATGAAAATAGAAACATCATTTCATAAGGGACTTGGTCATCTTACTTTGAGAGTGGTGAATTATGTGCACAAGTGAAAAAAAAAAAGACCTCCATGAAAATAATTGCAGTTTTATGTGAATTAGTTGCAGGGATAAGAAAGTAAAGGAATTCTACAGAGTCTGATAAGACCCTCAAATTAACATTTGCTTTCATTCTTTACAATGTTAATCCAAAGGTGGTCATGTGAAAGTGGTGGAAAATATATTGGAAACTATATTTCTGTATTAAGGAATAAAAGAAATCAAAGTTTTATAATAAAAATGGACCCCTTAAGCCAATATAACATGAATTCTTTCTCCAAGAAGAGATTTGGAATCCACTGAGCATGCTGAATGCTAAATAACATCACATATACAGACAATGAAACTGACCATAGGTTATATCTTAACAGACAGGAAAGAACTAATTATTTATTTGAGCACCATATCAGAATCAGCTGTATTATGTATAGTTGAACCATTAATTTGTTAGAGAAAGCACAAACATTAATAAAAATAGGAGAAAGATGAGAAAATAAATACATAGTTAAGACCATTCCAACTTAATTTGTTTTAAAAAGTTACAATTGTCAAAATATAGGAAATAGGTAAAGGAACAGACGTCTATACAAATTTAAAGTATTTCTTGCTGGCATAAATGATTTGACACAATAGCCTACAAGAACCTAGGAACCACCTTAGCTATCAAATACTTGATCTTGAACAACAGAGAGATATGGTTGGCAAGTATAACACCATTTACAAACATATTCCACTACAGAAAATAAAGTCCTTTTGGAGGAAGACACAGAACAGTGAATAGAGAGAAAACTTCAGAGTCAGAAAGAACAGATACATCCTGACTGAGTGACCCTGGTCAAATCACTTAACCTCTCCATGCCCCAAGCAAACAATTTGCATTGATGGTAGGAGTTTCTTCTGTGACTTTTCCCTATATCAATGAAATTATGGGTGTAATCCAGAAATGAAGGAAAGAAGGAAGGGACAGATGGAGGGAGGGAGGGAGAGAGGAAGGAAGAAATGAAGGAAGGAAGGACAGAAGGAAGAAAGAAAGAAAGAAGAAAAAGAAAGGAAATTAAAGAAAGAAGGAAGGAAGGAAGGAAGGAAGAGAGGAAGGAAAGGAGGAAGGAAGGAAGAAAAAAGGAAAGAAATGGCCAAAAGAAAATCAGTACAAGACCAATTGAGCTAAATTACCCTAAGAAAATTTAAGGAAAAAATTAAAAAGAAGACAAAAAATAAATGAAAAATAGAAAATATCTGTCAGTGCTTCCATAACAAAGTATTATCTTCACAAGTGATAACGGAATTTTTATATTTTAACTCTACTATCACACCAGAAAGTGGAAATGGCAATAAAGAAACAGTGACAGGAAGAGAATAGATCAGATATACAATAATACAATAATACAATCAGATATACAATAATACAATAGATCAGATATACATAGAAGGCATCTCTGCTGGAGATGACAAAATTTTGAAGGTGGTGAGGGAATGATTTTTCGAGATATCTGAAAGAAAAATGCTGAAATTTTGAAAAAAAAGATGAATACTACTTCTACTGAGAAAGGACTATTGAGAGAACATTATGATTCACACACACAACAACTGACTTAGATGCCTACTTTCTCACTACTACAATAAACTTCATAGGAATGGTACATACATTAACAGAATTTTTAATGAAAAAGAGAGGAGATGACCAATACAATGAATACAGAGAAGCAGGGAAATATCTACACAAACTGATACAGTGAAGTTAGCAGAGCCAAAAAGACAATATATACAATCACTGTAACAATATAAATGGAAACACTCAGAGAAAACAAAATTACAAAAAAAAATTATAAAGAAATATAAAAAAAATACAGTTCCAAAGAAAAGGTATCAGAAAATACCCCACACTTCACTATAGAAGGAGATCCACAAGTGTGGTACATTGCAGCATTTTCAGACTTTTTTGATGTATTGATTACTTTTGCTGATTTTTTTTCTTTTTTTGGTCTTTAAAATCGTTCTTTGTTATACAGGATAAGTTTCTGGAAAGAGGAAGGAGGAGAGATACTAGAGAAAATATTGGTGATAAAGAAAAATAAAAGATGTCAATAAAATTTAGTTTCAAAAAAAGAAAATGAGAGGGGAACAGGTAGGCTTTCATAATATTTTACAACATGCCACCTCTTTACCACCACACAATTGACTAAAAAGCAGGAAAAATACAAAATCCTTCAATGTATATTGCTTATCTATATGAAGTATTTAATTTGGTTAGGATCATAACTCACAATTATATTGCTTTTCAAGGTTTCTAAAGTACTTTACATATATTATCAATGCAGTCTTAGAGGTTCTTTACTGACATTTCCCATTCATATAGCATGATCTCAAATCCCTTTAATAGATGTAAAGGCATAGATATAACTTTGTTCAACATCCCCTAATTATTCACCTTGAGTTAGTCATAGAATATGGAGATTTTTGATTCTTCAGGGTGTTTTCCACTGGTATAAAAGATGTCTAATACAGAAACCAAATGGAAGAGGGTATTCTCTAGAGTTCATGTAAACTTCTAATGTTCCTTTTTGTAGATACCCATGATGCGGATATCATCATGTCTTAAAAACACTGCAGAGTCTTCTAAATGGGATTCAAAACCACTCTGAATAGTTTGGTCCAAAAATCAATGCAGGAATAGCCAAATAGATTAAGAAGGCCTCTTGTTCAGATTGGGGTATACAGTTGTATGGACAGTCCATTGGGTTTGCCCATCAGTACATATACCTTTGATAGCTATTACAGATGACGAATGAACTGGTTTCAGAACTAAAGAGATAAAAGGGAGAAGACTGCATTGTATCTTGGAAACTTCACATCACTTTCAAAGACCCCTATGCTTCTCTCTGAAAGAGAATCTTATCTTTTGAACATCAATAGTCTTCCAATGATGTTATTTGTCTATAAATCTTGGAATACCACTTTCTCTGAAGCACTGTATTTGGGGGTCACTCAAAGGTCAATGGAGAGATGTGGTGAAGACAAATAGACTGCCACATATTACCAACAATCAACTGCATGGGAAAAACCCTCATTAGCTATGGTCAAGTTTAAAGCACTGTTGTCATCATCAATTAAAAACCATGACCCCAGTTATGCCCCATGCCAGACCATAGCAATTGACCTGTTAATTCCAAAGTGAAAAAGAACATTTTATTAAAATTATAGAGTAAAGTAAGTAACAAGAATTGAAACTTGAAATAAACATTCTTTTTATTCACACACAAGTGGTTCCTTTTTTTCCATGTGTCTAGAAGAGTCATCTGCAGTGAGGTAGTATATGAATAAAACACTAGGGCTAGAGTCAGGAAGATCTGAGTTCAAATCCATTCACAGACATTTACTTGCTATGTGACCCTAGACAAGTCACTTAACCTCTGTTTGCTTCATTTTCTTCAGCTGTAAGATGGGGTTAATAATAGCATTACCTCCCAAGGTTGTTGTGAGGATAAAATGGGATAATAGTTGTAAATTCCTTAGCACAGGACCTGGCACATGGTTGGCCTTTCATAAACAATCATTTTCTTTCTTCATCTCTCTCTGTCTCTAACAGAGGGCAAGAAGGATCTACTCACATGACTGTTGTTATGAATAACCTCTTCCTAATTAGTTTCCACCTTACTCTTGGCACAAAATGCTAAAGAGGAATGATTTCTCAGAGCTAGATCTACTCTGAAGCCACTTGTCACATTTCTCCCATCCCTCATCATAGTCTATATGGAATTCTAGCACCCAGGATATTCTGGCCATGGCAGTTACTTTCTCTCCATACCACTGCCTTTTTTTTCCTACTTCAGTCTCCCCTGCTGCCTCTGTCTTATGTTGCCCATGCCAAACTCTGATGTCAGATTTCCAAAGTGTTTTTTTTAACTTCCCTTGCTATCAAGTCTTCGCCTCCAAGCAAACCCTGCACTGAATGATGTTACCATGTAAGAGACCCACATATAGCCTCCTTGGGAATGTAAGGAAAAGGCTTTCTCTCAATGAGTAAAGCTCCCTCAGCTCAAGCATTGTGGGAAATAAAAACCCATGAACATGACCTCTACTTGTGCAAGAATCAACAATCAACATAGAAAGCATTATCAAAGAGATGTTCTGCTACAGAAAGAGGGGAGTTGACCATGTGTAGACTGATCTATAGATCACAGATTGTCTGCTAACCTGATGCCGACATAGTCACATGAGATTTGTAGGGGCGTGTTGGGGGGACCCCCTATGGAGGATTTATAAGATAAGAAGAATAAGTTGTGCAAGATAAGCAGATTTTGATGGGTCAAGACCTGCTCTGCTGGAAGAAGTGCTTACATTGAGGAAGTCATAAGGCTCCCCTGAAACACTGAAGTATGATGAGGGGCTCCAGGGATTTGTCTTTTAAAATAATTTAGTCCTCGTTTTTCCAGTGTCTAGCATATGAGTCAAAGATTGCTTTTTTAAAAATACCAGTGTGCCTTTTTATTGTTGAAATGTTACATTATTCAGCCTGTGCCTTTGCAATGGGATATTACTCATAGGTCTAATTTCTTTGTCCTTTGCTGTGTCATTAATGTGTGTTCTCTATGGGGGTTTCATTTTGGAAGTCATTTTCCATAATATTGTCAAAAGTCTTATTTTATAAATGTGAGATAATTGGTAACAGTGCTTCTTGAAATCAAAATACTCTTCCTGCCTGAGAAATGCCATTTCTGGATGTTAGTACAAGAGTATGACCCAGTGGTCACCAGAGCTCCATCAACTCTAGTTCTGATAGAATTCATTCTTCACAGGAAAGAAAAAGGACTCTAGTGGAGCCTACAGAGAAGAGGACACAATAGGGCCATATTGATTGAGTTTGGTCAAGTTTTTGGCTCAGTCAATGTATGTGTGCTTGTTGAATATCTACTGTTCTTCTGACTTTGTCCTCACTGCCAATGGTTTGAGAGATGAGATACAAAGAAGGATTAAACATAGGGCCTCCCCATAAGAAGTTTACAATTGAGTTGTGGATATAAAATTAATAGACCCTCTTGTATGGTTTCTTGTCTATGTATTATGTTGTTAGGTCTATATGTCATTCACATATCTAAGTCCAGAAGGTTGGCCAGTAGGTAAGGATTTTTTTTTTAAATCATTGCAACCAATGAAGGTCATCTACCAAAGCATGAAAGGGTTGTGTTGGGAACCTATAGAAGCAAGTACTCACATGGATGATATCAGAGTCAATAGAAAAATAATGGGGACACAATTCTTAAATTCTTTTAAAATTCTTATAAATGTTCAAGTGTAAATTTCTTAAGAGAAAGTGATTTTTAAAAATGGAGTCCCTAATATGTTAAACATTGTAGGGGATATCAAGATTGTGGTGGAACTGAATGGAATTTCACCTTTTCTGATGTAAGGGAATTGTTTCCTATTTTAGTTCCTCAGACATTTATTGCTAGCCCAGGGGAGATATCCTCAACCTCTCCCTCTGGTGAAGAAGAACTATTCTCCCTCCTCACTGGTGTAAAAGCTCCTTGGGGTAAAAGACTTTTCATTTTTGTCTTTTGCATTAGGGTAGAAAAAGCACTGGCTCTGGAGTAAGAGGATCTGGATTCAAATCCTGTCACTTACTAGCTTGTGTAATATTGTAATATTAATCTCCATGAGCTTCAGTCACCTCACCTCATCAGTAAACCTGAGAGGGTCGACCAGATGGTCTCTGACATTCCTTCTGGTTCTAGATTAAGGGTTCTAGAATTGTGTGTGTATGAGATAGACTCCTTTGACACTGTCAAGAAAACTATATAACACGACACCATCCCATGAGGAGCTTACAATTCAGTTGAGATGAAAAGTATTTTTATAGTTCATTGAAACCTATGCAATCCTTCTTATAAAGATATTTTAATGCATAAAATAAAACACATAGAATTATAGAGGAAAGCAAAGGGTAACCAAAATAAAGATACAATCCCCCACCTAAATTCAAGTTAATAGATCCCTTGAAATCTACCCATGAGCTCCTTGGAAGTCTGTGGGCCCCAGTCTGTGGAACCAAGGCTCGTGATGCTTAGTACTAAGGGTGCCTGCTGCAGAATTCCTACCTAATACATGTGAATTGAATAAGCAAGTCAAATGTGTCCAACCCTTAGCCCAAGGTCCTAAGCCCCAGGTGTAATTATAAGAAGTTTGGGTTTTTTTTCAGGTTTTGCTCATATGTATTATAGCAAAGACACACAGCTTCAAATCTAGTACTTTCTAAACCTTTGAAGTTTTTCCCTTTGTTGATTTTGACAGTTACAGGAAAAAAAATATATTCATGTAAACCTGAACTAAAGAAAGAGAAACCACCAGCAGCGTTCCAAGAATGTTAAGGGATTGTCCAACCCACCAAAAGCCACAAAAATCAAACAATCAGGACAGACCCTTTGCCCTGGATTCGACCTCTTGTCCAAGCCCATTTTTCTCCTTTGTTCCCTTGCCCAAGGGGGTGACTTAAGACACAGTATCATTTGGGCGTTTTCATGCTCTCTCCTTGCTGGCCTGGCTTTTTCCAAGTTTCTAGTGAAACATTCTTTCCCAGCTGACACATATTAAAAATTTAAAGGCCTGCTCTTTTGAACAGTGATCAAAATTAAGCTATTACCCACTCAGGGATATTTACATAGAGCTGCCCTACAGCTGCTTAACAGGATTTTCCAACTAAACATTTCTTTTGACCCTCCTGTGTCATTAGCCAATACCAGACTATTGGGTTACTGCATGAGGGTGGGTTTTCTTTATTCCTTTCTTTTCTGTACATATGATAAACGGCCACTGGGAATTATTTACCAAGTAAATAATATAATTCTTTTAGTCTTCCAGAGCCTGCTGCAGTTATAGGAGACGTGCTAATTACTTTTAGATCCTGCTACATGCAATTTGCAAATAAACTGCAGAAAGTAGAAACATGTAATTAGTAATTACCATGGCATGTAGAGATGCTGCACTTGTGAAGTCAGTCTATATGCCTGAAATCTGAAAAAAAAAGATGAATTGAGCTGGGTAGACATAGTGTCTGGTACACTTCACTCCAAGGCCATTGCCAAGGGTTTTATTAGGGAATCGGTTCCTTAAAAGAACCTATAGCCAACATTGCAAATCCAGGGGACTTCTCATTTCTGACTTTTCAGGTGGTAACTAGGAGATGAGAGAAGATCAAGAAAATGGCAAAAGTTAAGTCATATGATTGTGCAGAAATCATGTGCTCCCCACCCATTACAGATGAGGAAACTGAGACCCAGAGGAGGACAGTGACAAGCCCAAGGACATACAGGTCATATGTAATTGAGGCAAGCTTTGAATTCAAATGCCACCATTCCAGGTTGGTGACCACAGGACGACTAAGTGTCTCAAAGTCTTAGTACAAGTTCAAATGGTCACCTTCTCTCATTATACATCTAAAGGAGGTTACTCTGCTGAGTTAGAAAGTCATCTTTCTAACTTGTTGGGTCTATATGAATCTTTGTCCAAATGATTTTGTTATATTCTCTGGAAAGAAAAAAAAATATTTTTTTGCTTTTTTTTTTTTTAAGGCAATTTGGATTAAGTGACTTGCCCAAGGTCACACAGCTAGTTTTTTTGTGTTAGTGTCTGAGGCTGGCTTTGAACTCAGGTCCTCCTGACTCCAGGGCTGATGCTCTATTCACTTTACCACCTAGCCACCCCCAAGAAAAAAAGATTTTGATGGAATTGACTGGTAGATTTTGACTTTTTTGTAGATTCTTAGAATTTTGGAGTTGCAAGACTTTGAACTTATTTTGTATTATTTATTTACTTGGCTGGTAAGTAAACCAAGGTCCAAAAAAGTAAAAGCACATGCTGAAATTACACTGTGGTATTGAGACTTTAACTGCAACATCACCAAATTACCAAATCTCAGATTTAGAAACAATCTCCAAAGTCATGCGGTCCAACCGGAAACATGAGAAAATCCATATTAAAACATTCACAACAAAACTAATGTTTTTCTAATAGTCCTCTACAGCCTTAATGAAAGTATCTTTTGAAAAACTCCATTTTTGGAGTTTGAAAAACTCCATTTATACCATACCACTAGATGATGGAGACTATAGGAGGACAAAGAAACCATAGAGAATTCCCTAACTTAAAATCTCAGGGAATTCTAAATATATATGTATGTATGTATGTACGTATATATATACATATACATATATACACATATATATACACACACACATGCATGCACACACACACACATACATATATATATATATATATATATATATATATATATATATAATATTTCTGGGACTCATTATTGCTGGTAGAGGATCATTCCCAGTTTAGGCCCTGTCTAAATTCCCAAAGAGAAGAGATAAAGATATTTGATTAGAAAGCCGCAAGCTTGAGTGAGCCAGGATTGCGAAGTTTAATTTGTTGGGTGTGGGGGAGGGAATCAGTAAAGGATTCTGTACGTCTTTATGTCTGCCCAGTGAACTCTTGATAGGGAGACAAATGGCTCAGGGAGCTGAATTTGAATGACCACTCACATCAAGTCTTAAAACTCCCCCACTCTCATGCTAGCATTTCCTATTCCACTGCTGAAAGGGTGAGATACAGAGAAGTGTGTCTATTTTGTAAGATTCCTTTAGTTTTGAAGAATAATCAGTGTGGCAGCAAAATCTGTCTACTTTCAGTTTCATAAGGCTCAGAGAGGAAAAGAAGACATGAAGAGTTTGTGATCTGGGTGGTGGAAGGAGTACCCACTGAGATGAAATCTTGGCTCTGTCAGAGTATCTACAAGCTGCTAATAGCAGGATTGTCGAAGGATTATGCCTCAGAGTGAAATGGCTAATTGGGGATCATGGTCTTGTTTACAAAATGGCAGCCTTGTTCACTGGAAATTGTGTCATTGGCTACCATTTTTTACCCTATGTGAAAAGGAGTCTTTGCTCTGCAAAATGTAAAATGGGATCATGAAAATTTAATCGTGGCCTTGGAAATTAGACCCAGAAAAGACCCATTAGGGCATCTAGTCCACTCTCCAAGGGCCAGTTTGGGATTCTTTCATATAACATATTTTCTATTACTTAGCTCAGTCTAGCTTTAAATATCTCTAGGGATGGAGCCACCACCATCTTCTGTGGAATACTATTTCACAATCTAATAGATCTTACTTTCGGGAATTTCTCCCTTTTATTTAGTCTGTTTTCCTTTTAATTTCATTTCTGCTTCCTCTCTATGACCAGACCCAACTACTCACTCATTTCCCCACTCATAATATTCATACCTTTCAGCCATCAAAAGCCAACAATCTTCACTGGTTGTTCCTTAGCCAGGCAATTCTCAGTAATAACAATGAGTTTGTTTTCTGCTAAACTTTGAATCCCTGTTCCATGAAACTTCTGTCTTCTTCCTTCAGTGCTCAGTATCCTCATTTCTCTTTTCTCTTTATCCTTTCCTTACTTGCCTTCAGATTTTTTCTTCCTAGTGAGGGACCACAGCACAGAATCATGGAAAATATTGATATAGATATAAAATACCTGGGGTCTATTCTCAGGTCTGCCCCTTCCTTATTGGCTGAGTAACTGTGGGTAAATCAGTTAATGTCGCCAGGGTTTTAATCCCTTATCCCCAAAAGAAAGCAAACACACACACACACACACACACACACACACACACACACACACACACACACACACCCCCCCCCCCCAAAGAAAAACATCCAAGGAACTAGGGCTAAATTATCCCTGCATTCCTTCCTAGTTCTGATACGCTACATCTGAAAATGTCTTTTGGGGATGTCTTAATCTGTGATTTTATCAGGGTACGGAACAATTACTACCAGTAAAGATCTGAAATTGGTCTGTGACTTTTAGTCACAGAGGGCATTAAGTGGTTAGGAGTCTTCAGGGTCAAACTGAAGTATGTTTCAGAGGCATGTCTTGAACTTAGGTCTTTTTTGGTCTTCCTGACTCACCCAGGATAGAAATAGAGAGGCCACTCATAACTAATCCTACTACTAATTAGCAGAGAACCTTAAACTACTCCATTTTTTACCTGGACCAGTTCAACCAGCCTTAGGCAACTAGTTGGTTTTTAGATTGCAAGCTCCATGACGGCAGGACTATCTTTCTTTTTCATATTAGTATTCTCAGGCACAGTGCCTGGCACAAAGTAGGTGCTTAATAGGTGTGTATTGTCTTGCATTGCATTGATATACCACCCCCATTCTTAAGGCTCATTATTTTAATGGTAGGCTTAGTGTGTATGCTTGATTTATCTATCCCGTTGCAGTTCAGAAACTCCCAAATTTGAGAGATTTGCCCGTTTCAACCTCCCTGGATGCAACAATTACTGGCATGTTACCATGGCAAGTTGTCACTTGGGATAATTTCTTCTTCTTCTTCTTCTTCTTCTTCTTCTTCTTCTTCTTCTTCTTCTTCTTCTTCTTCTTCTTCTTCTTCTTCTTCTTCTTCTTCTCCTCCTCCTCCTCCTCCTCCTCCTCCTCCTCCTCCTTCTTCTCCTTTTCCTCCTCCTCCTCCTCCTCCTCCTCTTCCTCCTCCTCCTCCTCCTCCTCCTCCTCCTTCTTCTTCTTCTTCCTCTTCTTCTCCTTCTTCTTCTCCTTCTTCTTCTTCTTCTTCTTCTTCTTCTTCTTCTTCTTCTTCTTCTTCTTCTTCTTCTTCTTCTTCTTCTTCTTCTTCCTACTACTACTACTAAACATAAACACTTAACTTGTTGACTTTTTCCACAGCTTTTTTCCTTCCTCCAAGAACCTCTCCCTATAGAGAACTTGGAACAGGGTCTCTCTCAGAACTGGAAGTCAGAACACCCAGGACCTTTCCTCTCCCAAGCTCTTACCAACTCCATACTTCATATAGGCTTGTAGCATCAGAGAATTGAACAGTCATTCTCTACTGATGAAGACAGTCTTATGCAAATAGAATTGAAGCCAGGTCACATTAATAAAATGCCTTAAGATAAAGAAAGACATTTTTTTTTGCTCTGGAGACAAGGAATTGTCATCATTATTTTACAGCTGAGGAAATTGAGTCTCAAAGAAATTAAATCACTTGCCGTGGTAACAGGTATCTGAGACATCATTTGAGCCCAGGTCAGCTGAAGGCAAATCCATTGGTTTTTCTGCCCATCTATACTGCATCTCCACCTTGGAGCAATGTCCCAAGCGGGCAAGATAAATTTTTAAAGCTTTGATTTCTGAAATCGAGGACAAAGTGAATTTCCAGGCTCTTTACTTTGAACACAAATTCTTGCTTCTGGCTTTATTATACTTACTTTGCTCAGCTATGTTTTACTCTAAGTTTAGAGAAAAAGATAGAAATAGTATTTCAGTCAGCATGACAGTAGTTTTTACAATGTGAAGTGATAGATAAGGCATCACCAACATGATGTCCTGCCTTCTTGTGGAAGGTATTACCTGGATGCCCAGCTGAATGCAAACCAAACTACCATTTGACAGTTAAGGGGCTATGGAGCATGGCCTTAGACTCAAAATAAATATGGGGACCACTATTCCATCTAGAAGAAGCCCAGATAGATATATGTTAACTGTTTAAAATGTAGTGTTAACTGTTTTGTTGTATTTTTTATTTGTTTTGTTGAATATTTCCAAATTATCTTTTAATCTGGTTCTGACCACCCTTGATAGTGTTGCTAGTGGTCAGTGTGTTTGACCCCTTTGTTATTGAGGGCACAGAAGAAGCCAAAGATGACCCCTTGCCACCCAGAAGCTTATAGTTTAGTTGGGGATTAAAGGTTAATTAACATGCATAAAACAAAGTATGTTTTACAATTGCTTCAACATTGTTACCAAATGTAACATTCTATCTTCATTATTATAATATATTATAATGATCCTTTCAATTCTAGCATAAAAGAGAGCTTATAAATACGGGCTACATTACATGTACCTAGAGGGAGGGAGATAAAAGTTCCATTGTAATCTTTCTTGCTAATACTATTCTGGAATGCTAGGTTCAGTCTGGGGCACCATATTTTGGGAAGTACATTGACAGACTGGAGTGCATACAGACTAATGATAACAACAGTTACTATTATACTATAATAATTATCATGTTTAAGGTTTGCAAAGTATTTTAAAACTATGATTTCATTTTATCCTTATGACAAAGCCAGGGGGTAGATGCTACTCCTATCCCCATTTTGTAGCTGGGGAAACTGATGCAGATAGGTTAAATGATGTGTGCAGGGTCATATAACTATAACGTGTGTGTGTGTGTGTGTGTGTGTGTGTGTGTGTGTGTGTGTGCTGACCATTTGCAACACTATCACACACAGGTGGTCAGAACCAGATTAAAAGATAATTTGGAAAAATTCAACAAAAAATAAAACTCCAATAAAACATAAATAACATTACATTTTTAAACTAAGTCAACATACAGCTATCTGGGTTCCTTACAGATGGAGTAGTGGCCCCCATTTTTATTTGAGTCTAACACCATGCTCTATAGCCCCTTAGCTCAAATGGTTGTTTGGTTTATATTCAGCTGGGCATCCAGGTTAATATCTTCCATAAGAAGGCAGAACATCATATTAGTACACACACACACACACACACACGCATACACACACATTGGTACACTCACATACATATACAATTTATGCACATAAAATATACACATATAAGTATAGTAATATAAGTATCTGAGGCCAGATTTTAAGGCAGGTCTTTCTGATTCCAGGTCTGGTGCTCCATTTACTACAATGCCATAGTGAAATGGGAATAGGCAGTGATTTGAAATCCTTGAGTTCAAATCCTTCCTCAAGCATTTACCAGCTGTATTATCCTTGGCAAGTTATTTAATCTCTATGTATCTCCTAGCTTTCTTGTTTATAAAATGAGAAAGTTGGACTAACTGATAGCCAAGATCCCTCACCTTTAAATCTATGATCCTTTGGTCTAAATAAGACCCCCAAATAGATAAGGAGATTCAAACAAATGTCCTGTGAGTATCAGTTTAAGGACATGAGATCTTTAGCTTGGAGAAGAGAGGAGATTCGGAGTGAGATGTGATAGCTCCTTTCAGGTGCTACAGAGGGTCATGGAAAGACATGAAAGGTCAGACTTCCTCTGTTTGGCCCAGAAAGCACAACTGAGACCAGTGAGTTAAAGTCTTTTTTTTTTTTTTTGAGTTAAAGTCTTAAGAAAGATTTCAAGACAAAGAAAAATTTCCCAACAGTGAGTGCTATCTATGGAAAAATGGAGTGGGTGGTAGGCTGCCTCCAGAGATGGTGCATTTCTTGCCACTGAAAGTCTTCAAGGAGTGACCATATAGTCACAATAATAACTGAACAGTTGTTGTTCCATTGTGCCCCCTCTCCACTGTCTCTCCTCTCTGTCTTTGTCTCTGTCTTTCTCCTTTGATCATTCTCTCTATCTCTTTTGGTCTGTGTCTGTTGCTCTGCCTATGTCTCCGTTTCCCTGCCACTTTGCCTCTGTCCTCTGTTTCTGTTTCTGTCTCTCTGTCTCTTTCTGTCTCTTTTTCTCTGTTTAATCAGCATGAGCAAGTGATCCTTCTACCAACAAATCACAACCGGTTTCTGCCTGAGGAGATGTTATTGGTAAATCACCAAGATTGAAAAATACACGCACACATGTATATGTTTTGTATGTTTATATATGTATATATATATAAATATGTCGTTGTATCTATACATATACATAGTGTATGTATGCATATACACAGATATGTACATATGTATACAATACATAGATGTATATGTATACATAGATGTGCATATTTGTATGTGCATATATGCATGTGTTGTTTATAGATGTATGTATGTATATATATGTATATGTGTATATATATGTATATGTGTATATATATGTATGTATGTATATATATGTATATGTGTATATATATGTGTGTATATATATATATATATATATATATATATATATATATATATATATATATCCTGATGACCAGCCTTCTGAGAATGAGCCACTCTGAGCTTACCTAGATTGGCTTTTTGCCAAGAAACATATAGACCAATCCTGGGCTTGTACTCACAGTCTTTCCATCTTGGCAGGATTTATCAATCAATCCATAAAAAGATATATTGAGCACTTAAAATATGCCAAGAATTGTGCTAAGAATAGGGGGTATAAAGAGGGGGGAAACAAGCAAAAAAATCAAAGCAAAGAAAAATTCTTGCCTTCAGGGCGATTTCATTCTAATGGAGGAGACAATATAAATAATTAGATCCACATAGTGTATATGTGGAGGGAAGGTAGTCTGAGGTAAGTCTGGTAGTCTGAGAAGGGAAGGCACTCATGACTGGGGAGATCAGGAAAGACCTCTTATAGAAGGTGTGACTTGGGATGGCTCTTAAAGGAATGCAGAGATTTTAAATGGTGGAGGTGAGAAGGGAGTCTACTTCAGGCATGGGATGGCAGCCAGGCCAAAGGCATGGGGAGAGAGAGAGAGAGTGCCATGTGGAATGATGAATGTGCTGTTATGGTGGAATCAGAGAGTGTAAGGCAGGGAGTAGTGTTGGAAAAGATTGGAAAAAGGTAAGAATATTATGATTTGATTTAAGCAAAACAATTTAATCTTAGTGAGAATTAGGAGCTACCAGAATATAATGAATGGATATGGAAAGGGAGGAGTATTATATGGTCATGCTTACACTTAGGAAATCAGTTTGGCAGCTATGTAGAAGATGGATGGATTGGTGAAAGATCTGATTTAGGAAGACCAATTCAGAGGCTGTTGTAATAGTCTAAGAGAGAAGTGAAGAAGGCCTATATTCTAATGGCAGTTGTGTGAATAGAGACAAGGGGATGTAGATGAGAGATGTTATGAAGGGGAAAATGACAAGATTTGGCAATAGATTTGATACATGGGTTGAGTGAGTGAGGAGTCCAAGGTGACATTGGTTGATGGCCTGAGCGACTGGAAGTCTAGTGGTATCCTCAACAATATTTGGAAAGTTTAGAAGACAGATAGGATTTATTTGGGAAGATCATGACTTCTGTTTGAGATGTGTTGTCGTGAGACACCCAAGCTTGACTTCTGCTATCCTTACCTTTGAGAGCCTCAGCTCACCTTCAATCCAGGATGAGGCAGAAATTGAGCAAGGATTTCACCAAAGGACTTTGGGAATTTTAACCCAAACTGGGATCAAGCAAGCCTACCCTGAGAAACTATCAGTCCTGAAGGAAATTTGTCTGGGCACTGATTATCCATATGTCTAAATCGAGCCACCTCCACTACCCTAACACATGGAATGAATTGTACAGAATGTCTCTAATGTCTGCAAAACATTTGGAGCCCCATTTGAGCTGAGAAACTAAATGTAGATTGATTGCATGGATCACATGATGACATGACTTGAAATCTCATGACAAGGCACCTTATGGCTTCTACCCACAGAGCACAATAACGCTCTAATTCCCAAACTTGGCTGACCCAGGCATATCTCAGTGGTGTTTTTGCCTTTCTTGTAATGACTGAGGGCAGTACTGCTTGTTTCTTCTTATGACTAAAGAGAACAGGCCACATTATCTGGGAAGCACCTTTCTTGCTTTATGGTAATTACAACAATCAACACAGGAAAATTTTCTATCCAATTCTTTACAAGAATTTTTCATCCATTTTTTTTTTAAAGCAGGCAAATTGGGACTTGTAAAGTGGGGAGGGGGAAAGAAAGGGGAAACCTAGCCTACCTTTGATTATGGGAACAGTGAGGAGGAAATCTAACTTGCTTTTACCCAACTAACTGTGGGATCTCAGTTCTTGGCAGCCAGTGGACTCTGGGGGAAGAGATCAAAGAGATCAGTTACCTGGCTCCTATGTGGATATCAGCCACTCCTATTATCAAATACCTTGTGAATAATAATTGTGGAACACTATTTTTTCTCTCTTTTTTATTTTTTAATTTACCTCATTCATTTCCACAAGATTTTGAGGTACAAATTTTCTCCCCATTTTTCCCCTACTCACCACCCCAAAACAATGATCCCACTGAATATCCGCTCCCCCATCTGCTCTTTCCCATATCTTCCCCCATCCCCCTCTGACTTCCCAGCCCCTTCTATGTTCCTATCCCGCTTCTAAACTTTCCAATATCTTATTTCCCAGTTGCAAGTAAAATAATAATAATAATAATAATAATAATTTAAACATTTGATCTTAAAACTTTGAATTCCAGATTCTTTCCCTTCCTCCCTTGTCACCCACCCTTACTGGGAAGATAAGCAATTCAATATCGGTTGTACACGTGTAGCTATGCAAAACATTTCCATAGTGGATATATTGTGAAAGACTGACTATATTTCCCTTCCACCCATCCCACCCCCCACTTGTTCTATTCTTTATTTTGATCCTGTCCCTTTTCAAAAGTGGGTGCTTCCAACTTCCCTTCCCCCTTCCCTCCCACCCTCCCTTCCATCATCCCCCCTTACATTTCTTTCCCCCCTACTCTCCTTTAGGATAAGACACCATATTTAGTGTGTATGTCATTCCCTCCCTAATCCAAATTCAATGAGAATAAGTTTGACGCATTCCCTTTTGCCTTCCTGTTCTTCCCCTCCATTGAAACAGTTTTCCCTTGCCTCTTCTATATGAGATAGTTTTACCCCATTGTCTCTCTCCATCTCTTCTTATTATATTCCTCTCTAACCTCTTGAGAATTCCTTAAGAATTTCTTGAAGGATGATTTCTAGGTTCTTTTTTTGATCATGGCTTTCAGGTAGTCCAATAATTTTTAAATTATCTCTCCTCGATCTATTTTCCGGGTCAGTGTTTTTTCCCATAAGATATTTCACATTGCCTTCTATTTTTTCATTTGTCTGGATCTGTTTAATAGTATCTTGATTTCTCATAAAGTCACTAGCTTCCATTTGCTCCAATCTAATTCTGAAGGAATGATTCTCTTCAGTGAGCTTTTGAGATTCTTTTTCCATCTGGCAAATTCAGCTTTTTTTTTTTTTAAAGCAATTGGGGTTAAGTAACTTGCTCAAGGTTACACGGCTAATCATTATTTATGTGTGGGTGCTCATTTTCTGAGGCCGGTTTCGATCTCGGGTCATCCCAACTCTGAGGCCAGTGCTTTTACTCACTGCGCCACCTAGCTGCCCCGAAATTCAGCTTTTTAAGGCATTTGTCTCCTCATTGCCTTTCTGAGCCTCTTTTGCCATTTGTGTTAGTTGATTTTTTAAGGCATTATTTTCTTCAGTCAGGTTGTTGACTCTCATTTCATAATTTTCTTGCATCATTCTCATTTCTCTTTCCAATTTTTCCTCCACTTCTCTTATTTTGTTTTCAAAATCCTTCTTAAGCTCCTCTATGGCTTGTAAGCAACTCGTATTTTTCTTGGAAGCTTTTGGTGCAGGAGTTCTGATTTCACTGTCTTTCTCCTATTCCATGCTTTGATCCTTTTTGTCCCCAAAATAGGAGTCTAATGGCGATTGCTCTGCTTGCTTTGCTTCTTTTGCTTACTCATGTTGCCATTTAATTACTGGACCTTTGAGCTTTTTGCCACAGTAGAACTCTGCTACCAGAGAGGGGAGCTTTGTCCCAATCACTGGGGTTTTCTCAGCTGCTGGAGCTATTAGTTGGGTGCCCTCTCTGAAGCATCCACATGCTCTGGCAAACTGGTCATGCACCCCAGGACCTCCACTCTAGTCAGCAATCCAGATCCAAACAGGTTAAAACAAGAGTGATTACTCCTCAGACTGGTCATTTGGTCCCCCTACAGTCTGCAGTCCAGGAGCTCTGAAGCATCTATGTGGCAGTGGCTGCATGGCCATGGTGTCTAGTCACTTCTACCTCCTGGGAGTAAAGGCCAGACTGCACTCCCAGACTCTCAGTTCCCAAAGTCCACACTGAACTGACCCCTCACTTTGTCCTTAGCATCTATGAATTGATAATTCTGGAAACTACCACAGCTGCTGGTGATCTGAAGTCCCTCCAGAATGGGGCTGGTTGTGGCTGCCCTGAGGCTAGAACCTCTGGCTCACTTGAGGTTGGGCTCTGCTCCCAGAGAGTTGTGCTGGCCCCTTCCTGGTAGCCTGCCAGACTGTCTTCAGCAGGAAGTTAGCTTCTGTCTGTCATTTTGTGGGTTCTGTAGCTCCAAAGTTTGTTTAGAGTCATTTTTTACATGAATTGGAGGAGGTGGAAGCAGGAGCCATGTGGAAGTCCTGTTTCTACTCTGCTATCTTGACTCCACCCCCTGGAACACTATTTTGTTAAATGGGAAATTTGCTAAGTGCTTCTATCAGTGATAGGTAGACAGTACAGGAAGCTAGCTAGGTGGCATAATGAACGGAGTGCTAGACCTGGAGTCTGGAAGATCTGAGTTTATATTCAACCTCAGAAACTGGCTTATAAGCCTGGCAAGTCACTTAACCTCTATTTGCCTCAGTTTCCTCATCTGTAAAATATGAATAATAATGGACTTTATCTCACAGCATTGTTATGAGGATCAAATGAGTTATGCTTATACATATATATACTTTGTAAATCTTAAAATACTTTATAAATATTAGTAATTTATTATGATTATTATTACTATAAACTACAACTGTTTTCCAAGTTAGCTTAGTGTCCTCCCCTTATGGATCCTAATCACATTTTATATATGATAAATACTCAATTAACACTTGCTGAATGATTGGCAACAAAGTCCTCTCAATTTGACAATGGGACAAAATTAGGGTGGATGTCTCGGCTTAACTGGTGAATTAAATCAATTCGATTTTAAATGTAGCTGTTTCTTCTCATAAAGCATTTGGCAAATTAATTCGGTTTTTTAAATTTTTTTTACTTTTCAACCTTGTTATATTGGCTTCTTGTGAGAATGACCCCAAGTGCATGGCTATTCCTTGTCCCCCATAGTCCAATGGAATGCAAGAGAGTCATATGAAAGGTAGGGGCTAGGAGTGATAATTGTAAAAAAGAAAAAGAGGCCATATAATGTAGTGCGTGAGCTCTGGCCTTAAAGGTATGAAAATCTGTACTTCAATTTCCTCATCTATAAAATGTGAATAGTAATAGAATTTATTTCACAGGGTTGTGAGGATCAAATGTGGAGTGTATATATATATATATATATATATATATATATATATATATATATATATATATATATATATATACACACACACACACACACACACACACACACACACACACGTACACACACACATATATCAACCTACTTTGTAAACCTTAAATCATTCTATAAATAATAATTGTTGTTATAGTAACTATACACTAGAACAATTTTCCAAGTCAGGAACAGGAATCTCCTGGCCACATTGTTTAATCTCTCAATGCCCTAAGCAACTTTATAACAGAATAAGTTGCAGAGAAGTGAATTGGTAGAGGGAGTTTCCTCGCCAGGGAGATCCCTATACTGATAAAATAATAGGTCTAGTCTTTATCCTCAACCTCATCCTCATCTCTATCCCAATCTCTGTTCTTTTCCATTATCCCTAACCCTTTACAAAACTACTGTTATTATGCCTTCTCCTCCTGGAGGACAAAAGCATTATAAAAAGAGAGAACACCCCAAGATACTCTAAGCAAAAAACCAGAGTATTCCACTATTTCAAACAATGTGATGTTGGACTTTTCAAGTGGAAAAGTGGTTAATTTCTCATCAGTCTCTTTCTTCCTGAAGGTATAACCTTTGCAAACTAGGAGTGGAAAATTTCTAGCAAGGAGAAATTTTGAAAAAACCCATTCTTCCATCCTTAACTATTATAAGCTGGGTGTCAGGAAATTTCCTAATTGCCCATCTTCTCTTCCCCTTTGGCATGTTTATATTTTTTGTATTTTATAGAATCATAGATACTTACAGGTGGAGGGACTTTATAAAGTCCCTCATTCTGTTGTGTTGTGAATTGGTCGAGCTATCCTGGAAAAAAATTTGGAAATATGCTAAGGAATTGAACAAATTGTCCATTCCCTTTCACCCAAAGATTGTACTTCTGAGCCCTACTTTGACCCCTAAGAGGTCAAAGATGAAAAAAACATCCTGTGTGCAACAAAATGTCTATATCAATGCTATTTATAGTAAATAACTAGAAACTAAGTAATACACATTGATTGGAGAATGCCTAAACACATCGTGTTACTGAAAATATAATGGAATATTATTGTACATTAAGAAATGATGGATGCAAAGGATACAGAGAATCATAGGAATATTGGTATGAACTGATGCAAGGTGAAATAATCAAAACCAGGCATATAATAGACCACCTTTGGCTCTCTTTGACCAAGAAAGGGAAAGGATGAAAAGTTTCTTTTTATGGTAGGAATATTCTATAATAATAGTCACAATAATAATAACTAACATTTGTATAGCACATACTATGTGCCAGGTATTATGCTAATTGCTTTACAATGATCTTATTTGATCCTTATAACAATGCAGTGAGGTAGGTCCTATTATTATTCCCCCCCCATTTTTTTTAAAGCAATCGGGGTTAAGTAACTTGCTCAAGGTTACATGGCCAGTCATTATTTATGTGTGGGTGCTCATTTTCTGAGGCCGGATCCGATCCCAGGTCATCCCAACACTGGGGCTGGCATTCTTACTCACTGCGCCACTTAGCCGCCCCTATTCCCTCTTTTTCAAAACTATATATTTTTATTTATTTATTTTTGGAGGGCAATTGGGTTTAAGTGACTTGCCCAAAGTCACATGGCTAGTTTTTGTGTAAAGTGTCTGAGGCTGGATTTGAACTCAGGTCCTCCTGACTCCAGGACTGGTGCTCTATTCACTACACCATCTAGCCACCCCTATTGTTCCCTTTTGACAGGTGAGGAAACTGAGGCAAATAGGAGTTAAATTATTACTTGCCCTGGATCACATAGTGTCTGAGGGTGGATTTCAACTTAGGTCTTTCTGACTCCAGGCTAGGCACTCTATCCACTGTGGCATATACCTGCTTTTATTACTAAAAGTAATAGTATAGTATCATAACAGTATAGTGATCAAACTCACCCCATAGATGTGGAAAACCTTACTTCTCAGCATTCTTTCTGTGTGCAGCTATGGAATGGTGAGGTGCAAAACACCACACAGATTTTGGAGGTACATACTGGAAACACCAAAGTTGAATAACATTGAGCCCTTATTTGTGTTTCTGAACAAGGGGCTCAAGAGAGGGGAAATCTTTGGTATAGAACTCCCTAGTCATCCCAAGAAACTGAGCCTGAGACTATAGCTCTGAGGGTAACAACCAGACATTCTTGGTTCCCAAGATCATACCTCCCGAAGAGAGGTTCTCAACCTTTTTTGTGTCTTGGATCCCTTTGGCAGTGTCTAATGAAGACTACAGACCCCTTCTCAGAATAATATTTTTAAATGCATCAAATAAAATATATAGGATTACAAAGAAAATAAATACATTAAAATAGTTATTGACATGAGATACACACACACACACACATATATAAATATATATATATATGTGTGTGTATATATATGTCTTTAAAAAGTTCAAAGATCCCAGGTTAAGACCTGCTCTGATGGCAGCCATCTCTAGGGTGGGGAGCTGGGGAGGGAAGAAGGAAAAAGGGGGGAAGGAAAGAAAAAAAGGAAAAGAATAATTTATGTGATAACTTTATTATATATTTAAAAGGAATAGCAAGCTGTATATAATAATTTGCAGTTTCGTGTACAAATTTATATACTATGTTATGGAAACTTGTATTTTATTCCATAAATTAAAAATCAAATAAACTATTAAAAAAATCTCATGCTTTGAAACATAAAGCTTTTATAACCATTCCCTTGATACAAATTTAATCCAAATCCAACGGGTATTTGTTATTCAATTCAGTTTAATTGAATAAACATCTATTAAGCACATACTTTGTGTCAGGTACTGTGCTGGGTATTGGGAAGAAAAGCCTCTTCTCAAGAGGTTTACCTTCTACTAAAGGGAACAGAACAATGTATTTGCAGTTCTAACTAAAATCCCCCCCACCCTTTTTTTAACTGGAAGCCTTCTCCAATGTTTAATTCTGGTGCCTTCCTTCTCTTAATTATTCCCTATTTGGGTGTGTGTGTGTGTGTGTGTGTGTTTATATACTTTTACATCTTCTCCCACATCAGACTGCAAGCTCCTCAAGGGAAGGAATTGCCTCTTTTTTCCTATTTGTATCCCTTGCACTTAGCACAGTGCCGGCACAAGGAAGCTGTTTAACAAATATTTATTGAATTTACTGAATTCTAATATATATATTTTAAGTTCTAGCTTAATAAGCTAACTAGAGGAATATACTTCTGGTCCCCTCCCCACAGAGGAATCCACTTTTTACTTTTGAAACCTTGTTTCAGGCTTTGGAAAGCTAACTTAGGGAGAGGGGGAAAGCACAGATGATAAGATGGGAGAAAACAGGGGCGGCTAGGTGGCGCAGTGAATAGAGCGCCGGCCCTGGAATCAGAAGGACCTGAGTTCGGAGCCGGCCTCTGACACTTAATCCACACAAACAAAAACCTAGCCGTGTGACCTTGGGCAAGTTACTTAACCCCAATTGCCCTAAAGGGGCGGCTAGGTGGCGCAGTAAGAGCGCCGGCCTCGGAGTTTGGATGACCCGAGATCAGATCCGGCCTCAGAAAATGAGCACCCACGCATAAATAATGACTAGCCGTGTAACCTTGAGCAAGTTACTTAACCCCAATTGCTTATGAAATTAAAAAAAAAAAAAAGATGGGAGAAAACAAACAGTTCTCTGATTTTCTTTCTACCAGTGACTCCTGGTTGAGACCATTCCTACCACTAATTTTGCAAGGTGAGCCTGGGTGGTCCCATTCTTCCCAACCTCCTGCCTTGCACTGATAACTTTTATTACCAAAATGGAGAAGAGAGTTTCTTTGATCAAATTTCTTTGGAGCTTTTCTAGGGAAATTGATGTAAGTGCCTGGCCCATACGATGCCACTTTATACCAGGTGGAATTCCCTGATCTGAGATATAGTACAGAAAGTGAGGCCTGAACTCCATTTGTGGGGAGTGATGGGGACATGTGATGATATTATTCCTTTGTATGGAAGAAGTAATCTGGATTCTTGGTTTGTATAGCTTGGGTATGGGGGAAACACTGAAATTCACTGCTAAATCCCAGACTATACGGCTATTGACAGTGAACCCAGGACAACTCTACATTTGACAAGTCTGTCACCATTGTTTCTAGGCTGCATACTAAAAATAAGACCCAACAGATCCTCACCAGTGGGGCTACTCTAGCTACAGTGTCATAGCTTCCAGAAGAGTTAACTTTTAAGTGTTTGCATTTCTACCTTTCTTCCCAATTCTAACCCTGATCTGAATTCTCCCATTTCTGTCAAGGGTACCACCATTCTCCCAGTTTCTTGTAATACCATCCTTGGCTTCTCCAACTCATGGCATATGTCCAATCCATTGCTACATCTCGGCATTTCTACCTTCACATCTTTTGTATACATCCCATTCTCTCCAGTCACATAGCTGACATCCTATTAAATTTGATCTTCATCACCTTACACCCAACTATTGTAAGAGCCTTTCAAGTGTTCTCCCTTGTCTCCAGTTTCTCCCTATTCCAGCCTGTTCTTTATAAAGATGCTAACATGATCTCCCTAAAGCATAAGGCTGACTATATCACTCTCTACCCCTATTTAGTAAACTCTGTGGGTACCCTATGACCTCTAGGATCAAATATAAAGCTCCCTCTTTGGCATATAAAGTTCTTTGCCATCTGAGTTAGGACTCAGAGCTGTCTATAGGGATTGCTGAGCCCAAGGCAAATCACTCTGTGTCTCTGTCCCCTCAATAAATCCTTCCTTACCACTTATGGGTTTATTAGCTGCATTCCCGTCATGCTTTTCTTTTACTCTATTATCTATCCAAAGCCATAACTAGATATTTTTACACATAGGAGAAATAGCATGAAATGCAGCCTCAATAGCTTTATTGGGACTGGGGTGGTGGTAAAGACCTCTGGAAACCATGAAGAAAAAGAGGGGATTTGGGCTATATCAGAGGGGCTAGAACAAAAAAGCTCATTTGGCTGAAGGAAGCCAGGTGGAGGACACAGCTAACTTCCTAGTTAACTAGTTATTGTCTGTTATTGTCTCTAATGAGGTTCTAAACTTAGCTGTTTCTTTGATAAGGATGACAAGTGGTATCACTACTCTCTACATTTCAATGACCTAAGGCAAAATCTTGATTAACCTACCCTACTTATATCTGTACCTGTCTGAATCTTGCCCAACATCCAACATTCAACTTGAGACCTGCATCCTCTGCAAGACCTTCCATAGTTACCCCAATCCAAATGGTCTTTCTCTCTTCTGAAATATTGACATACTTACTGTCTTTATAAGTTATCTCACAATGAGTCTTATACTGTCTGTCAAGAATTCTATTATTATCTTGGATTGATATTACAATCTTGAATTTTCTTTTTGTATTCTCTTCCTTTCTGCTTTTTTCTTCCTATCTAGATTATAAGCTCTTGAAGGGCAGAGAGCTTGTCTTGATGATTATCTGGGTTCAAGCCTCTCCCCCCTCAATTTCTTCATCTATAAAATGAGGTGATTACTGTAACAGCAACACTGTGTGATGACCAGTGGGGACTTAGCTCTTCTCAGTAATGCAATAAAACAAAGAAATTCCAAAAGACTCATGAACATCCAGAGAAAAACTTATGGAGTCTGAATTCAGATCGAAGCAGACTATTTTATCTTTTTTTTTTCTTTCTCATGGTTTTCCCCTTTTGTTCTGATTCTTCTTTCACACCATGACTAATGTGGAATGTGTTTATTATGATTGTTCATGTAGAGCCTAAATGAGATTGCAGGCTGTCTTGGGGAGGATGGGAAAGATGGGAAGAAAATTTTAAAGTCAAAACCTTATAGAAGTGAATGTTGAAAGCTAAAACTAATTAAATAAACAATTAGAAAAAAAGATTTTAAAAGATGAGGTGATTAGGCTGACTGATCTTTAGGGTCATTGATCCTACTGTATATCATCCCCCCAATCTCCCCACCTCCCAGGCCTGGGCCTGCTCCATTCAATCACATGTTCAAATGACATTTATTAATTATAACCAACTTCAGTAGTAGCCTAGGAGGGGAAAGGAGGAAACAAAAAGTGAGGGTGGGGTGTGGGCTTTGTTTTGGAGATCTTGATGGTCATGGACTTACTTATGTATGCCTATGAAACTCAGATCTTTTCAGCACCTTCCTTTAATCCAATATACCTTCTTCTAGCCCCCGGCTATCTCCTTAGATCATTACCCAGTCACTAGCGTTCCCCCTTTTACTCCCCCTAATACAGCATAACTACATAATGCTCACCCCTAGAAAATATCCTTGGTATCTCTCTTTATTTTTTTCCCTTTGGTAACTGGAATACTCACATACATACATACATACACACACACACACACACACACACACACACACACACACATAGACATGCATGCGTGTACATGCTTTTCTGTCAGGGGAGTCATGAAGATTCAATGAAAGACACAGCCTTTCTATACCAGGATTCTCAGACAATGAGGCAGAGGTTTATTTGCACTCAACCATTTTATTGGTGTGACCTGTGCTGAATCCATAGGACTTATCCAGATCTATGCAAATCTGTAGTCAACAAAATATTTGCTTGCTAAATGTTCATCTGTTATATGCATAGCCCTTTGATGAGGTTATACTCCAATGGAACTATGACCTTATCAGTTTTGTTGCATATGCATACAATACATACATACATGTATGTATATGTAAATTCACACAATGCACTATATAAATAAATACTACATATATTATATATACATATACATATTTTGTATATATGTGTGTGTATTATATATAAACATACACACACAGAGGCACATATATGCTTGAAAGACAATGCCCATGGAAAATTGAATTGGGGCAAGAGAGTGGGATAAATTGCTTTTGGGAAATTTCAAAATATGTATGTATGTGCATATAGGAAGGGAAAGCAAGAGGGAAGGAGGTGTGAACATGATCTGAAGTTTGTTTGTCCAACCATACACTAAGAAAATATACCTAGAGTCTCTGAGCTGAAATTCAGTCACAGATATTTACTAGTTGTATGACCCTGGCCAAGTCACTTGAGCTCTGTTTACCTCAGTTTCCTCAACTGTAAAATAGGGATAACAATATCACCAATCTACCAAGTTTGTTGTGCTGATATATAACATATGATATGACATGACAGTATACAATACGACCCGACGTGACACGATATGATAAGGCACGCCACCGCACTGCAGGACAGTGTGCAGTGGGGCGCGATACAGCACAACACGATATGACGCAATATGATACAACACAGCACAGTACCACAGGATGCAATACGATGCGGTCTGGTGCAGTGCGGTGCCATGCAGCACGGTGTGGCGCGAAGTGGCACGATATGATATCATGAGATGCGATGCGATACGATATTTTTTATGATATGATATGATATGATATGATATGATATGATATGATATGATCTATGAGAAAATATTTGTGAAGCATTTAGCACAGTGCCTGACACGGAGTAAGTGTTTAATAAATCGTTCCTTCCTTCCTTCAATCCTTCCTTCCTTCCTTCCTTCCTTCCTTCCTTCCTTCCTTCCCTCCTTCCTTCCTTCCCTCCTTTCTTCTTTCTCTTTCTTTCTTTCTTTCTTTCTTTCTTTCTTTCTTTCTTTCTTTCTTTCTTTCTTTCTTTCTTTCTTTCTTCCTTTCCTTCCTTCCTTCTTTCTTTCCTTCCCCATTCCCTTCCTTCCTTCCCCCTTCTTCTTTCCCTCCCTCTCTCCCTTCCTCCCTCCCTCCCTTCCTTCCTTCCTTCCTTCCTTCCTTCCTTCCTTCCTTCCTTCCTTCCTTCCTTCCTTTATTCATTTGGTTTCTCGCATGTGTATAGTTAGGGTTAATTCATTCAAATGACTTTGTATCTCATTTAGAAGGCTCTAAAATGTCTGAAGCTTGATTCAATCAGCACCATGTCATCTGCAAACAGCAACATCTGCAAAACTTTACCCTATATATGGAATACCATTTGACTTGGCCTCCTCATGGGACCACCTTCAAGGAGGTGGTGCATCCCTTTGGAGAGCATACATCTCACTGTTTTAGACTTTGCTTGCCATTAATTATTCAAAGGGTTGTTAAACAAGATAACTTGCTTCTATAACCTCCAACGAATCTTGTATTATTTTGACACAGGCTAAGGAGACATCTTGTTGGGGAAAGTCTGTAGGTCTTCTTTGGTTCTATTGTACCAAATCCTTTTTATTTTTAACACTTGATGCGCTCATTGGTCTCTTACATTCTTGCCGTATTTCAGGCAGTTGTGTGATGGTAAAAATGTGGCTTATTACAGGAGTATCAATGGCTGAAAGAATGTATCTTTTAATACCCTTTTCAAGGATGTCCTCATTACACACATAGGTTATTTTCACAATGTTTTTATAGGTAGAAACTGAAGCATGTTGGTTGGTAGTGATTGATGGTCTCCCAGACACTTTTTGCTTTGGGTAATAATAAAGTTCAGTAGTCTTTCTAAACCTTTAGCATCTTCTCCTCCTTCAGATACCTTGAGAATTGATCTTTCAACCTTCTCAAAATTGTGTTGCCTCCAGCAGAGACCTCCTCTGTATCTGCCTGGTCTAGTCCATCTGTTTTTCCCATCTTTGTTTTATTTAGTGCTATTCTCACTTCCTCTACAAGCATATCCAGGAGGGTGATGTTACAGTCCGAATGTCATGACTTGACTTTCCTTGATGGTGAAAAGAGCTTATTATAAAATTTTTGCAGGACTTTTCCATCTTTCATGTTGTACTGCTTCCAGTTTCAATCTCAAGTGCCCTTGTCTTGGTGTGAACTTGCTTTGTTGGGTTGCTTCAAGCTTTCTTTAAGCTAGTTTTCCTCCTCTACTGCTTCTCAAAGCTTTACGAGGTGATGATGCCCACAATTTTCCACCATCCTTCTCCATAAGATTTTATTACAGAATTTATAGTCTAAACTCAAGTTGCCATTTATTATTCTCTCTCTCCCTCTCTCTCCCTCTCTCATCTTTCTATCTCCATATTTTTGTCTCTGTCTCTATCTCTCTGTCTCTGTTTGGCTCTGTTTCCCAAGTAGATAATTGTTTTCTAACTGAGGCAACATTTTAGACTCTTTTGGTTTTCTCATGATGGCAATTGATTTACATCAATTAAACTTCTCTCCAAAATTGTCATGATTATTGTCAATGTTCTTTTCTCCCTCCATCTGCCATTCTTCAGTGGCAGTAACTTATTTAAATAGGTCAAGCTGGACCTATCTATTTCCTGCCATATCTTTTTTCCCCGGACATTTTTATTTTTTCTTCAGGTTTTGTATTAGTTTTTCTCTCTCATCTAACAAGCCAATTGTCTGACTGCACAGACAGCTGATTCAGCAACGACTCCCACATCAGCGATTACTCATTTCCTGTTTGTTAAAATATAACACATTTCATTTTGGGTGATATTATTTGGTACCCAACCTGTCCATTGCCTCCCAAATCTTTTCGTGGGGAATCATTCATGATTTATAGGCATGAGCATTCTGGGTGGTCCACACATCTGTCATCTCGAACCCTCCTTACTCCTAAATTATATTTTCCAATATGCTTTTCACTGTCTTCCTCTATGGCCACCTTAGCACTGACATCACCAAATATCAGAGTCTATGTTAATTTAATTTAGAAGGTCTTAATCAAGTTCTTTATAGAATTTCTCCATGTTTTCATTCTGTGTAGCAGATGTTGGCACAAAGATGCTTGGGCTATGAGAAGAATATATAAGGATAGCATACATCTGGCCCTCAAGAAATTAACAATGTAGCTGACAGAAGACACATATGTCTCCATTCACCACTTATTAAGTGTGAGGCAAGTACTTGGGTGGGGTACAAAGACAAATATGACATGGGAACATCGATTTAAATCTAGAAAGGAACCAAAAGGTTGTGAAATCACAGGATTATAGACATAAGAGCTGGGAGGGACTTTCAAAACCATCATCTCTAACCCCTCATTTTCCAGATGACAAAACTAAAGCCCATTATTTTCAGAATGTTTTTAGAGATAGAACTTGAAGTGCATTGGTAGCTAGTGATCGATTGTCTGCCAGGATCATCAAACTAACGAGTATCTGAGACAGGATTTGAATCCAAGCCTTCCTGACTCCAGATTTATCCACTGAGCCACACTGTCTCTTTCTTGTCAAGCTGTTTAATTTCACCAGTGAGGAAACTGAGATCTAAAGACATGAGATGACTTATTTAAGGTCTATAAAGGTAAAAAGTGACTCAGCTGGGATTTGAAACTAATTACTCTTGACTATAAATGCAGCATTACTTATGTGGTTCAGATATAGGGGCAAATATGAAAGGGAAACATATGAAGGATACCAATTTAGGTAAGGTACAATAGGGCCTAAGAACAATGGGCAGATCAGAGACTCATGGGTGAGGGTATAAGAAGGCATGAAACAGAGATAGCTTGTCTAAAGCAAGTCTCATCATTTCCTGTGGGCCAAGTCATTTTTAACTAGGTTGATGGGATTCGGGTATAGAGTGGTAAAAAATGCTGTTGGATCTGTGGAAGAAATACCATTTTTGCTCTATTTGGCCCCACAAGAAAATAGAGGTGAGGGGGATAAGAGAAGGAGGGGTGTGATAGAAAGGAGGACAGATTGGGGCAAGGGGCAATCAGAATGCACGCCATCTTGGGGTGTGGGGGAGAGATGGGGAGAAAATTTGGAACTCAAAATCTTGTGGAAGTGAAGGTTGAAAACTAAAACTAAATTAATTAATAGAAAAAATAACATATTCTGGTTCAGAGATTCAAGAACAGCATCCTGAAGGAGATGACATTTAAGCTGGGTCTTGAAGGATGGTTTGGATCTCAGGTAGAGATTGCAGAAGGATATTCCAAGATGAGTAAATAGCATAAGCAAACTTATGGAGGTGGGAAAGCATTCAGTGTAGCTTTCTGGACATGAGTGGCTAGTATGAAATAAGCCTTTACAGGCTAGGAAGGGAGTGAGGGGCCAGATCTCCATACCTCCATCTATTTGCCTCCATGGAAGTGAACCAGCCTTCACTGAGGCAAGAATTCCTACAAATACTGCAGTGGTTTATTTTAATGTCATTGCCTAGTCAAATCTCAGAATTAGGAGCAAAAATGTAACGTTCTCCTTTATAAGCAAGTAAAACATTACTGGTCCAAATGTGATGGAAGAAATTAGTGGCTTTAAATGTGTGTGTGTGTGTGTGTGTGTGTGTGTGTGTGTGTGTGTGTGTGTGTGTGTTTAAAAGAATTACTACAAATCACTGCTTCTTAACAAGAGACCAAAAGTTTTTTCTGCGTCTCTGGATAAGCCTTCTTGTCATAACACCCAGTGTGTACAGGGATGAAATATTACATGTTTTAAAGTGACGGCTATAACAGTCAATTCTCATGGGTTCTCCAAGGTTGAGAGCAAATTAACCAATCAAACACCACTTCAATCAACTCTTGGGTGATTAGCATGAGAGATTTGCATGGTTGTCTGAACACCACCTACCAGAGCATGGGATTTCTGCTGACTCAGGAAATGTCTTCCCAGACGAAATATCTGCCATCATTTTTTTTTAAATCCCCCAGCTGCTAAATCCTTAGCTTTATTAGACCTATATTACACAAACCACAAAGTGATAATGATCATATGGGGCTGAGTCTTAGCCTGGTAGGTATTTCTTGAAGGGAGGGGCTATAAAACCCAGTGAGGTTCCCACAAATGAAGTGACTGGGGCACTTAATCAGATTTGTGGCCATCAGCTTGATAATAACTCACATTTATATAGGGCTTTATGGTTTGCAAAGTATTTTTTTTTCTTAAAACCACTCTGCAAAGGAGGTGGTGTTGTTAGCTCCCATGCCCTTCAATTTCCTCATCCATAAAATGGGAATAAGTGTTTTGTCTATGATCTAGGCAGCACTAGAACCTGCTTCTTATTCAAGCTGTCTCATTTTGCCTGACTGAATTTGTTGAACAAAAGCTCTTCTGAATGGGAATATGCTTTGCTCCAAACACAAATAAATATCTGCTCCAGGAAAATATTGTTGAAAGCCAACATTATACCTTTACCAACCTCCTGGGGAACCTTTTCTTTAATTGGTAGAGAGATGAGTTAGGTCCTCCTGAATTCTTACTTCATCTCCTTAATGAGGTGTAGAATTCTATAAGGTGTGAACTTACCTGGACCCCAGTTCTCTCTTTGTCCCTTTAATACCAAATTAAAGTTGTTTGATTCAGTCCAGTCCACATGCTTGAGCTACAGGTTGAGCTTGGCTTTTAAGAGAAAATGTCTTACAGACCTGGAGGGGAGAGAGAGAGAGACGGAGACAGAGAAAGAGAGAGAGAGAGAGAGAGAGAGAGAGAGAGAGAGAGAGAGAGAGAGAGAGAGAGAGAGAGAGAGAGACAGAGAGACAGAGACAGACAAAGACAGAGGCACAGAGAGACAGACAGAGACAGACAGAGACAGAGACACAAAGAGAGACAAACACAGACATACAGACAGAGAGACAGAAAAAGAGACAGAGAGAGACAGAGTAAGATGGAGAGGGAGAAATGGAGAGAGGGAGGGAGGAATGAGGGAGGGAAAGATGGAGGAAGGGACAGAAGGAGGGAAAGAAGGAAAGTGGGAGAGAGAAAGAATGAGGGAAGAAAGGTGATAAGGAGCAAGAGAGGAAAGGAGGGAGAAAGAGAGGGAAAAAGGAGGGAGGGATGGAAGGAAAGAGGGAAACGAGAGAGAGAGAGAGAGAGAGAGAGAGAGAGAGAGAGAGAGAGAGAGAGAGAGAGAGAGAGAGAGAGAAACTACATTATCAGAGAAAGGGTAACTTGAACTCTGTTCTCGAGAGAGGAAATCTATAAAGGGTTCTTCAGGAAGCCATATGCCTGCAGAGGTGTCAGGGGATGGGGCAGAGCAGCAGGGAATTCCTGGGCCAAAGCAGAAGCTATAAAAAGTAGTCACTGAAGGATGGATGAGTCCCCAGCCTGAGGCTCCTGGAGCCCAGTGTAGTTCTTGGGCTAAGCAGGAGCTGGAGCTCAGTAGAAGCAAACAGCAGAGCAACAATTGAGAGCAGCCTCCACATTTCACCAGCTGCTGGATCCTTTATCCCTAAGATCACTTTTCAACTACTCTGTATGTATTTGGCAGGATACCTGGTTATTTACATGTTGTCTCTTATACTAGAATGGAAGGTCCTCAAGGGAAGGAACTTGCATTTGTACCCTTAGTTCTTTGCACACAACCTTGCACACTTTGGCTATTATGTTAAACCATTTCAGTCCTGTCTGATTCTTCATGACCCCAATTGGGATTTTCTTGGCAGAGATACTGAGGTGGCTTGACATTTCCTGCTCCAGCTCATTTTACAGATGAGGAAACTGAGGCAAACAGGGTGAAATGATTTGCTCTGGGTCACGCAGCTAGTAAGTATCTGAAGCCATAGTTGAACTCATGAAGATGAGTCTTCCTGATTCTGAGCCCAGGGGTCTATTCACTGTCACCTTGCTGCCCACATGCCTTGCATATGGTAAGTAGCTTTTTGACTCACTAACTGGTTCAATTTTCTGCCAGGGTGCAAGAAAATGAGGTAGGGAGCTGCCCACTGGAATAAATATACATCTACACCCCCACCCCCCCCCCCACAAATTTGGACAATAACATTATCAAAAGAATCGTAAAAATAATTTAACTCATCTGTCATTTTACCTCCAGATAAACTGAATGACATACATAGACTTGCTTTTCTAGATGGCATCTTTAATGTATAGAGAAAACACTGGTAACCCAGAGCTAAGTTGGGATTGGTTTGGTGAGACAATCTTTGGACTATGGTGCCAGGTTGTAAGAATCACATTTTAAGAAAGGTATTGACAAGTTGGAGGATGTCCAGAGTAGGGCAACCCAGATGGTGAAAAGAGTAAATAAACCAGCATCCATTAAGGACTTACTATGTGCTGAACATTGTGCTATGTTCTGGAGATACAAAGAAAGGGAAAAACAACTCATTCCCTTGGGTAGCTTATACACTCTGATAGGGAAGACAATATGTAAAAAAATTATACTTGGAAGATATAGATAGATAGATAGATGGATGGATGGATGGATAGATAGATAGATAGACAAGTAGATAAATGATAGACAGATAGATGATAGATAGACAAGTAGATAGATGGATAGATAGGTAGGTAGGTAAATACAGTCAGATAGATAAGACAGAGAGACAGAGAGATAGATAGACATGGATAGATAGATGATAGATGATAAGTTACGATAGATAAATATAGATATATACACACATATGTGAATGTGTGTATATGTGTGTATGTATCCCTTATACCTCACAAGGTTTAGGGGTGTGGCACCCCCACAATCTGGAAAATCCCTATAAAGGTTTTTGCCCCTCCTTTCATATTAGAGAAGTCTTCTAAATTGTTTCTTTTCTTTTCATGGGGTGTTTACAGTACCTTATTTTAAAATTTGGGTTAAGTATTTGGTCATAGGCTAGATGTAGGTTAATGTTAAGTAAACACACTAGCTTTTGTGTGTTGTCTGCTGGTAGAAGCATTCTTTTTCCCAAACTTTAATTTTTTAAACTTATTTTAATGTTAGAAAATAAATTGTGTCTATCTATGGCATTAAAAGATAAAATATGCTGATATTATACAACATGTACATTTTTGTGCATTTCTGAGTTTTAAACCTTTTTTCTGTTTCATCTTCTGGCCTTTGCATGTCATCTGAGGATTCTGTAAAACTCCCCCCAAATTCCCATTTACTTTCCTATGCTGAATCGAGATATATTGAAACTGTGATAGGGAAATATCAGTGTGGAAGGGATAAGTATATAGTGTAATGAGAGGCAATCTCAGAGTGGGAAGGTCTTGACTGGCCTTCTGGGAAGGGTGAAAAGTGGGGATAGAGGTGAGAAAGGAGAACATTCATCAGCCAGTAATTTCCACTGATACGGTGTCGGGAGAAAGAGTATGTTGTTCAAAGAACAGCAGATAGGCCAGTGTTGCTGGATCATAGAGTATGTGTAGGGGAGTGAAATGTAAGTAGACTAGGAAGGTAGGACGGGACCAGGGCTGATGAGTGGCTGTAAAAGTCAAGTAGCATTTTATATTTGATTCTGGAGATGACAAGGGCACATTGGAGTTTATTTAATAGTGGGTTGACATGGTCAGACCTGCTCTTTAGGATGATCAATTTGACAGTTGAATGGAGGGTAGGCTGGAATGGGGAGTGCCTTGAGACAGAGACACCAACCAGAAGGCTAGTTTAGTAGTCTAGGTGTGAGATGGTAATGGCCTGAATCGATGTGGCAGCTGTGTCAAAGGAAAGAAGGGGATGTATACAAGAGATATGAAGAATGAAAGTAAGACTTGACCACAAATTGGGTAGGCAGAGTGAGTGAGGAGTTGAGCATGAACCCAAGGTTGCCAGCCTAGGTGACTGGAAAGATGGTAATATTCTCAACAGTAATAGGGAAGTGAATAAGAGGGAAGGGTTTTGGGGAAAAGATAGTTCTGTTTTGGACATGCTGATTTTGAAATATCTACAGGCCATCTATAATGAGATATCTAATATATAGTTGATATGAGACTGGAGATCAAGAGAGAGATTAAGGATAGATAAATACATATGAAAACCACTTGTGTAGAGATAATAATTGACCCCATTGTAGGTCTCAAGACCATATCATATAAAAAGTTTTTGAAAGATGGGGGTTAATTAGCCTGGAAAAATGCCTGGGGGGTTGTGATGAATAAGGGAAGGGTCCTGTGGTTTCACTGGCATAAAAACTTCCCAGGAGAAGTGATTCTCTCTGTCAATAAAGCTTAGCCCATCTCTGTAATTTATGGTGTTACAGAGTTGTGTAAGGCACCAAGAGATTGAGTGACTTGCTTGGCAACGCACAACCAATATATCTTAGAAGCAAGACTTGAACAAGGTCTTTCTGACTTCAAAGAAATTTCTTTATCCAGTACTATATACCACATGCTGTCTGTTTTCTCTCCATCTCTGCCTCTGTCTCTCTTTGGCTTTCATTGTCTCTAAGTAGTAGAGATAGAGTAAACAGGGCTTTGTCCCACAGTATAGGTCTCTGAGATGAATGAAAAATCTAAGACACAGAGTTTCTGAGAAATTAGTAATCAATTTACTAATTAGGTTAGCAGAGAATCGATACATTTATGGTTGGTGATTTCTCTCAAAAACCAAAGATCCTTAATGGAGATACTGAATACCTTAATATACTTTTGGAAAAGGGGCTGCCCCTGAAGGTGAAAATCCACCCTGATTGGTAAACAATTAATGAAGGGGTGGTCATATTAATGGGGAAGTAGACTAAAAGTCTTCAGTTCCTCCTGCTGAGAAAGTGGCTTGATCATGAGACTCAGCTGCCTCTAGGAATCTATCTTTGCCTAGACCATTCTGTTTGGTTCTCTCCTTTATGAGCTGGGTTACCCTAAGCTCCAGTGGAGGAGTACAAAGGGTATAGAGTTAATGCTTTAGGGATGGAATGCACCTAGATTGGATTCTATTTATACTCTAAACCAAAGTAAGGGTCTCCTAGTCTGTGGGATCCCACCCAAGATCAAGAAGCATGTTCCCTTAGGATTTGGGCAGTCTCGTTTGTCAGTCTTGTCCTTCACAGACTGGTTGAATGACCAACAGGGGCTGGTCCCTGAATGAGGAACTAAAGAGAAAAATCTTAACCCTAATTTAATAATCAGTTAATAGCATAATAGAAAAATACTCACTTCTCATCTCAATGGGGGTGTTGAGTATTTATGAAGGAGGGGGCATCTTGAGGCCTCACCTTACTACACTAGAGAGGCAATGATCATAGTAGTTCCCAATCACAAACCCATGATTTTTCTCCAAAGTCTACTTTTCTACCGAATCCCAAGTAGAATAAAGGCTGAGAATCTTTGGATGAGAGGATTCCTCCTCCCTTGTGACTAGACTTTACTGCTCTGGGGACATCATAGGGCTTTCCTAATGTGTGAATAGTGGTCTCTTGGAATAAGAATTAGACTCATTCTTCTTAGGTCCCCCAAGATAAAAAATGAGGAGCTATGGGGAGAAGTTATAAGTATGAATATTTAGGCCAATGAAAAACTTCTTAACAATGGGAGCTGTCCCAAAATAAAATGAATTGCTTCAGGAGGGAGCTGGGCCTCTCTCATTGGAGGCCCTGGAGAGATGTCTGAGATGATCCCTTGTTGAATATGTATATTATTTGGGATTCTTTTTATAATATGACTCAGGCTGGTTGGCTGCTAAGGTACTTTCTTACTGAGATTCTATAAAATGTGTGACTACTGACTTTGTATTGATCATGGGCCATTATTGTCCTCCTGGTATATGACAGAATTCCTACTTGGTAATTAGTATGCTGAGTTGCCTGGTGGTCTTTGATTAGCTTTTGGATTTTCCAGTTTAAGCCACCTAATGCCTCTGAAGCAGATGGGTATTTTCCAACAGTATTTCTTTCTTTCTCTCTCCTTTTTTTTGGGGGGGGGGGGAATGTCATTTGTAGCTTGGCAACAGCAGATGTGCATTGCTCTTCTTGCCAAGCTGTAAATATACCCTTCCCTCAACTCAGTCTAATGATGTTAAAAGACCAACAACCAGTATTAAATGTGGGTGGCAAGGTTGTAGGCCTGGTAGTCAACAACAGTGAGAGAAGGCAGGCCGCTTGTGTCAATAAAATTGGCACCCTGGGCTCTGTATGTTTTCAAGGGAAATACAATTGCTCATTGGAAGAATAACGTGTCAGTGGGAAAGGAGCTAAGTGCTGACTTGCTCCTTTGGTTTCCCTTCTGGGTCAGCTATGAGGTCTTTGGAGCATGGTCACCTGAGGCCTGCTGAGCTGAACAGGTCACAGGCATAAAGAACAGAAAGATTCCTAAAGAAGCAGGGCTCTGCCAACTCAAGCTGGGTTGAAAGCCGAGCCAGGAAGACAATGAAAGGGATGGTGGAGGGCAAAACTTCAGGAGGTGCTAGAGACTCCCCAGCTTGAGAAGTGGACTCTGGGGTGATTCAGGAAGCAAAACTGCAGGGCTGCAAAAAGCCAAGTTGTAAGGTAGTCTCCAGTGAAAGGCAAGTTTGCTCCATGTAAACCCAAGATCAGAGACATTTCTAGTGATTGACAAGCTGGGGGCCCTGAGCTTTTAGAAGTTCTGTGGTATAGCTTCTACCAGGGACTAGTAGGGTGCACCAGAGTGGGGAGGGAATGAAAGGGGGTGGCCAATGTTTCCACTTAAAAAAGGAGACAAAAAAGGAAAGGGAAGAAGAAGAGAGAAGGAGAGGAGAGAGGACAGGAAAGGAAAATGGAGAGTAGGGGAGGAGAAAGGGAAAGGGAGGGGGAAGAGAGGGGAGGAGAGTCGATTTGGGTAAGGAGGGGAAAAGGGGCAAGTGGAGGGGAAGAGAGAGAACTGAAGTTTCCACAGCTAAAATTAAATCATCTTCTGGAGTTGGCTACTCAGAAACGACATCCTCCTTACTACTTTTATACTGCTTTTTTCAGGTCGCCTAAGCAGTCCTTTTATGAATTCTTTCCTCCTTGATTTTGACCCAATTTCACTTGGATACAATGACATTTCAATGAAGTCTTGTTGAAATTGTTTTGTGTTGTATTAAAGATACAAGTAGAGGAGGTAGTGAGGCAATGGATGGAAAGCTAGTTCTGAAGTCAGGTAGGCTTGGATTGGTGTCCCACTTCTGGTTCCTGTTGGCTATATGAACCTGGGTAAGTCACTTAACTTTTCAATGCCTCAAACAACTCTCTAATAGTAGAAATTCTGGAGCAGTGGCTGGTCTTCATTGATTGAAGGTATTTCCTCAGTGACAGTTCCCTACACTAAGGAAATCTGTTGAAAAACAGAGGAACAAAAAGCAAACCAAGGGAGAAGGGTGAGCTAAGAAGCAAAGAAGGATGGTGATATGGAGTGATTCACCTTACCCTGGTCTCTCTAAGCATGACCTCAAGTTATCTAACAGTAAGTTGTGAATAAAACTTATTCTACCTAGAAACAAATACATTTTTAACTTGGCATTGGGAGAAAGAAAGGAAAGGAAAGAAGAAAGGAGGAGAGAGGATAGGAAGCCAGCATAAGTTAATGGAAAGAAAGCCAGTCTGGGGACTTGGGCCTCATGCTTCCTACACTTCAGCAGGCCATATTTCAGTAGGAGTTGCCTTCCTCATCCTCTTCTTCCTTGTGGTCATTACCATAATCATGATGATGGTAGGCATCACACTTCTTGCTATTCTAATTCCCTCTGTGCTACTGACTCTCTACTGAACATGTCCTTTTAACTCTGTGGGACTCAGTTTCCCCATATATAAAACAGGGTGGAATGATCTTCCAGGTCCTTTTCTCCCAGTTCTAACATTCTCTGGGGTTCCCCTATAAGAGCATCTTTTAGGAAGCATCTTCAAGGAAAATAATTTAATAACGAATAGACTATCAGTCTTGCTTCAGTTACCAACCTTGTGACCTGTGAGCCTCAGTTTCCTCATCTGTCTCATGAAGAAGGGTTGGATTTGAAAGACTTTAGGGTCCCTTCCAACTCAGAATCTATGGTCTTAGGATTGTTCTCTTGAGTATAAAGGCCCTTCTTAGCAGTATATTCTCTGTCCCCTGGGCCCTTTCCAGAGAGGAGGAGAATCTCCCCTGGTTTTTGTCCCCTGTGGCACTTCTCTGGGAGAAGCTTGGCTGAAATCACATGGAAATCCTGGAGCGCTCTGACTCTCTCTAACTGAGAGCACCCGCTTATCATGCCATCTGGAAGGGAAGCTCGCCTGCCTGGAAAGAGATTGAACTAATCGTTTTTGCAAAAAGGTTACACAAAGTTCTAGCAGCTCGATGGGGAGCCACTGAGCGGGAATAATCTGATGTATAGCTCAGCTGTGGGCAGAAAACTTGCATGTAGGTCACGGAACGCAGCCCTGCTGCCAGATGTGAAATAACTGGACTTTTCCTATGAGGAAAAAAAAAAAGTGGGACTACTCCCCTGCTACATACATACACCACAGGGTCCCCTTCAATCAAGCCTGGAATAGTGGGGAAGAATAAGGAGTCCGAGCTTCCATCTCCTTTACTTTCCAGGGATTCTGTCATCTCTGTTTGTGTTACTGTTACTATTGTCATAAATCCTTTTTTGGCTACTCGATGTCTGGTTAGAGGGTTCTCTGTTTGAGGCATCAGGAAGCCTCCAGGGTGGATTGCTTCGTTCAGGAAGGATTAGGTCTGAGATGCAGCTGGGTTGCTAAGGGTTGGGTTCTGGGGATAAGGAGATCCTAGAAGGTAAACATCCTCCCAGGGCAGACTAGCATACATTAGGAAGTCTGATGTAGAAGTACTTCTACATTAGTAACCTGGCCAGCCATTAGAGAGGTGACAGTTAGAGTGGTTGATAGCGAGTGCTGAGAATAGTGGCTCCCATTAAGGAACCGTGAAGACAAAGTGTTCCATCACAGGCTGATATGGTTAAGATCTGGAAGGGGCCAGGAGAGGCAACATGGGACAAAGTGGATAAGGCAGTGAACGTAAAGTCAAGAAGTTGTTAAGTCATTTCAATTGTGTCTGACTCGTCATAACTGCATTTGGGGTATTTTCTTGGCAAAGATACTGGAGTGGTTTGCCATTTCCTTCTCCAGCTCATTTTACAGATGAGGAAACTGAGACAAACAGGGTTATGTGACTTGCTCAGGGTTACATAATCAGTAAATGTCTGACGCCAGATTTGAACTCAGGAAGATGAGTCTTCCTGACTCTAGGTCCAGGATTCTATCCACTGTACCTGGGTTCAAATCCTGCCTTAGATGTTTATTACACATGTAACCATGAACAAATCACTTGCCTTCTCTAGGTAAGTAGATGGCTTGGAAGGAAGACCTGAATTCCAGTCCAGTTTCAGATATTTAGTAGTTGTGTGACCCTGGTCAAGCCACTTAACCTTTGTTTGCCTCAGTTTCCTCAACTGTAAAATGGGGATAATAATATCTCCCCAACCTCAAAGGATTGTTGTAAGGGTCAAATGAGATAACAGTTGTACAGTGTCTGGCACACAGTAAACACTATGTAAATATTAATTGCTACTATCATGCTTATTATTATATAATAATCCTACTACATACAGAAACTTTTCATCCTCTTCTTAGTCAAAGAGACGCAAGTGTGAGATAATATTGATATAATATTTGTAAAGTCCTCAGCATAGAGCTGACACATAGTAGACACTTATTACGTCCTTATTCCCTTTCCTGTACCCCACTTTCCTCTTTTGTACAATGAAGGGGTTAGACTCACTGGGTTCTAATGTTCTTTCCAGCTCAAAATCATCTGACCACTGAATAATTCCATAGATGAGAAAACTGGGAGCCCCTAAGTCATGCACCCAAGGTATACTGCTATTCATTATCTGAGCCAGAACTGGAATCCAGGTCCTCCAATTCTCATTAAGCTAAGAAGATTCTATTAGTTCCACCCAAGAATTTCTCCAAGAATCTTCAAGAAGTTGGTTATCTAAATTAATAAAATGTAAAGCTAGATGGAACCTCAGAGATTATTGTATGTCTCTATGTAAAAATGAGTTTACATGGGGCGGCTAGGTGGCGCAGTGTATAAAGCACCAGCCCTGGAGTCAGGAGGACCTGAGTTCAAATCTGGCCTCAGACTTTACCACAAAAACTAGCCGTGTGCTCTTGGTTGCCCAAGTGACTTGCGTCACTTAACCCCAATTGCCCTACCTTCCCCTTTCCAAAAAAAGCAAAAAGATAAAAATCTAAAAAATGAGTTTACAGATGAGCAAACTGAGTTTTTGAAAGTATACACAGGTAAATAGCAGATCTTGGATTGGAAAACAGCTTGGCTAACTTCAAGATAAGAGGGCACTTCTGTTTCATTATCTAAGGGAAAGGCTGCCCTGGTGCTTATTGTGAAATAAATTTCGCATAAAAATAAGTTTTTGAGTCAGAGGGGGCCAAGACGTTGTTGGACACAGAGAGGAACTACTCTGAGCTCTCTACAGATATCTCCAAGAGATGAGGAACAATTTCATTTACAATTAAATGTATGTGTGTAAATGTGATGCGGAAATGGAGTTCTGTGTAATAAGAGAAAGAATACCATTCTGGGAATTAGGAAATAGATGATTTCAAATGAACATGGAAAGACTTATATGAACTGATGCAAAGGAAATTAATAGAACCAAAAGAACAATTTATAATAGAACACAAATATTATAAAAATTAACAATTGTGAAGAATTCTATTTTTTTTTGCTTTTTTTTTTTTTTGGAGGGGGAAGGCCAGGCAATTGGGGTTAAATGACTTGCCCAAGGTCACACAGCTAGTAAGTGTTAAATGTCTGAAGCTAAATTTGACCTGAGGTCCTACTGATTCCAGGGCTGCTGCTCTACTCACTACACTACCTAGCTGCCCCCATGAAGACTTTATTAACTGATCAAGAATGAAATGAGCAGAACCAGTAAAACAATTTACACAATAACAATAACACTGCTTAAAAAAAAAAAACAAATACCTCTGAAAGTTAGAAAAATACTGATCAATGACCGTTTATGATTCCATATGACTGATAATGAGACATGTGGTCCACTTCCTTATCAAGATGTATAAACTCAATGCAAAATGAGATAAATACATATGTGTGTATATATATGTAAACACACACATATGCATGTATATTTGGATGTCTATGTATATCTATTTGGATATAGCCAATAGAGATTTCTTTTTAGTGCCCATTCATTCCAGGAATTTCTTTTTCTTTTTTCCCATGTGGAGAGGTATGGGTAGGAGGGAGAGAAAATAGATTTCTGTTAACTTAAGAAAAAGTAATTAAAAAAAGAAAGAAAAGCAGCAAATAGGCCAGTTGGTACAACGTGTAAAGGGAAAGCTGGAGCCAGACTATCAATGGTTTTTTATTCCAGACTGAGGAATTTGTATTTTACTAGAGATAATAGGGATCTACTAAAGGTTTGGGGCAGGGTAGTGACTCAGCCAGTCTTGTGTTTTAGGAGTGTTATTCTGTTCTCATAGCTGTGTGGAATATAGATTAGGAAAAAAGAAAGAAAGAAAGAAAGAAAGAAAGAAAGAAAGAAAGAAAGAAAGAAAGAAAGAAAGAAAGAAAGAAAGAAAGAAAGAAAGAAAGAAAGAAATCTAGGAGTACAGTCAGGGAGGCTATTGTAAAAGTTTAGGCAAGAGGTCATGAAAGCCTGAACTAAAAGGTTGGGCCTTTGAATAGATGTATGTGAGATATAGTATGGAGTTAGCATCAACAAAAATTCACAAGAGATTAGACATAGGGAACTAGGGAGAGGAAAAGTATGGGATGATTCTAAGGTTGTGAACCAGGTTTACTGATAGGATGATATTGACCCCAATTGAAGAAAAGGTGGATTAAAGGGAAATGATAATCCTTTCTGTGGGATGGAAAGAACCAGGATAGAATTAGGGTTGTCCTTTTGGACATATAGAGTTTGTGATATGTATAGAATATCCATTTGGAGGTAAGTGGAGCAAGCAGCTGGTGACCTGAGGATGGGAGATGGATGATCATTTGTTTTGTATAACTGGGATTTCTTTAGTGTCTAAGATGGACAAGATAGTCACAGTGATCCTTTCCAACTTTCAAATTCCATTATTCTGAACTCAAATAATATTAGAGCTGGATGTATAGATTTGGGACTTGCTTTGGGTGGGGGGGGGAGATGACTGTGGAACCAATTAGCACTAATGAAATCATGAAGAGAGTTTATATAGACAGATGATGGCCCAAGACAGAGCTCTGGAATATGACTATGGCAAGAGGTTGGGACACAAGAGATTGAAAGAGTTCTGATCTAGGTAGGATGATGAGGAGAGCATTATCTAGATATGCCAATGGTGGAAAAACTAACAAGGAAGGGGAAAAAAAACTGTTGAGACTGTCAAAAGTCATAGAAGCCGGGGGTCAGAGTCAAGATGGCAGAGAAGGAAAAGGACTTTCACATGGTTCCTGCTTCCACCTCCTCCAACTCAAGTAAAAGGTGACTCTGAACAAACTTTGGAGCTATAGAACACACAAAATGACACAGAGAAGCTAACCTCCTGCCGAGGAGAGCCAAGTAGGCCAGCAGGAGGGGCCAGTGCAGCTCTCTGGGAGCCAACCCCAGCCCCACTTGAGCCGGAGGTCTTAGCCTCAGGGCAGGCCTGATCAGCCACCAGCCAGAGGGACTTCAGATCACCAGCAGCTGTGGCAGTTTCCAGAATTATCAACCCATAGAAGCTAAGGCCAAAGTGAGAGGTCAGTGCAGTGTGGACTTTGGGATCTGGTAGTTTGGGAGTGTGGTCAGCCTTTGCCCCCAGTGTGAGAAGTGGCTGAGATGCAGTGGACATGCAGCCACAGACACATAGCAGCATCAGCTCCTGGCCTGCAGATTGTAGGTGGACCAACTGAACATTCTGAGGGGTAATCACTCTTGATTTAGCCTGCCTGGATCTGGATTGCTTTCTAGGATGTAGGTCCTGGGATTTGCAACCAGTTTGCCAGAGCATGTGGAGGCTTCAGAGAGGGCACCCAACTAATACCTAAAGCAGCTGAGAAAAACCCAGCATTTGGGACAGAAGCTCCCCTGTCTGGTAGCAGAGTCCTACTGTAGCAAAAAGCTGGAAAGTCAAGTAATTGAGTGGCAACATGAGCAAACAAGGGAAGCAAAGCAAGCAGAGAAACCCGACTTCACACACCTATTTTGGGGACAAAAAGGATCAAAGCATGGAATAGGAGGAAGACAGCAAAGTCAGAACTCCTGCACCAAGAGCTTCCAAGAAAAATACGAGCTGGTTACAGGCCATATAGGAGCTTAAGAAGGATTTTGCAAACCAAATAAGAGAAGTGAAGGAAAAATTGAGAAGAGAAATGAGAAAGATGGAAGAAAATTATGAAATGAGAGTCAACAACCTGGCTGAAGAAAATAACACCTTAAAAATAGACTATCTCAAAAAGGCAATGAGGAGAAGAATACCTTAAAAAGGTGAATTTGCCAGATGGAAAAAAAATCTCAAAAGCTCACTGAAGAGAATCATTCCTTCAGAATTAGATTGGAGCAAATGGAAGCTAGTGACTTTATGAGAAATCAAGATACTATTAAACAGATCCAAACAAATGAAAAAATAGAAGGCAATGTGAAATATCTCATTAGAAAAACCACTGACCTGGAAAATAGATCCAGGAGAGATAATTTAAAAATTATTGGACTACCTGAAAGCCATGATCAAAAAAAGAACCTAGAAATCATCCTTCAAGAAATTCTCAAGGAAAATTCCCCTGATGTTTTAGAACCAGAGGGAAAAATAGAGGTTGAAAGAATTCACTGATCATCTCCTGAAAAAAGATACCAAAAAGAAAACTCCTAGGAATATTATAGCCAGGTTCTGGAATCCCCAGATCAAGGAGAAAATATTCCAAGCAGCCAGGAAGAAAGAATTTGAATATTGTGGAAACACAATCAGGATAACACAGGATCTGGCAGCTTCTACACTGAGGAATAAAAGGGCTTGGAATATGATATTCTGAGGGTCAAAGGATCTGGGATTAAAACCAAGAATCACATACCCAGTAAATCATGTTTCAGGGTAAAATATGGTCATTCAATGGAATAGAGGACTTTCAAGCATACTTGATGAAAAAACAAGAGTTGAATAGAAAATTTGACATCCAGATACAAGAAGCAAGAGAAGCATGAGAAAGTAAACAGGGAAAAGAAAACATAAGGAACTTATCAAAGTTGAACTATTTACATCCCTACATGGAAAAATGATAATTGTAACTTATTAAACTTTTCTCAGTATGAGAATAGTTGAAGCGAATAGAAATGTATATGTGTGTGTGTGTGTGTGTGTGTGTATACACACACACATATATATACACATATATCTATATAGGAGGGTATATGGGCAATGGTATATATCTATATATACACATATGTCTATATAGGAGGGTATATGGGCAATGAATACATATGTGAATGTGTGTATATATGTATACAGATATACATAGATAGAGGGCACAGGAACAATTTAATAGGGAGGGCTAATACTTAAAAGGTGAAATTAAGAGGTGAGAGAGGAATATAATGAGAGGAGATGGGGAGAGACAAAATGGGTTAAACTATCTCATATAGAACAGGCAAGGGGAAACTGTCACAATGGAGGGGAAGAACAGGAAAGCAAAAGGGAATTCTCATTGAATTTGGCTTAGGGAGGGAATGACAAATACACTAAATACAGTATCTCACCCTATAGGAAAGTAGGGGGGAAGGGGATGTACGGGGGGATGATGGAAGGAAGGACAGGATGGGAGGGAAGTTGAAGCACCCACTTTTGAAAAGGGACAGTATCACAGTAGAGAATGAACGAGTGGAGGTGGGATAGGAGGGAGGGAAATATAGTCAGTCTTTTACAATATATCCACTATGGAAATGTTTTGCATTAGCTACACATGTACAACCTATATTGAATTGCTTATCTTCCTGGTAAGGGTGGGTGACAAGGGAGGAAGGGAATTAATCTGGAATTCAAGCTTTAAAATCAAATGTTATATATATATATATATATATATATATATATATATATATATATATATATATATATATATATACTATTATTAACATTATTTTACATGTAACTGGGAAATAAGATGTACAGGCACTGGGTATAGAGATCCACTATGCCCTACTGGAAAGTCGGAGGTGGTATGGGAGAAGATATTGGAGAGAGCACATTGGAGGAGGGGATATCCAGTGGGATTGCTATTCTGGGGTGGTGGGTAGGGGTAAAACGGGGAGAATATTTGTAACTCAAAATCTTGCATAAATGACAAATGTAAACTAGAAGTTAATAAAGCATTTGATAAAAAATAAAAAAAGACACAGAGGCCAAGAAGGACTGGAACTGAGAAAAGCATTATCTAATTTAGTGAATGGGTACTTGGGATCTTTGGAAAGCATAGGTTAGTTGAGTTGTGATATTGTAAAACAGATTCCAAGGTTTTGAGAAATTACTGAAAGAAGAGGAAGTGGAAGCAAGATGTAGATTATTCCTAAGAGACTGGCCATAAAAGGGAGGAGTGTTAGGAGGGTAGCCCCCTAGTTTAACCAGTTATCATTGCTAATGAGGTACCAGTAAGGCTTTATATGGCCAGACCAGGGTTCAGAGTATGGTACTCATAGGATGGAAGGAATAAATGAAAGAATAAAGTATTTTGGAAGGAAATTGGTTTTCTCTTCTTTCCATTGCCACCACTCATGTGCATAGTACCCTGTTGCATGTTCATGTGCTTTCCTCCCCATTAGATCATAAGGTCCTGGAGAACAGGGACCATTTTTTTTACCTTTCTTTCTATCATCAGCATTTTGCACAATGCCTGGCATAAGTAGGAACTTGATAAATGCTTGTTGATTTGACTTCAACCCAACCAAAGCAAGGAAAGAAAAAGGGTCAGAACAATTCACTGAGATTAAAAAAACAGCAACAGTGGGAGCAGGGGATAGGGAGGAAGTAAGAGCTTATCCCATCACTGACCTAGGATGATGGGTGATATATAGAATGTATAGAATATCCATGTGGAGGTACTGATGCATGCTATGGTGGTCTCACTTCTTACCTGTTCTCCACATTGAGGAAGAAGAAGAAAGGGGAATGTGTGGAAGAAGGGAACTAGACCATGAATGACTTCCATACTATCGTTATTCCATAAACACAGTCCCCAGTAGACACCTTTCTCCTCTTTTTGCCTTTCAGTAGGACCTGTAAGGGAAAAAGGGCTAGAATGGGACCCTTTGGACCCTTCTGTGAAAGAAGGGGTATGAGCTTATGGCAGATGCTACTTTGTCACTTCATGATGGGAGGGGTACACCTATTCCAGACATCCTCTGATTCTGCCTCTGTCTTTAGTCCTGGCTAAAGACCTCCCTTCTAATGTGTAGGGAGGTAGCTGGTAGGTTTGGTAGTGAGAATCAAAGCAGGTAGGAAGATTACTGAGCCTGTATTTGAGCCCACAATTTGGAGAAGGGACAACCCTAATTCTACCCTGGTTCTTTCCATCAACAAAAAAACCTCAGCTCATCCATTGGATCAGAAACCTATGTCCAAAACTAAATCTATTCCTTTCAGGAATTGCCCAAGGTGCTAGAATCCAGATGGACCATGGACAAGAGGGTTACCCATCTGACTTTTCCTGACCCATAAATAGTATTAATGGAAGGTACTAGATGCCTTAGTAGTCCTACTTCTCTTTACTTCACACTCCCTCATATGGACTTGTGACCACCTCTCCCCCATCACTGTATCCCCACCCTGAGCCTTCCAGACCACTTTGGTAGCCTTTAAATTTATTATTGCCTGGAACAAAGCTCTAGTTGCCTTCCCTTGGTTATAACTCTGCTAGTAGAGGTCATTTGAGATGGTATGTGGACTGGCCATGTGTAAAAAATAAAAACACAGGGGAACAATATATCTTTTAATTTCCTTAAATCCTAGAATTTATGCCAGTATTTCAGCAACAGACTCAAGTTATCCACTCTTTGGGATGGAAAGTAAGCATGTGCTCCATACCTCAGATATGGAGCTGAGTGGAAAGTGAGAAGGTGAGGATATTGCAATAAGTTTAGACTGAAAGTCACTGCTAATGTGGCCCTTGGTGGTGCTTGAGCCAGGAGATAGTAAATAGTTAATGATAAGGAAGAGATCTAATCATTCATTTATTCATTCAACACTCTTTGTGCAAGGCACTGTGCCGAAAGCTGTAGAAGAAATGGAAGTGTGTAAGACTCTGCTTTCAGAGAGCTTACAGTCTAGTAGCTTATAAACTCCAGCAGGGGAGATAAATGAACTATACACAAATAACTAAAGGCAAGTGGCAATGCAAAATTTGAGGGAAGAGAGAGCACTGCTTAATGGATCAGGAAAATCATGGAGAAGGGGGCCTTAAGCTTGGCTTAGATGAAAGAAAGGCAGAGAGGGCAGGTAGGATGGAATCCATTTCAGGTTTGGAAGGACACTATGAGCCAGAGTTATAGCTAGTGTGGGATGATGGAGGCTTTGACACAGGCATCCAAAACTTAGAGGGTGCCATATTTTGGGAACATAGAAACTACTGAGTTTTGTACCTAATTAGAAAAGATGATTAGGTCAGATAATAAGGTACCAGAATCAAATGCTTTCTACCTCCAATGCTTACCTCCATGTAAGCTTCTTGGCTAGCACCAAGCCCATTCTGCTCCTCTACCCCGGGTTAACTCTGTTGCTTACAGTAGTTTCATGGTGTTCAATGAGTGAGTGAGTCTTTCCCACCCCTTCTCGCCCCTAATGACTCACTCTATCTCTAAACATGATTATGCCATTTTCAATTTGTCTCAGGTACAAAACTTTCTAGCTGTGGTCATGATGTGAGCAAATGCACCCATATATACATAAATACACACATATATACACATATACATAATATTCAATACAAATCCAAACACATACATATATATATAATACACATACATATATGTGTATAGATAAAGAGATAGATAGACAATAAGAAGTCAGATAACCAGATGAGATGAAGGAGTGGCAAGCCATATTTAGCTGGTTCTCCTATACAGGGGAGTGTAGGGAGTGCTCTGAGTATGAAAGACCCTAAATGCCAGTCTTAAAAATTCTCTTTTTTATTTGTCTAGAGGCTTGGGCATCCCCCTTTTACCTGAGGTTCCTAGAATAGCTATCCCAGGACTAAAATATTAAACATTTATGCAAACATGCCAAACAATAATTCATGAGCTCTTATAGACCCTGAGTGCTTTTGCTCTAGTCAACCAAAGGGTACCATTTATTCAAAGGAAAAGCATTTATTAAATTGTATAGTAAGATTTGTCATAGAATACACACACACACACACACACACACACACACACACACACACACACAAACCTAGAGCCCATTAGGTCACATGTATTCACACCATCACTAGGGAGAATGATTATGTAGAGAGATCTCACATGAAAGCTAGATGTGGGGAAAACGTGGGAAGGCTCGACTCTCACCTGTGAGCCACAGGACCCAAATATCTTCTGGTCATGTTCCTCAATGGTCAGAGGATCTCGGCAGGGCCCTCTGGCCTCTCTGTGCTGGTTGGTCTCTGCGGTGCCCTGCTGATTTCACCAGAGTTTCTGGGGGCCTTGGTGCCTTATCCTAGCATCACTCACTGTTACTATCTTCTCTATTAATTTCTTCAGGGCCAGTCAAACTACCTTAGTCTTAGTTTGCTAGACAATAGTGGCTGGAACTTCTCAGAAGATCAGTCTGACAGTTCTGTAGCCACATTGCAGCAATATTCAACTAACAAAAGCTAGGCAGGTGCCCCTAGGCTAAGATCAAGATTTTCCTTTTTGACCCAGACATCTGGACTGAGATCAAAGCCTCGGTTACAGATAACTACTGTACTGAATTTAGGGTTAATTCGGAGTGGACGTGGGGTAGCTAGGTGGCTCAATGTATAGCATGCCTGGCCTGAAGTCAGAAAGGCTCATTTTCCTGAGTTCAAATTTGACCTCAGATGCTGAACCTCCATTTCCTCACCTGTAAAGTGGAGAAGGAAATGTCAAGTTTTTCCAGTGTCTTTGTCAAGAAAACCCCAAATGGGGTCATGAAGGATCAGACGTGACTGAAACAAGTGAACAGTAACTGAGTGGATGCCCCTAAGAACCTCAGCTGCAAAACAATCGTGCAAAGTGAGCAAGGTCCCTGTTGTCCACCCAACTAACCAGCACTCTGGTCTTTCCTATGCATATCTTCCAGAAGTAAAGCTTGATTGCTTTGGTTCTCAGCATTTTAACGAGTTAAAAACTGTATTCTCTAGCTTTGTACGGACTAGGTGAGGCCATTAGAGGGTTCTGATTACCTTTAATGACAAGATCAGTGGAGGGGATAAGAAAGATTAGACCCTAGCTTGGAGGAACTAGAGGCAGTGTGAATGGGGAGAAAGTTAGACTCTTTCTGCCTCTAAGCAGATAATGCCAATGATGGACACCAAACAAGACAGTCAGGGGCTCCATGAGATAAAGTGTTCATGGAATTAAAGAATGGTAATTGTAAAGCTGGAAGGGCCTCTAGGGACCACTGAGTCCAAACCTCTCCTCCTCCCCACCTCCATTTGCAGATGAGGAAGATAAAGAACAGAGGAGGTAAATGAGTTGCCCAGGGTCATACAACTTGTCAATGTCTGAAGCAGAATTTGAACCCAGGTTTTTCTAATGCCAAGTCCAACACATGACCCACTATGTCATGTTGCCAAGGGAACTGAACCCTGGACTTGACTCAGACTATGAAGAATGCCTAGGATTATGGGTTTAAGGACAAGTTTGACCATAACCTGAAATAATATAAATTTGCTAAGTTTATGTCCACCCACCCCCTATTCCTATTATTTTTATTGAACTATGCTTATAATTCAGCACATTATAATGGATAGAGGATTAGCCTTAAAGTCAAGAAGACCTGCCTCCAGTATAAATTAGCTGTGTGACCCTGAACAAGTCATTTAACTTCTCAAAGTTTCTCAGCAACATGCACTGGAGGCTCTTAACCTGAGAGTCCCTGAAACTGGGGGTGGGGGTGGAACTTGGAAACTGGGGAGAGGAGAATCACACCTTTATTAGAGCTAACCTCTAACTTAAATTTAGCATTTCCTTCAATTATTTAAAAATAGTATTCTGAGAAGGGGTCCCTAGGTTCCACCAGACTGCCCAAGGGGTCCATGACACACAAAAGGTTAAGAACTGCCATAAGGGCATGTTTTTCTGAAGAGGGCTTTGCACACTGAATATCAAATGGAATCATAGGCCCTGATGAGGAAATGGACTTTCTGTTCATGTTGATGAAATCAAAGGTCTTAGCCCCATTCTTCATCAATGAATTTAATCTAAGATCTAGTCAGTCAGTAGCAGTCTTAGCACCATGCCTTGCTCAGACCTAGTATTAGCACTGGACCTGGTGCATAGTAGTGGGTGTTTAATAAATGCTACTTGACTGACTAATTGACCTTTCACTCTGGTCCTCCCCCCAAACAATACAAACTAACAACAACCTACTATTCCTACGAGACCAGTTTCAACCAAAACACGCTTACACATTTTTCTACAACTCCAACATTGGCCATAATCATAAAAATGGGAAATTAAGGGGATGCCCATCACTTGGAGACAATTTGTGGTATATAATTGGGATGGAATACTATTGTACTGAAATGATTACAGGATGAGTTAAAAAAACAAAACAAAACCTAGAAAGATTTGTATGAATTAACTGATGCAAAGTGAAGCAACCAAAACCAGGTGAACATTGTACATAGTAACAGTAATATTGTAACAATGACCAACTATGAAAAACTTAGCTACTTTGATCAGGAAAATGATTCAAGACAATTGCAAAGGTCCATTATGAAAGTGAAATGATGAACTCTGAGCGCAGATTGATTACCATTCTTCATTTTCCTTGCTTTTTTTTAGTTTTGTTTTATTTTTTGCAACATGGCTAATAAGAAAATATTTGACATGACTTCACATGTGTAATTGATATTATATTACTTGATTTTTCAATGGATATGAGGGAAGAATAGAATTTACAATTCAAAATTTTAGAAACAATTCAATGTTAAAATTAATTTATTAAAGGGGGGAAAGTAACATATAGCCATGTTTCATTTATTATAAATCCCAGCTTTGGACTGTATTTTTACACAGAGAATAGCTGTTTGGGTCAGAAGTCCTTCTCCCCAACTGATTGTCCCATTGGGGAAGGCTCAGCTTTCCCTGTGACCCGCACTCCATGCCATTAGAACCCCTGCCCCTCTCTGGGAAAGAGCCTGGGCACATGGACCTACACTGTAGAACAGGGAGTCCCAGGTGGCTCCAGAATCACCAGTCTGAAGACAAAACATGCTCTTTCCTGTCTCCTAGCAACGTACTCTGCAGCACTCCTGCTCTGCCTTCTCCCAGCTGATCCCCTTGCCTCCACTTGTACGGAAGCATTATGTTTGAGGTGCGCTGGGGATGATTCCTAATGTCCCTTAAGTGATCCACGAAGCAATTTGCTTATAAAGACTCTCTCCTCCCTTCCTCTCTCCCTTTCCCCTTTTGCCAGCATTTAGCAGAGTGAGCCTCCTGCAACACAGGTGATAAACAAGGCCCTCAGAGGCTCAGTTAACAAAGACTCCAGATCGAAAGCCTAGGACAACAGGCCAACCATTCAGATGCCTGGCTGGTGGCAATGTGGCCCATTACAGGACTGGGAGTCAAGAGGGTAGGGGGTGTCTGAGGTTGGCCATGGATGCATCTGGATAGCAAAAATCCAAGTCAGCCTATGGACGAGGAAGAGAGCACTAGTCTATGTTTTTGTGGGTGCTGGTTCATTTTGTCTCATGATCAGAGCCCCCCACCCCTTTTTTTCTTCCAGCAAACTGTATTTTATGTTATAATCCTTCATAGTGTATGTGTGTGTGTGTGTGTGTGTGTGTGTGTGTGTGTGCGCGCGCGCGTGTGTGTGTGTGTGGGCTGGGAATAATTACTTTGAAAAATGTGTATAATATGTGGAAAGGTTCTTTTTGTGGGGAATGGGAATGTACCAGTGGAATATCTTCCTCATGGCAACTAATGCCTTTTTTATAAGACTTTCAAAACAAAGTCGGTAATTGGGAGCACAGCGGAAACTCTTACCCCTTAACACACAACCTATGGAAAGTTCTCTGTAGTAGAGAAAGGCCCAGGGTCTAGTGAAGACAAACCCCTTCTCCCTTACCCTGAAGTGGGGCAAGTCTGACGGGGGCAGCGCAAGGGGGGAGGATTCTGATTTAAAAGCTGACTGCTTTCTTGGATAAAGCCTTTTGGGGGTGATAGCTGAATCTGCAGGCTGCCTGATTTCAATCCCAGTCATGCTGCCTGGAAACCGAATGTGTAATGTCCATTCCTCTGTATAGGGGCATGTACGTACGGACACATCCACACATAAATGCGATTTCCCCCCTCCTGCTATTGTGGGGCTGAATATTGCAGAACAGCATCCAAAATACCGCCTGTGACATTTTTATTGGGAAGAAATCAACATCTGCCTCCCTTAAAAGGCCACAAAAGAACTTTCAAAACCCTAACATTCTAAACGTTTATTTATTTATTTTTGGTAATGCATATGATTTAGGGACTGCTCTGACTGGCTTAATTTGAGCCACATGGCAAGTGTACAAACTTTTCTTTGCCACATGCAGGCTCCTGATTTGATATCTGTTTATTCAGAAACCCTGTGGCTTCAATAGGGGGATTTTTTTTGGAAGAGGAGGATGACAAAAAACAAAACAATAACCTTATGCTAATTAATCCTCTTCCCCACCTCTGTGTCAATGAAAAGTTCATCCAGAGAAATTTACAGGGTGAACTGTGTTGGAGCCACTCAGAAAGGTCTGAGATGTGATAAATGGGGTGCTTGCCTCCCTTAGGAGGTTGCTGGTTATATTAGAGGAAATTAAGTTTCTCAGTGTTTCAAAGGCTCCACTAATTAATACTATTAGAAGGAATGTAATCTAACTTACCATTTTTGGCATTGCCACTGATTGGGAAACTGAGGCTCACAGAGGTAAATTGAGGACCAGAATGTCAGAAAACTAGTGTTCAATATGGACAAAGCATTGATCCACAATTTACAAATATAACAGCGAAGAACTGCTTCCCTCAAGACACTTTGAATCTACCTTGGGAGACAACATGTGGTGACATATGTGCCAATGACAGGTAACTCATTAACGGTGACAGTTAAGGCAGCATCTATGACCACAGAAAAGCTGTTGAGGGGAGCCTGTGTGAACAGACAAATCCACATGGGAAGCCCACCTGTGCTGACAGAGGCAGCCCAGACCCACCCATTCCTTCTCTACTTTATTTCCTTTCATATGATAGCTGGGTTGGGATGAGGGAAGGGCTACCAGTGCAACATCTCGGAGACATGGGCCCATTCCACATCTTGGATTTGGGTATGAGCCCTGAGTTTTCTAGCCTGGGGTCATTTTGCTATAACTGGTGCTACTTTGGATTCAGATGGGGACTACACCCCTCTCTAGCTCCAGGGCCATTAGGGAGGAGTCCTGTTTTCTTTTTGAAGCCTTATGTTTTCCTGTCTGAGGTCATTGCTTTATAGCCTTTTATTCTTAATTGTCAAATACTCAATCCTCAGTCTCATATATAGAGGAAGGGCACACACGTGGGACTCAGTTAAAGAAAGGGTAGGATCCTTCTTTGGTTCTCTTTATGAAGTTATAAAATTGGTAGATGGAAGGAGTTCTATTGACATAATTTACCTTGATGTTAGCACAGTATTTGATAAAATATCATTCATCTCGATGATGAGGTAGATTGTGGTACGATTAAATTCACTGGGACCTGGCTGCATGGCAAGATTTGGAGAGGAGTCATTAATGGTTCTAAATAAGCTTGGAAGGAAGTCTCCAGTGGAGTGCCCCAGGAATCTGTGCTTGGCCTTGTGCTGTGAATCATTTTTTTTTAATCAATCAATCAAGAACTATTTATTATTAATGTCTTGAATGAAGTCATACATGGCATGATCATTAAATCTACAGATGACCTAAAGCTGGGAGGGATAGATAGTTAATACAATCGGTGACAAAATCAGGATCTAAAAAATCTTGACAGTCTAGGGCATTGAGTTGAATATAATAAAATAAAATTTAAGAAGGATTAATCATTCAAACAACAATAATTTATTAAGTGCCTGTGCCAACATAAATGTAAAATTTTATACTTGGGCCCCAAAAGGTCAGTCTAACATTAACTGCAAGAAAGGGTTAAAAAAGGATCATAATTTAAGAATATCTCCAAGGATCAAGCATAATCAATTGACATGTGTACATATTAAAGATAGTAGGATATACATTTTTATTTCAAAACAGCATAATATTTGCTTGTCACTATTTGTATTTAAAGTGCATTTGCACAGATAGGAGAAATTATAGTAAATTATAGCAAAAGTATAAAAATATTCTTTCTTCAATTGATGTGATTGACATAGCTCCCTTCCACAGGGTTCTCCAGTAAAGAGGGCAAAGAAAAAGTCCAGGCAAAGTGGATTGAATTGAAGAGGGGAACTTTCTCAGAAATGCAGTTTTGCTCATTTCTTTGGATTCTGGCAATCTTTGGTTACAGCCCAAGTAAGTCCCATTCTTCCCTTCCTAAGTCCTTTCCCCACAACCAGGTCCTCTGCCCCAGCATCCTGTGGTTCTCTTCCTCTCCCTCTATTTCTTAGGAGTGTCTCTGATCTTGGTCACACTGAAGATCTTAGTGAAAGAGCTTAAGTTTGCCTTAGAACACAGGGGAGGTGGTCCAGCTGAGCCTGCACAGTGAAGCCCAGTCCCCTGTTAAAGCACCAAGAAGAAGTTAAAACAAAATCTGGCAGAGAATGGGTTAAGTTGCTTCAACTCTGTTTCCCATCTTTGAATAGTGCAACAAACAACAAAAGCATCCCAGAGGAACAATGATGAGTAATGGGTTTTAAAGGGATTTTAGGCATTTGTGAGTAGATGAAGGAAGTATTTGGGAGGCAAGGGGGACTCTCGCTGACATCCCTGAAATCGTGCCAGGTAGGGGGCCACCTCCTCTGTCTCTGGGCCAGCCTGTCTGGTCTGAGAGTGTGGGGGATGTGCAAATAGAACAGGATGGGAGGGGGTGCTGCTTTAGTTGCTGTTGGGAGAGAGTAGAAAAAAAGGCAGTGAGTGTGGATACAGGAGGCCAGGTTCACCCCCTGTTCCTGCTCCGGCAGCCCTGCTTTCCCCAGATGTTTTTATCACATGTTCTCTGCCATTTCTCCTCTAGATCGAAGGCCAACAATGCCAGAGGTGCTGCTGCACACATGCGGTTCGAGCCGGGAGCCAGGGAAACATGAAACAGTCTGCACCTTTCAATGCACCCATCTCATTAATCTTCTGCCTCTGCAGCACTTCTGAAGAGCACCTACTTAAAGCTGCTCATTCATTACGGCTCTAATAACAGCAGCGGGCATTACAGCACCAGGCTTCAGCAGTACCCAGCCTTTGCAGCTGCAGGGAAACCAATATCTTTTTAAATACATTTGCGCAGCAATAAATAAAAGGGATCTCAGTTTACCTCTTTATTAAACTCTATTTGCTTATTGGAGTTAAGGGCCATATTTGTGTCTTGCTGTTCAAATTTATTCATCTTATTTTCCCAAGCTTGCTGCATTTATTTCATGACTTAATCAGAGTTAACTGTACAAGCCTGTGCTCATACAAAATCTTTCACCACCAAGCAAAGCTCATTAAGTGCTCTTGTCTGGGGATCCCCATGAAGTGAGTGCTACAGCATTTGGGGTTCTGGGAGCAACAACCCCTGACTTGGACAGGGAAGTAAGGAGAGAGGTTGCTGGGCTCCAATCCCACCACTGGCATTTATTATTACATTATCTTGGGCAAATCAGTTAAGATCTGTGGACCAAGTGAAGAAGGTTGGTGTAGAAGAGCAGGTCCTTCTCTCTAAGCTCATTAGATCCTATGATTTTATCCCAGTTCCAATATTCAAAGTGGAAGGGCCAAGACCAGAGAATGCAAAGGCTCTGCTTATGGAGGCCATTTTTGTCTCTGTTACCCATTCTGGTCTACCCTGGCTGAATAGACTAGGAGTGTGGAATGATGGGAAGAAACATGAGGAACCTGATAGGAGGGGAGGGCACCTCAGAAGATCTGCATTCCAGCTTTGTCCCTGCCACTAACTCACCGTATGACCTTGAACCAATGTCTTGTTCTCAGTCTCAGTTTCCTATGACCTACTTTGGATGATCCCTAAAGCCCCTTGTGGCCCTGAAGTTACAGGATTCTAACACTCACTCAGGTTTGTTCTTGTTTCCAGGGCCAGGTCAAGGAGGTAAATCCAATTTCCAAAACCTGTGGTTTGGGGTCTGGTTTCCTTCGGACCTGCCAGTCTCTCTAGACACTAGCCTGGCAGCTGAGGTGAACCTCAGGACCCTCCCTTAAGAACACCCCAAGAGAAAAGTTGGGGCATCCTTCTGACTTTAGAGACCCAGTGTTTTGATGTCCGAGTCCCTAACTTGGCCAACAGGAACAAGCCTTATCCTTGGTTCTAATTCTTTTGGGCACTGCCAGCAAGGACCTAAAGGCACTACCAAGGACGTCCATCTACCCACAGATTCACAACAGTTGGGTTGTGGAAGCAGAGTTACAGGAGAGGGAGGAAGGTGACCTTAGGGAGTGGTAAGCGGGGAAGGTCAAGTAGGCTCATTGGAGCTGGATGGGAGCCAGCCAACTTCGTCATCTGCAAAGCAATCAATCATCTTTGGCCTTGCAACTCAATGAGATCTGACATGGAAGCCAGAATGATAATCACCTTCATTATCAGCATCACCACACTGATTGTAGTTACAAAGTCCTTACCTTATATTATCTCATTTCATTCCCACAACAGCCCTGTGAACCAGGTAGAATAAGGATTATTAGCCCTATTTTACAGATGAGGAAACAGATTCAGAAAGGTCAACATACTTTCTTAGTGGAGTAGGAGTTGGAGCAGGGATTCTAACCTACTTTTTTTTTTTTTTAGGCAGTTGGGGTTATGTGACTTGCCCAGGGTCACACAGCTAGTAAGTGTCAGGTGTCTGAGGCTGGATTTGAATTCATTTAACCCATTTCTTCGGATCATAGGGTAAGAGATAGGGACAAGGAGTAGACCTGGCACTACATTGATTTAAGTTTCTCTCAAGGGAGGAAACTCCCTCAACCAGTGTAGGCCAGCACCCAATCTTATCATCAGTTACCTAAAACAGTAGTATCAAATTCAATAAAAAATGGGAACCACTCAACCAAAAAGGGATACTGTCCTTGTAGACCATATATAGACATAATTTTAATATATAATGTTATCTATGCTTTATAGTGTTTATTACCTGGTTTGGTCTACACTTGGGAGCTTGGTGGGCTATGTGCAGTCCAAGCAATGTGTTTGATACCCTGGACCTAGAACATTCTCCCCCAATGACAAAAGTAGGATTTGAACTCAAATCCTCTCACTTGGAAGCCAATGCTCTGTTCCCTGTATTATATTGTTGTCTGGTACCAAAGTCAGTCTTCCTTTCAGTATACCCTCACTTCCTCTCTAATTTCTGTCTTAAAAGTGTATGCAGTGCTGGGTCTGGAGTTAGGAAGACCTGAGTTCAGATCTAATCTCAGACACTTAGTAACTGTGTGACCCTAGGCAAGTCATTTAACCCTGTTTGCCTCAGTTTCCTCATCTGTCAAATGGTGATAATAACAGTACCACTCTCAGGATTATTGCAAGGATCAAATGAGATAGTAATTACAAAAGCAGAGTGCCTGACACATAGTAAGCACTATATAAATATTAATTATTAGTATTTAGGTTCAGGCAAAATTTGAGTTATTTAAGTACCGTTAAGTATTAGAATATTACTTAAGCTAAAGAGTTATTTCCCTTTCTAAGAAGTCACTTCTGTATTCTATGCCTGTTTTCTAATTTGTCGGATGGCAATGCTGGGCTAGAGAATTCTTAAGCTACCTTTCAGCTCCAACAGTCTTTGAAAACGCATATAAAAATGCCTAATACCAATTCCAGGTGGGTCCTATTGGCTGGCCGTATGCAACCAAACCCCAGTGGAAAGCTGAGCAATTATGCAGTGGAATGGAATCAGCTGAAAAACATTTATTTGACACCAGGTACCAGCAAGACAGTGTGCTGCAGAACTTTAGGGAGATGACATTATTTGATTCATGTGGTATATACAGTAGATTTTTTTTTTTTTTTTTGCTGTTTTTGTTTTTGGAAGGCAGGGCAATTGGGGTTAAGTGACTTGCCCAAGGTCACACACGGCTAGTAAGTGTTAAATGTATGAGGTCAGATTTGAACTCAGGTCCTTCTGACTCCAGGTACTCTATTCACCACCTGGCCACTCCTATTCAGCAGATTAAAGGACTGTCAAGACTTAGATACCAATCCTGTCCATAGATACCTACTAGCTGTGTGACCTTGGGCAAGTCACTTAAGTCCTCTATCTCTCAATTCCTCATCTGTAGAAAAGGGAGGGTTATATTAAAGCTGGTCCATGTCTGGGCTATGATTTAAATCCAAGCCTTCTTGATTCCAACACCAGTGCTCTAACCGCTTTGCCTTGCTGTCTCCCCAGCAGCCCTTCTCTATGCGAGCATGCAGGCTAATAGGCAAGTTAGAATGTCTAGACAGGTTATAAAAAGATAAACAATTTGAGAGTGGTGCAGGGGCAAATGAACATTAGAGATAGATGGTAGCCTTTACAGGAGACTGGAGGAGAGACAGAGACAGACAGCTAGAAGTGCAAAGAGAGAGAGAGAGAGACAGAGAGAGACAGAGAGAGAGACAGAGAGAGAGAGAGACAGAGAGAGAGAGAGACAGAGAGACAGAGAGACAGAGAGAGACAGAGAGAGAGAGAGAGAGAGAGAGAGAGGCAGACAGACAGACACACAGATGCAGACACAGATACAGAGACAGACAGATATAGGTAGAGAGACAGACAGACTATTATGGAAATGTGAATTTAAGATCTTCCCTGCCCCTAGGCCCTTTGATAGGCTTAAGTGCACCTGGGGCCTGTAGTGGGAGGCTTGGTTTTCAGGAATGCCCACACCTTGGTGCTCTGTGATTGGGTAGTGGGTCAAGAAGGTTGTGACATTCTCTGAGCCAGGAGAAGGCCATATAAACCCTGATGTGAGGCTTTGTTTTGGGGCTCACTTTGAGAAGTGTTGTGTGATTTGACCAGAAGAGACTCTGGGCAGCCATTGAGCCTCCTGGCTTTGAAAACCCAGATGTTGGTGCTTACCTCTCTGGTAACTGACTAGGTATGGATGTAATGGTCAGACAGCTGGAAGCCTATCTGCTGATCTGTTTCTCTGTCTGTGTTTGTTATCTGCTTGTAACCTCTGTTTGTATTCTCTGAAGTTTGGGGTGCTGACCTTTCCCCCTGAACTAGGTAAATGATATATGTTTGATTGATTAAAGTAAGCTTGTTAACCAATTTTGAGTTGCTTTCCTTTGGAAAAGCAGATCTAAGAACCTGTGTTGGCAGCCATTCTGGGGATGCTGGGGTGCTTGCTGCTACACAGACAGACACAGGTACAGATACAGAAAGAGAGAGAGAGGCAGACAGATAGACACAAATACAGAGAGAGAGAGAGAGAGAGAGAGAGAGAGAGAGAGAGAGAGAGAGAGAGAATGGAGAGGGAGAGAGAGAGAGGGAAAGGGAGTAGTGTGGGCTGGGGTCATCAGGAAGGGCTTCCTAGCTGGACCCTGAAGGGTACTGTATCATCCTCCCCATACCCCCTCTCCCCAAGGCAACATACTAAGCCAGCGAGGGTATTTTTCTCCTATCTATGTTAATAAGCAATCACATATTTTTCTTTTCCATATTATTTTTCTGTAGCAGCAAATTACTGCTGACAAGTGGCAATTGATCTCTTCACATTATTTTGAAGCAATTATATTGAAATGGGAAACAATGCTTCCGGGAAAGCGCCTCAATAAGAGAGCTGAGCACAATGCCCACATGAAGACAGATAGGGGCAGGCCAATTTGCACTGCATAGAAACTGACCAAATTCCCTTTCAGGGAAAATTAAGGTTAATTATTGCCTTTAAGATAGTCAGCTAAAACCTCTGCCTAAGTGGACAGACTCTAGAAACCAGAGGCAACTCTAGGAAAATATTAGAACATGGTTTCAGAGCAAAGGATCCATTAGGGCAAGAAATCTGGAGTGAGTAGGGGATAATGCCAGAGAGTCAGTCAATCAACTAGCATTGATCCTCTTTGAAAATGAAGGACTAACAACAACAGCTAGCATTTATTTAGAGCTATTGTGTGCCAGGCATAGGGCTGAATGCTGGAAAGACATGGGGTCGGGGTAAGGAGAGAAATAAATTGTGTAAATTATATAAGATGTAAATTAAATTACAGATGCTAGGGACCCTAGTTATTATTTCCCTCTCCCCCCACCCAAGAAATAATCAATCTCTAATTGATCATGTTTTCATATTGCAAATTTTCAGGTTCAGGGATTTTATAGATCAGTTATTTAGATCTAAGAGAGACCTTGGGGATAATGCTCTTGTCCAATACCCTAATTTTACAGATAAGGAAACTGAGACCAGGAAAGATGAAGTGATTTACAACAAGGTCACACAGCTAGTTAATAAGTATCCAAGTAGGAACTCAAATCCATCTCTTCCAATGGCAAGTCTGGTACTCTTTCTAATACAGTATATTTCCAATGGGGATTGCCTATGGTCTCACTCCAAAGAAAAATCTGTTATGTTCTGGAAGCTATGGCAACTCCAGTAATTATCACTTCCTCCCTTGTGGAATTACTTTATATTATTTTGAATATAAGATGGTAGGAAGTGGGGGTGGTGACCACCCAGAAATTCCAGAATATAATGGCAGAAAATAAGGGGCAGATAACAAGGTTATTAATGTATCTCTAAAGATGCATTATGCTGGGTGATCCCTTAGGAAGTGTGATTTAGATCCTGGACTTCATTGGCTTTCTAAGATGGGGAGTGAGTTATTCAAAGGCTAATTCCTTCATATGTACTTGGTATCTTTTTCCTTGTGGTCATATTATATATCTATGGTACGATGGGAGCTTTTCAAGGACAGGGATTTTGGTTTTGTCTTTGGGTCTGCAGTACCTACCTAGCACATGAAGACTTTCCCTGGTGCAATGGGCAGATGAGAACAATTCAAATGGCCATGAAAATGGCAGAAGCAGGCACTGTGGAGCGCTTAGAACTTGGTCAGACATTGAAGACATCAAGGTCATCTACTGCACCCTGAGCCAATTCCAGTTATCCTAATTTTTGTCTTACATCTGGACTTCGATGACTCTGGAAAAGAGAGAGTGACACACTGGTGACTTTGTGCAACTCTACCTCACTTCAATCCAATTTATGTGCACGGCAAGACATGACCCCATGCTCTCATTGGTCCTCTTCCATGTGATGTCATTGACCCTCTTTGAAAACAAAGAATCACTAACACCAACACCAAAAAAAGCCTAGCCCAGTCCTTTACACATAGTAGGTGTTTAACAAGTATTGTTGAATAGAAGCAAATTGAATGACTTTGAAATGAACTAATCATTGAAATGAACTAATCATCCTGGGTGGCCAAAGACTCAAATCCATTTAGAATCCCAGAGTTGTTGCTTTTCTTTAAGGGGTTAGAAGACAAGGTAAAGCATACAGTTCTCTAGTAGGCAAACACCTTGAAGGCAAGGCCTATAGAATGGTAAATGCCAAAATTGCTCAGACTCTGGAGTCCGGGGGCCTGGATTCAAATCTTGCTTCTGATGCTTGCTGCCATCATGTCCTTAGTAAATCTCTTCACCAACCTGGGTGTAAGTTTCCTCTTTTATAAAAATAGAGGTTTAGACTAAAGAGTCCCTGGCATCCTTTCCAGCTCTCTGTTTTTGCTCCTGTGACTGTTGTATCTCCGGGGCCTGGCATGTAGTTGAGCCTCAATAAGTGTTTGTTGAATGAATGAATGAAAGGATGAATGTGTTACAGGATGAGGCAAGACCAAAATGTCAGAAAAGGTGGATAATTTGGTTCATGGGAAGAGGTTAATAGAGGCATGCTTTGGCAGTCAGTTCTCAGAAAGGTGGTTTGCAACCATATATTAACAACATAGCAGAGAGGGGTTAATATGGAGGTCAGAAATTTGCTGATGTGATCACATTAGTCAGGCCAGTAAAGGGAAGAGAATTTTATGAGGAATCCAAGAAAGACTAAAGGAAACCAAGTAATTGAGCAACACGACAGCCGATGAATTTCAGTTTGAAGGAACAATTTAAACTGTTCTCACAAGCTGATGGGTTCTGAATTAGTTGTAACCTTTCAGGGAGAGAGAGAAAAAAAAGGGAAAAGATCTTGGTGTCACTAGTGGACGACTCAATGAAGAATTCAGAACAACTGCTCACTGGCAGACAGGGTAAGGAATTAAGATGTTAAACCCAACTTGGGAAGGGGAGGAAGGAGACTGAAATTATTCTAATGTCTCTGCAAAGAAAGGGCCTTTGAGAGAGTGGCTTGGAGTGGGGGTGGTTACATTGGATCAGCTCCTGCCAACCCAAACCAAACCCCAATCTGGAAGAGACAAGTCACATCTCCAGGAGAAGAATAACAATGAGTTTATAGAGTCTTCCTGCTTTTGTGAGATTAAAGACAGGAGCAGAAGAGGAAGAAGTGTAAGGGGAATCAGAATTATGAGTTCCCATTTATCTTCCATTTCTCAACAGCCAACTGGTCACTCAGAATTAATCCAGGATAGAGAAAGGGAAATCATTTTTTTCTGGGCAAGGCCTAATTAACCCTTGGATCACATAGCTGCCAGATTTTTACAGAGACTCCTATCTTAGGAAGATTCAAAAATAAGGATTAAATATAGGGTGTCATGTGTGGTTATCCTCAAAAGGATGTAACTTGTACAAGCTATCAATCCTTAAGCTGGAGGAAGTCAATTGGGGTCAAGAAGAAATGTCTTTGCTCCATAGTATAGTCTTAGGTCTACAATTAGATGTATTTAAGACAGTTAGTTTGTCTCCAGGAACACTCAGCTGGGGTTGCAATTGGAGGAAGGTTCTTGGCCCCTGTGGGTCATCTGTCAACTTTTCAGCTCCAAGTAACCTAAGGAATCCTCCTCCTCCACCGAGAGGTATGGCTATAACCCTCTATGTTTTCAGGGCCTGGCCAATGTTCTATTTGTCTGATGTGCCCTGGAACATGCCCCTGAAGCCCTGGGTATGAGTAACCTTGCCTTGTGTGTTTAATAGCAACATATACGAAAGGAAAGGATTCCATCTTTGTATCCCTTGCACAGTGCCTGGTACCCAGTAAACAATTAATAAATGCTTGTTGAATAAGCCTGAATTCTTGGGAGCCTGTATCAGTATACCCTCTCTACTACTGATGTTATAAATTTTAGAGGTGCAACTCAGTTCTTGAGTTTGATGCTGTTTTGTGTATTTTTTTAATTAGGTTGTGTTTTTTGAAATTATTATTAACCTATCAGAAATAATTAATCAATGTAGACAAAAAATCTATTAGCAAGCCTCTCTAGATAAGTGATTGTGCTAGTTACATACTCAGTGCTTATGGTATTACTTTCAGGAGAGGGATCTTGTTTCTGATTCTAGCACAAATCACTGCCTTAGTGGCACATGAAGGAAAAAAAAACAACAACAAACAACACAACATTCTCTGCCTTGACTAGGCTGAGCGTCCTCATTATTCAAAGGGCATGCAAATGAGCCAGGTGCTCTGTTCAAATTGCCAGGAAACCATGCAGTCCAGCTGCTGAAAAGTAAATCATGGGCACCCCTCATGTAAAGAACTTCAATCTTTGGAATGATCATAAATTCATCTGTAGGTACTCCCCACCAGAATGCAGATCACAGCTCCACATTTTGGTGGATGGTTTAGTGAGTGGCTTTGTCTCCTTCCCCACCCCATCAAAAAATAAAATATCACTTGGTAACCCACCTTTTAGTGATGAGTGTCTTTCTACCTAGTAGGTTAGTCCTTAAGGAAGAGCAAACAGTCAATGTCTGTGTTGGTACTTGACACTTAATAGGACCTGTCAGAAGGAGCATGGCAAAAAGTTTAGTCTTAAAGGTAGGGTGTAAATCCTACCACTGCCATAAACTAGCTATATGACCATAAGCACATGACTCAACCTCTCAGTCTGGGCTAACACTCTTAGATTACAAATTACAGACTTGGCCAATCTTTATATTTTTTCCATTGGTCTAGAATGGCGGTGGGAGGTGGGGTAGAGGAGAAGATCAGGCAGAGTATAACTTTGCTGGTCTAGTGTTTTGTTTTTTGTTTTTCCTTGAAGAACCCAGTGTCACCTCAATGATATAAAAAGACATTGACTTCAGGGGAGCTATTTTGAGAAATCTTTCTTTAATTCCTAATTTCCAAACTAAGGAATTAGTATAGCACAGAACTTTAGATGAGCAAGCGATGGGGCTTTGGAGACAAGCCTTTCACTTTGCATATGAAGATATTGAGATTCCAAAATGTGAAACTCAAGGTCAAACCCCTAGTTAATAGTAGAATTGGGATTAGAATCCCAAGCTACAGATTCATACTCTATGACATCATATTATACCAATTCAGGTGCTTGCTGAGCTCATACTATTAATTCAACACAAACAACTCTAAATGTCAGATTTCAGGAACTCTCAGGCTGGAAGACATCTTACTTTACAAAGCAAATCCCATAGGTGAAGTGTAATATTACAATCTATGTCTGAGAGACATTGTAAATAATGGGGGGGGGGAGTACAGGGTGGGGAAGGGCAGGAGCCTCTGAGGAACTGACGGACTTACTGAATGAATGAATGAAAAGCTTTTATTAAGTTCTTACCCTGTGGGAGGCACTATGCTAAATGCTAAGGATATAACTACATGAGCAAAGACAGGCTTTGTGCTTAAGGATCTTACCTTCTAATGGAGAAGACGGCACATATGAAAAATAGTGTCCAGGGAGGGGTATTTGGGGTTAGAAAGTGACCAGGATGGTGCCATAGGGAAATATACTGATCTACCCCAACAAGGAATAGTAGCAGATTTGATTTCATTTTGATTCATGGTTCCAGAAATGGAGAAGGGAGATCAGACAGGAAAGGGCATACTGGTGCTACTATGAGGGGGTTGGACAGTGGTTTGACTGGAGGATGTGATTGGAAAGGAGCAAGTGAAATGAAACATGGTCAGGGATTTCCTGAAATAGTATTCTGGGGTAGGGGAAGGAGAAAGTCCCCAATCAAGAGACTGCAAGAATTTTCAAGCAGAATTTCTGCCAGGTAATGGTCTCTGGTTTGTGTAGAGCAGTTGGCAAGGCAGGTGTACTGAAAGTACCCAGAGAGGAGGGAGACTAAAATCAAGCTGGTCACTAGTTGAATGTCAGGCTAGTTTAATTGTAAAGAAAATATACTGGTAAGGAAATAAAAAGGCTACAGAGAGAGGTCAGGTTCTGAAAATGTAGTAGGTGGAAGTTTCAGTGAGACAAATTCAAGCATGACATTAGGAAAAAATTCAGAAAATTTGGAAAATCAAATTCATTGCATTTCATTATTGATTTCATTCTGCATCATTGCTGACATTTTTGTAAATGCCTAAGTCATGGTTCATTTGTCTCAGAGTTAAATTTGGAAATTTAGCTTACCTGTAAATCATTCATCGTCTCTAAGTTAAGTTTAAAAGTTCAGTTCTCCTGCTCATCACTGTTCTGGCCTCAAGAAAATCTGTTATCAATGAAGGATGCAGGCAGACTCCAAGGAGTCTGTTCTGTTATCCAAGGTAGTCTGGTCTACTATTGCTAAACTTTCCTTGCAGGTGAACTCAAACAATGAACATTTCTTGTTTTTTAATTTTTTACAATTGTATTTATTTATTCATTGTTAGTGTTCAACATTCCCTTCCATAAGATTTTGAGCTCTAAATTTTCTCCCCCTCCCCAAGACAGCATGCAATCTGATATAAGCTATACATGTACAAACATATTAAACATATTTCCACATTAGTCAGGTTGCAAAGAAGAATTAAAACAAAGGGGAAAACCATGAGAAACACAAAACAACCAAAAAAAGAGAAAATAGTATGCTTTGGTATGCATTCAGACTCCTTATTTCTTTCTCTGGAGGATAGTATTTTCCATCAAGAGTCTTTTGGAATTTTCTTAGATCATTGAATTACTGAGAAGAGTTAAGTCTATCATAGTTGGTCATTGCAGAATGTTGCTGTTGCTGTATACTATGCTCTTCTGGTTCTGCTCACTTCGATCAGCATCAGTTCATCTAAGTCTTTCCAGGTATTCCTGAAGCCCATCTGCTTATCACTTCTTATGCAATAATAGTATTCCATTACATTCATATACCACAGTTTATTCAACCACTCCCCAGTTGATGGGCATTCCCTCAATTTTTTATTTTTGGCCACCACAAAAAGAGCTGCTACAAATATTTTTGTACATGTGGGTCCTTTCCCCATTTTTATGATTTTTTGGGGGGATACAGGTCTAGAAATGGTATTCTGTGTCAAAGGGTATGCACAGTCTTATAGGCTTTTGGGCATAGTTCCAAATTGCTCTCCAGAATGGTTGGATCACTTCACAACTTCATTAACAATGCATTAGTGTTCCAATTTTCCCACATTTTTTCCAAAATTTGTAATTTTCCTTCTAATGGGGAAGACAACACATGTGAAAAATGGTGCCCAGGGAGGGGTATTTGGGGTTAGAAAGTCATACCATAGGGGAATATATTTATATACCCCAATAAGGAATAATGGCATATTTGATTTATTTTGATTCATGGTTCCAGAAACGGGGAAGAGTGATTAGACATGTTTTATCATGTTAGTCAATCTGATAAGTGTAATATGATACTTCAGATATGTTTTTATTTCCATTTCTCTAATCAATTGAGATTTAGAGCATGTTTTCATATGACTATAGACAGCATTATTTTCTTCATCTAAAAACTACTTGTTCATATCATTTGACCACTTATCAATTGAGGAATGACTTGTATTTTTATAAATTTGACTCATTTTTCTATATATTTTAGAAATGAGGCCTTTATCAGAGACACTAGCAATAAGAATTATTTCCCAGTTTTCTGCTTTCCTTCTAATCTTGGTTTCAATGGTTTTGTTTGTGCAAAAACTTTTTAATTTAATGTAATCAAAATTATCCATTTTGCATTTCATAATATTCTCTATCTCTTGTTTGGTCATAAATTCTTCCATTCTCCATAGATCTGACAGGTAAACTATTCCTTAATAGCTCCCTTAATTTGCTTATAGTCTCTATGTCTAAATCATGTATGCATTTTGACATTATCTTGGTATACATTGTAAGATATTAGCCTATGCCTAGTTTCTGCCATACTATTTTCCAGTTTTCCCCAGAAATTTATGTTACATAATGAATTCATATCCTAGAAGCTGGATTTTTGAGGTTTATCAAACAGTAGATTACTATAATGACAATGGATATTTCTTAGTGATAGGATGGAAAAATTGGGAATAAGGGAATAGCAATTTCCAGTCAGTCATATTGTTCCTCACTCCTATGATGCTACAAGCTTTGTAACTAGTCATGCTGTTTTCCCCATTTATGGTTCTGACTTCTATTCTGAGAGTTCCTAGAGTTGTCCCCCTCATTCGGGGTCTTAGCTTTCCTGAGGGACTTAGACTTTGTTTATTAGCAATTCATGCTTTGTCAATAAATTGATCATGCTGAGAACTTTGTGCTTCAGTTTATCTTAATTTTGATCATAATAGTTCCTAACCAGTTGGGTAATCCAAAAGAGGTACAGTTTTCCTTGTCTGTTTGTGTGTTCCCTCACACTGATATCTTTGAGCAAAGAATGTATAAACCCTTGTTGGGTATACTGTAAAGGGGATATTTTTTTCAAATACTGGTTGGACTAAGATGTGGTTAGATTTCCTTTCAATTGTGAATTTCTAAGATTATATCATGATATTAGTTTACTGTAACACCTAGTATGTCACAAGAGTGGAAGCCATCTCATCTTCTTCTGCCCCAAACATTTTTATAATTTGGTCATTTAAAGCTTCCTTCCTTCGCTACCTCCCTCCCCAAGGAAAAACACTTCTGATTTTACAGAGAGAATAAACAGAAAAAATAGGATTTCATTTACCAATTCATCTTTTAGAGTCAACTTTCTATGAAGGAATACTCCACCCTCTTTTTGGGGGGGGTCACTTTCAGTTTTATTGAGATGTTTTGTTTTTATATTACAGAAATTTACAGATTACTCCCCCTTGATGAGAGGTCTCTTGTAACAAAGTAAAACATCCAAGTTAAACTAATCAATGTAATGACCTCATCTGAAAATTCATGAAACATTTTATGTCTGTAGCACCCCCATCTCCTATTAAAAATATTAGAAATCTATTTTCTCTCCCTCCTACTTCCACTGCACTGAAAAGAGGAAATGACAAATTTCTCACAAGTTTGCAATCAAGCAAAAGAATTTTCTCCAATGACTATACACACATATACAGATAAATGCATGCATATACATTGTTGAATATATATACGTACATATAGATATACATTCATATGTATGTACATGTATACCGTGTGTGCATATGTACATACAGATACATATATGTATATATGTACATATATATGTATATAGCCATCTGAGAAAATTGTTTTGCTTGACAATGCAAATTTGTTGCAAGAAATTTGTTTTTTTACCCCCTTTTTCAATGCAGCAGGGCTGTGAGGGAGAGAAAATAGATTTCTATGAGCTTTTTCTTTTAATAGAGGGGTAGGGGAGGTGCCATAGATATGAAATGTTTCATGCACTTTTAGATGAGGTCACTGTATTATTAGTTTAACTAATACATATAACATATAACCTATATACACATGTATACTACAGATATACCTACATTATATAGGTGTATATACATGCATATATGTGTGCGCATATATGTACTGCATATATCATATAACATATATATGCAGGCATGTAAATATGTATGTATGTCCATAACAGAAAAGTGGTGAATAGAAGGTGCAAAATGGGAATATACATACACACGTGTGTGTGTGTGTGTGTGTGTGTGTGTGTGTGTATGTATATTTCTCCTTCTGTACCTTCCATCCACCAGTTCTCTGTAATGGATAGTTTCCCCATTCTTTTTCAGAATTACTCTGTGCACAACCCTTACTTTTAGAACCAAAATGAGGTCAACCTAATCAAGGTACTCTCTTAATCCAATCCAATGTAATGAGAATTTATGATTATCTCCATGTGCAAGGAACCGTGTGAGACACTGGGCAAACCAAACCAATATTAAAACAATCCCTGCTCTTAAAGCGTTTATAGACTACAAGATGTATTACGTGATTTGGATAAGTATATAACTATATCAGAAGCAAGAGAAAGCAATAAATAAATCCCTTCCTGTTAAAATGGATTTGAAAAATGATGTCAATGTTATTTACCATCCCAAAGTGAGTTCTCAATGAACAAGTGACCCAAAGGGAGATACGCCATTGCACATCAGACTTGGGGACTTTCACCTGAAGAGCAATGTTGGTGGCCTGGTGCTCCAGGAAGCATTAGAAGAGAAGACTTGTGAGCCCTTCAATTAGGTGCCATCTTAAGGAAAATGGCATTAAGGGCAATGAGCCTTAGTGGGCTGAAGAACGCTTTTCCCTTCCAGCATTCCATATGTTCTCATAATGTGGCCTTTCAACATTACGCCCCTCAATTAACTCATAATTACTGTCCATGGCATATGAATTATGCATTATTTGATGTAAATTCAGGTTTCTTGGCACTGAACAAATTAGTGGTTGTTAAGGAACCTGGGGGTAATTGCCAAAACAAGCCCAAGAGACCATCTGAGAAAATAAACAGTACATAGTTACACAATCTTCCATTCAAACAACACCTATGTCCCATATAAAGTTCTCCATAATGCTTTGGACACTCCTTCACAACAGGACACAGAAATGAGAGCTTTACTTGCCCTGGAATGCAGAGAGGAGATAAGACTGGGGCCTCCACCCTCCTTGGAATGATGGCTGCCTGCCCAAGAAGGATAGTTAAATTGCTGAAGGTGAAAGAGAAAGATTGATTTTAGGTCAATAAGTGCTTTAAAGCATACCTTGCCATGATATTCTGTAGAGCACAGTCCCCACTGCACTTCGATGTCTACATATCACACATACTATATGTCATATTAGGGCAGCTAGGTGGCACCATAGTACATAGAGTGATGGGCTTGGAATCAGGAAGATTCGTCATCGTGAGTTCAAATCCAACCGTCAGATACTTACTAACTGTGTGACCCTGGATAAGTCACTTAACCCTGTTTGCCTCTGTTTCTTCATCTGTAGAATGGCTGGAGAAGGAAATGGTAAACCATTCCATTATCTTTGCCAAGAAAACCCCAAATGGAGTCAAGAAGAGTCAGACAGAACTGGAACAACTCTCAACAAACAACAAAAATATGTCATGCTTTGGGATGATTCTCTACCTTATCTGTTTTCTTGTGTTATTACCATTAAACCTCCTTAATTGGGTCCTTGGTGATTTAGAACTTGTGATTGCTTTCAAGTTCATCTTGGTGTATAACACGTGGGAAAAAAAGGAAGATTTTCTAAGTAACTGAACAGTGTCATGGGGGATGATATTGTCTGACAGAAGAGAAGGAGCTATCCTTAAGCACCTTGGCAACACCCATTTACAAATGCTACTTACAAGCTTGGTAACCCTTAAAGGTCATTTCCAAGAACACCTTTAATGTATTGTGATTCCTGGATATACTTGGCTACATTATTTGTCTCACTGGGCTTTAATGGTGAATCAGCTCCCAAAAACTTAATAATGAAATCGAAATGTAAAAAAGAAAGCAAATTTCATTTTGCTTAGGATTTGTAAAGTGGTTTATTTTCCTCAAAACAATGCCACTCCCTTTACTAGATGAGAAAGCTGAGGCCTGGGGTAGTAACTTGCCCATGATCAGATGGTCTTCTGACTGTGAGGCCAGTCTTCTAGCAGCTACATCATATTGCCTCGTATTACTTTAGTTATTGGAATACTACTTTTCTTTAAAACATTTCATAATTGTAGAGGTTTTGCAGCCTGGTTTCCTACAGTAAGTCTAAATTTGCAATGTTATGATATGTATGCATAATGCATGTAGTCTTCTTCATTCTTCTTTCTAATTTTAAGACCATAATCAAATTAGTACCATCATTACTTCAAGAAAAGGTGTGTCCATTTATCTGTTGGCTTCTTTTAGCAACCCAGTAAGTTTTCAAAGATGGCTCTGGAGAAGAGAAGGAAGCTGGTGACTTTGCACAGCCCTGCCTCACTTAAATCCAATTCACTTGCAAGTCAAGCATCACTTTCCTGATATCATGGTCCTCTTCAAGAAAGAAGGATGAAGAAGAAGAAGAAGAAGAAGAAGAAGAAGAAGAAGAAGAAGAAGAAGAAGAAGAAGAAGAAGAAGAAGAAGAAGAAGAAGAAGAAGAAGAAGAAGAAGAAGAAAGAAGAAGTCTCCAAACCAAAATTGATTTGTGTTGTTTCACCCTATTAGAATATATGTTCCTTGAGGGCAGGAATGGTCTGCTTTTACTTTTGTATCCTCAGCTCTTAACCCAGTACTTGTCATATAGTAAGAACTTAAAATCCTCTTTCATTCATTCATTCATTCTTGTCCAGAGTTCACTGGTTTAAAAAAAAGACATAAGATTGCTTGGATCATTCCTCTTCCCTTTCTCAAGCCCTCTGTCAATTTAAACTCATATATTACTAACATATTATTGCATTCAGTTTCATTTACAGGATGTTTCAATAAAATTATATACACCTTAACAACTGATATATTTGTAATGAAAATAATGGTGTTAAATATCACTACACATAGCTCAAGGGAACAAATGTTCAAAATGTTTGCCATGAGCTTTTTTGAATCTTTTGAGACCAAAGGCACACAGAGAGAAAGCATGTAGAAATATGTATTCGTGTGAATCTTTGTTTCACCCATATTCCAGGTAAATGAGTATTTGCATAACCTTGGCCTCAAGCTAAATGTATAACCTTGAAGTGGAGCTATGACTAAGAAAAGGACCTTCCCTACACACACACACACACACACACACACACACACACACACACCCTCAACACATTTGAGCATCTGTTGGCATCTCTATGACATTTTTCGTTTCTGAGCAAACACTTTAAAAACCACTTATATTGCTTAAAGTCAAATGTGATTCTACCATTTTGAATTTCTAATTGCTTTTACCCGTGTTTGCAATTAATGGCACATCACTAATGTCAACTGTCAGTCATTACCAGGCAGCATCAATGAGCCTGATTCCATCTACATTCACAAATGTCTCATCAACATTCAGACAGATCTACCAAGTATTCCCATAAAACGCCTACCAAGACTGAAGCAATTTCTGCGGCTCACCCTCCTTTTACCAAAATGCTTCGACTTTGAGATCTGGTTCTTATATTATACAGGATAACCAATCTCTGGCCAGGTCTGCTGGCCTCATGTATCCCTAGCTGTTAAGGAACTGGTTCATCTATCCTTCTAAGATGAAAAAGAACAAAGACGAGGCATTTGGTGTGATGTGTAGCAGTGTCCCTGACAGACTGTTGCTCTGCTGATCCAAGAGGTAGAAAAATAGGGAGGGATTGTGGGAAGAAGTGGAGGAGGAGGGAAAGAAAAGAAGAAAAGAGGGAATTTTGGTATAGAATCTCTGCTTCTATTTCACTCTGGTATGCAGATGCAAACACACACATATCCCTTTATAATTATGCCATAATGTTATAAAGATACCCATATCCATGCTCATGTCAAATACTTATTACAAGTGTTAAAGAAGTGGGTACCAATCAGTGATTGTTTTTATTCAAAGATGGAAAAGTTACTGAAATATTTCCCAGCAAGTCCCTGAAAATGTGGATGTCAAAATCTGCTTTCTGGAGTCACAATCAGGATAGAGAAGCAAGCAGGATAAAGCAGGGAATCTGGTATGCACAAGAGGCCTCTCCCTGAGTGCTGACACTGAATAACATAACAGTGAAATAATGCCTATTTGGGAGGAGGAGAAAAAACACTTCAGCTTTCTGACCCCTCTGGTTCCTGATTCTTCTTTACTGGGTGATTTTGGTTTGCTTGGCTTGACGAGGATCCCTATGGATCTGAGAAATTATAAGTAATGGTCACAGAGGGCAAAGGCTAAAGAACACACAGAAACCATTAACTCTTTACCTATGGCCTGGTTTTGGAAGTCAGGACTAGATTCTAGCTCAGAGGACAATGCAGTCTCTGAAATGGACACGCTATAATTTTAAAATACAGCTACTGTTAGATCCTGGCAGAAATAAAGGCTACTGTGTACTATCACCTAGTTCCCTCTTCCCCCAAGAAATAAACATTTTCTGTCTAATTTTCTAAGGGAAACTTTCAGCTCCATTCAACATACCGTAACAAAATTTGCTGATATAGTCAGTGGCTTCTCCTAAGAAACTGTTCTATTCAGTGTCCAGACCCCAATCTGGGCCTGAAATAAATTTGGGGATTTGGGGGATGGGGAGGGAGCCAGAGAATAATAGTTAATGAAAGCTAACATTTATATAGCACTTAAAGGTTTTTTAAGAGTTTTCTGTATATTATAGCATTTTATCTTCACAATACTTAGACATAGATGCTATTATTATCTCTGTTTTTGTTGTTGCTCAATTACTTCAGCTGTGTCTGATTCTTCATGACTCCATTTAGAATTTTCTTGTCATAGATACTACAGCAATTTGCCTTTTCCTTCTCCAGCTCACTTTATAGATGAGGAAACTGAGACAAACAGGATGAAGGGTTCAGGGTCACTTGCCCAGGATCACACAGATAGCAAATGTCGGAGGCCAGATTTGAACTCCTGAAGATGAGTTTTCTTGATTCCAAGCCCAGTGTTCTATCCACTGAGTCAACTAAAGAAATGGAGGCAGAGGTTTCATGATTTACTCAGAATCATTCACCTATTAAATATCTGAGACTGGATTTGAATTTTGGTCTTCTTGCCTCTGTTTATGGTTCTATCTATTTCTGAGGTCCTTCCTCACCAATAAAAGACTTCCCAAAGTTTGATGTCTATGGGCCACTCAAAATGCATGTATATCACAGAATCATAAAGATGGAACAAATCTTAAGTTTCCTTATCTGTAAAATGAATGACTGGAATACATGCTTTCTATGGCTCAGAGAAGAGACATCACTCATCAGTGATCACCCAGCTAATTAACAAAAGATCTAAGACCAGACTTAAGTCTCCTGTGTTCATTCTTCTATGTACTGTCCTTGTTAATTTTCATGGGAACATAAGTTCTGCCAACCTTCTTCTTTCACTACTTGTTTCTGTAGCTGTGTGACCACAGAAGTCTCTCTTTCTTCATTGGTGAAATAAGAATAACAATACAGTTTGGTACCCAAAAACCTTTGAGAACATTTTTCCTCCTCATCAAAACACAGATGAAGATCAGCTGCGTAACACAAGGTTGAGTCCAGAAAAGATTTAATTTTTTAATATTTTTTCCAAATATTTGAAAGAATGTAGAAAAAGTATTAGATAGATGAAGTGTAAAATCTGTTTTCTGGGCAACTTTCACCTGTTGGTCCTAGTTCTGTCCTTACAGAGTAAGAAAGACAGTTCTAGTTATTAGAGATGACAATAATGGAATAGTCTCTCTTTCAGGTATAGTGAGTCCACTATCATTGGAGATTTTCATGCAGAGGCTGGTCAGCCACTTAGACTCATAGATTGTTGATGTCAAAAGAGGTGTGAGGGACCTGGTCCAGCTCCTCCTTATACAAACATTCACCACATAAAGAAGCAAAACAGCTTTTCCTAGATCTCTGGACTTGGTGGGGTTAAATGCATTGTGTAGAGATGAGACAGGAGGATCTCAAAGGTCCTTCTGGTTCTGTAGTTCCATATTTCTATTTTGCAAATAGAGTATATTCTAGAAATGATGAAAAACTCCGGACACTCAAACTTAGATTTCCAAAGTTTTAGATGGGTTTTAGGTTTTAGTTCTAATGACATCACCCTTTTTCCTTCTATTCAAGGAACTAGGAGGGAAGGGAATTTCCTCCTTATGACCCTTCTTTCTAATGTACACATTATAACAGGTGGTAGACTCTAGCAAAGAAAAATAATGCAAATAGTAGATTTATGTATTTGCAAAACAAATTAAAACAAAAAAACAGAAATCAGTACAAGATCACTAAATGCATTTTTTATACAAAGCAAGCGTGACTAAAACTTTTATTTGGCTCTTCTAAACCTGTACACATTTTAGTTCAATAGATGTTTCTTTAGTGCCTACTATGGGCAAGACATATAACTTTGGATATACAAAGGGTGAGGAGAATAAAAACCTTCCCGGACCTCATGGAGCTAACATTCTGTTGGTGGCAGAACACAATAGGTCCACATAATCTGTTTATATACTGTAGTGTGTGTATGTGTATAAGTATATACATACACACATATATACAATGTGCATGTATATATGCATATATATACAACATGTATAATATCCAAATATTTTCTTAATGCTGGTGCTTTCCCTCTGTTGATTATCTCCAATCTATCCTGCATACAGCTTGTTTTCATGGAGTTGTTTCTTCCATTATGGATGCTGCTCTTCCTCCTCTATGACAAAGACTGTCTTTCTCTGCATCCCCAATACTTAGCACATAGTAGGTGTTTAATTAATGTTTATTGACTGACTATTATTCTTTTATAAGGTTATATCATTATTGACTGCCTATTATCCTAGCCCTAGAACGTGACCAGCCTCGAGGCATTACAGATGAAGCATTTGAAAGATTTTGATAATAGTATTTTCATTTTTTAGTCTGACTGAGCCAAAAAATTCAGAATCTCTTCCAGAGAAGTTTCGTAACAAAAGCAGAGTGGGAAGACTGAAAAGAGAAAACAATATTCAGTCCCGCAGTGACTGGCTTGAAGCCTCACACAGTCAGTGTCTGGCTGTTGGAAAGTGAAGCACCTAATCATTGTGGCTCACCCACTGAACATTCCATGCTTTTTGCCCCCTTGTCAGGCAGTGGGGATGGGAAAGCAGTTGGTTGTAGCAGAAAGCATTCTTGGTTACCAATTATCAGCTCTGCAGAAACAGAAGCCAGGTCTGATTTTTAATCTATCTTAATCATCCTCAGCTTCACTGTAGGCGACTCTAGTGACCATTGTCCTCTCCTCGGCAGATCTGTCTTCCCTTGGTTTGGGGTGCCATGGTACGTGACATCTCTGTCTCAGTGGATCTCTCTTTATTTGTTCTTATATGAATATTAGCAAATCATTTCACTTCCATGGGGCTGTGGGTTCCTCCTCTGTAAATCAAAGGGGTTGGACTCAATGGCCTCCAAGGGCCCTTTGAGGTCCGATACTCTGTGATTCTCTATTTGCTCAAATAACAGTCATGGATTTCTGAAGCTTGGAAAGGGTGCAGGGAGAACAGGACGGCATTTATGATGTGAAAATGACAATTGCAGCCCTAAGGTCCAAGGACAACCATTACACTCCACACATAGGATCATCCAATGTTAGAACTGGAAAGTAGCATTGGGTTCATTTAGCCCAACCACAACATTTTACAGATGGACAAAATACGGTCCCCAATGACAGTGACTTGCCCAAAGTTGCAAAGTTGATAAACGAGTCAGAAGTGGAAATGAAAACTCTTGACTTCCAATCTAGAATGCTGGCATGTGGTTGTTGTTGTTGGTGGAGGATTATTGCTGCTGCTGCTGCTGCTGCTGCTGCTGCTGATGATGATGATGATGATGATGATGATGATGATGATCTGGACAAGTAGGAGAGGGAGAAGGGGTGAAAGAAGAAGAAGAGGAAAGGAAAAAGGAAGGAAAAAGAAGAGAAGGAAAAAAAAGAAAGAGGAAGAGAGGGAGAAGGAAGGGGTGGAAGCAGAATAGTAGGTGGATTCTTTTATTTTGCTCATGGGGTTCTTCTCCAGACAAGTCTCTTCTATCCCTCCCTACTGGAATACACCAAGAAAACAGAGATTCTCTACCAGCCAGCACTGTGCCATCTATGTGTGGAAGCTTTGGTCACAGTAAATGGAGACATTTTGAATGCTGTGGATAGGGTCACTTACCTAGACAGTCCACACAGATGATGAGGCTGACACATGCATTGCCAGAGCTAGATCAGCATTTGGGAGGCTCCAAGAAAGAAGTGTGGGAGAGAAGAGGAATCAGGATTCCTACCCAACTGAAAATCCACAGAGCCATCATGCTGATCATACTATTGTAAGCCTGTGAGACTTGGACAGTCTACCAGTGCCATGCCAAAAAATTGAACCACTCCCACTTGAATTGTCTCAGGAAGATCCTGAAGATCACTTGGAAAGATAAAGTACAGGACACTGAAGTCCTCTCTAGAGCTGAAGGGCCAAGCATTCAAACTCTACTACAGAGAGTGCAACTCAGATGGACTGGCCATGAAGTTTGCATGGATTTATCCAATTTGTCCAAAAGACTCTTTTTACTGAGATCTTGCAAGAGGAAAGCACTTACATGCTGATCAGAAGAAGCAGTATAAGAACACTCTCAACGTCTCTCTGAAGAACTTCATGTTGACTGTGAGACATGGGAAAACATGGTACCCTGCCCCAACATTGTGATGTCATTGGTCTGAAGTGAAAATAAAGGATGAACAATATCAACAATCCTTCTCTGGACAGCTAGGTAAGACACTCTCCTAGCTTGGTCAGTCATCCCTGAAGACTTTGCCTACCTTATTCCATCTACTAGTCAAGAGAAACCTCAGTGGAAAGTCATACTTGGATGACTATCCAGAGCTTGGTCAGTAGGGGGAACTGACCCGGCAGGAAGGGGGTGGGGTGGGCATGGGGTGGGAGGATTGATCTTCCCTTGGTGGTGGAGATAGATTGCCTTGGTAATAAGGAGCTGCCAAACTACTCAGTAAGCCTGGAGTTGAGGACTTGTTTCTCAGCCCTAATCCTTGGGGCTCTTACCCCAACTCAATTGTGGGCAAGCAAAATAATGTACCTCGGAAAATGATCTTGGTCCATGTCTGAGAATGTTTTTCCTAAAACTTGTAAATGTTTTGTAAGTGTGTCTGTCAGGAATATTAATGCACAATTACATCTGTGTAAATATTCCTCAGGAAGTTTTGCTGGGTTTGAATTATTTTTTTGAGGGGAGGGGGTAAGAAGAGAGAGCACCCCCCCCCCATATACTTTCTCTTAGCTCGGTAATTGACACAACACAGCACAACCCTTTCTTTATAAAAGGCAGCCAACCCTTCAGTCTCGGGGTCTTTATTTTTGTGTGTGCGGCTTTCTTTCTCTCTCTTTCTTTTTCTTTCTTTCTTTCCAGCCACCAACACAAGGATGACCTCTTCTATCCACATAATGCAGGCAGTCACTCATGCATTAACAGCCATAAAGCCCCAAAGGTCGTTTCTATGGCAACCACGGGGTTCCTTAATGACCCTGGCAGCCCAATGATTCTGTTTTGTTTGAGAGTGAAAGAATAATAAGTCAGTCTTTCTCCCTCACCCTCTCCCTCTTCCTCTTCTCCCTCTCCCTCTCTTTCTCTCTCTCCCTCTCTCTTTCTCTCTCCGGGCCTCAGCTCATTATCTGATTCCAGGATCAGCCCCAGAGAAAGAACAGCAGCCAGCTCTGAAAGACAAGGGCTTCTCTGCAGACAAAGAAGCAACCGGCAGTTGAAAACGACCTGAGCGTGTCTCGCACACTGCATCCCGGGCAGTTTTCTTTAATTCCATTACTTGCCCAATGAGTTTAAGCAAGTGACCCTGTGTAGCACCAGAATTGGGAGTAATACAAGGAAAACCCCAATCTAGGGCGGGCGGGCATTTAGAAAGTGCATCTTGCAGACAGCTCGGAGGAGGGTTTTCTATTGATGATGTATACCAGACACAATCAGACACCACAACTTCTTGGCAGGGAGACCTGTAATTTTAATGATGTGTTGAATAAGGGGATGAAGGCGCCTCTCTGGAGCATGTGTGGAATTGAACTAAGACCAGTGAGATCTCTGGGACAAGAAAGTTTTGTAATAAATCCTGAACCAGAAAGAGCTCATGATTCTCACATGCCGGTGCCCTGCCCATCTTGCCACTGCCTTCTGGCCTTAGCATTCCGAACTTTCCCGGAAAGTCTCCTCCCCCTCCACCCCCCCCCATCCCCGCCCCAATCTGATCCTAGAGGCAAATCTGAGCCGGAGCTTGTCACCTTCTTTATAAAACTTGACATTAAGCAGCCAGAGATTTCGCTAACAGTCACTTGGTGTACCTGGCATTATTTCAGGGAACAGCAATCAAACATTCAAGAAGAAAAAAAAAAGTCATCCTCAGTATAGCTATTATCCTCTCAAAAAACCTAGTATTCAATTCTTGCTAGTTGTCTACTGGCCCAATGAGCTGCTATTTGTGCAATAATTAGTGCCTCCCCCCAGCCTCTCTAGATCTTAGACATTCCCCTAGGAAAAATAGGAAATTGGGGAGCTGTCCTAATTGCATTGGTTTCAATAGAAGAGGACATATATGTGCTCATGTGTTTAGTCTGTGAATGCCGGCTGGTACTTCCAGTTTACATTCTGTAACTTGAGATAGCTGGATGACACAGGGCATAGAGGGATGGACTTGGAATCACTTAATCTCTACCTCGGTTTCCTCAACTATTTTTTTTTAATTTTATTTTTAATTTTTTTTTAATTAAACAAATGCTTTATTAACTTCTGGTTTACATCATTCATTTCCACCAGATTATGAGTTACATTTTTTCCCCCATTTTTCCCTACCCACCACCCCAGAATAGCAGTCCCACTAGATATCCCCTCATCCAATCTGCTCTCTCCCATATCTTCTCCCATACCCCCTTCGACTTTGCCATTAGGGCAAGGTGAATCTCTGAGCCCCACTGCCTGGACATCTTATGAAACATTTAATTTTAAAACTTCGATTTTCAGATCCATTCCCTTTCTCCCTTGTCACCCACTCCCTCTGAGAAGATAAGCAATTCAGTATGTGTTGTACATGTATATCTATGCAAAACATTACCATAGTAGATATATTGTAAAAGACTGCTTATATTTCCCTCCCACCTGTCTCACCTCCCACCTGGTCCATTCCCTACTTTGATCCTGTCCCTCTTTGATAGTGGGTACTTCTAACCTCCCCTCTCCCCAGAATGCCCTCCCCTCCATCATCCCCCCTCTCATCCCCCTTTCCCCTACTCAGGAGAGTGAGTGAGGGTAAGATATTCCATTTAGTATGTATGTGATTCTCTCCTTGAGCCAACTTCAATGAGAATATGCTTTTGCCTTTTTGCCTTCCTGTTCTTCCCCTCCCCTGCAACTACTTCCCCTTGCCTCTTCTACATGAGATAGTTCACCCTACCCTGTCTCTCTCCATCTCCTCTCGCCACTTTCCTCTCTCACCTCTTGACTTCACCCCTTAAGAATCATCCCTTCCTTGGGGCAGCTAGGTGGCGCAGCGAGCATAGAGCCAGCCCCGGAGCCAGAAGGACCCGAGCTCGGATCCGGCCCCAGACACTCAACACACAAACAAAAACCCAGCCACGGGAACCTGGGCAAGTCACCCAACCCCAATTGCCCTCCAAAAAAAATTAATAATCATCATCCCTTCCCATCAAATTCAACCTGTGCCCTCTATCCATGTATACCTGTGAACATATGCTATGTACCCTTCTTCAATTATTTTCATAATGAGAAAGGTTTCATAAAACATAGTTATTGTTTTTCCATATAGGACTGTAAATAGTCCAACTTTGATAAGTTCCTTTTGATTTCTTTTCCTTGATTACCTTCTCAAGCATCTCTTGCTTCTTGTGTCTGAATGTCAAATTTTCTATTCAACTCTGGTTTTTTCCTCAAGAATGCTTGAAAGTCCTCTATTCCACTGAATGACCATATTTCCCCTGAAACAAGATACTCAGTTTTGCTGGGTAGGTGACCCTTGGGTTCATTCCCAGCTCTTTTGCCCTCTGGAATATCATATTCCATGCCCTTCTATCCCTCAATATAGAAGCTGCCAGGTCCTGTGCTATTCTGATTGTGTTTCCACAATATTGAAATTGTTTCTTCCTGGCTGCTTGGAGTATTTTCTCCTTGATCTGGGGATTCTGGAACCTGGCTATAATATTCCTGGGAGTTTTCTTTTGGGGATCTTTTTCAGGAGGTGATCTGTGGATTCTTTCAACCTCTATTTTGCCCTCTGGATCTAAAACATCAGGGCAATTTTCCTTGAGAATTTCTTGAAGGGTGATTTCTAGGTTCTTTCTTTGACCATGGCTTTCAGGTAGTCCAATAATTTTTAAATTGTCTCTCCTGGATCTATTTTCCAGGTCAGTGGTTTTTCCCATGAGATATTTCACATTGCCTTCTAATCTTTCATTTGTTTGGATCTGTTTAACAGCATCTTGATTTCTCATAAAGTCATTAGCTTCCATTTGCTCCAGTCTAACTCTGAAGGAATGAATCTCCTCAGTGAGCTTTTGAGATTCTTTTTCCATCTGGCAAATTTGGCTTTTTAAGGCATTCTTCTCCTCATTGCCTTTCTGAGCCTCTTTTGCCATTTGAGTTAGTCTATTTTTTAAGGTGTTATTTTCCTCAGTCAGGCTGTTGACTGTCATTTCATACTTTTCTTGCATCTTTTTCATTTCTCTTCCCAAATTTTCCCCCACTTCTCTTATCTGCTTCTTAAGGTCCTCTATGGCCTGTAGCCAGCTTGTATTTTCATTTGGGGCTTTTGGTGCAGGAGTTCTGATCTCACAGTCCTCCTCCATGCTTTGAGCCTCTTTGCCCCTAAAATAGGAGTCCAATGTTGAACTTTTCTGTTTATTTTGTTTCATTTGCCTAGGCATGTTGCCACTTAATTACTTGGTTTTTTGGGCTTGTTGCCACAGTAGGACTCTGCCACCAGACAGGGGAGCTTCTGCCCAAACGTGGGGTCTTCACAACTTCTGCCAGTTGGGTGGCCTCTGTAAAGCCTCCACCCACTCTGGCAAGTTGGTTACCCACCCCAAACTTCCCCCCCAGACCACAATCCAGATCCAGGCAGTTTAAAGCAAAAGCGATTAACCCCCAGACTGATTGCTAGATCTTCCTACAGTTTGCAGACCAGGAGCTAGAGCCACTACTGACGCTGCAAAATGGCTTCTGTGCAGCTGTTTCTTCAGCAGCTTTTTGCCCCCAGGGGAGGAAGCCACGTGTTCCCCAAATACTGGTCTCAAAGTCCATAGGGCACTAACCTCTCACTTTGTCCTAGGCATATCTGTGCTGATAATTCTGGAATCGCCACAATTGCTGGTGTTCTGGGGTTCCACCAGCCAGCTGAAGGCCCGGCCGCCCTGGGGCTAAAACCGAGGACCTGAGCTCGGCTCTGCGGGCTGCGCTGTCGGTTCCCAGCCCGCTGTGCTGCTTGCTCTCAGAGCGCTGTGCTGGCTGCTCCCTGCAGGGCTTCTGGGCCGTCTTCAGCAGGAGGTTAGCTTCTCTGTGCCGTTCTGTGGGTGCTGTGGCTCCAGAGGTTGTTTGAAGCTCCCTTTCACATTGTTTGAAATTTGTGTGGGGCAGAGCACATTGGAAATGCTGTTTCTATGCCGCCATCTTGGATCCGCCCCCCATTTCCTCAACTATTAAAGAGGGATGCTAAGAGCACCTACCTCCCAGGGTTGCTGTGAGGTTCAAATGAGGTAATTTTTAAGAGCTTAGCATAGTTCCTGGAAAATAGTGTTCAATAAATGTGTTTTCCTTCCTTGCTCCTTCTCTGGAGCTGGCAACAAGATAAGCTGTGTGCTAGAATAGGAAGAGGATTTGACTGGGAATCAGGAGGCCTGGACTTCACTCCTGCCTGTCACCAACCACCTGAGTGACCCTGGGCAAGTGGCTCACCCTCTCTGGGACTTAGCTCTAAAAAAACTACCTGCTAGATGATCTCGAAAGACCATTCAAATTTGAAAACACTATGATTTCTTTTATTCCAAAGCCCAAAGAAATTCTGGTGCCCTCATACCTTCCACCACAAAGACCATGGAATATTAAGAAAGACCCTCCCCAGCCATGCTTAACTTCACTCTCTCCTCACCTGCCTTTGGATTCCACCTCCTTCTGACCTGTCATATTATAGCCTGGGTTACCCCTTCTTTCCCCGCCCCAGAATGTCTTTTCTTCATTAGAATGTAAGCTTCTTGAGTGCAGGTACTGCCTTACTTGCTTTTATTTATATGACCAGTGCTTTCACATTGCCCAATACATAGTAAGCAATGAATAAATATTAAATCTATCTATCCATTTATCCATCCATCACCCATCATCTATCATCCACATATCTACCTACCATCCATCCATTACCCATCTATCAACTATCTGCCTATCTGTCCATCCATCTATCCATCTTTCTTTCTCTCTTTTCCTCCTTCCTTCCATCCTTTCTTTCTTTCTTTCTTTCTCTTTCTTTCTTTCTTTCTTTTTCTTTCTTTCTTTCTTCCTTCCTTCCTTTCTTTCCTTCCTTCTTTCTTTCTTTCTTTCTTTCTTTCTTTCTTTCTTTCTTTCTTTCTTTCTTTCCTTCCTTCTTTCTTTCTTTCTTTCTTTCTTTCTTTCTTTCTTTCTTTCTCTAGTGTTTTTGAATGCATGACTTGCCGTATTGCGGAGGCAAAATCCCAGAATGCAATGACATTCTGTAAGATCTTCAGGGGGAAGGTGAGGCTTGGTCTTATCTTAGATTAATTGGAAAACAAAAGGTAAGTGGAATTACAAACTATGAAAGTTGGCAACATGTCTATGAGTCCCAGAATCTGGGAACTGAAAGGGTCCTAATGTTCATCCCATTCAAGAGCCAGCCTCCAAGCAAGTGAGGTCCTGTTCCAGATGGGAGGACATCCTGGGTTTGAATCCTGCCAAAGTCACTTATGAAGTGACTGACTGGATCCAGTGTGACCTTGAACCAGTAGTCTCCTATAAGTGGGGAGATTGTACTTGCTAGACTCCATAGTCCCTTCTTTTCTAAATGTTCTAGGATGATAGGATAATAGTTTTAGAGCTAGAAAGTAACTCAGATGCCATCGAGGTCATGTCTAATCAGCTAGGTGGCGTAGAAAGAGCACTGGACTTGGAGTCAGAAAGATCTAAGTTCAAGTTTTACCTAGACTTTTACTGTCTGAATCACTTAGGTGGAACATAGTTCACAGAGTGACAGACCTGGAATCAGGAAGACTCCTCTTCCTGAGTTCAAATCCAGCCTCAGACACTTAATAGCTTAGTGAACCTGGGTAAGTCACTTAACCTTGTTTGCTTCAATTTCCTCATCTGTAAAATGAGCTGAAGAAGGAAATAGCAAACCAGTATCTTTGCCAAGAAAACCCCAAATAGAGTCATGAAGAGTCAGACATGACTGAACAAGAACAACAACAACTTGTCTCATCCTCAATTTCCTCATGGGCAAATTGGGGAGATACAGCACTTACATCACAGAGTTGTCGTGAGAACAAAATGAGATAATATTTGTGAAGTGCTATGTAAATGCTTCCTATTATCTTTAGTCCTATGAATGACTGTTTGGTTTTTGCTTTCCAGGGAAGGGAACTTCTAAAATTGTTATTGTTGTTATAAAAAGTGCATGTATTTCAATATTATATATTTTCATGGATTTTTTCAGGCCTTATCCTTATCAGCCACCTTCTAGCATGTGATGCTGTTGACTTCCCCATGTTCCATCAGTCATTGAAAAGTTTTGCTTCTCCTCCCTCTTGCCTTGACAAGTTCTCCGCCTCTGCTTTCTCTTTCCTATTGTGTAAATATTAGCACTCCCTAAGACTGTCCTTGATCGTCTGTTCTCCATTTTTTGACTTCATGATCATAACAATATTTGCAAAGACCTTGAGTACTCATACCTTGAATACTTTTCCTACCAAGGGGGAAAACCAATCCCACAACTAAGGGAGCACTTGGAGTCGGGTGTTTCTCTACAAACAACAATAGCCCATCACTCTCGCTCCTACTCTGGTTTTCTCTCTTTCCCTCTCTGTTCTTTTACTCAGCCTTCTGACTCTCTTCCTGCCATGTCTGCTGTCCTAGAGAATCTTTATCCTCAATAGCAGCCAAGTTCTTTGTTCTTTCTCCTTCCCCTTGCCTTTGAAGAAGGCCCAGTAAACTCTTCCTTTTGTATCCTGAGCTTTCTTTCCCATAATCTTTGCCAACTTGCTCCAGAAGTCTTTCGCCAAGGCTGCTTCCAGAGCCCAGGTGGTGTTGTGTCTCCTCCCCACGCCCTTCTCTAGGGTGAGGGCTGTTGTTTCTCTCCTTTATAATAATAATATAAAGCTTATATTAGCTTTATCTTAGAGTTTGTTATGTAAAATGTTACACATGACAGATCAGCTTTGCCCTAATTCTTCTATTTCCTGGAGCCTCTGAAAAATCTTTTTAATGTCCTTGTTCACTAATCCATTAATTTCTATTTTATGACTAGAGACCTCCTTTGATATTTCTTTTTAGTTAGCTAACTTTCTCTGTTTTTATTTGAAAGCTCCAGGCCCTTTGTCTTCCATCAGACATCCTCCTTTCCCTTTTGTGTATTTCAAGTGTGTATTTTATCCCCCAGTGGCCAAAAAGTACCTCCTCAAGTATAACCCAAAGCTTTCCTGTTTTAAGCCATCTGTTTTATAGGCCTGATGGCAGAATGTTCTGGCTACGCCCAGCACAACCTAATGTCTCAAAAAAAAAGTGTAGCTTTGTATTTTAATTTAATAGTTGGACGTGGTCTTTTAATTTAAGGTATGCATTGTTGTAGTAAGCAATGAATCAAATTGCATAATATAGGTGTTGCAGAAAGGTAGAAGAAGCCTGTGTTTGCCAGAAACAGGTGTTCCCCATTATTGTGGCACCTTAGGACCATCGGTTTTCTCCTCCCTTTCTACACTCAATGTAGGTTAGCTCATTACCTGACTAACTATAAAGCTCATGAAAATTGACCACAACAAGAATTTGTGTCTCTTGTTAAAGGTAAAGTTTAAATATCAATTAAAATGTTTAGTCAAGAGAGGCAACATTATATGATGGATTTAACTTCAGTTTTGAAACCAGGATGATCTTTCAAGTACATGGTCCAAGAAATGGGCATGGGGAGATGGAAGGGAGCACATTTGCTTCCATGTAGTATTAATGTGGAAGGTTTTCCTTGGGTGTGCAAGGGCACAAACATAGTAGGAAGCAGTAGGGCAGGGAGCAGATACTAGATAATAAGAAGGAACCTGGAATAGAGTGATTTGGTAAGGTATGAAAAGCAGACTATTGTATTTACCGAGTCATTAGACTCTTTGGTGAGAATCAATGAAAGTGAGAATCAATAAAAAGAGGGACTGACTGAGACCCAGTGTGACCATGGTACCAAGGAGCTTGGTCCTAGGTCAACTCTCTTTGTCTTATCATTGTGTTAAAGCAGTATATTCATGAGTATCTTTGTCAAGGGTAGCTAGGTGGCACAGTGGATGGAGTGTCAGTTCCGGAGTCAGAGACTCATCTTCTGAGTTCAAATGTAGCCTCAGACAATTGCTGACTGTGTGACCCTGGGCAAGTCACTTAACCTTGTTTGCCTCAGTTTCTTCATCCATAAAATGAGCTGGAGAAGGAAAATGGCAAAACACTCCATTATCTTTGCCAAGAAAATCCTAAATGGGGTCACAAAGAGTCAGATATGACTGAAATGGTTAAACAAGAGAAATCTTTGTCACCCTGGGTTAATGCCCCCTCATTTTCCAAAAAGTGGAAACAGACAATAATGCCATCTGACAGCTAGAATCTATTAGCAGTGACTACTTTCCCCTTCCTAGAGAAGGGATCCCTCAATGGTGTTATTGCTAGGCATAGTTAATCATCTAATGATGGAAGTTGGGTTTTTCCTTAAACATCTCTTCTCTGATTTAACTTCCCTCGTCTCCTAGTTCCTTTGGCTGATTTTGTTAACCTCTTATTGTATCTGTTTAAATTTCTTCACTTCCTTTAGTAGTATCTGGGATTCCCCTCATTGATAAACACCTTTGAATTCTATGCCAGTCCTGAGGCACTTTATGGATGAGGGTCAGCATCCAATTAAAATCATAGTTCACAAGCCCCTATTAGTGTATTTTTTAAACCAACCCATCAGAGAGCATGTTATCTTGTTTTTAAAAAAGGTATTTAATTAAACAACATAGAAAGGATAAAACTATAAATACCATTCCTATTATATGGTACTATAATTAACATGTGGGATTGCAAAGGGGGTACAGGCAGAACTTTTAGTTCTAACAATTATATGATCTTTGAGAGACTTAAGTGATTTGTCCAAGTCCATACAAAGAATCAGGAGGCCAATAACTAATTCTACCACTAATTTCCAGGTTGGTTTTATTTCCACTTTACCCCACTGCCCCACTAAATTGTTGTGGGTTGTAGTGGCCATGGAAGGCTTCATTAAGGATGTGAATAGGGAAGTGAACCCTGATGTATGCGTAGCATTTGACTAAGAAGCACATAGGGTAAAGACATTTCAGATAGGCATATGAGCAAAGAGATGGAGGGAAGAGCTAGCACAGTGAGATCAAGTATAGAGACAGTGGCTTATTCCTTTTTGTTTTCCCTGCTCTACCATCACCTAATAAAAGGCTGGACTTAATAGGTTCTCAAAAAGTAATGTAAAGAATGAAAAGTGAGTAAATAGGCTGGGTAGAAACAGAATGTTGTGTTTCATGAAGTAGTTAGGTAACTCAATGGAAAGAGTGTCAGGCAGACCTTAGTTAGAATCTTGACTCAGACATTTACTATGAGACTCTTTGCAAGGCACATAACCTTTCTCAATCTCGATTTCCCCCTGAAAAATGGGAGTGTTATAGCACCCACTCTGCAGGGTTGCTGTAAAGATCAAATGAAATAAAACATGTAAAGCACTTTGTCAACCTTTGAAGATCATAAAATGCTATATAAAGTCTGTTTATTAATTTTACTTGTTATGTCCAGTAGAACATAAGCTCCCTGAGGGTAAGAAATGTGTCATTTTTGTCTCTAATTCCCCCTGTACCTATCACAAGGCTTTGCTTTTATGGCAAGCATTTAAGAAATATATGTTAAATTTAATTGAAAGACTTAGAAAGTCATGAAGTGATCTTCTGGCAGGTATTTTAGGAAGATGTTAACAGCAGTGTTCAGAATGGACCACTATTAGAATTAGATCAGGCTAGGAAAAGGATGGGAGTAGAGAGTCTTTTTATAAGTCAGAAGGTCCCTTCTTGGGACTCAAAGTATATGCTCTATGAAAGCAGAGTTACCTCTAGTCCTATGTCCTCCATGACCCTTCTCCATCTCTCCTTTGCCCCTGAATCAGTGGTCGGTGCCCTCCCTTTCCTGCTAGAGCTAAAAGTAGTACAGAAATTGCAGAGCCTTAGACAAAGGAGATCTGGAAGGGCATTTTCTTTTTCCAATACCTGGATCACTAAAATTTCAACCTTGGCAGCTAGCCCAGACTTCACTGAGCTGTGGTAGAAGTAGCTGCTGTGGTTCCAGCCTTAACTCTTTGTGCAGATCCCAACTCAGGTTGAGATTAAGTTACATGTGGATAAGTAGACGGCCGAATAACCTTGCTTTCTTTCTTCCATTTCTGCCTCCCCCGCTTCTACAATCTATTCCTATTCACCATCTTCTTCAACTCCCCGTACTGATGTCATACTCAAATATTCGAATTGACCTCTGGTCCCATCATTGGAGGTAATTCATCCAGTGGTACCAATCATAATCCATCCATATCCACCCATCCTGGATGACTCTTGCCCACGTCTTTCCATAAGTGCATTACAGGGAATCCACCCAAAGTACAGAGGGATTTGCTGGTATTTTATTGTTAATGCATGGATCCTAATGAATCATGAATGCTGTCCTTCCCTCATTCTTGATGTCTGATCACATTCTCCACTCCTTACTGTAGCAGCAAGCACCCCAATATCCCCAGGGTGACTGCCAACACAGGTTTTTAGATCTGCTTTTCAAAAGGAAAGCAACTCAAAATGGGTTAACAAGCTTACTTTAATCAAACAAACATACATTACCTAGTTCAGGGGAAAAAGGTCAGCACCCCGAACTTCAGAGTTACAGAACTTACAGATCAGACAGGCTTCCAAACTGTCCCAACATTACATGCATCAATACCAAATCACAGTTACCAGAGAGGGAAGCATCAACATCTGGGTTTTCAAAGCCGGGGGGCTCTCAACAACGGCTTCCCAGAGTCTCATCCGGTCAAATCACACAACGCTTCTCAAAGTGAGCCCCAAAGCAAAGCCTCTCCTCAGGGTTTATATAGTCTTCTCCTAGCTCAGAGATTGTAACAACCTCCTTGACCCACTGCCCAATCACAAAGTATCAAGGTGTGGGCTTCCCTGAAAAACAAGCCTCCCACCACAGGCTCCAGGTACACTTAAGCTAGGGGCAGGGAAGATCTTTAAATTTGCATTTCCATTACACTTACAGACAGATACTTTTCAGCTCCTTTCATGTCCTGTCTCTCCCCATTACAATGTAAACACATGAAGAACCAGTGGACAAAATTTTAAATCATAATAACCCTTTAAAATTATTATTGTTAGTTAAATTATTATGAACTTGAGGTTGAAGCTGAGAGAGTTCTATTCCAATTTTCATTGCTTAATATGTGAGTATATTATTTACTCATACCTCTCATCTACCCACATATTTAAATGGGTAGTACTGTTTACACAAGAGTGTTGAGCCTTATTAAGTTACATTATATAAAAATTGTTATTGGTCATTAAAAAGTCAGAAATTTTTTAAAAGAATGTAAGCTCCTTGAGGGCAGGGGTTGTCTTTTTTTTTTTTTGCTTGTATTTGTATTTCCAGCATTCATCACGGTGTCTAGCACACAGCAAGTGTTTAATGAATGAATGTTCAATAAATCGCGGCTGACTGACCAGTCCAACTCTTTTTTTCCTTCTGGTCATGTATATTTATCTCATTGATGACATTTTTTTTAATGTCACAGATGTTATGCAGTTAAAGGTAACAATGACTCCTCCCCATCTTCAGATGGAAGAGGAATCCCTTTGTTTGTACCTATCAGCTGAAAAAAGAGTGTGTGTGTGTGTGTGTGTGTGTGTGTGTGTGTGTGTGTGTGTGTGTGTTGGGGGTGTGGGGCAGGAAGCAGATAGATTCAATGCTAAATCCAACCAAAAAGGTTCTTGATCCATATGCTACTTCTCAAATACTGTCATTGTTATCTTTAACAAAAAAATGTAGCATGATGTAGTGTAACAAATACACAAACATATATAATAGACCTTATGTCCACAGAACAAGTACTTGTATTACTAAATACATGTATTCCCTTTTTTAAATGTATGGAAATGTTCTGATGAATGAAAACAAAAAGCATTATTGAATTCACTATAGTTATTTGCCATTGTGCATTGAATCAACATGTACTAATAGCAGGAGTACTATTAAGTCCATGATTATTACTTTTTTTTTTTTTTTTTTTTTTTATTAAAGCAATTGGGGTTAAGTAACTTGCTCAAGGTTACACGGCTAGTCATTTGATTTATGCGTGGGTGCTCATTTTCTGAGGCCGGATCTGATCTCGGGTCATCCAAACTCCGAGGCCGGCCCTCTTACTCACTGTGCCACCTAGCCGCCCCTTTAGGGCAATTGGGGTTAAGTAACTTGCCCAAGGTTACACGGCTAGGTTTTTTTTGTTTGTGCGGATTAAGTGTTGGAGGCCGGCTCCGAACTCAGGTCCTTCTGATTCCAGGGCCGGCGCTCCATTCACTGCGCCACCTAGCCGCCCCTCATGATTATTACTTTTAAAATAAAAGTTGGGGAGTTACTACTCTAGTTCCCTTAAATCCTACCATGACATTCTCTCTTTTTTCTCTACTTGTCATACTATGGATGATTGGGAGAGCTGTTCACATTGCTTCCCCATCTCTGCCTCAGCTGGCCAACTTGATGATCTATAGTTTCCAGTTCTCTGGGATTTGTGAACATTCAATAAATTACAGAAATACCTCACTACCAGGGAGCTGTGAAGCAATGTGATAGAGCAGAGATTTAGTATGAGCAGCTCCGTTTTGTTTTCAATTCCATTTTGATTTTTTTGTTTGTTGTTCAGTCCTTATTCAGTTAGGTCTGACTCTTCATGACTCCATTCAGGGCTTTCTTGGCAAAGATCCTGGAGTTATTTGCCATTTCCTTCTCCAGATCATTTTACAGATGAGGAAACTGAGGCAAACAGAGTTGAGTCACTTGTCCAGTGTCTGAGACTGGATTTGAACTCAGATTTTTCTGACTCTAGACCTGGCACTCTAACCACCATGCCACATAGCTACCATTTACATAGTTATTATATAAGCAATTCTCTTATAAGAACAACCACAACTGAGTGGAGTATGGTAATGAGTATGTCTGTCCCCCAAATCTGGTAAACAAATGATAAAATACCTACTAATAACATTAAGAAACTAAGGTTTTGCCTTGTAGCTCTTTCATCACAAGCTTACATAATTAATCACCAACCAGAACATAGAGTTAACTTGTATATGGCCTTGGCCAGTACCCTAAAAACCCAACAGAGATCCCTGGACTCAGAGACTGAAGCATCTCTGTTCCTCAGAGAGCAGTGCCGATGGCTAGATACTTGCCAGAATGCCACCTTGTCTTTGAATGGGCAGAGAGGATTCCTTGTTGCAAGTACCAGAGTGAGACACACTTACCAGGACCTTAACAAAAAAGGTTGGAGGTTTGTTACAAGAGGAGTTGGTGTTTGCATGTGAGTCAGGAAAGCTGGATTGCGTGCATTGATAAGTATGTCTTATTAGCGTGCCATCAGCCTTAATAAGCATATGTAATGGTAAATCTGTTTTATGTGTGCATAGGGCATTACACATTGGTTGTACCAGGAAACTCTCTAATCCTATTAAGTTACAGATGAGTAGCTAATTCACATCCTTAGAGGGAATTTCCAACTATGAGTTCCCTAATGGATGAAGTCATAAATCTGGATGCCCCACATCAGATTATGTTTCCAGCTACTCAGATTAGGGGCAGGTGGAGAGAATAAGAATTTATTTGGCACCTACTACATGTCAGGGACTGTATTAAGCACTTTACAAATAATATCCCATTTGATTCTGACAGTCACCCTGTGAGTATGATTTAAGTGCTGTTACTATCCCCATTTTACAGTTGAGGAAACGGAGGCTGTCAGGGGTTAAGTGACTTGACCAGCTTCCTACAGCTAGTAAGTATCTGAAGGCAGATTTGAACTAAGGTCTTCTTGATGGCTCAGAGCTCTATGCTCTATGGTGCCCCCTAGTGCCGCTGAGCTGCACAAAACAGCCACAAACTAAAAATCACTGCTTGACCAAGCCTAATTCTAGAGGCCATTTTATTCATTACAAAGCTATGTCTACACTTTGCCTATACTATACCCAAAGTCTACACTCTTTGGTTGAAAAGTCACATCCTCAAGCTCTTCTCCAGACAACAAAGAACAAAATAAGACAGCACATTAGATGCACGGAGAATAAAATCCCAGTGACGGTTGATAGCCTAAGAGACAGAGAACATGAGTATATATACATACCCGTGTATATGCATGTGTTCATGCATGCATGTGTACAATAGAACATGCTACAGATATTAAACACACATATATGAAGACCTGCATACAAGATTGACAATTATGAATGCGCATCTCTGTGAACCCCTTGAGGAACAAGAATGGATATTTATGGTGATGACCTTGGATCGCCAAGGAAAAGATAAAATAAACTAAGTATTCTCTACTTAGGAAACCAAAGAAGTATATAATGCATTTTGTAATGACATGGAGCCAAAATGGTTCATTTTTAAGGTTTTGGTGCTAACAGGAAGCAAGCTTCAGACATCTAGAAAATTAACTTACTTAGGACACTTTCCCTGAGAGACGCCAGATAAATGAGGTATGTGTGGACATACCTGAAGAGTTCTTTGGACTTAGAGCAAAATGACTAGGTAAGAGCGAATGTTACTTTCTAGAACATGAATGGATAAACCTCCCTGAATGATTTCAGGTGATACCTTAGACAAACCTCATTTTTCAGATCATTTTAATTTCTTCCTCTTCTTTTTCTCTGTGTTGAATTGTTTGTGCATTGGGTGGAAGGATTGGCCCTTTCTTCTTTGTCTTATTGAATTCAACTTAATCACAGGATATTTTAGGAGCCCACTTCAGGAAAGAAAGGGAAGTGGATGGACAAGGCAGACCGTCACAAGTTTCCTAGAAACATTAAACTGTCTGACCTCCTTTACACATGGTAATTGTATGCTATTTTCATCAAGTGTGAAAATTCTAAGGGCAAAAGAGAGCTTTCAAATGGAACTGAACTTTTTTCTCTGCATGTTCAAATTAATGAAATCAATTCTATGGTCAAAGTTCCTTATGAAGTAATACAACAAGTTTGGGTCTACACAGCTCCAGAACGTCTGGATGTGAAAATTCAGTGAGTGCATACATGTAATGTGGCTATCTAAATGGGGCTCTCAGGGAGGCAACAATAGATATCTTTATCATCTCCTCCCCAGTCCTTTGAGGAAGACTTAGATTCCTACCAGGAGGGGAAGAAGGAGGTTGGGAGCTATAGGCCTCTCTACTCTTCTCGGAAAGATAAGGTACTTGGCTAGAATTATATATGTCTGCTTATTATTGAATATTATTAATTATTATATTAATATTATTGTTTTCTTTAATATTATTTATTAAACGTTATTAATCTAGGTGATATATGTTTTAAGTTTAAACTCCTGAATACTGTTCCTTCATAGGGATAGAGTGCTCCAAAGCTCTATATCCAAGACTTGACCCCCTTCCAATCAAATAGCAGTTCCACGATGACCACACATAGCAAATAGCAAAGAAACTCATCCATCCCAGAAGATAATAAAGAAGAAATCAGAGAAAGTATGCAAATGAAAGATATATACTAGATAATACACATTATAAAGGAACTCTCCTTCTTGGAGAGAGACAGAGACACTCACAGAGAAAGAGAGAGAGAGAGAGAGAGAGAGAGAGAGAGAGAGAGAGAGAGAGAGATCCAGATCTTACTTAAAGGGCAAATTCCTGAGAGTCTAGTGTGTGTAGCAAGTTGTGAATAGGGACATGATAGAGACTGCCAGCTCCTCTCATGTTGGCTTCTTCCCAACATCCTCTTCCTTCAGTGATCTGAAGAGAGGTTGTCATTGAAGATCTCATCTCTTGAAGCTGGAAGCCAGAAGAACCCCTGAAGATTGGGTCTCTCTTCTGCTCTCACCAACTCTACCTTATCCCTCATATAGGCAGAGGACACTGATCTCCACAAATTGAGAGATTCTCACACCAACAGCCATTGGGGCCCAGGTTACATTCAGAAAGAAAATTCTAATAAGTACTCCAAATATTCATAGCAGCACTGTTTTCACCTTTCTATGCCTCACCAGACCTTAATACAGTGCTGGGCACACTATAAGTACTTTAAAAAATGTTCGTTGACTTGACTGGACTTGTGGTAAGAAATAACTGGAAATAAAATGAATGCCTATCAATTGGGGAATGTTTGAACAAACTGTCAAATTTTAATGGACATTACTGTGTGTTAAGAATGGACAAATAGGAGGAATTCAGACAAATGTGGGAGGATCTATGGAAAGTGATATAAGGCAAAATAAACCAATGAAAAGAACAATATACAAATTGACTACAATAATGTAAATTATGAGCACATTAAAGGAAAAACTCTTAATAGTTGTCATAAACATCTTGGGTCCCAGAAAAAAGACAATGAACCACATCTTCCCTCAACCCAACTCAGAAGAGTCAGGCGATGACTTTCGGGACAGAAGAAAACCAAAAAGGGAAATTCTATGGCTGTTATGTTCAATTTAATATATACTTTACAAAAACAAACTGTATAACAAAAATGAACGAATTCATAGGGAATACTCTTTTTGTTCTTTTTATATTGGAATATCTGTATTTTTTTTTTAAATAATTGTTCAATTATAACAGAAAAGGATTTTGCTGTTGGGTTGTTTTTTTTTTTAAAGAAAAGGTGGAAGGGGCAGAATGTTGTCAACACTCAGGAGAGGGGCATTTTATTGGTTGTTTTCATTTAATCTTTTTTCTCTTTTCCAAAGGAAGGTTTAGGTCCCTAGATGACAAGTGGGGTGAAGGTAGGGAGTGAGTTATATCCAGCAATAATTTGATGTAAGAACAAAAAGCAAAAGCAAAACTTTTTTTTAGATCTTTTTTAGATTTTGAACGTGAAAGAAACCCACATTCAGCCAGATACCCCAGTAAAGCATGCGTCCATGTGTAATGGATGTGGGGGCAATGTACTCCCGCTCTGCCATTTTCACTGTCACGCGCGGTAACCAGAGCTTTTTGTTCCCTTATCCCTAGGAGTTCATGGGCCCTTGCTCTCACCAAGCACCACCACGCAGGTACCCTGTAAATGAGGCTTCGCTACACTTGCGGACCAAATGGGCTATGCCCAACGATCATGCAGGCCTCGAGGCACCCCGAGTGTGTAAACATTTACAGTACTGCAGCTCTGGCCAAGTGGCCACGTAATTGATTACAAACCCATGAATGTCACAGGCTTTTATTTATAACTCTACCCCTCTCTTCCCGCTCCCCGTTTTTCCAACCACCAGATCTGGCCCTAGTTATGCCTGGCTAATATTGGCAGCTTCAGAGTGCTGAGTGCTCTTGGGCAGGTTCAGGAGCAGAGAGAGTCCTTGGAACAAATTAAGGAGAACAAATAGGAGTGGACCTCACCCCCAATACCATTTCTCCTGAATGCCCAGCTTGCACATAATTATGCAAATATATTACCAGGCTACTCAGTCTCTGCCTTGGCCTTTTCTGCTCCAAAGCTTCCTCTCCCCTGGAAGAATTGCCAAGAAAACACAGTAGGACAAGAGAGAGAGCAGAGACAGACAGAGACAGAGATAGAGACAGAGACAGAGACAGAGACAGATAGTCTTTCCAAAACATAAAAATAAAATTATTTTAAAAATATTGAGGAAAATATGAATAATATTGGGGGGTTTGGGAGAGGAGGATGAGAAAGGGTAGAATTAAGGGCCAGCATTGTACACATCAACTTTATTGCCACATCCAGTTAATTCAGTTTCCACTGTATCTTTTGCATCAATATCCACTCTACTCTCATGGCCAGCACCTGTAACTCAGGTCTTCATCAAGTCTAGCCTTGACTCTAGGATCCTAACTTCCTATCCCCCACCTCTCCAAGCTGCCCATTCACTCAGATACTCAAATAGATGTGTGATCCCATGGGGTTATTCCCCAAAATGATATAGATTGCAGCCTATATCTATTCCTTCTAATTCCAAATGACTCTTGTCTAATTTTCCTCTAAGTTCGTCACAAGAGGTGCAACCATTGTGTCCAGCATTTTGATAACTTTATTTGGAAATTGGAAAGATGCCACTGGAGTGAGAAGTCCCTCCTCTCTGTCTCTATGTCTCTGCATTTCCCTCTGTCTCTGTTTTTCTCTTCTCTCCCCCCTTTTCCTACCCTCCCTTCCCCCCTCTCTTTCCCCTTCCAAATGACCAGTCCATCTTTTTTTCTTCACTGATGCATTTCTTTGATAACCTCTTTTGCCTAAATTAGCATTCATTAAGAGCCTAAAGCTAAAGCATGAAGATCCCAGGCACAGAGCACATCTAGTCCAACTGTTTTCAATGTTATAGCCTATTCATGACCACCATTTACCATGTCCAGTACATTGCTCTTGGCATGATCCTCAACCCGAGTTCCTGGGATATCATCGTGTTCCATGACTTGCAACAAAACAACATCACTGAAAGAATATTAGAATTAATTAAACAGATGGCCTTTGTATGGGGACAAGCTTGGGGTCATTAGAAGAATTTTGCAATCTTTTAATGATAATTTCGTCCACTCAACCACTCTTCTTTTCCTGCTCAATTCAGTGCCCACTCCACTGCCCACACTTGCGGTGTCTGTCCAAGTTAATATTATATGATGGACAAATTCTAGATTGTACGTTCTATGGTTTATTGTTTAAAGGAACAAGCAATTCATTTTTTTCTTTGTTTCCCTACTGCTCTTCAGTGGAAAAGTCTTTGTTGAATATTGCTTGAGTTCAAATGAATTAAATTAAATATCATAGTCTGGGAATATGGAACTACTCTTTATGCAGATGCCAAAGTAGTCTTTCAAAGCAGCTGTGACCATGCCATTCCTCTGCTCAGAAAATTTTAGCAGTTGCTCATCACTTCTAGGATAAGGTATTAAATCTTTGAGCAATTGCTGAGGCTCCCTATAATCTCTCTCCAAATTTCCTTCCCAACCTTATTTCACTGCTTCATGCACTCTATATACTATATGGTCCCTAATTTCCTCCTGAACTCTCATGTCTTTGTGCATATACACACACTAAAATGGCAATTCTTTCTTCCTCACCTTTGTCTATCAAACTCCTTCAAGGTCTATCTCACATGTTACCTCCTCTATGAAGGCTTCACCAATTTTCCCAGCTGAAAGTAATCTTTCCTCAAATTTTCTTATATCCCTTTGTCGGAATGTAGCAAATTAACAAATATGTATAAAGTACTTATAGTGTTATGCCCATAGTTGAAAAGTTCATTGATCAAACCCAAGTTTCCCATGAAAGCAAGAGCCCATGTTTTGAATACTAACATTTCACCAGTGTTGCCAGATGGCAGAGAGACATTGCATGCCCCTGCATCTAAAGAACAGAAGATGACTATCACCCAAATACAGAGGGCAATGGAGAGGCTCATGTTGGGTATGATCAAGCTACTTAGCTAATTTTTAGCTAACTATATGTAACTATAGCTTTTTTTTTTGCTTTTTGGAGGGCAATTGGGGTTAAGTAACTTGCCCAAGGTCACACAGCTAGGTTTTTGTTTATGTGTGTTAAGTGTCAGAGGCTGGAACCGAACTCAGGTCCTTCTGACTCCAGGGCCAACACTCTACTCACTGCACCACCTAGCCACCCGAACTATAGCTTTTTATTAACTATTTAGCTAATTTAATTAACATTTAGCTAATGAAGAACTCTGAAGAATGGGAGTAAAGGACATCATTGAGGAATTTTGTGACAGAAAGAAAATATGGGCTAGTCACATGGCAAGAAAAAGAGATGGCAACTGGGCAACCAGAGAACTCAATTAGTCTCTTTTCCATATTGGGAGAAGGTAAGGAAGGCCCCCAGCATGTTGGGGGAGCCCCTTGTGGGTTACATAGTATAAGCTTGCATAGATGGATTGTGATGGGCATCACTTGAGGCAAGTTCCAAATCATGGAGATCATATATTTGAGTATTATTCACAACATATTGTGATAGGGACTGGAGAAACAAAATTAAAAGCAAACCAGTCCCTACCATTAAGGAGTTTACATTCAACCCTGGGGCTAGGGACAGGGCATATATAGCTTATATACAAATAAAAAGTCTGTATAAAATAATACAAACATCTCTGTTGTTTTTTAATACAGAGGTGGGGTGGGATTACACACTTATAAAGTGATGTGTGAACTTTTGGATGAGTCACTATTCTTTGTTATATGAAAAAGAGGTTTATAGTGTGAAACCAAAACACCAACAATTTCTAGAGGGCAATAACACTAACAATGGTTGGCGGGGAGGGGCATGGATAAAGACAGACCTTGTGTAGCCAATACCATAAGAGTTGTACTTTGCATGAGTCTCTGGGTCTTGAGACAGAGGAGAGGAGAGAGCAAGTCAGGTACTGAGGAGCTGAGTCTCTCCTTTACCGTGGGCACTTTCTTTTTCTTGTTATTCCCTTTCTAGGTATGTGGTGTGTGTGTGTGTGTGTGTGTGTGTGTGTGTGTGTGTGTGTGTGTGTGTGTGTGTTTTAGACAAATGTGTAGACTTGCTCTCGTTATGATTAGAATGCTAGGTCTTTGCCTAGAATTGTCTCATTTTTTGTTTCTGTATCTCTAGCACTCTTAGCAGTGATGATGATGAGGATGGGCATGAGGGTGCCAATAAAGGATTTATATAGTACCCATGTGCCAGGCATTGTGCTTTATAAATATCTCTCATTTATGGACTACTCATCCAACCAACTACATCCCATTATCTGGCAAATAAGCATTTATTTTGTCTACTTTGTTTCTCCCACTGTGGATGTAGAGTTATATATATTTTGGGGGCAGATTGTCAAAGTGATAGAAGAAACAATATGAAGAACACGTGATCAGAAAGCAAGGAAGTCAGTCAAATAGTGAGAGATGCCAGATGGGCAGTATGTGTGGGATACCCATGAAACATTCAGAGAACCAGAGGAAGGTTGACAGTATACCAGATGGATACTCTAGGGAGGATTGATAGAAATATATGAACAACAAACACCCAGGACAAAAAGGTGTGGAAGGCTGGTGGAAGGAGGATCCCATAGTGATGAGATCCCACAATCATCAGTGGATGACTGAGCCTCTCTGGACTTCAGATACCTCAACTGTAAAATGAGAGACATTCTGATGACTTCTGAGATCCATTTCAGCTCCAAAACTATGATCCTATGGTTTTCAACTTTCTTTGACTGATGCTTTCTTTGCACATCACCTGGCACATAATACTCTCTTAATAAATGCTTGTTAATTGATAGATTGTTGATAATAATTCTAATAACAGCTAGGATTTATATAGTACTTTAGTGGCTTCCAAATATTATCTTATTTTATCCTCACAACAACCTTGGGAGTTATCTCCATTTTACAGATGAGGAAATTGAGCCAGACTTACCCAGTGACTCACCCAGGGTCACACAACCTGTAAGTATCTAGAAGCTGAATTTCAACTCAAGACTTCCTGAGTTCAAGTCTAGTACTTTGTCCACTGAACTACCTAATTGCTTCAATTAACTCATGGTCATCGATATGAACAGAAAAAAAACAGAGGTTTAAAGTATGTAAGACAAATGCTATCTGGCTAAGTCCTTACTCTTTCCTTTCTGTGTTTCCCTTAGTTTCTGGTTCCTCCCAACCCTCATGGTGTCTGAGCCTTAAGAACAGTGTGTCCTCAGGCATTTTCCAAGGTCATCCTGGTCAAAAGCAGTCTGGTATACTTATCCTCAGTAAGATAACACTGATAAGGATGAATATTAGCCCTCCCAGGAGATCTGAGATTTGTGATTAGCAGAGATCAGCCAGTGGGTGGAGGAGGTTTTTTGAGAATAGAGAGGTCATCCCAACACTGCTCACATCTTCCCAGGTTGGTTGGCAACTCCCTACTCTGCCTATTAAAAAGGCCCTCTTGGGTATAGGACTGAGACCTCGTGATGGCTTTTTTTTTTTTTTGCCTATACAGTCAGGTTGTTTTCTTCACACTTTGCTTCACACTAAGACCTGAGCCAAAATAAGGACTATTATGAGCTCCAGGCCAGAATTCCCAATGCTTCAGGAGGAGAAGGGAGATGCTATCACTGGGGAATGGGCATGTGCTCTGAGTGTGAAAGAGAGACCCCAAAGCTCTGGCTGAAAGGTGGGAGGATACCTTTTCATTTTTTCTCACCATTTGAAAAATATTTCTGTATCCATGCTTTTGTTTTCTTTTTTCTTTTTCTTTTTTTTGCTTTTTGGAGAGCAATTGGGGTTAAGTGACTTGCCCAAGGTCACACAGCTAGTTTTTGTGTTAAGTGTCTGAGGCCAAATTTGAACTCAGGTCCTCCTGACTTCAGGGCCGGTGCTCTATTCATTGTACCACCTAGCTGCCCCATCCATGCTTTTTCTACATCTTTGGGGGCAGGGGGTTTAGTCCCCAGGGTAGACTTTGCTGGGAAATCCTCTTCCAGGAATAGATTGTGAAAAGGAATCAGGAGAATTGGTCTCAGTCTCCCAGGAAATTGAGTGTGACCTAGAGAGTGACCCTCTGAAGAAAATGAAAAAGTGGCAGAGGTTAGGTACAAAATAACAGTGTGGGGTTATAAGAGGGCTCTATCATCCACAATGAGAGTAAAGGAAAAAGTAAGGTGTTTGCTGAGGAAGCAGCTTTGATTGAGTAGGTTAGTCTGCTCAGCCTATCCTAAGGAAGCAGAGAATCTCCAAGTTGGAAGGAACCTTAGATATTACCTAGTATAGCCTCGTACCCAAGCAGACATCTCCTTTTCAACATTCCAAAGTCCTTTCATTTACGGGAAGTTTCCTAGCCTTTCCTAATTCTAGTGTCATCCTTTTGGGAATCATTTTCTATTTAGCCTGTAGTTAGTTTACTTTGTATATATTTGTTTACATGCTCTTTCCCCTTTTGGATTGTAAGCTCCTTGAAGGTAGGAACTCTCTTTTGTCTATTTTTTAAAATTTCTAGCACTTAGTAGAGTGTCTGGTACATAGTAGGTGCTTAATAAATGCTTATTTATTGTTGATACCTGATATCTGGTCATCCAATAGTTGAATATTTCCATACAAGGCAGTCTAGTAGAGCAAAACAAATGAATGAATGAATAACTAAATGAAGAAATAGATAAATAAATGGATAAATAAATCAACAAGTAAACAACAACTGAACGAATGAATAAATGAAGCATGCAAGCACTGACTCTGGGCTTAGAGGATCTGTTTTCAAATGCTGCCTCTGATGTTTACCACCTTTTTAATCTTGGCTATGTCACTAAATCTTTATAAACTTCTATTTACTCATCCGCAAAATGAGGGGTTTGGACTAGATGGTTTTTGAGGTCTCTTCTGGTTCTCAGTCTGTGATCCTCTGAATCAATTGGATCCCACAACCTCATGACACAGCTCATGTTCATTTTGGGATGGCTCTGTTAAGTTCATTCTTAGCTGCTATCTCCATTACTTCCCCAGATTGGCCCCAGTTCTTCCCTCTGGAGCTATGCAGAACAAGAGAACTAATTGCTCTTCCACAAAACAATATTTTGAATATTTGATAGCATCTGTCATGGCCTTCTAACTCATCACCTCTCCAGGCTAAACATTTCCATTCAAAAAAAAAAAAAAAAGCCCAAACACTTTTGACATGTAATCTGCCTTCCTCTCAGTTGAAATAACTCCAAAGTCACTAGTGACCTCCTTATTGTCAAATTATAATCATTATTTTTTTCTTCCTGTCCTTATGCTCCTTAGCTCTCTGTGATATTAAACGCTAAACCATTCTGTCCTCTTTCTCTCTCTTCCTGGGATCTCCAGGACACTGTTCTCCCATGTTTCTCCTCATATTACTCTGATCTCTACTTCTTTTACTTCTAAGTGGGTATGGGTAGGATCCTTTCTTCTCCTTACATATTTGTCACCCTTATGAAATCTAATTCACTATCAGAGCCCAATTAGCCCTGACATGCAGGGGATTTCTCTTCACATTTTTAATGTTTCCAGTCAAACCAGATATCTCTACATCTGCCATCCTTGCCCAGCCCACATCTATGCCTCTGCTCGTTTTGTTCCCCATATTCCCTCCTAGCTCTCACTACCATTTCATTTTTTCATTCAGATGCCACATCATGCATTTCAAGGTCTGAGATAGCAATGCTTCTCTGAAATCTCCCTTTATCCGTCCCTTCCTGTCTGCCCTCTCAGGGCAAAGCAATTTCTCTCTCCCAAAAGTTCTCCTAGCACTATGCTTGGCTCCTTCCTTTACATTTATTACACTACTCATTCTGTCCTAGTTATTTTCCTTCTTTCCCTTTCCCCTATTAGGCTGCAATCTCCTTGTTGGCAGATCCTGTATTGTATGCATGGAGGCCAGTGACTAGCATTGTGGCTTGTGATATACTAGGCACTTAACACTCGTTTGTTGAATCCAATGGTTTCCAGATCCATCAAGTATCCTGGTAACCTTTCTAGCAGTGTGATGTCGTTTATCAATGTCCAAAATGCAGTGTCCAAAGAACTTAACACTATTCTCCAGATAAGTCAATCTATAAGCATTTATAATGTACTTGCTATGTGCCAGGAGCTGTTCTAGGTGCTGGGGAAATGAAGGGAAAATCAAACAGCCTCTTCCCTCAAGTTTACCTTCTATTGTGAGAGATAACATTTACATATATTGGTATAAATACAATAGATACAAAGTAATTTCATGGTGAAAGGACTAGCAATTGAAATTGGGGTGAGGAGAGATCAGGAGAAGCCTCCTTGGGGATTTAACATTTGAACTGAACATTGACTGAAACAGAGTTATAAGAGGTGGTGATTTGAATAACACAAAATGCAGAGGAGATAATATCTTCTTTCATCTGGATGCTGGGTTTTTAGTAACATAGTCTAAAATTACATGAGCTTTTTAGTAGTCATGTCATAACGTTAGCTCATGGAACTTGTGATCAGGGAGAGCCCCTAAAGTCACATTCATAAGAACTTATGTCATCTTTTTACAAACAAGGGGCATATGGAGTGTTTAGGGAGGACTAGACCCTCTGGTGGGAGGGCTTGCTGAGCCCTTTATAGGCTGCTCATCCACCTTTAGTGTCCACCTGTACACCAGCTCTCACCTGTGGCTCCAAGAAGCTGTAGTATGCCTAGCAGCTACACCCCAGTAAAACCTTCTCAGCAGACAGGCTAACCCAGGTTGAGGGTACCCAACAGGCCTCAAACTTGTCAGTGAATTAGGGGGATGTCTACCCCAAGCATGTGAAGACTTCCTCTGGTGGAAGGAGCAGAAGAGAATACTTTGCTCAAATTGCCAGAAAGGTGGCTGAAGCAAGTGCCATGCACCACTTCAAGCTTGGTAAGACACTGAAGATGCCAACATCACTCACTATATTCCAAACCCTTGCCAGTCATCTTAACTTTTGTCTTGACTTTAATGACTCTGAGAGAGAGAATGCAGCTGATGATTTTGTGCAGCTCTGCTTCACTTAAATCCAACTCACATGCAAGTTAAAACATCACCACTAATCTTCTTTGAAAATGAAAGATGGACAACAACAGACAAGGAAACTGAGACCCAGAGAGGGGCAGTTACTTGTCCAAGGTTCAAAGTCCTAAAAGGAAGAGAATGTGTCTTCTGGTTGTTTTGTATTTTTCTTCTCCAATCTCTCCAATTTATTACCTAATTATATGGACCTGCACACAATAGGTTTACCACTCTGTGAATGAATTCTATTGATTCTGTCACAGGTATAGGAAGGGATTGCTAGACCATGGCAAAGTATCCTGATTTCCAGGTCAGTGGTATTTCCATGTCTCTAATTCATCAACCATTAGACTTGAGACAGTTTGTCTGTGTCACCAAAGAAAGAAAACAAACCACATAACAGTGAATGAATGGACATTTCCTTACACATCAGACCTTTGAAGATCCATAACCAGGCTGGGCATATATTCCCCTATCAACACTGATTTGAATCCTTCCATAACTTCAAAGATGCCCTTTGACTAAAGGACTAAATGACTAAACATCCCATAGCCCTATCATCTAATTGGGGATGAACATCTTCAACCATAGTTAAACTGATCTCCATACAACAGACATATAGACAACTACTGGCTCCTTCTAGCTTGGCAGAAGCACGGCATAATCGATAGTGAAGTGAGGAAGACCTATGTTCAAGTCCCACCTCATACACTAACTAATAATGTGGCCCTGAGTAAGTCACTTAATTTCTCTCATCTGTAAAATGAATAGATTAGATGTGATGGCCTCTAAGGTCCCCAGTAGAACTTAGGATCCTTTGGTCCCAAAGCTGCCAGAAATTGTGCTCCACTGGTACAGCCCCCAAGAACCCAGGGATTGTTTCTATGATCCCGATGAAGTACTGGAGGAAGACTTTAGTGGAGATTTTAAATCTCCATCTCTCTTTGAAAATTGGTAGGGGAAGGGAAAGGAAACACTTTCAAATGGCTTAGAAGAAATGTCTATTCTTTTCTTCAATGAAATAGCACGTTTATAGAATCATAAGATTGTAGGATTTAGAGCTACACATCACCCAGTCATGCTCATAGGACCATAGCTTTAGAGTCAGGAAACTTAAAGACCATTTAGTCTGAGCCCCTCACTTTACAGATAAAGAAACCGAGGCCTAGAGAAAAGCTCTTACTTGTGCAAGGAAGGTCATAAATAGGAGAGTCATAAGTAGGAGGACCACCTCACCTTTTAGAGACTTTCTTAATTTACAAATGGTTTCTAAGGTCCCTTTCCAGCCCTAATAGTCTCTATGACTGCCCTACTAATAGGAATGTTTAGGGCCAAACAACTGTATATCTTGTTGGCAGTGGTGGTTTACAATGACACATCTATTTCCACACTCTCACTGTGATCCCTAGCCTATAGCCATTTTGGGTTAGTGGAACAAAGACTGGACTGGGAGTCCCAAGAGTAGGGGTCTAGTCCTTGCTGCCCAACTTTTTAGCTCGGACAAATCTTTGTCTCCCTGGCCTTCGGTTTCTTTGTGTTTAAAAGGAATGGAGCGTACGCCATAATTTCTAATGATGTGAGAAGCAACTGCATATTAGAAAATCTACCTAGTAGGTACTCAATTAATGTTGTTCATTGATTGACAGGTCTTGCTCTGAAAGCAAGCTTTCATGCTTAATAAGTAGTCTGATTGTTTCCAAATGATCACTCTTTCTCCTTAACACTTTATTGCCATGTGTGTTTCACAAATGCCAAGTCCTCTCCCCCCACCCCCCAATTTCAGAGAGTCTTCATGCTAAAGAGCGGATTTTTAAAAAATATTTTGAAGTAATAGTGTAAACAACACAAATGCATTTCCCTTGGGTTTCCCTCAAGACATATGGAGTGCAGGCTGTGTGAATTGCTAACTTGAAGTCCCAGAATGGTGGAAGACATAGTACTCAGAGAATGTCATTGGGATGTTCCTGATGGCTTAGTGTTTGTTTCATGACTTTTCCATAAAAAGAGATGTTTCAAGTACAGGCAGGGGAGGGGGAGGGGAGAGCAAGAGAGACAGAGACAGAGAGAGAGAGAGAGAGAGAGAGAGAGAGAGAGAGAGAGAGAGAGAGAATGAGAGAGGGGGGGGAGGGAGAGAGAGAGAGATCAAAGGGAGGGGGAGGGAAAGGGAAAGGAAGGAGGAAGGGAGAAGGGAGAGACAGAGGCACAGAGAAAGAGAGAGACAGAAAGAAAGAGAGAAACTATAGTATAATGAATAGAGTATCATCTGAAGACCAAGAAAAGTTGGTCTTCAAGTCTTGTCTTTCACACACACACATTCTAGCCTTGTGACCATGGGCATATCATTTAACCTCTTATTTCCCAAAGCCACTTTGTAAGACTTTCATATGTTATTTTAAGTTTAAAGACTTATAAAGAAGTTAGCCATTTATATTAATGGAGAATATTTCATATCAGGAATTCCTTACCAATAAAATCATAGACTCAGACCAAAGAGAAATTTAAAAATGAATATACTCATACATGTATAGATTCATATGTAAAAATTGGACATCAGTGGGGGTGGAGCCAAGATGGCAGACTAGAAACAGCATTTCCAAGGTGCTCTCCCCCTACACCATTTCCAAACCATGTAAAAGGGGTCTCTGAACAACTTCTGGAACCCCAGCACCCACAGAATGACACAGAGAAGCTAACTTCCCACTGAGGACAGCCCAGTAGCCCTGCAGGGAGCAGCCAGCGCAGCACAGGGCAATGCTCTGGGAGCTGAGCACAAAGCTCTGGGAACCCAGGCACACACGAGCCTCGGTTTTAGCCCTAGGGCAGCCAGGCCAGCAGCCAGCTAGAGGGACCCCAGAACACCAGCAGCCATGGCAATTCCAGAATTATCAACATAGACATGCCTAGGAGAAAGTGAGAGGTTAGTGCCCTATGGACTTTGGGACCAGTTTTGGGGGAACGCATCGGCTTTTTCCCCTAGGGGCTAGAAGCCACTGAGGAGACTCAGCACACTTGCCATTTTGCAGCTTCAATGGCAGCTTCAGCTCCTGGCCTACAAACTGTAGGGAGATCCAGCAATCAGTCTTGGGGGTTAATTGCTCTTGCTTTAACCTGCTTGGATCTGGATTGTGATCTGGGGGGGGGGAGGTCTGGGGTGGGTATCCAACTTGCCAGAGCATGTGGAGGCTTTACAGAGGCCACCCAACTCTGGAAATTGTGAAGACCCCAATGTTTGGGACAGAAGCTCCCCTATCTGGTGGCAGAGTCCCACTGTGGCAACAAGCCCAAAAAGTCAAGTAATTAAGTGGCAACATGCCTAGGCAAAGGAAACAAAATAAACAGAAAAATTAAACATTAGACTCCTATTTTGGGGGCAAAGAGGATCAAAGCATGGAACAGTCAGAGGACTGTGAGGTCAGATATCCTGCTCCAAAAGCCCCAAATAAAAATATGAGCGGGTTACAGGCCATAGAGGACCTTAAGAAGGATTTTAAAAATCAAATAAGAAAAGTGGAGGGAAAATTGGGAAGAGAAATGAGAAGAATGCAGGAAAAGTATGAAATGGGAGTCAACAGCCTGACTGAGGAAAATAACACCTTAAAAAATTGACTAACTCAAATGGCAAAGGAGGCCCAAAAGGGCAATAAGGAGAAGAATGCCTTAAAAAACTGAATTTGCCAGATGGAAAAAGAATCTCAAAAGCTCACTGAGGAGAATCATTCCTTCAGAGTTAGACTGGAGCAAATGGAAGCTAGTGACTTTATGAGAAATCAAGATGCTGTTAAACAGATCCAAGCAATTGAAAGAATAGAAGGCAATGTGAAATATCTCATAGGAAAAACCACTGACCTGGAAAATAGATCCAGGAGAGATAATTTAAAAATTATTGGACTACCTGAAAGCCATGGTCAAAGAAAGAACCTAGAAATCATCCTTAAAGAAATTCTCAAGGAAAATTGCCCTGATGTTTTAGACCCAGTGGGGGAAATAGAGGTTGAAAGAATCCACCGATCGCCTCCTGAAAAAGATCCCAAAAAGAAAACTCCTAGGAATATTATAGCCAGGTTCCAGAATCCCCAGATAAAGGAGAAAATACTACAAGCAGCCAGGAAGAAACAATTTCAATATTGTGGAAACACAATCAGAATAGCCCAGGACCTGGCAGCTTCTACACTGAGGGATAGAAGGGTATGGAATATGATATTCCAGAGGGCAAAAGAGCTGGGATTGAAGCCAAGGGACACCTACGCAGCAAAACTGAGTATCTTGTTTCAGGGGAAAATATGGTCATTCAGTGGAATAGAGGACTTTCAAGCATTCTTGAGGAAAAAACCAGAGTTGAATAGAAAATTTGACATTCACGCCGTGGGCTGCTCAGTGTCCAGCACTTAGCATGATTCGGAGATGTGAATAAGAAATGACCAGGCCATGTGGGTAGCTCAAGGAAGAACCATGAACTCCATTTATTGATACTCAGGGAAAGGTTTTTATAGAGCAAAGAGACAAAAGACTGAAAGGAAGGTAATAAGGCCTATTGTTTCCTAGGTGCCATAGAGTCTTGGGCAGTTATCTCTTATCTCAGTCAGTTACATCTGAAAGGATGCTCTTGAGAGCTGGCCTCAAATCCTAATGGCCAAGGCCACATCATCAAGAACATCTGCATAAGAACTGACTTTCTGCAAATGTTTTGGACAACCAAAGTTTTGGGGCAGAGCCTGTTAGCCTCAGAACTCAAATACCATCCTTATAAGTGTAACCCATATCAAAAGAACTCTGGAGCTGACTTAGTGAAAAGTCGAATCTCGAAGAGGTCTTTGTTGTTCAGATCCACTGATATCAGGGTAATTATCTGAAGTCCTGGCTCAGGCCTCTTTGGCTAACCACACATTCAGACACAAGAAGCAAGAGATAACTGAGAAGGTAATCAGGGAAAAGAAATCAAAAGGAACTTATCAAAGTTGAACTATTTACATTCCTACATGGAAAAACAATAACTCTGACTGATGAAACCTTTCTCAGTATGAAAATAATTGAAGAATGGTATAGAGGAATATGAATACATATGTGAATTTGTGTATATATGTTTACAGTTATACATGGATAGAGGGCACAGGTTGAATTTGGTGGAAAGGGATGATACTTAAGGGGTTAAGTTATGAGGTGAGAGAGGAAAGTGGCAAGAGGAGATGGGGAGATACAGGGTAGGGTAAACTATCTCATGTAGAAGAAGCAAGGGGAAGTGGTTGCAGGGGAGGGGAAGAACAGGAAGGCAAGAAAGGCAAAACCATATTCTCATTGATTTTGGCTCAGGGAGAGATTGACATACATACTAAAGGGGATATCTCATCCTGCTGGAGAGTAGGGGGAAGGGGGATGAGAGGAGGGATGATGGAGGGGAGGGCATTCTGGGGGGAGGGGAGGTTGGAAGTACCCACTATAGAAGAGGGACAGGATCATGTAGGGAATGGACCAGGTGGGGGGTGGGATGAGTGGGAGGGAATTATAAGCGGCCTTGTACAATATATCTACTATGATAATGTTTTGCATAGCTAGACATGTACAACATATACTGAATTACTTATCTCCCCAGAGGGAATGGGTGACAAGGGAGGAAGGAAATGGATCTGAAATTCGAGGTCTCAACATTAAATGTTTCAAATATATATAAATACTATTATTAATACTCTTTTGCTTATAATTGGGAGATAAGATGTGCAGGTATTGGGACACAAAAATTCACCTTCCTCTAATGGAAAAGTCGAAGGGGGTATGGGAGAAGGTATGGGAGAGAGCAGATTGGAGGAATCGATATCTTGTGGGACTGCTATTCTAGGAGGTTGGGTAGGGGAATAACGGGGGGAAAATGATTGTAACTCAAAATCTGGTGGAAATGAATGATGTAATACAGAAGTTAATAAAGCATGTGTTTAAAAAAAAAAGTCCAAAAAAAAAAAAAAGAATAGAACTAAGGAGAAGGGAGGACTTTCCAGGTTGTGGAAAGAACATGAACCAAGATATGAAAGTAAAAATTTGGGAATGAATATACTTTATGTGGTCAACAGGGCCTAGACTGGGAGTCCTTAACCTTTTGTTATGGTATCCTTTGGCAGCCTGATGAAGTCTGTCTAATGTTTTTTTGTTTTTGTTTTGTTTTGTTTTGTTTTGTTTCATTTTTTTGGAGGGGGGAAGGCAACGAAATTGGGGTTAAGTGACTTGCCCAAGATTAAATAGTAAGTGTGATCAGGTGTCTGAGGCCAAATTTGAACTCAGGTCCTCCTGACTCCAGGTCTGGTGCTCTATTCACTGCACTACATAGCTGCCCCTGTATAATGTTTTTAAATACACAACATAAAACACATAGGGTGATCAAGGAAACAAATTATATTGAAATACAATTATTAAAATATTTAATTTTTAAAATCCAAGCTCATGAATCACAGGTTAATACTCCCTCATAAAAACTGTTCTGTCTAGATAAGAGTGCATGTCAAAGAACAGCACAAAGTGAGATTGGATCAATAGAGGTAGACTAGAACCAAAGTATGAAAGTAATTGAAAACCAGGTTAAGGAGTTGGGATTCAAATGGTTGGTAATAAAGAGCAGCTAAAGCTTGAATTGAGATAAACATGATGGAAGTTTTCTTTGTAGAGTCAGATCACTGACTTAGAGCAAATATCAAAATCAATACCAAATTAGACTAAGAAAGAGAGAGTGAGAAAATACGATGCATATTCAGAGTAACTCTAATAGGTTATAGTTTAGTAAGTTGTTGTTGCAAAAAGAAAAAAGGAAATAAGTCAAAGAATAGACACTGACATAGACTATAACCATTTCCTATAGAAGTTTAACCAATGAAAATGAATTGCTACAACCAGGAGAATAAAAGAACCAGATATAGTAAATATTTATTACCTTTACAAGTAGAGAGATATTTCAGTCATATATAAAAGTTAGAATATGATTACATTGTACAATGTTATAGAGGAAGATGATAAAAAATTGTGAGCAGTAACATCTCATAAAATAGTGAGACAGTGGAAAAATAATTTATGCTGAGACAAACTTAAATCAAATGAGTAGAAGAATATTTAAAGAGGAAATTTTAAGAAGAATAACAAGTAGAAGAAAATGGAAAAGAACTGTCATTTCTGTAAAAAAAAATATATTTTCTCCATCAATGACAATAGTGCCTAGTCAAATTCTAGAGTTCTCAGGTCAAGGAGAAAATATTACAAGCAGTCAGAAAGAAACAATTTGAGTGTTGTAGAAACAAAATCAGGATAACACAAGATCTAGCAGCTTGTACCTTAAGGAATCAGGGGGCTTGGAATATGACATTCTGGAGGTCAAACCAAGAATCACTCATCCAGCAAAAGGGAGTAAAATACTTCAGGGGGGAGGGAAATGGAAATTCAATGAAATAAAGGACTTTCAAGCATTCTTGATGAAAGACCAGAACTGAACAGAAAATTTTATTTTCAAACACAAGAAGCAAGAGAAGCATGAAAAGGTAAACAGGAAAGAGAAACCATAATGGACTCATTAAAGTCTAACTGTTTACATTCCTACATGGAAAGATGATATTTGTAACTCATGAGATTTTTCTCAGTATTATGGTAGTTGAATGGAATATATACATACATACATACATATCTGCATCTGTTTCTACCTATCTATCTATCTATCTATCTATCTATCTATCTATCTATCTATCTATCTACACAGAGGGCATAGAGTGAGTTGAATATGAAGGGATGATATCCAAAAATAGAAATAGAATAGGGCAAATTATCTCACATAAAACAGACAAGAGAAACTGTTACAATGGAGGGGAAGAGCAAGGAGGTGAAATGGAATGAATCCATCTTACTGTCATTGGATTGAGTTTAAGGAGGAAATAACAGACACACTCAATTGGGTATTTTACCCTACAGGAAAGTAGCAGGGAAGGGGATGGGAGGAGGGTGATAGAAGGGTGGGCAGAAGCGGGGAGGGCATACTCAGAAGCAAACACTTTTGAAAAGGGACAGGGTCAAAGGAGAAAATAGAATAAATGGGGGGTGGGATAGGATGGAAGAAATATTCTTTTGCATAACTCCACATGTATAACTTATATTGAATTGCTTTTCTTCTCAATGGGGCTGGGTGAAGAGGGAAAAAAGGATAGAATCTGGAACTCAAAGTTTTAAAAACAAATGTTAAAAATTATTTTTACATTCAATGGGTTATAGAAATCTATCTTGTCCTACAAGAAAGTAAGGAGGAAGAGGGGAAGGGGGATAGAAAGGAGGGAAGACTGGGGGAAGGAGATAATCAGTATGCATGCCATCTTGGGGTAGGAGTAGGGGAGAGATGGGGAGAAAATTTGGAACTCAAAATCTTGTGGAAATGAATGTTGAAAACTAAAAATAAGTAAATAAATTCTGGAAGAAAATTTTAAAATTTACAATGGTACTTCTATTTGGGGGCTTTCATAACAGATTTCTTAGAATGCTACATGAAAAATTGAAATGCTAATTTAAAAAAAGATGGACAAATAGCTGGGCTAAACAAAGGAGTTCTGAACTAAAAGTGATACAATTTTGAAAGTGCTGAGGAATCAATTATCATGATATATAGAAGAAGGGAGAACATAAAATAATTAGGTAAACAGATATCACTACAAAAGATTATTATTATTTTTGTCTTTTTGGAGGGCAATTGGGGTTAAGTCACTTGCCCAAGGTCACACGGCTAGGTTTTTGTTTGTGTGTATGTTAAGTGTCTGAGGCCGGATCCGAACTCAGGTACTTCTGACTCCAGGGCCAACGCTCTACTCACTGTGCCACCTAGCCGCCCTGACTACAAAAGATTATTGAAGAAATGTAAATAACTACAAATCCATATTACTGCTTTCCCATTTCTATAAAATGTTTATGAGAATAAATTATACATATGTTACGGGTGTCTCTGATGAAGGTATGAGAAGGAATGGGTTAGTTTCTGCAAACAATATTCTATAGCAGATGACATCTTAACAATCAGTGTGTAAACTGACTAAAAGGTAGAGAAAATATGAGATACCATTATGCTTATTGTATATAACCCAATAAAGTGAACCTATGCTCAGATCATATAAGACTCCTTGAAAGATATGAAATAGCTATTTGACAAATGTCTGATAATCAATAGAGAGGAATAAAAGGCTCATCAAAGGCATTTGCCTCTGTCAAGGACCTATCTTGTATAGAGTTCAAATCAAAGAAGGATTGCAGAAATAGATAGATAGATAGATAGATAGATAGATAGAGTCTTTATTATGCCTTTAGTATGTGTCAGGTACTATATTAAATGTTAGAGATACACAAGAAAATAAGACAGTCTTTGACCTCAAAGGGCTTACATTCTAATAAGCCAGGCAGTCAACATTTATTAAGTACCTATTATGTGCTAAGCATGGTCACAAATGAGGCAAAAAACAGGCCCTTCCCTGAAGGAGCTCACAGTTAAAACGGGCAAACAACAAGCAAACATCTATGTACAAGCAACCTATATACAAATAGATGAGGAATAAATAAGAGAGGGAGGGCACTGGAATTAAGAAGGGTTGAGAAAGGCTTTCAGTAGGGATTTAAAGGGAGTCAAGAAAGGCAATAAGCATAGGTAAGGAGGGAGGGTGTTCCAAGCATGGGAAACAGTCAGAGAAAATGCCTGAAGCTGAGAGATGGAGCATCTTGTTTGTGTAATAGCCTGGAGACTAGTTTCACTGGATCAAAGAATACATGATTAGGTACAAGGTATAAGAAGACTGAAATGCTTGTAGGGAGGAGCATAGATTATGAAGGTTTTTGAACACCAGAGGACTTTGTGTTTGATCCCAGAAGTGATAGTAGGCCAATGGAATATATTCAATGGAGATGAGTGTAGAGAAAAGTAATAGTAATATGGTCAGACCATGGAAATGGAGGATGGATTGGAGTGGGAGAGCTTTGAGGTAGATAGACCTACCACAGGCTATTGCAGTAGTCCAGGCATGAGGTGAAGAGAACCTGACTTAGAATGGTGACAGTGTCAGAGAAGAGAAGTGGATGTATACTAAAGAAATGTTGCAAAAATGAAACCAGCAGGTCTTGAAAACAGATTGGACATGGGCAGGGACACAGTATAAGAGATAGGGTAGGGTGAGAGACAATGAGCAATCCATATGACTTCTAGGTTAAGAACCTAAGGAACTTGAATATGTTACTCCCCTTGACAATAATGGGGAAGTTAAGAAGGGAGGAGAGCTTGGGGGGGGGGGGGATAATGAGCTTCATTTAGGATATGTTGAGTTTAAGATGTCTTCTGGACATACAGTTTGAGATATCTGAAAAGAGTGGTCTGATGAGTAAGACAAGAGTCAGGAGAGGGGGAGTATTCTGAAAGCCTGTCGGAAAAGAGGTAAAGAAATGTAAAGTGGAACTGGAAATGGGGTAGGCATACATGGCAACACTGCATTAAGATAGCTGGGGAGTAGAGACCTGGTTCTATACTAGAGAAGGTAAAAGCTTGCCTTTCAGCCTTGGGAACTCCAAAGTGGAATCCAACAAGCAGCAGGGAGGGATGAGGAGGATGGCAGAATGAAGGCAGCCTGGTGAGGAGATGGCTAGAAAGATACTCCTTTTAAATGCTAATTGTATTGTGCTGATTGCATCAATTCCTGAAATATTGAAGAGCCTACTAAATGAGAGATCTATAATCACTCAAAAGTGTTTGACTTCACTCAAAAGTGTTTGACTTAATTATCTGCCCCAGAAAAACCAAGTGGATAAAGGATGCTTAGCGTCTAGACTTTGATATGCAAATGGAACTAGTCCATCAGTTTTCTAGTCTACCTATCTCTCTAGGGTCTTTCCAAGCCAAGGTATACACATACCCTGGATAGGAGGGGGTGGGCTGGGGGAAGAGAGACAGAGACAGAGAGACAGAGACAGAGAGAGCTGAACCTGGAAGTGAATAGAGGAGGAAAGGCAAAAAGACTACCTTGGGAAAATGTGCAATACTTTTAATGATGCCATTTTCTCCTTAAATAAATGGCTCGTCTTTTTTACCTCAATATTCTTACATGATTCGATGTACCTGCAAGTCATAGGATATCACAGTCTCTGTTCTTAAGAATTATGATAGCAAGTCAAACCCAGAGGGAATGGAGAGGTTCATGGTGGGCACAATATAGTAACATATTGCCAATGCAGAATTATGCATCATGGCATGATGTCATCATAGAAATGTATAATGAGACAAGGTCTTGTGGAAGGAGTAAGGGATAAATTCTCAATATCACATGTGCTCTGCTCTATCAATGTGCCCTCCCTCATGTGAACTAGAGGAAAGTCCATAGAACACTGGGTGGACCCCATGGAAAAGAATTACAGGAGCACATGGATGAGAATTGCACAGGATGGGAAAGTGTGAATGAATGAGTTGTGATCTACATCATTAAAGAGGTCATCCACATGAATTAGACCATAGACTCATTCAATCATTCAAGGTTTAGTGTCTACACTTTGATATGCAAATAGAACTGGCCCATCAGTTCTATCTAAACATTAAGCACTTACTTTATACCGGGAACTGTGCCTATAGTACCCTGTATGTAAGGGAAAACAAAACCAAACCAAGAGGCTTACATTCTTATGGGAGAGACAACAAACACGTGAGATATATATATATATATATATATATATATATATATATATAGTAGCTTTAGGAGGGATGACATTAGCATCTGGGGGTAGGAGGGAAACCAGGAGTAGATGACACCTTCCCTGAGTCTTAAAGAAAGTCATATAGTCTAAGAGATGGAAGTTCAGAGGGGAATCATCTCAGGAATGAAAACAGTTAACTCAAGGGCATGGAGACAGGCTATGAAGCTCAAGGGACTCAACTAGGTAGGCTAGTCTGGCTTGATCATGGATTAAGTGGAAGGGAGAAGAATGTAATGAGATTGGAAAGCCAGGGTGTGAAAAGCTTTAAATGCCAAACAACACAATTTATATTGACCCTGGAGGTGAAAAGAAGCTATTGGAGTTTATTGAGAAGGGGAATAACATTATCAGACCTACGCTTTAGGAAAATCACTTTGGCAAGTGAAGGGAGAAATGGATTGATGTGAGGAGATGCTGGAGGCAGAAATATCATTGTACTAGATCAGATCTGAGGTGAGGAGGACCTGAACTAGGGTGGTGGTTGTATGAGTGGAGAGAAAAAGACAGAGAAAAATGATGTTGTTGGGACTAAGGCTAGATGAAGCCATCTGGGGATCATATGCACAGAGATGGTATTTGAGCTCATGGGAATGGATGAGATCACTAAGTGAGAGAATGTGGAGATGAAAGAGAGGAGAACCAGGAGGGATGACCAAAGTTAGGTATGACATTAGTGAAGATTCAAGAAAAGAGTGAAAAGGAACCAGTAGTCAGGTAGGAGCAAGACCAAGACAGGGCTCAGAGTCATGTAAAGGGCAGTGGAAGGGAATGAGCATTTAATAAGTGCCTACTATGTGCCAGACACAATTCTAAGGGCTTTACAAATATCGTCTCCTTTGATCCTCACAACAGCCCTGGAAGGTAGGTGCTATTGTGTGTCCCATTTTACAGTTATGGAAACCTATCCAGACAGAAGGTAAATGATTTGCTCAGGGTCACACAGATAATAAGGGTCTGAGGTGGATTTGGATTTGGTCCTCTTGACTTTAGGTCCAGCTCTCTATATACTATACAGCCAAATTGCCTAAAGCCCCGGGAGGAGGGAGTACTCATGAAAAGTCATCAATGGGTTTTTCAGTCTCTTTGTGACTTTGTAATCACATTTGATATTTTCTTGGCAGAGATACAGTTTGTCATTTCCTTCTCCATCTCATTTCACAGTTGAGGAACTGAGGCAAATTGGGTTAAGTGACTTGTCCAGGGTCACACAGCTAGTTTGAGGCCAGATTTGAATTCATGAAAATGAATCTTTCTGTCTCTTGGCCCAGCACTCTAGCCTCTGTGCTACTTAGCTGCTCCCAGTAATGGAAAGATGCAAAAAAGAAGTCAAGAAGAAACGAGAAGGAATTTTTCTATTTAACGATTAAGAGGTGATAACGTGGAAGACAATGGTTTCAGTTGAATTATGAAGTCAGAAGCAATTGTACATTGTTGAGGAGGATGGTGAAAGGAAGTAAAAAAACAATCAATTTTTGATGTCTTGTAGACATTAAGGAGTTTCTCTAGGAAAGGGGGGTAGATCTGGCATACACATACACACATACACATTTATACACACACGTGTGTATGTGTATATGTGTGTGTGTACTCTCATTTCAGCTTTATAACCATCTTGAGAAGATGGGCAAGGCAGGTCTCCTTGTTACAAAGCAGGAAACAGAGGTTCAAAATGGCCAAAAGACTTGTCTAAGGTCAATGGACCAGTAAATGAAGGAAGTGATAATAAAACCCAGAATTTCTGACTCTTCCTAGTCCAGAGCTCTCTCCACCACAATTTGCTATTTATATGATTGAATTAAAGAATCTCTCCAACCTCACAAACCAAGGAAGGATTGAACTGTGTTCATTTAAGTAATATGTCTAGAGTTATAATCCGTAGCCACAGTCAGCTCTGGCTTTGATTAGAGAAATAATACAACTGAAAGCAGTAGGGCTATAGAAAGCTTATGGAAACAGCCTTGCATACAAAATCATTAGTATTATCTTAGTGTTGGCCTTAAACAGGAATTACCAACTCAGACCTCTCATGTAGAAGCACTATTAAACTTTCCTTGCTTCTTCCATCAGGACAATAGTTTAAATTAAAAACAATTCTAACTCTTGCAAAGATACAAATGGGGATTGACTCCTACATTCATGGTCTTCTGTGGAGATCAAGAAGAAGGAACTTACCAGAAACTTGAGATGGATCAGGCTTTATAGATCAGCTAGTCTAAGCCATTTGTTTTTCAAATGAGGAAACTGAGTCCCTGAAATACAAAGTGATTTTCCAGAAGTCACACATTTGAGAGTGGATCTGGGATCCAAATCTAGGTCTATTGATGTCCCTTCCTGATTTCTTCCCATGCACTTTATTACCTCTCTGAGCTCCTTTATCTTTTTTAAAAATTAATTTATTAGTTTAGTTTCAGTTAACAAGATTCAATTCCATAGTTCCTTGATTTTCAAATTTCCTTTACTTCCCTCCCCCTCCCCCCACAACAGCATATAGTCCAGTATAGGATCTGCAAATACATTCATATTAGACATTATTCCAATTACAAAGGCATATTGTACTAGGTGGGATGAAAGATGGTAAAGAAGAAATAAAACCAAACAATGAAAAGAAAAAGATCATTTAGTTTGCTTCCATCAGGATTCAGGCTCAGTTCTTTCTAGTTATATCTCTGGATGGCGCATTTCTCTCTTTCTTGAGTCTTTCGGGATTGACTTATATCACTGCATTGCTGAAAAGAGTCCAGTCTGTCATAATTGGTCATCACAGATATGGTATGTCTGTGATTGTATACAAATTTCTTCTGATTCTACTCTTCTCGCTCAGCATCAGTTTGTATAAGTCTCTCCAGGTAATTATGAAATCTGTCACCTCCTCGTTTCTTATAGCATAATAATATTCCATTACATTCATATACCACAACTTGTTTAGCCATTCCCCAATTGATGGGTACCCCTTTAGTTTCCAATTCTTTGCAATCACAAAAAAGGGCTGCTATAAATATTTTTGTACATATGGGTCTTTCTCCCACTTCTGTGATATCTTTGGGATATAACCCTAGAAGTGGTATTGTTGGGTCAAAGGGTATGAAATTATTTATAATCCTTTGGGCATAATTCCAGATTGCTCTCCAGAATGGTTGGATAAGTTCACAACTCCACCAGCAATGTATTAGTGTTCCATCCTCTCCAGCATTTGTCACTTTCTTGTTTTTTCATCTTAGCCAATCTGACTGGAGAGATGTGGTGTCTCAGAGTTGTTTTGATTTGCATTTCTCTAATCAATAGTGATTTAGAGCATTTCTTCATATATTTATAGATATCTTTAATTTCTTTCTCTGAAAACTGCCTGTTCATATCCTTTGACCATTTATGAATTGGGGAATGACTTGTATTCATATAGATTTGGCTCAATTCTCTATAAATTTTAGAAATGAGTCCTTTATCAGAGACACAAGTTGTAAAAATTCTTTCCCAATTTCCCACCTCCCTCTTGATCTTGGTTACATTGGCTTTGTTTGTGCAGAAGCTTTTCAATTTAATGTAATCAAAATTATACATTTTGCATTTTATAATGCTCTCTAATTCTTGTTTGGTCCTAAAGTCTTCCCCTCTCCACAAGTCTGTCAGGTAAACTATTCCTTGCTTTCCCAAATTGCTTACAGTATCATCCTTTACACCTAGATCATGCACCTATTTAGACTTGATTTTGGTATATGGTGTTAGATAATGGTCTATGCCCAGTTTCTGCCATACTGTATTCCAGTTTTCCCAGCAGTTTTCGTCAAATAGTGCATTCTTATCCCCCAAACTGGCGTCTTTGGGTTTATCAAACAATAGATTACTATATTCATTAACTGCTGGGTCTCCTGCACCTAATCTATTCCATTGATCCACTACTCTACACCCCTGCCAGTACCAAGCAGTTTTGATGACTGCTGCTGTATAATACAGATTAAGATCTGGCATAGCTAGTCCACCTTCCCTAGCATTTCTTTTCATTAATTCCCTTGATATTCTAGACCGTTTGTTTTTCCAAATAAATTTTGTTATTATTTTGTCTAACTCTAGAAAGTAGTTTTTTGGTAAATTAATTGGTATGGCACTAAATATATAGTTTAGTTTGGGTAAAATTGTCGTTTTTATTATATTAGCTCAACCCAGCCACGAGCAATTGATATTTTTCCAACTATTTAGATCTGATTTTATTTGTGTGAGAAGTGTTTTGTAGTTGTGATCATATAGACTTTGGGTTTGTTTTGGCAAGTAGATTCCCAAATATTTTATAATGTCTACAGTGACTTTAAATGGGATTTCTCTTTCTATCTCTTGCTGTTGAGTTTCATTAGAGATGTACAGGAATGCTGAGGATTTATGTGGGTTTATTTTATATCCTGTAATTTTGCCAAATTTATTTATTGTCTCAAGTAGTTTTTTACTTGATTCTCTAAGTATATCATCATATCATCTTCGAAGAGTGATAGCTTGGTCACTTCTTTGCCTAATTTGATTCCTTTGATTTCTTTTTCTTCTCTAACTGCTACTGCTAACGTTTCTAGTACCAGATTGAATAAGAGGGGTGATAGTGGACACCCTTGTTTCACTCCTGATCTTATTGGAAAGGCTTCTAGTTTATCCCCATTGCATATAATACTTGGTGATGGTTTTAAATAGATGCTATCAACTATTTTAAGGAAGGCTCCATTTATTCCTATACTTTCTAGTGTTTTTAATAGGAATGGATGTTGTACTTTGTCAAAAGCCTTTTCTGCATCTATTGAGATGATCATGTGGTTTCTGCCAGTTTTATTGTTGATATGCTCAATTATACTGATGGTTTTCCTAATATTAAACCATCCTTGCATTCCTGGAATGAATCCTACCTGATCAGGGTGTATGATTTTTGTGATCAGTTGTTGGAGTCTTTTGGCTAATATTTTATTTAGAATTTTTGCATCTAAATTCATGAGGGAAATTGGTCTATAATTTTCTTTCTCTGTTTTATCTCTTCCTGATTTAGGAATCAGTACCATATTTGTGTCATAGAAAGAGTTTGGTAGGACTCCTTCTTCACTAATTTTCCCAAATAGTTTGTAGAGTATTGGAATAAATTGTTCTTTAAATGTTTGATAGAATTCACTAGTAAACTCATCTGTCCCTGGAGATTTTTTCCTAGGGAGTTCATTGATGGCTTGTTTGATTTCTTTTTCTGAGATGGGGTTATTTAGGTAATTCACTTCCTCTTCAGTTAATCTGGGCAACTTGTGATTTTGTAAATATTCATCCATTTCACTAAGATTGTCATATTTATGTGCATACAATTGGGAAAAATAATTCCTCATTATTTTTTTTATTTCCTCTTCATTGGAGGTAGATTCACACTTTTTATTTTTGATACTCATAATTTGGTTTTCTTCTTTCTTTTTTTTATCATATTGACTAAGGGTCTATCAATTTTGTTGATTTTTTCATAAAACCAGCTCTTAGTTTTATTTATTAATTCAATAGTTTTCTTAATTTCAATTTTATTAATCTCACCTTTGGTTTTCAATATTTCTAATTTAGTACTAAATTGGGGATTTTCAATTTGTTCTTTTTCTAGCTTTTTCAATTGCATGTCCAATTCATTGACCTCCCTTCTCTCTGCTTTAATTAAGTATGCACTCAGGGATATAAAACTTCCCCTGAGAACTGCCTTTAGTGCATCCCACAAATTTTGGTATGTTGTCTCATTATTATCATTCTCTTGAATGAAATTATTGATTGTTTCTATAATTTCTTGTTTGACCCACCAATTTTTTAGGATTAAATTATTTAATTTCCAATTAGTTTTTAGTCTATCTTTCCATGGCCATTTATTGCATATAATTTTTATTGCATCATGATCTGAGAATGATGCATTTAATATTTCTGCCCTTCTGCACTGGATTGTGATGTTTTTACGCCCTAGTACATGGTCTATTTTTGAGTATGTACCATGCACTGCTGAAAAGAAAGTAAATTCCTTTTTTATTCCCATTCAGTTTTCTCCAGAGATCCATCATATCTAGTCTAAGATTCTATTCACTTCCTTAACTTCTTTCTTGTTTATTTTGAGGTTAGATTTATCGAGTTCAGAGAGGGGAAGATTAAGGTCCCCCACTAGTATAGTTTTGCTATCTATTTCTTCCTCTAATTCCTTTAATTTCTCCTCTAGGAATTTGGATGCTATACCACTTGGTGCATATATATTAAGTAGTGATATTGCTTCATTCTCTATGGTGCCTTTTAGTAGGATATAGTTTCCTTCCTTCTCTTTTAATTAGATCTATTTTTGCTTTTGCGTTATCTGAGATAAGTATTGCTACCCCTGCTTTTTTTTACTTTAGCTGAGGCATAATAAATTTTACTCCAACCTTTTACCTTTACCCTGTGGGTATCCCTTTGTTTCAAATGTGTTTCTTGTAGACAGCATATTGTAGGATTATGTTTTTTTTTGTTTTGTTTTGGTTTGGTTTTTTTGCTTTATGGAGGGCAATTGGGGTTAAGTAACTTGCCCAAGGTCACATGGCTAGTTTTTTGTGTGTGTTAAGTGTCTGAGGCCGGTTCCCAACTCAGGTCCTTCTGACTCCAGGGCCGACACTCTACTCACTGTGCCACCTAGCCCCCCCAGGATTATGTTTTTTAATCCATTCTCCTATCCGCCTCTGTTTTATGGGAGAGTTCATCCCATTCACATTCACAGTAATGATAACTATCTGTCTCTTCCCCTCCATCCTATTCCCTCCCCTGTTTATGTTTTTGTTTCTTCCTTCTCCCTTCCCCTCCTTGAAGTTTTCCCTTTTGACCACCCTCTCCCTCAATGTTCCCACACAGTGATCGCCCTTCTTAACCTACCCTCTCCCCTTACTACTGTTTCCCTCCCTTCTAATCCCCCCCTTTAGTCTCCTCCTTTTCACTCGCCCCTTACCCTTCCACTATCTATAGGACACAATAGTTTTTATACTTATCAGAGTAAATTACTCCCTGTTTGATTCCAAACCAATGAGAGTAAATTTCAAACATTGCTCCTCTCCCTCCCTCCTTTTCCTCTATTTAATGAATTTATGTGTGTATTCACATTAGAATCTTAAACTTCACTGATTAAGTTGATCCCTCTTTGAACCAGAACCAGTGAGAATAGTGTTTAAATGATGTTCATCTCCCTCTTTCTTTCCCCTCTTCTATAGTGTGTTTTAATGCCTCTTCAGAGGGCATATTTTACCTTTTCCTATCTCACCCTTTCCTTTTTCCCATTACAGTCCCTTTGATCCCCTTAATAGTTTTTTTTTTTTTTAGACTTCAGGTTAGTGCATTCATACCCACACCCTCTATCTAAGTATAACCCTTTTGATGGTCATGATAATCATAAAGATTTCGAATATTGACAGTTATCAGCTCCACATATAGGGATGTGAACATTTTGCTCTTGTTGCATCCCAAGTAATGAGCGTGTGTTTGTGGGTGTGGGTGTGTGCACTTATACATGTGTGAGTCTATGTTTCTCTTGTTCACCTTTTTATGTCTTGCTTGAGTCTTGTAATTGGAGATCAAATTTTCCATTGAGCTCTGGCTTTTTCATCAGGAAAGTCTGGAAGTCTCTTATTTCATTGAACCACCATCTCCTTGCCTGAAAGATTATGCTCAGTTTTGCTGGGTAGTTAATCCTTGGTTGAAGTCCTAGCTCTCTTGCCCTACAAAATATCAAATTCCAGTCCCTCCACTCTTTTAATGTAGAAGCTGCCAGGTCCTGTGTGATCCTAACTGTAGTTCCTTGATATTTGATTTTTTTTCTTTCTGGCTGCTTGTAGAATTTTTTCTTTAATCTTGTAATTCTGGAATTTGGCTACTATCTTTCTTGGAGTTTTTAGTTTGGGATCTCTCTCAGGAGGAGTCGGGTGAATTCTATTGATAGTCATTTTATCTTCTGATTCCAGGACCTCAGGACAGTTTTCTTTGACAATCTCTTGGAGGATGTTGTCTAGGCTGCTTTTTTCATCATGGCTTTCTGGTAGACCAATAATTCTTAGGTTGTCTCTCCTGGATCTGTTCTCTAGGTCAGTTATTTTTCCAGTGAGATATTTTACATTTTCTTGCAATTTTTCAATTGTCTTGTTTTGTTTGATTGACTCTTGCTGCATCATAGAGTTTCTGAGCTTCAATTTGATTGTTTCTAATTTTTATCGAATTATGGTCTTCAGTTATTTTTTGAAGTTCCTTTTTTAGGGAGGTATTTTCTCCAATTACTTCACTGAGACGTTTTTCCAAGTTGGTCACTGCCTCCCTGATTTCGTCTTTAAAATTTTTCTTAAGCTCCTCCAGGAATGCTATTTGGGTTTGAGACCAGATCATGTTTCCTTCTGTGGTCTCAGGTGTGGGTAGAGAGTCTATATTGTCCTGTGTATTTTGTTGTTCTTGCTCTGCATAGTATGCTCGAATAGACTTTCTTGCCTTCCCCTTCTCCTTCTCAGCTTCCTTCTTTCCCATTGTGACTTCCTGTTTCTTAGTTTCTCAGGCTATGAGTTTAGGGCCTGATCCTTGACTTTGAATACCTCTGGGTGGCTAGTTTATGGCTAAGTCAGGGAAGTCAGTGAGGAATGTAGATGAGTAGGTGGGGGTGAGTCTGACCACTTCAGATTTCTGCCTCTATACCCCTGGGCTATAAGTAGGCTTTTGTTGGTGAGGTGAAGTGGGGCTTGTTGGGACCCCTCCCTCTCTTCTCTTCAGACTCCTGGCTGTCTCAGTTACACCCCTTCTTGGAGACTCTCAAGCCTGGGGCTATTTCCATTAACTTGGGACTTCAATCTGGGTGGGAGACTTATCTTTGGGTTTTCTGCTTCATGAAGGTGGGATGGGAGGATTGGAGCAGCTAGAATTTACTTTGCCATTCCAGCCCCTGTATTATACAGGCAGGCAGTCTCCAACCTTCCAGGCTGTTCCTGAGAGAAGCCGCTCTCTCCCCTGGGGGCCTGACTCTCCTACCTGGCTCCAATGATCCCTCCCGTCCCTTCGTGAGATGAAGGGGAGATGACTGCGATTCGTCCTTGGTAAGTCTGCAGGCTGGGGCTTTTTCTCTCTCTGGTGTAGTCTGCTTGTCTGCTCTTAGGTCTGAGCTGTGCAGACCCCACGCGCTCTGTGCTGGTCCTGTCTGGACACACTGAGCAATCTCCTGGGCTGGACTCTGCCACGCTCCATCTTCCAGTGGGCTCCATCACTCCAGAATCTGCTCAGATTCACCCTTTGAGACTTAGTGACCGAGGAGCTCAGGGAGGTTACTGCTTCCTTTCCGCCATCTTGGCTCCTCCTGCTCCTTTGTCTTTAAGACTCTAGATTCAGGCATTTTCACTGGCTGTGCCCCAGTCTGAAATGCTTTCCTTCCATATTAGCACCGGTTGGTTTCTTCAGATTCCTTTTACTCTCAGCTCAAATCCCACATTCCATCTTTTGCAAGATGTCTTTCCCAATCTCCCTTAATGCCAGCACCTTCCCTCTGTACACACACACACACACACACACACACACACACACACACACACACACATCTCCAATTTATTCTGTATGCAGCTTTTTTCTATATATATTTTTGTACACTGTACCCCTGATTAAATTGTGAGATTTTACAAGGACTGGTTTTTGCCTTTCTTTATAACCTCAGTTCTTAGCACAATACCTAGTCCCTATTAGGCCCTTGATAGATGCTTGGTTGACTCACTTTGGAGGTTTCACTAACCTGGTTACCTTCTTTTTCTTCTCTTTAACTTTTAACTTTAACAAAGTTTTGACTTTGCTGAGGAATATCTTTCCACATTGACATGGAAGCAGGAATTGATATTAACTGTTATTAAAAGCAAAAATAATAAATTGTTCATGTATATGGAACTTTATTCCACCCCCACCCCCCCATGATTTCACATACATTATTTCAATGGATCTCCATTGAGATCCACTGTTTTCTCCAGAGTTCTTATTCTCAGGAGCAATGGATAGGGTCAATTTAATATAAACATTTGGATGAAATGCTTGTGCATGTAAATAATTATTCCCCAAACTTCTGCCTGTTGATGCATGCTAGCCACCAGAGGCTTGGATGGAGAAACCTGCCCGTGCATTCTTGATGATATATAATGCCTCAAGTGAAAATCTAGTCCAAAATGAATGGCCTACAAAAGGAATAATGCTCCTCAAGGACTCATTGGTGAATATATTAACAGTATCACTTATACAAACTAAATCGCCCCTTGAGTCATTCCAATACATTGTTGTTTTTCTTCCCACTTAATACAGTACAATGTATAACAAGGATTTGTATCAACAACTACCTATGTTTATTAAGCCCTTACTGTGTGTAGTGCACAGTGCTAGGCTCTCAGAGAAGTACCAAGTTAAGATAATGCATAATCCCTGGCCTCTGAAGGCTTCTAGCCCATCAGGAAGAAGATACAAGATTATATCATAAGGACATTGGAAAGGTCCAAAACAAAACTGTTATGTGGGATACGAGCTTTCCTACACGCTCAGAGAAAATTTAGTGAGGGAAATTTATGCCCCAAATGGAGTCATTGATTCCTATTTGGTCTATTTTAAACAGATTGTTCTCCATGTCCTTTGCTTGCATGGCCCTCTCCCACCTCCACGACTTACCTCACACCTTCCCCTCTGCCTAGGATGTATTTCCCTCATTTCTTGCTGTTGAAGTCCTTTCCTTACCTTCAGTCCCAGCTCAGATGCCATTTCTTCCTGGGAGTCTTCCCCATTTCTTCTGTCCTCCACACTCATCTACTTTCTCCAGGGTAAAAGTGATCTGTTCCCCCTCATTTTCCACTTCAGTTTTCTTGATCCTTCCTTTTGCATTGATCTCACGAATGCTTATTTCATAATTATTTGTATAACTCTTTGCCCCCTTACCCATTCAGTTTTAATCTCCTGGAAGTTAATTCCTGTCATTTGGGGTCTGGACATGCAGTTTCATCAGAATAAGCAATTAGAGGACACAGTAGATTGAGTGCTAGTCCTGGAATCAGGAAGCCTTCTTTTCTTGGATTCAAATCTAATCTCAGATTTGTTACTAACTGTGTGACCCTGGGCAAGTCACTTAATCCTGTTTGCCTCTATTTCCTCATTTGTAAAATCAGCTGGAGAAGGAAATGGCAAACCACTCCAGTACCTTTGCTAAGAAAATCACAAAAGGGATCACAAAGAGTTGGATATAACCAAAAATGACTGAACAACAAAAAAGAACTCTTGTTTTACTGTAGAAATTCATTCCACTGATATTGATCAGAAGCTGTCTTTAATTTATTGTTCAATAATAGGGCTTCTTGGGACAGCGCAAGTGAATAGAGTGCCAGCCCTGGAGTCAGAAGGACCTGAGTTCGGATCCTGCCTCAGACATTCAATATGCACAAAAAAATTAGCCATATGACCTTGGGCAAGTCACTTAACCTCAATTGCCCTCCAAAAAAATAAATAATAGGGCTTCTTGACGTGTGTGTGTGTGTGTGTGTGTGTGTGTGTGTGTGTGTGTGTGTGTAATGGACCCCTTTGGCAACCTCGTGAAATCTATGGAGCCTTTCACTGAATAATGTTATTAAATGTAGAAAATAAAACACATTGGATTACAAAGGAAACCAATTATATTGAAATAAAGATGAAATTTTTTTTTCCTATCTAAATTCACAGACCATCCCTGGATGCCTGGCCATCCCAGATTAAGAACATCCTTCTTAAAGAGTTGCTTGAAGTGTCTAAGAGATTAAAGGACTTGCCCCTATTCACTCAGGCAATTTGTATCAAAAGCAAGACTCAGCCCAGGCCTTCCTCACTCCAAGGCCAGCTACATCCAAAATCAATCCACTGCAGAATTCCCTTTCTGTCTCCAGTGTCTAGCACAGTGCTGTAGTGATAGGCACATAAAACTATGCTTTGGGGGATTGATTTGAAGTGGAGAGGATGGGAGATGGGTTGTAAAAGCTAAAACTAAAGAATGAGATTCAATTCCTTCTTTCTGGCTTGCGGGTTAACAGTTTTTCAGACGTGGAGCTGAACTCTTGGCATGGAGTTAGCTGCAGGAGGGCATGCAGTCTCCAGCAGCGCCTGGGAAGGGTTTGCCCAGAATCTGCAGAATGAAATCTTTCCCTGGGCTGCCTGGGCCCTGGCAAGATGTAGCCAATGAGGAGGCGGCTGTGAATGCGGTTGGGTTTTCAATCACCATCATAATAGGAGAGAGGAGCCAAGGATGGAAAACAACAAAATGTGTTTTTCTTCCTGTGAGCTTGCTAATTGGGGAAAGTATTTTCATTTCAACACCAAGTTAAATTCCTTTGAGTGACTGTCACCATGGCTGAATCTCACTCACTGGCTTGGCTAGCTCTGCTATGGTATAACCAAGGGACTTCTGAGATGGCAGGTAGGGGAACATAGGGGGACATGATTGGTCCTACTCTCTGAAGCCACCAGAGAATTTATGGATCTGTATTTTCCATCTTTGATTCTGCCCTGATGAAATTAAATCTCCTCTTTGTTCTACCTCTGTTTTTAAGTCAGCAAAACAGCAACAAAGGGCAGTGTGCCCTATCGGATAGAGATCCAGCCTTGGGATCATCTTAGTTGTGTGACCCTGGTCAAGTCATTTCATATTTCAGTGCCCCAATCAGCTATGAACTAAGAACTAGTTTGCAAAGTGCCTTCCATATGTTATCTCATCTGATTCTCAAAACAGCCCTATCTAGAAAGGTAGATTCATTATTCCCATTTTACAGAGGTGAAAGCTGAGGCTCAGTGAGATTAAATTATTTGGTCAGGGCCAAGAGCTAACAAGCTTGGGAAGCAGAATTTGAAATCAAGTCTTTCTTTTTCTAAGTCAGTTATTATATCCATTACACCAGAGATGGAAAAATCTGTTGCCTTAAGGCCCTATGTGGCTTTCTAGGACCTTGGCTGTGGTCTTTTGACTGAGTGCAAATTTTGTGAATAAATCCTTTTTAGTAAAGGGATTTGTTCTGTGAAGTTTGTATTAAGTCAAAGGGCTGTTCTTTTTTTTTTTTAATTAAACAAATGCTTTATTAACTTCTGGTTTACATCATTCATTTCCACCAGATTGTGAGTTACATTTTTCCCCCATTTTTTCCCTACCCACCACCCCAGAATAGCAGTCCCACTAGATATCCCCTCATCCAATCTGCTCTCTCCCATATCTTCTCCCATACCCCCTTCGACTTTGCCATTAGGGCAAGGTGAATCTCTGAGCCCCAATGCCTGGACATCTTATGAAACATTTAATTTTAAAATTTCGATTTTCAGATCCATTCCCTTCCTCCCTTGTCACCCACTCCCTCTGAGAAGATAACCAATTCAGTATGTGTTGTACATGTATATCTATGCAAAACATTACCATAGTAGATATATTGTAAAAGACTGCTTATATTTCCCTCCCACCTGTCTCACCTCCCACCTGGTCCATTCCCTACTTTGATCCTGTCCCTCTTTGATAGTGGGTACTTCTAACCTCCCCTCTCCCCAGAATGCCCTCCCCTCCATCATCCCCCCTCTCATCCCCCTTTCCCCTACTCAGGAGAGTGAGTGAGGGTAAGATATTCCATTTAGTATGTATGTGATTCTCTCCTTGAGCCAACTTCAATGAGAATATGCTTTTCCCTTTTTGCCTTCCTGTTCTTCCCCTCCCCTGCAACTACTTCCCCTTGCCTCTTCCACATGAGATAGTTTGCCCTACCCTGTCTCTCTCCATCTCCTCTTGCCACTTTCCTCTCTTACCTCTTGACTTCACCCCTTAAGAATCATCCCTTCCTTGGGGCAGCTAGGTGGCGCAGTGAGCAGAGCACCGGCCCTGGAGCCAGAAGGACCCAAGCTCAGATCTGGCCCCAGACACCCAACACACAAACAAAAACCCAGCCACGTGAACCTGGGCAAGTCACCCAACCCCAATTTCCCTCCAAAAAAAAAATAATCATCATCCCTTCCCATTAAATTCAACCTGTGCCCTCTATCCATGTATACCTGTGAACATATGCCATGTACCCTTCTTCAATTATTTTCATAATGAGAAAGGTTTCATCAAACACAGTTATTGTTTTTCCATGTAGGACTGTAAATAGTCAAACTTTGATAAGTGCCTTTTGATTTCTTTTCCTTGATTACCTTCTCAAGCATCTCTTGCTTCTTGTGTCTGAATGTCAAATTTTCTATTCAACTCTGGTATTTTCATCAAGAATGCTTGAAAGTCCTCTATTCCATTGAATAACCATATTTTCCCCTGAAACAAGATACTCAGTTTTGCTGGGTAGGTGACCCTTGGGTTCATTCACAGTTCTTTTGCCCTCTGGAATATCATATCCCATGCCCTTCTATCCCGCAATGTAGAAGCTGCCAGATCCTGTGCTATTCTGATTGTGTTTCCACAATATTGAAATTGTTTCTTCCTGGCTGCTTGTAGTATTTTCTCCTTGATCTGGGGATTCTGGAACCTGGCTATAATATTCCTGGGAGTTTTCTTTTTGGGATCTTTTTCAGGAGGTGATCAGTGGATTCTTTCAACCTCTATTTTGCCCTCTGGGTCTAGAACATCAGGGCAGTTTTCCTTGAGAATTTCTTGAAGGGTGATTTCTAGGTTCTTTCTTTGACCATGGCTTTCAGGTAGTCCAATAATTTTTAAATTGTCTCTCCTGGATCTATTTTCCAGGTCAGTGGTTTTTCCCATGAGATATTTCACATTGCCTTCTATTCTTTCATTTGTTTGGATCTGTTTAATAGTATCTTGATTTCTCATAAAGTCATTAGCTTCCATTTTCTCCAGTCTAACTCTGAAGGAATGAATCTCCTCAGTGAGCTTTTGAGATTCTTTTTCCATCTGGCAAATTCGACCTTTTAAGGCATTCTTCTCCTCATTGCCTTTCTGAGCCTCTTTTGCCATTTGAGTTAGTCTATTTTTTAAGGTGTTATTTTCCTCAGTCAGGCTGTTGACTGTCATTTCATACTTTTCTTGCATCTTTTTCATTTCCCTTCCCAAATTTTCCCCCACTTCTCTTATCTACTTCTTAAGGTCCTCTATGGCCTGTAGCCAGCTTGTTATTTTCATTTGGGGCTTTTGGTGCAGGAGTTCTGATCTCACAGTCCTCCCTCCATGCTTTGAGCCTCTTTGCCCCTAAAATAGGAGTCCAATGTTGAACTTTTCTGTTTATTTTGTTTTGTTTGCCTAGGCATATTGCCACTTAATTACTTGATTTTTGGGCTTGTTGCCACAGTAGGACTCTGCCACCAGACAGGGGAGCTTCTGCCCAAACGTGGGGTCTTCACAACTTCCGCCAGTTGGGTGGCCTCTGTAAAGCCTCCACCCACTCTGGCAAGTTGGTTACCCACTCCAAACTTCCCCCCCAGACCACAATCCAGATCCAGGCAGTTTAAAGCAAAAGTGATTAACCCCCAGACTGATTTCTGGATCTTCCTACAGTTTGCAGAACAGGAGCTAGAGCCACTACTGACGCTGTAAAATGGCTTCTGTGCAGCTGTTTCTTCAGCAGCTTTTTGCCCCCAGGGGAGGAAGCCACGTGTTCCCCAAATACTGGTCCCAAAGTCCATAGGACACTAACTTCTCACTTTGTCCTAGGCATATCTGTGCTGATAATTCTGGAATTGCCACAGTTGCTGGTGTTCTGGGGTTCCACCAGCCAGCTGAAGGCCCGGCCGCCCTGGAGCTAAAACCGAGGACCTGGGCTTGGCTCTTCAGGTTGCGCTGTCGGTTCCCAGCGTGCTGTGCTGCGTGCTCTCAGAGCGCTGCACTAGCCACTCCCTGCAGGGCTGCTGGGCTGTCCTCAGCAGGAGGTTAGCTTCTCTGTGCCATTCTGTGGGTGTTGTGGCTCCAGAAGTTGTTCGGAGCTCCCTTTCACATTGTTTGAAATTTGTGTGGGGCAGAGCACATTGGAAATGCTGTTTCTACTCCGCCATCTTCCAAAGGGCTGTTCTTAAGGACCTAGAGGAACACATGTGGCCTTAAGGCTGCAAGTTCCCCACTCTTGCACTACAACATTGAACTCTCCATAGTGTAGATGAATAAGGTCAGAGCTAGAAATAACTTTTCAGGTTATTCAATCCTTTATTTCATATATGATAAAACTAAGAGTTTCATGAAATGTGGTAAAATGACTAACCCTAGTTTACAAATTGGATAGGTGTATGACATAAGACTTGAACTCAAGTCTTCCTGACTCCAGTCTAGCATTCTATTTACTATTCCACATTGCCTCCATAAATTGGAATGGCTCATCTCAGTTGCTTAACTGCAATGGTGGAAGGAGATTGAGAACTGGGAGTCCTGTAGAATACCAAAATCCCAGGTCATGGTATCATTCTGTCAGTGAAATAAACAGATAGATAGATAGATAGATAGATAGATAGATAGATAGATAGATAGATAGATAGATGATAAATGAATAGAGAAGTGATAGGTAGAGGGATAGATGACAGATAGATGGCCAAATGAAACAGTGAATAAATTCTAAATAAATATATATATATATATATATATATATATATATATATATATTATATGTATGTATATATAAATTAGTAAATGAGTGGATGATGTGACTTGAGAAATCAAAGTGAAATTTTAAATTTTTCAAAACCCTCTGTTCATCTATGATCCCAATTACTCCTCACAACACTTGACTATGTTTTGCTTTTCTTTGTATCTGCAGATCTTATCACAGGGTTTGGTACATATTAGGTACTTAATGAATGTTTCTTAACAGAGTGTTGATGTATTCGGGTGTGACTAGGGCTTGCCTCATATATAGGCAGAATAGGCAGATTTTTCCTCAACTGAAAATATTCCTTTGTCCCTAGAATTATGATTGCCTGAAATTTCACCATTAAAGCTTCCTTTCTTTAGTTTAAGGCTCTCATCTCTATTAAAATGCAAATTCCCTTGAAAAGGATTAAAAAAAAATCAACTCAAAGGAACAAAGGATTGATAAGCATTTCCAATTGTCTGATGAACAGCTCTATTTGGATGTCACTGAGGTTTCTCAAACTCAACCAGTCCCCAACTAAACTCATTATCTTTTCCCCTAAGCCACCCCTCCTAATATCCCCATTTCTTTCAAATGCACCACCATTCTTCTAAGTCACCCAGGGTCACAATTTAAACCTCATCCTTCCTGTTCACTCACAGTCAGCCCCCGTATCCAATCAGTTGTCAAGTCATGTCTATTCCCTTTCTCACAACAACTCTCCCATTTGTCCCTTTCTTTCCATTCAATCCAGCCTTCCCTGGCCTACTGCAATAGTCTTCTAAATGATCTCTTTGCATCCACCCTCCCCTCTCTCTAATTCATCCGCCACACAATTGCCAGCTGATATTTCTAAAATGCTTACCAGCTCACTCCCTTGCTCATGAAGCTTCAATGGCATCCTGTTGCCCCCAGGATAAAATACAACTTCTCAGTCTGGCACTTAATGCCTTTTACAATCTGCCTCCAAGCTAGCTTTCAGGCTGATTACATGTCACTCTTCCCTCACACACTCTACCTTCCAAACAAACTGATTTTAGTCTTTTGCTGTATATAACAATCTATCTCCTGTCTTCAAGCCTTTGTGCTGCCTCTCCCCCATGTCTATAGCACACCCTCTCCTGGCTTCCCTCTCCTGGAATCTCTAACTCCCTTCAAGGCTCAGCTCAGGTTCTGGCCCTTATAGAAAGTCTTTCTTCATTCCTCCAGTTTGCGCCCCAGTCTCAGAACTGTCCTGGATTTATTTTGCACAAATTTCATTTGTATTTATTTGTGTCCCTCCCTCCACTTTTCAGTCTTCTTGCTCCTGACTTCTCCAGCTTTCTTCCAGTCCCAGATAATTCCCACCTTCTATAGGAAGCCTTTCCCAACCTCTCTTAATTCTAAGGATTTGGATTATATCCAAGAATCAACTACCCAGAAAAACTGAGCATTATCTTTCAGGGAAAAAATGGACATTCAATGAAATAGGGTAATTTCAATCATGCCTGATGAAAGAGCAGAGTTGATAAGAAAATTTGATCTTCAAATACAAGACTCAAGAGGAGCACAAAAAGGTAAACAGAAAAGAAAAAAAACAAGCATGTTATTCAATAAGGTTAAACTATTTACACTCCTACCCAGGAAGATGATACTTGTAACCATTGAGAACTGTGTCTTGATTAGGGCAGTTAGAAGGAAATATATACATAGACAGAGGGTGTGGTTATACGTTGACTTTGTGATGATATTAAAAAATTCAGGGGTAAAAAAAAAGGATTGTATTCAGAGAAGAAGAAAGGGGGAGGCAGAATAGGGTAAATTATATCACACAAAGAGGCACAAAAGACCTATTACAGTAGAGGGAAAGAAAGGGTGGGGTGAGTATTGTTTGAACCTAATTCTCATCAGATTTGGCTCAAAGAGCCAATACACATTTGATTGTATATAGAAATCTATCTTACCCTATAGGAAAGTAGGGGGAGGGGTGGCTAGGTGGCACAGAGAGTAGAGCACTGGACCTGGAGTCAGGAGGACCTGAGTTCAAATCCAGCTTCAGGCACTCAACACAAAAACTAGCAGTATGACCTTGGGCAAGTCACTTAACCCTAATTTCCCTCCAAAAGGCAAAAAAAAAAAAACCCCAAAAAACAAACAAACAAACAAAAAAAACCACAAACCAAAAAAATGAAAGTAGGAGGAGAAAGGGGGAAAATGGGAGGGGGGTGGATAGAAGGGAGGTAGGAGGGAGGGAAGAAATAGAAAGGGGAAAAGGAAAGTAAAGGGAGGGGGTGGGTAGAAAGGAGGGCAGATTGAGGAAGGTGGTGATCAGAACCAATCTCTTAATTCTAGTGCCTTCCCTCTGCTGATTAGCTCCAACTCATCCTGGCTATAGATCATTTGGACACAGTTGTTTGCAGATTGTCTGCCCTATTAGATTATGAGCTCCTTGAGACCAGGGACTATCTTTTGATTTTCTTTCTCCAGAACTTAGCACAGTGCCTAGCATATAGCAGACATTTAATAAATGCTTATTGATTGACTAATCATGTTGTTTTTCCTGAGTAGGATATATATTTCTTAAGACTGGTTTGTTTTTGTCTTAGTATCTCCCATGTTTAGCCTCATTCTTGGCATACTGTTGGCACTTAATAAATACTTGTCAATAATTCAATTCAACAAGCACCTCTCTACTCCTGGAACTTTCTCTGGCTGTCCCCCATGTCTGGAGAACTTTTCCTCCTTCACTCTGACTTCTGATCTCCCTAGCTTCCTTTACCAATGGAAATCCCACTTTCTATATGAAGTCTTCCCTAGCTGCTCTTAATTCCAGTGCTTTCACTCCTTTAATTGTTTCCAATTTTTCTTGTATATAGCTTGTTTGTATATTGTTTCTCCCTTTAGATTGTGAGCTCCATGAGGGCAGGCACTATCTTTTGTCTTTTTTTTTTTAACATCCCTTACTAATGCTTAACAAAGTGCCTGGCCCAAAGTAAGTACTTAATAAATGTTTATTGATTAATTGAGTGAATGAGTGCAGATTGTCAGAGTCCCATTGTATTTTGTTTCTAAGGATCTCACCTGGAGTGTTGTGTTCATTGTTGAGTTGCCACATTGATGACCCAGATAATGTCAAGAGTGATGCCATATGCAGAAAAATTGAAAGAAGTGGGCATGTTTAATCTAGACAAGAGTGGGGCAGGAAAGCTCCCTTCAAATATCTGAAGGTCCTATGGAGGAAGGCTTAGTCTTGTCCTATTTGGTCTGGGAGGGCAGAGCCCATAACAATCTACAAGGAACCAAGTTGCAAAGAGACAAATTTAAATTTGACTTTAGAGGAAAAAAAAATTTAAATAGCGCTCTCTTAAAATAGAATGGGCTTCCTTGAGAGATAGTGGGCATCAACTCCTTGGAGGTCTTCAAGCAAAATCTGGATGAACACTTATCAATTATGCTTTCATGCATGGCTTGGATTAGATGGCCATTGATCTCCAGGCCACTGAGCTCCCTTCCAGTCAACTAGTCAACAGTAATTAAGTGCTTCCAGTGTGTTAGGCACTGTGCTAAGCACTGGGGATACAAAGACAGACATAAATGGTTCTTGTCTTCAAGGAACCCATATTCTAACAGTGAAGGCAAATATGGAAATAACTAGGCACACACAAGATATATACAGAATAAATGAAAGGTAATTTTATTGGCAACTGAGGGTGGGGGCAGACCAAGAAAGGCTTCTTCTAGCTTGTGTGTGATTCCAGCAAGTGTGATTCCAGCTGGATAATAAAGGAAGCCAGGAAACCAAAAGGTGGAAGTGAGGGGGTAGATTAACGCAGGAATGAAGAACAGCCAATGCAAAGGAAGAGGTGGAATGGGAGATGGAGTAATCTACATAAAGAACAGCAAGTAATATAGTCTGACCATATCATAGAATTTGTGGAGGAAAGTCAAGTGAATGAAGGTTTAAAAAGGTAGGAAGGGGTCATATTATGAAGAGTTTTATATGTTAAACAGAGGAAATTATATTTGATTCCACAAGTAATAGGGTAGCACTGGAGTTTATGGAGTAGAAGGGTGATGTGGTCACTTACACTTTAGGAAAATCACCATGAACTCGATAGAAGATGTATATAAAGGACATGGGAAAGTTGAAGTGGAAAAAATTGAGTATGTGGAGTGAGAGATGGGGATTAAAGATCATATTGAGGTTGCAGGTCTGGGTAATTGAGTAAATGCTGGTGTTTTCAAGAGGAATAGAAAGTCTGGAAGAGGTTGAGTAAAAATAAGTTCTCTTTTGAACATACTGAGCTTAAGATGCATATGGGACATCCAGTTCATGTTTTCTAAAAGATAACTGATGATATGATTGGTGCTTCGGAGAGATGAGTATTAGATATATGGGTAGAAATGGGAATCATTACATAGATAGATATATAGAGCATTTATTAAGTACTTACTCTATGCCAGGCACTGTGCTAAGCTCAGGGAATAAAAAACAAGGGAAAAGGGTGCCTAGGTGGTACAGAGAATAGAGCACTGGCCCTGGAGTCAGGAGGACCTGAGTTTAAATTGGGCCCCAGACACTCGACACACTTACTAGCCATGTGACCTTGGGCAAGTCACTTAACCCCAACTGCCCTCCAAAAACAAACAAACAAACAAAAAAAAACCCAAGGGAAAAAAAGGACAATAATAATAGCTAGCATTTAGATAGCATCTATGGTGCTCCAGGCACTGTGTTAAGCACTTTACAAATATTATTTCATTTCATCTTCACAACAATTCTTGGAGGTAAATACTATTTATTACCCCCATTTCTAGTTGAGGAAACTGAGATAATAAACTGAGAGATGTTAAGCAAGTCACCTGGAATCACACAGCCAATGCCTAAGGCCAAATTTGAACTCAGGTGTTCTTGACTTCAAGACTAGCACTCTAGCCACCTAGCTGCCATAAGTAGCAATCTCTATCCTCAAGCCACTTAAATTTGAATGGGAGAAGACAACATAAAAAGGGGCATGGGAGAGTGTCATGGGAGGGGGCTTGGTAAGGGAATAGGAATGATGAGTACCAAATTAGAGGAAGTGGAAAAGCCCTGAGGGTCTAGAGGGGAGCTGGGAGAGAAGTAAGGCTAGATGACTTTGATTCTCCACAAATCGTAGTCTTCTCTGAAGAACTACAACAAAAGTGCTATTATTGAGTATTCTGGTATATATGGAGTCATTCTTCTTAGCAATCACCTCCTCACCTAGGTCACTTAACTTTTTTTATATAATTCTGTACTAAATATAAATTACAAGCAGAGTCATATGAAAACAGAACATAGAAGAGGATTGTATATGAAACTGTGACTATTTCATATACTTTGATATATATGTATATATGTGTACATATATGTGTGTATATATGTATATATAAACCCCCACACTCATACACACACATACATAAATGATAAATTTATCATGTTATTTCCAAGCTGTCCTATATGTGCTTCCATCTGAACTTCCTCTTTTACTCACCTGTACATTAAAAACAACATTTCAATGGCCCTACTTTTCCTTTTTTTGGACATCATTATTTCTAATCTGCTTTTCCCCTCCCCCTAAACTCCCACATCCAAGGTTTTTTTTTTGCTTTTTTTTTTTTTTTGGAGGGCAATGGGGGTTAAGTCACATGGCTAGGTTTTGTTTTGTTTGTTTGTTTGTGTGTATTAAGTGTCTGAGGCCGAATCCGAACTCAGGTCCTTCTGACTCCAGCGCTTTACTCTAGCCTCCCCACCACATCCAAGCTTTAAAAAGAAAGAAAGAAAAAGAAACTTATACCAAAAAAACTTACTCAAGCAAAACAAGTTATTCAGTAGTCATATGTGAAAATGTATGGTTCTACACCTTGAACTCTGTCAGGAAATGAAAATATACTTTATCATAGGTCTTCTGAAGTTATGGAAGATTATTACTATGACCATAGTTCTTAGGTCTTTCAAAGTCGTTTTTCTTTACAATGTTGCTGTAATATTCTGTTAGTTCTCACTTTACTCTATTTCAGTTCATATAAACCTTCTTGGCATTCTCTGAAAATGTCTTTCATTAATTATTATGACTCATTAATATTCTATTACAGTCATGTACTATAATTTTTTAGCCATTTCTTAATGGGTCTCCTTAGTTTCCAATTATTTTCTATTTTGTTTCCTTTTAAACCCCTTCCCCCATTTTTCAAGATCAACCCTCCAAAGTTATTTTGTTTTTCTTATGACTACTCTCTTTCCTGTATTATTCTCCATTCTAATCACCACCTTTTGCCATCCCTGACTATTTTACTATTTAAAAGACCATGTAATTGCATTTGTGTATTCAACACTCTTTTATCCATCTAGATAAAAGTGGGGATCTTCTCATGCCCTTTTCTCTTCTCTCTCCCCACCAAAGTTGGTAATTTTTTTTTCTTTAAGACCCCACTTAGGTTTTTCCCTGTAACTAGTGCTGCAATTCCATTTAACCACTTAACAACGGATTAGCTGGGAGGGCGGAGCCAAGATGGAGGAGTAGAAACAGCACTTCCAAGATGCTCTGCCTCACACCACTTCCAAATAATGTAAAAGGGGAATCTGAACAATTTCTGGAGCCCCAGCACCCACAGAACTACACAGAGAAGCTAACCTCCTGCTGAGGACAGCCCAGCAGCCCTGCAGGGAGCAGCCAGTGCAGCATTATGAGATCGGGCAGCACAGCGAGCTAGGAGCAGAGCGCAGGACCGCTTGAGCCGCAGTTTTAGCCCCAGGGCAGCCAGACCAGCGGCTGGAGGGACCCCAGAACACCAGCAGCTGTGGAGATTCAAGAATTATCAGCACAGATATGCCTAGGACAAAGTGAGAGGTTAGTGCCCTATGGACTTTGGGACTAGTATTTGGGGAATGCGTCAGCTTCCTCCCCTGGGGGCGAAAAGCTGCTGAGGAAACTTGGCACAGAGGCCATTTTGCAGTGTCAGTGGCAGCTCCAGCTCCTGGTCTGTGAACTGTAGAGAGATCCAGCAATCAGCCTGAGGGTTAATCGCTCTTGCTTTAACCTGCTTGCATCTAGATTGTGGTCTTTCAGGGGAGGTCTGGGGTGGGAATACAATTTGCCAGAGTGGGTGGAGGCTTTACAGAGGCCACCCAACCTCTGGAAGTTGTGAAGACCCCATGTTTGGGACAGAAGCTCTCCTGTCTGGTGGCAGAGTCCTACTGTGGCAACAAGCCCCAAAATCAAGTAATTAAGTAGCAATATGCCTAGGCAAAGGAAACAAAATAAACAGGAAAATGCACCTTTAGATTCCTATTTTGGGGGCAAAGAGGATCAAAGCATGGAACAGGAGGAGGACTGTGAGGTCAGGACTCCTGCACCAAAAGCCCCAAATGAAAACACAAGCTGGCTACAGGCCATAGAGGACCAAGAGAAATGAGAAAGATGCAAGAAAAGTATGAAATGACAGTCAACAGCCTGACTGAGGAAAATAACACCTTAAAAAATTGACTAATTCAAATGGCAAAAGAGGCTCAGAAAGGTAATGAGGAGAAGAATGCCTTAAAAAGCTGAATTTGCCAGATGGAAAAAGAATCTCAAAAGCTCAATGAGGAGAATCATTCCTTCAGAATTAGACTGGAGCAAATGGAAGCTAGTAACTTTATGAGAAATCAAGATGCTGTTAAACAGCAGATCCAGACAAAGGAAAGAATAGAAGGCAATGTGAAATATCTCATGGGAAAAACCACTGACCTGGAAAATAGATCCAGGAGAGATAAGTTAAAAATTATTGGACTACCTGAAAGCCATGATCAAAGAAAGAACCTAGAAATCATCCTTCAAGAAATCCTCAAAGAAAATTGCCCTGATGTTTTAGACCCAGAGGAGGAAATAGAGGTTGAAAGAATCCAGAGATCACCTCCTGAAAAAGATCCCAAAAAGAAAACTCCTAGGAATATTGTAGCCAAGTTCCAGAACTTCCAGATCAAGGAGAAAATACTACAAGCAGCCAGGAAGAAACAATTCCAATATTGTGAAAACACAATCAGAATAGCCCAGGACCTGGCAGCTTCTACACTGAGGGATCAAAGGGCATGGAATATGATATTCCAGAGGGCAAAAGAGTTGGGATTAAAACCATGAATCACCTACCCAGCCAAACTGAGTATCTTGTTTCAGGGGAAAATATGATCATTCAGTGGAATAGAGGACTTTCAAGCATTCTTGAGGAAAAAACCAGAGTTGAATAGAAAATTTGACATTCAGACACAAGAAGCAAGAGATGCTTGAGAAGGTAATCAGGGAAAAGAAATCAAAAGGAACTTATCAAAGTTGAACTATTTACACTCCTACATGGAAAAACAATAACTGTGTCTGATGAAACCTTTCTTGTTATGAAAATAATTGAAGGGTATAGGGGCATATGAATACATATGTGAATGTGTGTATATATGTTTGCAGGTATACATGGATAAAGGGCACAGGTTGAATTTGGTGGGAAGGGATGATACTTAAGGGGTAAAGTTAAGAGGTGAGAGAGGAAAGTGACAAGAGGAGATGGGGAGAGACAGGGTAGGGCAAACTATCTCATGTAGAAGAGGCAAGGGGAAGTAGTTGCAGGGGAGGGGAAGAACAGGAAGGCCAAAAGGCAAAACCTTATTCTCATTGAATTTGGCTCAGGGAATCACATACATACTAAATGGGATATCTCACCCTGCAGGAGAGTAGGGGGAAGGGGGATGAGAGGGGAGATGATGGAGGGGACAGCACTCTAGGGGGAGGGGAGGTTGGAAGTACCCACTTTCAAAGAGAGACAGGATCAAAGTAGGGAATGGATCAGGTGGGGGGTGGGATGGTGGGAGGGAAATATAAGCAGTCTTTTACAATTAAAAAAATTTATTAAAAAAAAGAAAGACCCCACTTACATGAAAAATTTGAATTCCACCCTTTTCTTATTTTGTGGAGTAGCATGTTCTCTTACCTTCCCTTCTCTACCCTCTTAATACAATAGGAACCAATCCACCACCAGGTACTCTGTTTTATTTAACTCCATCAATGTCTTTTAAAAATACTAAAGTTCTGAAGGGATATATGTTTTTTATTGTCAAAATGTGAGCACTTCATCATTATAGAGTCCTTCCAATTGTTTAAATAAATTGATGTTTCCCTTGACTTGTATTTGCATTTCACTTTCTATTTAGCAGTGGTGTTTTCATGATTGTGTGAAAACCTTCTATTCCATTGTGAAAACCTTCTATTCCATTGAAGGTCCATTTTCCCATATACAATAAAACTTAGCTTTGTAGAGCAAATTATTCTTAGTTATGGACTCATACCTTTTTTGCCTTTTGGGGCCCTGTATTACAACATCTCCTCTCATTTTTCTTTTTGCTTTTTTTTTTTTTGCTTTTTGGAGGGCAATTGGGGTTAAGTAACTTGCCCAAGGTCACACGGCTAGGTTTTTGTTTGTGTGTGCGTTAAGCATCTGAGGCCGGATCTGAACTCAGGTCCTTCTGACTCCAGGGCCGACGCTCTACTCACTGTGCCACCTAGCTGCCCCCTCCTCTCATTTTTCATAGAAGTTACCATGTCTTGTATGATCCTGACTGTGAGTCCTTGGTACTTCTAAATGTACACTTTCTGACTCCTTGCAGAATTTTTCTTTAAAGTTAATCTGCATGCTTTGAATTTTTTCTATGATATTTCTATGACTTTTCCTTTTGGATTTTTTTATTTTTAAGAGGTGATTGGTGAATTCTTTTTAATTTCACTTTGACTTCTGGGTCTAATAGAGCTGGAAAATTTTCACTTATAATTTCTTAAAATATACCACCTATATTTTTAAAAATGTTTTTCAAGGAGTCTGATGATTCCTCAATGAAATCTCCTTGACCTGTTTTTGAGGTCATAGTTTTTGATAGCAGGTGTCTTAACTTTTCTTCTATTTTTTTCAGTCTTTTGTAGCAGCAAGCACCCTAGCATACCCAGGGTGGTTGCCAACACAGGTTCTTAGATCTGCTTTTCTAAAGGAAAGCAACTCAAAATAGGTTAACAATCTTGCTTTAATCAATCAAACATATCATTTACCTAGTTCAGGGACAAAGTTAGCACCCCAATCTTCAGAGTATACAGATGTTACAAGAATCTAGAGAAACAAACAGATCAAGCAGACAGGCCTCCAACTGTCCAACCATTACATCCATACCTAGTCAGTTACCAGAGAGGGAAGCATCAACATCTGGGTTTTTCAAAGCCAGGGGACTCTCAAGGGCTTCCCAGAGTCTCATCTGGTCAAATCACACAACACTTCTCAAAGTGAGCGCCAAACCAAAGCCTCCTGTCAGGAATTATGTAGCCTTCTCCTGGCTCAGATAATGTAACAACCTTCTTGACCCACTACCCAATCACAATGTATCTCCTGAAAAACAAGCCTCTACCCACAGTCTCCAGGTGCACTTAAGCCTAGGGGCAGAGAAAATCTTAAAATTTTACATTCCTATGACAATTTTGCCCCCATTTTCTTATTATATCATGGAGTTATAGACTACTGTTTGGTTTATTCTAATTTTCAGACAATTCATTGCTTGGATAAGTTTTGCCACTTTATATTCTAAGCAATTTATTTTCCTTTCAGTTTTTCCTCCAAAAGTTTAATTAATTTTTGATCTCTTGTTTCATTTCTCCCAGGTAAACATATAGTCCTTGTAGAAAATCTAATTTTCCCACTGAGTCTCTGCTTATAGTTGTTGTGAAGCTATTCTTCATTAAGTTTGGACTTTTGCATATCTCTGGGTCTATAATAATTCTTTTTAGGTACTGGTGTTTTTTTTTTTTATTTACTATATCTTTAATCATAGCTCTTGATTTGGAACTTTGTGTCAGGACCAGACTCTGCCCTCTGTTGGATGTAAACCTGGGTCTACTCTGTTCCTGTACTAACCTCCACTTTGTGGGTTTGTTTTTATTATATTATAGAAGTTTTAAGGTCTCTTGGATCTTTTATTTGCAGAACATTATATATACCATCTCAGAATAGAGTGCTATGAAACTCAGAGCCACTGGACCTCTGTTGTTCCAGCTTTTGTGTTACCACACTTGGACTAGTCACTGGCACTCCTGGTCACATCCAAGGTTTTCAACCATCCTGAAACTTTCTTGTGGGAGTTCTCCATTATTCCTATCCCTGGATATAGAACTTTACAAGCTACAGGTGTCTCTGGCCTGTCCTCTAGAGACACTGGATAGCTTCTACATTATTTACCTAGCTGGTACTGACTTTTTTTTGGAGATTTCCTATTACCTATGGGTTTTCTTGATGATTTATTATGCATCTCTGGGGCAGATCAAGTTACTGACTTCAGTTTCTTATTAGATTTCTTTTTTTCTCCTTAGATTTCTTGATCATTATTTGATCTAAAATCACTTTTAGGTTTTTGTTGGCATAGGTGTATGGGGAATGGGCTGCCTACCTCCATGCAGCCAGTCATCTTAGTCAGATATACCAATAACTTCTTTAATATTCTCTTCTTTAGCTATGCCTTGAGTGGTTCCCAGAACCCCTTATTTTTCTTTTATCTTCTACCTTTATCCCTTATATAGCCTTCTTTCCTTCTCACTTCTCTGCTGACACATCCTTCTCTTCACCAACTATATCAATAAATAAATCTATTAACCAATCAGGCTTTATTATTTCCATTACCTACAAAGCTCCAAATGTCCTCATACTGTATCCCAGACCCTTGCTGCTTATTGGAGCTTTACCTCAAATCCAATTAGCACCAAAAATCACAGAGTCCACCAGCTCCCCATTAAATGAAGAATGAGAAGAACTTTATGCTAACAAGATCAACCATCCTGAGAGATAGGGAAACTGAGACATGAAGACATTAGCTAATCAGCAGCAAAATGTAGAACAGGATTTCTAACATGTTCTTTGCCACCATCTGGACCACCAGGACCCTCCCACTTGGGGATGCTATTTTAAGAAAGCCTCATATAAAAACCTCTCGCACATTTCTCTTCTATGTTTGCTGCCAGGGAACCTCCACACCCTTCATCTCTTCAGCTAACCTACTGAAGGCTTTCTCTAGGTTCAACTCTGTTCTAGGCTCTCTAGGAAATACAGAGAATTATAAAATACTGTCAGTACCCTGAAGGACTGCCCAGTCTTGTTGATGAGATAAAATACGTACATAATTCACACATGCTAGATATTTGGTAACTACCGTTTAGCTGTGTCCAATATTGCAAATATTTGTTTTTGTTGGGTTTTTTTTTCAATCATGTCTAACTCTTTATGACTCCTTTTGGAGTTCTTTTTTCTTTTTGGCAAACTTACTAGAGTGGTTTCCCATCTTCTCATTTTACAGCTGAAGAAACTGAGGCAAGCAGGTTTAAGTGACTTGCCCAGGGACACACAGCTAATAAAAGAGTCTGAGGCCACATCTGAACTCAGGTCTTTCTGATTCAAGGCCCAGCATTCTATCTACTGTGCCACCTAGCTTCTCTTAAGAATTTACTAAATTACCACTATTTTCAAGTGATAGAGGTAACATGTTATAGTGTATAAAGTGTTGCTCTTAGAATCAGGACTGTCTGCTTAAGTCTTGCTTTCGACAACCTCTATGGCATTGGATAAGTTACTGACCCTCTCAGTTCCTCTAATTAACTTTCTAAGACCACAAGTTATGGAGGAGTTATTGATCTTCATTGGTGGAGGAATTTTCCACACAGCAAGTTCCTCACTCTGAAGAAATCACAGTTCCTCCCAACATATACTATACTTATATACATAAGGCAATATGCTAGATGTCAGGGATACAACGACAAAATGTTTAAAAATAAATAGATAAAAATGGCCCTTGTTCTCACAGTGTTTGCTTCTACTTATTATAGACAAAAAATACTGTATGATTTTGGAATAATAGAGATCATTGCCTTAGGTTGGTGTCTCCCTAAGCTTTTTAGGAAGAATCAGGTGAGAGATGCTAGAGGAAGAGGGTAAGAAAAGTAGGAACAAGCCTTCCTTTTTTCCTAGAGGGACCTCATTTTCATTTGGGCCTCAGTTGGCACAGAAACCATATACTCGCTGGCCTGAAAGAATTTCCAAGGCTTTTAAGGAAAGGAAGGGGAAGGTTTCCTCAGCTTTTTTTTTTTAAAGGATGCTTAACCTGCAGTCTGCAAACTTGGATAGGGAAAAAAAATCTTTATTTTCACTAACCTCTGACTGAAATGTAGCTTTCCTTCAGTGACTTAAAAATATAATCACGAGAAAGGGTCCTTGTGGTTCATCAGACTGCCAGAGAGGTCTATGATGAAGATGAAGAATCCCAAAATTAGATCCAGAAAGGACCTTGACACTCATCTAGCCAATCCATCCATCACTTTATCAATTAGTGGGCAGTTATTAAACACCTATTGCATGCCGGGCACTTTGCTCGATACTACAGAAATTTAAAAAAGAAATGAAAGAAACAATCCTTACTCTCAAGAGGCTTGTATTCTATGAGACGTTCAAGACCGTCTGTTTACAGTTCAGTAACCCTCCCAGGGGTCAGACTAGAATGGAGGAACAAACCTGCGGTTTGGTTCCCAGGGAGGTTTCAGAAAGGGATGAGTAGGAGGAAAGAGCCGAGCGGAGGAGAGGCGAGACAAAGACAGGGCGAGACAGCGGAGGGAAGCAGGGAGTCTGCCGGAGAGAGACACTGGGAGAGATTGTCACAGATCCCTCTTTAGAGAACAGCTCCGCGGCGGGGCTGGCAGTCTGGCGGGCACGCCGCCACACTGAGCTTTCCCAGGTCTAATGCATCTCCCTATTCAGTCAGACGTCAAGGAGAAGGGCTGCATGGGGAAAGCGAAAGAAAGCAGCCCCCACCCGGCACACACAACAAAAGCCAGCGGCCTGTGACTATCAGGCAGTTTGTATTCGGAGCATCAAGGCTGAGTCGGAATCTGGCAGACAGACTAGGCAAGGGCCCCGAATGGAATCCTTTTATCAAGTGTCTGAGCGGTTACTTGATCTAAGAGGTTTGTATACCTGCAGCAGGCTGTGTAAACGCCAGAGACAAATTACAAGGCAGGACAAGTGTTACAGTGAAGGATGAAAGTGCAGGCAGGAAGGCAAACAAGCAGAGCATTACAACAGCCACTTAATGGCAAACACATTTATTAACATCAAGCGCCATGTCTGCGGCTTCTCCCTGCTGCAGCCAGCTGCGGGTGCCAGCTACTTAGAGAGAAAAGGCTGTGCAGTGAATAAAACCTAGGCTGGGGACGGGGGGAGGCGGGGGGCCATGGGCTGCTCTCCCCCTCCTCTTCCCAGTGTGCTCCACCTGTGTTCTTGGCAACCCAGCCACCCCTCGGCCTGTCTTCCTGGGAACAAAGGGGCTGCTTGCTGGCTCTCAGCGAACAACTTGATTTTGTCTGGGCCCCCGGGAGCTGCGTACAGAGGCTGGGCTCTCCAGTTGGGGAAGTTGGCTGCCTGGAATGAAAGGAGGAGGAGGAGAGGGGCAGGGAGGAAGGCACAGGAGGGGCTCAGGACCTGATGGCAAAGCTGTGACACACACAATTCAGCCATCCAGCCCCAAGGCACCGAATAACAGGCGCCCTTCAGATGAGCCAGCAGCCTCGCCTCCTCCGCAGAGCACTGTGTGATTGCTTGCTGGTTAATGGTATTTCCTCAGGCTTTTATTACAGTTTGACAGACCTAGGGACTGGAGGCATTTTTAACATGTGAAAAACAGGAGAGAGAGACAGAGAGAGACACACACAGAGACAGAGAGAGAGAGAGAGAGAGAGAGAGAGAGAGAGAGAGAGAGAGAGAGAGAGAGAGAGAGAGAGAGAAGGAGGAGGAGGAGGAGGAGGAGGAGGAGGAAGAGAGAGGTATTTTTAACATGTGAAAACAGGAGACGGAGAGAGGAGAGGAGAGTGAGTGTGTGTGTGTATGTGAGAGAAAGAGAAAAGTAGAGAGAGAGAGAAAAGAAGAATGGAGGGAGAGAGAAAAAGGAGGCAGGGGAGGGGGAAGAGAGAGGGAGAGGCAGAGAGAAAGAGGAGAGAAGGAGAGAGAAGAGAAGGAGTGAAAGAGAGACAGAGAAGGGAGGGAGGGGAGGGGGCAGAGTTAGAGGTTAGAGACACAGAGAGGAGGAAAGGAAAGCAAGTGTGTGTGTGAGAGAGAGAGAGAGAGAGAGAGACAGAGAGAGACAGAGAGAGAGACAGAGACAGAGAGAGAGAGAGAGAGAGAGAGAAGGAAAGAGGGAGAGGGAGAGGGAGAGAGGAGCTCCTTGGTCTAGTTTCAGGAGGTCTAGGTCCTAGTCTCAGGTCTGCCACCACTGTATAACTTTGGGTAGGTCACTTCCCCTCTGGGCTTTAGTTTCCACATCTGTGAAATGAGGGGTTTGTCATGCTTCCTTCCAGTTCTTATAGTCTCTGATTCTAAGACCCAGAATTCTGAATGTGTCAGCTACAATAAGAATTAACCATCTGAAATGAATCTTCGTTCTTATCTTTGTTTTTCTTCCAGGGAGGGAGGACATTCCTGGCACCATGAGCCATGGAGGCAGAGCTTCTGTGGGCTCATCTCTTGTGCTTTGAGAGCTTCCCCCACCCCCTCGACTCCTCACCTCCCCTAATCCTTCAAGGTTTAACTCCAGCCCCATCCCCTCCGTAGAGCTTTGTCTTATAAAGAGATTATCTAGGATCATAGATTGAGAGTAAAAAGGGACCTTGGAGATTATCCAATCCAAGCCCCTCATTTTTCTAGATGAAGGAGCTGCTTTTAGAGGGAGGATAAGCAGTGTATTCAAGGTCACCCAGGGAGTCAGTCATTGGCAGGGGAGGACTGGAATCTACGTTTGCCCATAATGCCTCCCCCAGTATACTGTGATCCTCAAGACAAAATTCTTTGGAAATCCCCCAATTACCTTTTCATTGATCTCCATCCACTTTATCTGTTTCAGTTCCCTACCTCCAACTAGGCAATGAGGTTTAGAGGGGAGGGATCTCAATCTTTATACTCCTGCTTATTCACCACAGTACTAAGTATAATAATAACTTGGTCTAAGAAGCCATTAGAACTCAAAGGGAGCTGCCTGACATACATACAGATTAATCAATTGTCCAGGATCACATGACTAGTATGTATCAAAGACATAACTTGAACCCAGGTCTTGTGGATTTAAATCCTGTAATCTCTCCTCTCCATATAAAGCCCATAGTGAGTATAATAATGGTCTTCATTTGTATAACACTCTACAGGAAAACAAAACAAAACAAAACAAAAAAGAAACAAAAAAAAAACTTTCTCCAAACAACTCTTTAGAGATAAAGAAAAAAAGCGTAGATCTGACCATCACTCCCCAGTTCATAAAGTTTCAGTGACTCCCTATTGCCTCTAGGATAAAAACAAATTCCTTCCTTTGACAGTCAAAGCCCTTCACCATTTGACTTCAATCTAGTGTCGAAGCCAAGCTGTTGTACCTGCTGTTCCCCATATATAACATTCCATCCCTTTGTGTGCCTAGAATGATATCCTTCTATACCAGCTCCCTTCAGATTCCATTTCCTCAATGAGACCTATTGGGATTCCCCCCAGTTGTGTGTGTTTCCTTACAACAAAAATTGCTTTGCATTTATTTTATCTATTTTTACACTTACTCCTTTGTTTCCATGTTTTTTCTTTTTGGTAGAAATAGAAATCCTTGAGGGCAAGAACCCAGCAATAAGAACAGTACCTGTCAATGTTCCTTGAGTTGAATTGAGTGGATTCTCTGTTGGGTTTTCAGAAGAAAAGAATCCACACCCCCATGCTCCCAGTCCAAGGTCCTCCCATTGTAGGGAAGAGAGGAAAAAGAGCCATCGATCCTTGGTTGTCTTGTGGTGGTACCACATAGATGGGATAATGCTGGGTAGCACGTTGTGCAGTGGAAAGAATATGAGATTTGGTGTTAGAGCACCCAACTTCAAAACACAGTTCTGTTATTCACCATCTGTGCAACCTTGGGTGAATTACCTTCCAAAGGCTTCATTTCCTCACCTGGGAAATGAACAGGATGGACTGGATTGTCCCTAAAGTTACTTCCAGTTATAAATCCACATCACTAGGGGCCTCATTTACAGCTAGAAAGGAACTTCAGGGCCATCTAGTCTAATCTGCCCATTTCCCAGGTGAGGATTAAGTCCCAGGGAGGGGAAGCAACTTGTCAAAGGTCAGCAATCAGTTTTTAGGACCTTTTGGTTTACTTTTGCAAACTGTCACACTGTCCTCCAAACTTGTAAATTAAAGTAGCATCCTCTAGGGAGCATGGTGGGTAGAGCATTGGACCTTGAGTTAGGAAGACTTGAGTTCAAATCTTGCCTCAGACACTAACCGTGTGACTCTGGGCAAGTCACTTAACCTCTGTCTGCCTCAGTTCCACCTTCTGTAAAATCGGGTTATAATAAGGGCATCTACATCCCAGGGTTGTTGTGTTAATGCTTGTACAATACTTTTTGAATCTTAAAGTCCTATATAAGTGCTGTATACTAGGATGTTGATGATGCTGCTGAGTAGTAGTTCAGGTATTCTGATTATCCATAACTCCCATGACACCACCTTAGATATCTACCCTCTCTGTGTCAAGTATGTGAGCTATTTTTGTAGGCCAGACCACAGGGGACATTCATGTCAGGAATTCAGGCACTTTAAAGTATCATAGAACGAATGACCTTGGACAAGTAACTTTTTCTATCTGGGTCTCATTTTCGTAATTGATAAAAGACATAGGCTGACCTACATAACCTTTAAGGTATTTTCCAGCTAGGAAGGAAGGAAGGAAGGAAGGAAGGAAGGAAGGAAGGAAGGAAGGAAGGAAGGAAGGAAGGAAAAAAAGAGGGAGGGATGGAGGAAGGAAGGAGAAAGGGAAAAAAAGAAAGGAAGAACAAAGAAAGGAAAGAAGGAAGGAGGGAGGAGGGGATGGCAGAAGGAAAGGAAGAAGGAAGGAAATGAGCATTTATGTCTACTATGTACCAAGCACTGTGCTAAGAATTTTACAAATAGTGTCTCATTTGATCCTGATAACAACGCTGTAAGGTAGATGCTCTTATGCCCATTTAAAGTTAAGTAAACTGAGACAGACAGAGGTTAAGTGACTTGTCCAGAGTCACACAGTTAGAATGTAGATGAGACCAAATTTGAACTCTTCCTGACTCCAGGCCTAGCACTTTATCCACTATGTTACCCAGTTGCCTCATAAGTGACAATGGTGTCCTGGGCATTACTCTAGGAATTGGGTGGTAGGCAGGTCAACAAATTTAGATAAAACGATAGGAGATGAGCATTAGAACATTCCCAAAAGCTTGGAGAAGAGAGCACTGCTAGGAGAGGGAGTTTATTAAAAGTAAAAAAGGGTTTTCCTTTCCATACTTAAAGATGCCCTCCCCTGCTGCATTCTAGGATGCACTAAACAAACACCAGGGACAGCACTGTAATTACATATACTGGTTACCTAAGTGGCATTGTGTCCCCCCACCCCAGCAACTACAGCAGCACATATAGCAGGTATAGTAGGTACACAAAAAGCATTACTGAGGACACCAAAGAAAAGATTTCCTAATTTCCTTATCTCGTACACATTCTAGCCTCACAGAATCTGAGCTGAACAGAAACTAAGTGGCCATCTAGTCCAATTTCCCTGTCCAACAGAGGAAACCCTTCTGTAAATGTCCAAGTGGTACAGAGATGGGGGACCTCACTAGCTTACAAGAAAAGTTCCTTCTGTTTTGGGATAACACTAATTGTTAGTAAGTATTTCCTTCTCAAGCTCATTTTACAGATGAGGAGACTGAGGCAAACTGGATCAAGTGACTTGGCTAGGGTCACACAGCTACGAAGTGTCTGACATTAGATTGGAACTCAGGAAGATGAGTACTCCTGATTCCAAGCCCAGCACTCTATCCACTGTGTCACCTAGCAACCTAAAATATGTCCTTGAGAAAGCCCAGTTCCACCTGTTTTTCAGAAGACAATAGCATGGATATCTTCACACCATTCTGATGCTATAGCTTGGGTTTATTTTTGCCCCATCCTCCACCCCAATGAAACCTGGGTTCATCCTGTTCCTATGTGAACACTACTGTGGACTCAAAACTTTGCCTTTAAGGTCACTCGACTTTGCAGGTGTTGCCATCACTGACAGCCAACACCAGCCCACACCCAAGCTCACTGGATAGACACCAAGGCTAGAGGTGACTGCCCCTGCAAAGTGACTTCATTCTTCATCCCTACCTCCCGATCCCCCTTGGTGCTCCCTCTAGGCACCAACCTCTGTTTCCAGAGGCTCCATGTCTGGAGCCTTAGCTCAGAATCTTCTGGGGATCCCTCACAACAATACCAGCAGCATCAACAATCACTGGTATTTATATAGTGATTTAAAGTTTGATCCACATGTTATCTCAGTAGGTCAAACAGTGACATAAAACAACGAACATTCCCTTGAATCTCACAGAGCCAAGCTGCTCCCTCCCCATGCTTGCTCCCTTTCTTATAATACCACTGTTTCACTCTTGTTTTCCACACTTATTCAGCTGCTCTTCCTTATCACCTCCAACTCCCCTGGGTGTTTTGATAGCCATGCCTATTCCAGTGATTACCTATGTCAGAGAAAGAGCATCCTGACATTCTTTTACTGCTTAGGGGGTAATTAATAATAGTGGACAGCTGCAAAACATGGTATTTCCCCCCTCCCCACAACCTTTCCCCTGGGGTTCGTACCCCGAACAGTGGCTATACTTTTCTAGGAAAGGACAGCATTTTATACCATGCTCTCTCAAAATAGGGAGAAAAATTTGGGCCCAGCCAATAGTCCATCTCTTCTCTGGTCTTATGGTAATTAGGTGTTCAGAGTAGAAACGAGGACCTTCAAAGTCCTGGAACAGTCATTTCATCTCTTTGTTGGCACATCACTCTGGGTTCCTGGGTTAAGTAGCTTATACTCGGAGGAGCTGAGTAATCCGCTCAGCACTCACTGGTCAGCCATGCTCTCCTTTAGGGGTCTTCCTTGTTCATCTGCCTTTCAGTTGTTCTGCATGGTGATCCTGATCCTTGTCTTTGAGCTTGTTTCCTCGGATGTTCATAAACTCTGTTACCACAGCTGCTCAATCACTAAGATTTGGGATTTTTCTTTGCCTAGAAAGCACATCACATGGGACTGCTCTTGTTAAGATGGCCTCATTCTCTTTCAGATTTAAATTGATTAATCATCACTTTATTCCAGCTATCAGCTACACTGCAATTGGCATATTTATTTCTAATCAGCCCCTAAAAATGGCATCATTCAAAGGTGCTTAACCACATTACTTAATTTTCAACCTGTATTGCTATTGATTTCTAATATTCTCTTCAAGATATGGGACATCATTCAATGCAGCAGTCTGTTTATATAATAATCTTATCTGGTTACTAAAATCTGCGAAGTCTCTTGAATTGCCTCTAATGCAAGATTGGAGACTGGTTGCTAAATGAGTCAATTTTACTTTAATTTGGTTTATTTACAGTACATGTTTTAAGGCTCAGCATTCTGAGGATTTCAGAGCATTGCTGAAAATAAGAGTAAATATATGCTAAGGCAGCATACTGCTCCATTCTCAGTCTTTGATAAGCTAGACAACTGTGGCAGACTGATCTTTCTTACACCTCTCCTCCATCATGTTATTCTCCTGCCTGGGAATTTTCAACTGACTCCTGATCATTCATTATCAAGTCTAAACCTTATTTACTTGGTTTGCAAGGCCTCTCATCATCTGATTTCTCTCTATCCATCCAACCTTGTTTCCACTATTCTCCACCAAGTACTCAGAGAGTTCTCTCCAATCTTGCCAGCACAGTATGTCTTCAGAGGTTCAAAGATACAACTCTCTTTGCCTCTGTTCATATTGCTCCTTCAGCCCGGAGATCTCTCCTCATTCTTTTTTATCTACTTAATTCCCATTTGCTCAGCTCAAGATCCATCTCTGCCATGAAACCTCCTACTCTGCTAGCCTACACTAACTGATCTCTCCCCTTCCTGAAGTCCAGAGGCATTGGTAATCAATCAGTACCACATTCCTGTAGCTATAGATCTCGTGTGGCCAACTAGATTGTGAAATCGAGAATGAAGACTGTCTTTTGCCTTTCTGTATATTCCAGGCAGAGTGCCTGGCACTCAGTAGGCACTTAAGAAATGTTTATTGACTGGTTTGTTTAGCAAATAGATGTGATATATCGGAAAGAGCAAAGAGGCTCTGGTCTCAACCTGAGCTCTGCTATTAACTGCCTCTGTGATCTTGGGCAAATCATTGAAGGCCTCTGACTCCTCATCTGTAAAAGGAAAGGGTTGAAGTTTGATAACCATTGGGGTGCGTTTTAGCTCTAGCTCTATCTCTGTGATCATTCCTTAAGCAGACCCTGTGCTTCCCCCTTCACGTGTTCCTCCCATTGTGCCATTATTCTAATCTCCTTCTTTATCACTGCAGCCTGATGCAAACCTACCTTCTCTTCAAGGCCCCGTTGAAATACATCTACTCCATTAATATATCCTCTCCCAGATTATAAATTCACTAAGGGTAGGACCATGTCTTATAAGAAGAGAGAAGAGGAGAATAGAGGGACAGAGACAGGGACAAGGATAGACAGGGGGGAGGGAGAGGGAGAGGAGAAGAGAGGAGAGGAGGGGAGAGGATGGCGGAAAGGGCCTACTATGTGCCAGAGACTGTACTAAGCACTTAAAAATACCCAAATATTACTTCATGTTACCCTCACAATCCTGGGAGTTAGGCACTATCATTATCCTCATTTCCAAATGGAGGAAATTGAGGCAGACAGAGGTTGAATAACCTGCCTAGGCCATATAGCTGGTGAGTATAAGAAGCCAAACTTGAACTTGGCTCTTTCTGACACCAGGCCCAGGGTTCTATGTACAGCATTGCCTAGCTGCCCCTCTTCCAGTCTCCCTCTGCACCTAGCACAGGGCATCTCATGTACAGACACTCCTATGTAAACGGCATCTCCTAGGGTGGTTGGTTTTGTGCTGATCACGTAGGAGATGCTCAATATATGGTGATTGAATGATTGACATATCCTTTATACAAGGATCTAGAACTGAATTTTAAATACACTGGATGTTTCTTGATTTTTAAAATCCTCATAATCTTGAAACACACTTATTTTAGGATGGCAAAACCTGTAGGATGACAATATTCTGTGAGCTTTAGGAATGTTGGGTTAGCTGGTTTAGTTAGTTGATACCATTTTGTAAGTCTTTGTTGTATCTTGCTCTATTTATAATATAATAATAGTAATAATAACTAGCATTTAAAAGTACTTTAAGGTTTAACAAGATCTGTTAGAGCTATACATTATCTTATTTGATTTTCGTGGCAATTCTATTAGCACTATCATTACCCCTATTTTATAGATGAATACACTGAGGCAGACAGGGATGAAGTGACTTGCCCAGAATCACATAGCTAGTAAGTGTCTGAGGCAGGATTTAGACTTAGGTCTTCCTTATTCTGAGTCTAATATTCTTCCTCACTGCACCACCTAGCTGCCTCGTGTAGTCATTATGGCTGCAGTATTAAAGTGTTACCCTAACAAACTTGTGTGTCTTCCCCTTAAAGCTACTCCTCTTCCTAACTTGCCTCGTTCTGTCAAGGACACCATCCTTGTCCTAGACACTCAGGTTCAAAACCTCACTCATCTTCCATTCTTCTCGATCCCTCATCCCCCACATCCGATCAGTTGCCAAGTCTTGTTGCCTCTGATTTCATAATACCTCTCATATTTGTCTCTTTCTTGTAGAAGGAGCCCCCACCCTTCATACCCTCACTGCCTCTTGCCTGGATCATTGCAATAGCCCCTTATTGTCTCCCTGCCTCTAGTCTTTCCTTGCTTCAATTTGTCCCTAACACAGCTGCCAAACTTGTATCTCTAAAGTGCAGATATGACCATGGCACTAGAATCTTTAGCAGTTCCCTATTCTCTGTAGAATAAAACACACACACACACACACACACACACACACACACACACACACTCCTTTTTCTGGCATTTAAAGTTCCTCACAAGAATATTTCGTCCTATCTTTGCTGAATTATTAGATCCTCCTCTGTTTCACATAGTCTATATTCCAGACAAACTGCCTTGCTTGTTATTCTTCCTATGTGAAATTCCATCACCTGCCTCTATGAAGTTGAACAAGTGATAAGTTCTCCATGCCAAGAATGTTCATCCTCTCTATCTCTTCTTTGTAGAATCCCTTTTTTCAAATCATTGCTCAGAAGCCACCTTCTGTAGGACGCCTTCCCTGATTCCCCCAATGATCCCAATTTCTAACTGAAATTCCTTTGTATTTATTCTCTCTATATTGTTATCCACTCATCTATGTATACATCATTTGCTCCTAATAGGAGCTCTTTGAGGGAAGTGGATGCCTCAGTATCGAGTGAACTTCCTGGCACATTGTGGATACCCAACAAATGCTTGTTGAGTTCAAACCAATGGAATGATTCCAGCCATCTTTTATCTCATGAGTCATTCATTATACTATAAAGCTACAACTGAGCTACATCCTGAATTATAGTTGATCTGATTTCAAATGTAAGTGGATTTAAAACTTAAGACATATTAAGGAACACTGGCAGCTCTCTCCCACTTGGGTTTAAGATCCAGGCTCAAACTCAGGTTAAGATTCTCCCGTGTTCTATCCCAGAACAACACACAAATCAGAAACCAGGGGATAAAATTGATGGCTACTGGAATTGATGACAGGAATGCCCTTAAGAATTTCAAAATACCTGAAAGATTCCTTTTTTCAATTTTACACCTAGAATCTGAATTTCTTTTGTCTTTTAAGAATATGAGAATAAGGACAAGTCCTCAGAGGCTTATTTTAACTAATATTAATTTTTCCAGTATTGTTTGCTAAGAACACAGTCAAAATTTCCTTGGAAAATGAATGATTCAAAGATGTTTCATCCATTTGGCAAAGAACCACAATTTTGAACTATCTACAATGAAATATTAGAAGTTTAGAGGATATCAATACCAGATGCAAACTTGGAGGAATCTTTTAAAAATCTATCTCTGTTCAGTAGTCCCATTATAAATTGCAACCTGAGCAGTAATTCTGCATCAATTAGTTGTCCAAAAAATACCATTCAAAGCAATTAATCGAGTTATTTGTGGTAAATAGTCAGACCACCATCCTTGAACATTGCCCCCAAACTCCTGAGTGTCACTACTTAGGTCAATAATATTGACAGTCTCTTCAGAATTAGCTACGGAAGAACGTCCGAAGGTAGAAAGTCCAGTTCTCTCTCAAACTACTATACACCAAGAAGCAATAAAAGACCCAATATCCTCTTGCCCAGGGAAGTATCACAAGAAATTTGCTTGCTTTTAGAAACCCTCAAAATCCCAAGAAATGATGCTAAAAACAACAACAACATACAATTAAGGCAGTTTACTTGGGAAGCAAAAGCTACTTGGATAAGATTATAGAACGTCAGAATTGTAAGGTCATAGACAATCTAGTCCAACATTTCTTTTTTCATAGATGAGGAATCTGAAGCCAAAGGAGGTAAGTAGCTCCCTTAAGGTCATATTGGTTAGTTTTAGAACTGGTCTCTGACTTTAGAGGTGTGGATATGAAGTCTAGGGCTTTTTTCAGCTATATTACTCTACTAATAAATTTAGTTATAACATGTGATACTATAGTAAAAGAGAAAATTTGTCCATATATGATCAGAGAATCATAGATTTCTAGCAGGAAGGGACCTCAGAAACCATCTAGTCCAATTCTCCACTTTTGAAAGATGAGGAAACTGAGACCCATGGAGATTAGGAAATATAGTCTATAGTCACATAGGTAACAAGAGTGACCAGAGAGATTTGAACACATGTCTTCTGGCATCTCACCAATTGAGCGCTCTTTCCACTGAGATTCAGCCAGCTGGTCTCAAGCTGGATCCAGCTAGGATAATAGATGATAAGTTTTAGAGCTAGAAGCAGGGGTATATGGGAGCTAACTCAGACTGATACTTGCTAATTGTTTAATTTTGAGTGTGAGCATTTACAACGCAGAAATTAACGAACTCAACAAATCAGGGCTTGTTTTATTGTTTTGTTGATTGCTCAGACTTAAGAAAGTGATAAAGAAAATGTTATTAATGTAGATTAAATGGTATTCACAGAACTGGTTGTTAAACATTTACTAGTACACCCTACCAGCTAGAAGAGATCTTCAAGACCATTGAATCTAACCCCTTCATTCTATAGATGAAGAAATTGAAACCAGAGAGGTTAAGTTATCTGTCCAGGGTCACACAGGTTGTAGATATTTGAGGAGGGATATAAACTCAGCTCTGCCGGGCTCCAAGCCCAGCACTCGAACTAATGTGTCTCCAGACTAGACCATTCTTGGCTGAAAGAGGAGGGAAAACAGGGCTATGGATGGGAATGGGTAAGACGTCAAAAGAAGAGGTTATGATTGCACTGATGGATCAATAATTATTGGATGCTCACTTCAAGCTTTATATGCTTAAACTCAGGAAGACTGTAAATTGGAGTCTGTGACCTAATTTTTGTTCTGATTTTTTAAGTGATTGGAAACATGATACAGCACATCTTTGAATGTTCTTGGTAACTTGCAGGCTATATATTGAATCAGAAAACCACAAATTAACATTATCTGTGTTGTATTGTGTTTTTTCCTTATTTTGCTAAACATTTCCTGATTATATTTAAATCTGCTTCTTGGTACTCAGGGTTTTGTGAACCACATGTTTGACATCACTTGATTCGGGACTCTTTTCTTCCTCCACCTTCCTAAATATGCTATTTATTCCTACCATTGTAACTCTGCCTTTACTCTTCCAACAATCTAAACAATAACAACAATGACAAACACATCAATAACCAACTCACATTTCTATATCCTTTGAAGTTTGCAAAGGGCTTTCCTTACAACAGCTCCGGGTTATGGGTATTGCAAGTATTAGTATCTCTTTTGTTTCAATTGAAGACAAGTTCTTTAAGGGAAGATCTGTTTCCTGTGTGTCCCCAGTACCTAATACTCAGTACATTGGTGGCTCCAGAAATGAAGCAGGTGTTTAATGGATGCTTGTTGACTGACTGATGGATTAACCTACCTTCTGTGTACAAGGTACTGTGTGAGGTGCTAGGGATAGGAAGATAAAACCCAAACTGTCCTTGCTATCAAAGAATTTGCATTTTTACCTACTGTGCCATGTAAGAACTCACTAAGGATCCATGACAGGTAGACATCCAACTGCTCCTTGATCAATCATAGTGAGAAGGAGCTTGCTATCTAGCCAAGGGAGAATGTTCTGTTGTTAGAGAGCCTTCAAAAGCTTCATTTTTCTATCAAAACTCCATAGCAGTGGAAAGGAAGACTAGTATTTGGACAGCTACCATGATGATAACACTAATACTAGCTTACCATTTATGTAGGACTTTAAGGTTTGCAAAGCATTTTGTTACCTTCATAACAGCCTTGGGAGGTAGGTGCTGTTATTGCTCCTATTTTCCAGAGAAGGAAATCAAAGCAAAGGGAAGTTAGGTGACTTGTCCAGAGTCATCCAGCAAGTAACTGTCTGTGGCAGGATTTGAACTCAGTCTTCCTCACTCTTAGTTCAACATTTTGTCCACTGCTCTGTCTATGTGTAGTCATGTCATTTAAGAAGTCAAGGAAGCTAACCTTGCTCCTTCTCTAATATCAGATTCTCTCTCTCTCTCTCTCTCTCTCTCTCTCTCTCTCTCTCTCCTTCTCTCTCTCTCTCTCTCCCCCTCCCTCCCTCCAACCCTCCTCCTCTCCTCCTCCTCTCCTCCTTCTCCTCTTCCTCCTCCTCCTCCTCCTCCTCCTCCTCCTCCTCCTCCTCTTCTTCTTCTTCTTCTTCTTCTTCTTCTTCTTCTTCTTCTTCTTCTTCTTCTTCTTCTTCTTCTCCTCTTTCTCCCTCTCCTCCTCCTTTTCTCTCTCTCTCCCTTTCCCTCTCACTACTTACCTATTATCTATCAACCTATTATCCATCTACCTATTAATGACCTATTATTTTCTATCTACCTATCAATTATCAATAATTACTTATTATTTATCTATTATCTATCTACCATCTCTCAATCTATCTACCTATTATCTATAATCTATCTTTATCTGTTTATCAATCATCTGTCTGTCTTCTTGTCTATCATCTATCAATCAATCTATCTAATCTACCTATTATCGATATCTACCTATTATCTACATATTTTCCATTTATCTATTATCTATGATTTATCTACCTACTTATTATTTATCTGTTTACTATCTACATAGTTTTTATTTATTATCTGTCTATCTATCCATCATTTATCTATCTATCTATCTATATATCTCTACAAAGAAAAACATGCTTCTCAAAGCTCTGTTTGAGAAGGGCAGAAGTCACCATGCTTTGTTGCCCAGACTATGGCCTAGTTCACTCTAAGGCTCTCATTATAAAACTCATGATTTTCAAACAGCCTGCCTGGACCACCTCACTCCACACTAATGTTTCCCTCCTCTCTACTCCTATCATGCTCATTTTCTGGATCAAATAATTAGCATTTTATTTTCTAATTAGTTTTAACCCTGAATTATTTCCTATGTGGTAGTCTTAAAGTTTTAGATGATGATAAGCTCTTGGAAATCAAGAGAAATGTTCATGAATTTGAAGAGCTGTTGTGTCAAAGAGAGATTAGACTTAGGAATCATAAGATCCCTAAAACTAGAGTGTAAAAAGACCTTAGCTATTCCAATGGTATAGCCTGAGTCCCCTAATGTTTTTTGTATGACCCTTAAGCTAAAGGCCTCTGGTCTACCAGCTAAGAATTTCTTTTTCAATATAAAAATCATTCATAGCTCAATGGGCTAGATTTAGCCCAACCACCAAAATTTGTAGACCCTTGTTCTATTCTCATTTTGCAGATTAGAACATTGAGTCCTAGATAAACAGAATGACTGCCCAAAGTTGGACTTAATCCCTACTTGTCGTGTAGTAAGGGACCAAGGTTAGACCCATGATTACAAGTCTATCACTCTTTCTGCCACACTGCATTGAACTAGCAGAAATAGGTGGAAGTTGCTTAGAGACAAATTTGGGATTAATACATACCAAATTCTAGATTATTTCAGTAAGATTTCTGCAATTCTCATAGGATACCATCATGGTGAATCAAAGTATTACTAAGTAGGAAAAAATCTTGTGTCACTTAACAGCTTAAAAAAGCAATGATGATTAGATACTAATCATCTATACAAGGGAAACAATATTTCAGGTTACCAATGTCGTATAAAATCTGGAAAAGATAAGGGCTATTTATCCCCCAAAGCTACCCATTTAGAAAATGGAAAACAAAACTGTTTTGAACTGGTTGAGCTCCTATCATTACCATATTTTAATTAATAGGAGGTTGGGTGACAACTTGTCTGGGCCATCATAGAGAGAATTCCTGCCCAAATGTGACTGAGTCAGATAAATCCTAAAGTCATCTAGCTGGCCATTCTTTACAGCTCTAATGTTCTGTAACTGCATTTTCATATATTTAAAGAAAACATAACTGTATAAAACCTTTCAGGACCATTAAGTCCAACTCTTTAAATTTACTGAAACTCCCCAAAATGTGATTAAGGTCATATGAAATAAATGCAGAGACAGGATTCGAACCCAGGTCTTCTAATTTCAAATGCTGTATTTTTTTTTCTTCAGCATTCGTCCCAATTCCTAGCATAGAGCAGGTTGCATAGTGGGTGATAAGTAAATACATGTTAATTGACAGAATAATGAAAACTAGAGATGAGAGAGATTTACTTATCATTTTAATATTCTAGGATCATTCTCAGACCTTGTTTCCTATCTCTTTGAAAAGAGGGAAAGGAAAATACAAGTAACTCCCCTTATTTATAAAAAGTCAACCCATGTGAATTTGTAGAAACCAAATAAGAGGCTTAAAGACATAGAAGTGACTTGTGTGACCTTGAGGGATGTATTAAAACTATCTGTGCCTCAGTTTCCTCATCTGCAAGATGAAGGAGTTGGATTAGATTATTGCTAAGATCCTTTCGAGCTCTAAGCTCTGATCCTACAAGCCTATGGAATACTTCAAACTTTAAGAGACATGGGAATTCAAAGGCTTATAAGTCAATCAGGGAAAGATATGAAACTGGCATTATGTGAGTCATTATTGGACATTGTAAAATGCTATAGATATGTCTTCTGCTATCATCATTGCTGCTGCTGCTGCTCCTGCTGCTCCTACCAGCACCAAGACTACCAAATGGCTACAACATACTACCAGCCAAGAATAGTACAAGAGAAACCACATAAAGTGTGTTACTAGAGGGATGTACAACTCAGAAAGAAGTGTTGACTGATAGAAAAGTGCTTCACTGGAATCCAAAGAATTCCAAGAGATCTGGAGAAAGTCTTCCAGAAAGTTGGGCCAAGCCATCAAGGGAAATTTTGGGAAAGACATAGACAAGAGTCACATAAGATATGAACCTGTGAACAGACTGTATTGTTAGAGGAAGTACCCTTATCAATGAAATCACAGATCCACTTAAATAGCAAAGATGATTAATAAATTAATAATGATAAATTTAAGAAACTACATGCCAAAAAAAGAGTTACTTTCTTCCATAAAGGACAAATGGCAAAGCATTACCATTCACATTATGTCCTTTGGGTCTAACAATAACCTTGAAGATAAGGTCATCTTCATTTTATAGACGGGGCAACTGAGGTACAGATAGGTTTAGTGACTCAGCTAGTAGATGGAAGAGCCAGGACTAGAATCCTACTCACCAAAATTTGCCTGTTTCTTTTCCATCAAATGATGATTCCTCTTATTTACATCATCCTTCCAATTGGATCTGTCATCATCACCATTGCAACGAAAGAGGCCAGCCAGAGCCCAACTCCCACTTTCTGAGTGCCATTGCCACCCAGGCTGAAGATAACAACCTCCCTAATAGCAAGCCATTTCCAATTCACCCTGCAATGTGGCAGCCTCCTTTTTGGTCAGGTGTAAAGTTGCCATTTCATGCTCATTTTCCCCAATTAACAACAGCTGGTCTCCCATAAAACCAACTGGTGAGATGGTTTGTTATTGGAAGACAATGCAACATCATTAGACATTAATGACTTCTAATCTAGTTTATTTGGTCTGAGATCATGATGTTAATGGGAGAAAGTGTTTGGTTTCACCCCCAAGTATTTATGGCTTCCCTCTCATTTTCAGCACATTGCTTTCAGTATCATTTTCTAGTGCTCAAATTGGCATTACTACTAGGGGAAAAGATGTAAAATTTCCTCAAAGGGAAAAATATCAGAGAAGAAGGATAGTCTGCTTTGAATAAAAAGATTGGAGATCAAAATGTTTTAATTTAACAGAAGTGATTCAATGTGCTGAACTGCTAAACTTTTTATTTACTAAAATTTAATTTATTATAATCAGAACTGGGTAACACTTATTATTATTAATAACTATTGTTGTTAATAATGATTGTTCTTATTACTATTTTATCATTATTTTTCCAAGAGTGGATTGAATGTAATAGCTCCTCTTAAGACTGCCTGTGCTCTTGGCTTAAAAGTTTTAAGATAAAAGAAATTTACTAGTAATTTGAGAGCCTAATTGGAAGATGTTATCCACAACCAAAATATCATATTATATTACCTAGATATGGTAGGAAACAGATAGAATGATGAAGCTTCCCTTGGTAGTCTAGTGATATACAATATCCTACTTTGCCCTGAAACCTTTAGCCTCTCTGAGTTTGAGGCATAAGATCATAGATTTAAAAATTGAAGGGACCTTTCAGGTTATCCAATCCAAGATCCTCATTTTATAGATGAGGAAACCAAGGTCTGGGAAGTTGACAAGGTCACTGGACTCTGTGTTCCATTAATATTGCAATTCTCTTTGCTCTATTTTCTAAATCTGTTATGGTTCATTTTACAGAAAACCATCCTTTTTAACACAAATATTTATCTTATAATCCTGTATGATTGTAAATATTGAAATATTAGATTTCCAAAGGAATCGAATCTATGGGTAACCCAAAAGGCAAAGAAGAAATACAAGGCATAATGAGGAAGAGTAGGCTGTAACATCTTTCCAATGATTACCCAGGCAAAATAAAGGTGCCATACAGGATATCACCAATGAAATGTATGATTAGGAAATGAAGTGAGGCAGTGACATGGGAAGAATGAGGAGTAACAGATGGAGAGCCACCAGCCTTCCACTGGAACTCACCAAATAGGAAAAAGACCCAGAGAAAGATTTCTGGGACCTTGGGTTCCTGTTCTGGGGGAGGCTCTACAGATGCACATGAGTAAGAATCAGACAGGATGGGAAGGTGTGGCTGGATTAGAATCTGTAAATAGCCACCCTGGGGAAGATCACTTGTCAGGTGAACTAAGCATAGCGATGGAGATGGAACACACTCATCTCCATCTTTCATAACAACTAACAATGCAAGATAAATATGACTTTTTAAATACTGTTGTGCTCGGTTCTCATCTTCCCAGTTGGCTCCATCCTATTGGTCATGGCATTTTTCACATTGACTGTTTTCTCCACTGAATCACAATGTCAGAGATGGAGAGACCTTAGCAGGTATGGAGTCCAACACATACCCCAAAGGAATCCTCCCTTATAACATCCTGATGGGTATCTTCTTGAAGTTCTATATTGACAGAAATCCACTGTCCCTCAAGGCACTTCATTCCACTCTTTGTCTTTTCATTTTTTTTTCTTTTTGGAGGGCAATTGGGGTTAAGTGATTTGCCTAAGGTCACATGGCTAGTGTGTGTGTGTGTGTGTGTGTGTGTGTGTGTGTGTGTGTGTGTGTGTGTGTGTAAGTATCTGAGGGCAGATTTGAACTCAGGTCTTCCTGACTCCAGGGCTAGTGCTCTATTTACTGCACCACCTAGCCTCCTCTCATTCCACTTTTTGGATAGCTCTAAGGATTAAATGGTACTTTTGTTTGATGGTTTGCTTTGTTTTGTTTTCCTCACATCCATTCTAAATTTGTCTTTTGTACCCATTGCTTTTATTTCTGTGAAACAGATAAGGTCTTATGTATAACATCCCTTCAAATAGTGGGAAAACAGTCTCATGTCTCCCTTAAATCTTCTTTTCTCCAGGGTAAACATCCCCAGTTCCATCAATTAAACTTTACATGGCATGAACTCAAGACCCTTCTCTGTGCTGGTTACTGTCCTCTGGACATTCTCCATGTTATCAATATCATTCTTAAGTAGAATTGTCCAGAGCAGAAAGTAATAATCCAGATGTGTTCTGACTAGGTCAGAGTACCAAGGGGCTATCACCACCTTATTTCTGGAAGTTGTGCTTCTTTTACTGTGGTCCAAGATGACTACTTCTTTTGGATTGCTACATCACAGTGCTGACTCATATTGAGCTGGAAACCCTGTAGAACCCCTAGATCGTTTTCAGACAAACTACTATCTAAATATCCCTCCCCCTCCTGACCTTGTGAAACTGATTTTTTGAACCCACATACAAGATCTTACGTAAAATTTACCCCTGGATCATCCTTATATGGATCATCCTTAATAAATTTTAAATGAGTGTTGTATGGGCCACTTTTCAGCAAGATTTTTAGAAATTTCTTGGTGAAATAGGGATTTCTTTGGATACTGATTTCCTGCAAACCAGCTGACCTGTATTTACAGTAGACACATTGTTTGGAAAAAATCCAATTTTCCACTTAACTGGGCTGGTAGCCAGCCAGCAGGTCAGTGTTCTTTTACTGTAGTGTTTGTAAACAAGAGATTAATGGTACACCTTATTTTCCAACCTCTGATTAAATTATTCACCTGCGGATGTGTGGAAGCCTCTTCTGGGATGTTAACAACTGTAAATTGGTGCTTGCTGTGGGCCCGATAGCTGGGTTACTCTGTAAAGGGCATAGGATAGCTAATCCCACTTGATACATATATAAATCCAGGTACCCCTACACTCCTTGAAGATTTCAGTCTCCTGTTTTTCAATGGCTTTTAGCTTTTAAGAAACTTCCAAGGTGCCCAAATGAAAGAGGTGATTCAGTTCAACCTGCAGACCCTTTTTCAAGTCTGGGTTAGATTCTTTGGTTCACGGTGTCTCTTTCCACACTGAAATCATACTGCAATGTCAATGCTAATAATAATTATACAAAAATATAATTAATATTGATATTATGTTGTTATATTAATGTTATTATATAACAATGATAATTGTTATTTTTTTACTCAATACAAGTAGAAAGGTAAGGCCCAGGGATGCAGACATGGAATAGTCATAGTCCCTGACTTCTGGGAGTTTATAATCTAGTCCAGATAAAGGAAAAGAAGGGACAATGAACACACACACACGAATAGCTATAACAAAGGTTATAATATGATAGGAAAGTTAAAGTGGTGTGAAAGGTTCAAGGAGAGAGGACTTATTTCTAACTAGGAGGGAGCACTAGCAGTGGAAGCATCATGGAAAAGGGGATACGTAAATTAGATTGGGAAGGAAGGAAGGAAGAAAGGAAGGAAGGAAGGAAGGAAGGAAGGAAGGAAGGAAGGAAGGAAGGAAGGAAAGAAAGAAGGAGGGAAAGAAAGTAGGGGGAGAAGGAAAGAAGGAAGGGAGGAAGGAAGGAAGAAAGGAAGGAGGGAAGGAAGGAAGGAAGGAGGGAAAGAAAGAAGGAGGGAAAGAAAGGAGGGAAGAAAGGAAGGAAAGAAAGAAGGGAGGAAGGAAGGAAGGAAGAAAGGAAGGAGGGAAGGAAGGAAGGAGGGAAAGAAAGAAGGAGGGAAGGAAGGAAGGAAAGAAAGAAAGGAGGAAGGAAGGAAGGAAAGAAGGAAGGAAGGAAGGAAGGAGGGAGGGAGGGAAGGGAGGAAAGAAGGAAGAAAGGGATGTAGAAAGGACTTTAATAGACAAAGACCTAGGGACAGTGTGTTCTAGGCATGGGGATGTTGTACACCAGGGCATACACCAGGGCATGAAAAAACGAAACAAGATAAGGATGTTACAAATAATACAGTTTGACTGGCGGGGAGTCTGAACTGCTAGAAAGGGAATTTCATGCAATAAGACTGAACTAAGCAGACTGCCTTCGATGCCAGGCTCAGGAGTTTGTGTTTTATTATATGGGCCAGAGGGAGCCCCCTGCAAGTTTTTAGGGGCTGAGGAATCCATCAGGAGCATCACTTTGGCTGTCACATGAAGAATCAGTTATAGAAGACCCAAAGTAGAAGGAGTGGGGGGGATGTGGAGGGGGAGAACTAATTAAGAACTAGCCCAGGAGGGAGACCACAAGAACAAAGATTTAGAATTAGGACGGCCCACAGAGACCATCTAGTCCAAGTCCCTTGTTTTAAAGATGAGGAGCTAGGGACCAGAGGGTTCAAGGGCCTTGTCCAATTTCCCATTGGTAATAAGAAGCCAAGCTGGGATTCAAACCAAACTCAAAACATTTTCCAGTGTTTTGCCCCAGAAGACAGGATTAGGAGGAATGGTGTGATAGGCCAGGCATTCCCCCTTCCACAGGGCAGGTCTTGGACTAAAAGCCAAGATATGGGGGGACAGATGATGCAATTTGGTAATTGACTGAATATTTGGGATGGTGGGGGGTGCAGAATCAAAGAGACACAGACTGTGAACCTGGGTGACTGCAAGGATGTGGGTACCCTTGGGAATAGTAGAAAATATGGAAGAGGTGAGTTTAGGGGAAAGATAATGGAATGAAACATAATTTGTGGTGGTTCAGAGAGAGTTCCTTTTGTTCCACTCAAAATGGAAAAAAGTGGAGAGAACATGCCCGGAAGCCAGAGCCCTTCCTCTAAGGGGTATCTGCTACAGCTTACGAGGGAACGGTCAAAGACAGGGCTAGTTACTCTGGGGAAACTGGTGAAGCTGCTGCTCTGGCTACTGGATAAGGGTTGGGTTATAAATGCTTTGAAGGGCTTGGGACTGGGAAAACTTGGGAGCTTCCACAGTAAAGTAAGGGGGAAGAGTGGTGATTCTTAGGGGATAAGGGTCCGTGTGGCTGTGATAGAGAGAAGCCCCAAGATTGTTTATTGGGGGGAAAAGAGTAGGAAGCTGAGCCCTCTTTACATTCTCTGAATGGCTATGGATCATCTAGTCCATGGGCTTCCCCTTGGGATAATGTCATTGCACTCCTCCAAAGGCCCATGGCTCTACTTTGGAGACCATAGTCTTAGGATATTAGAGATGAAAGGAATCATAAGAGGCCACACAATACAATTTGTTCAATTTATAGAAAAAGAAACTAGATAGAGGGGGAAATGGCTTTGCTTATGGTCACACAGGCCACTAGAAGAATACAGGCCGGAAGCTGGGAGAACAGGATTTTGGTGCCAATCAATCCTAACTACTGAACCCTGCTTGAGCCTTTTTAGAGCCAGCCTTTCAGTAGGTAGTTGAGATTTTCTTGGTGCTATTTCTTCCTCATTTTATTACTGCTCACTTTTCAGCATTTTCTCCATTCAGGGTGCTGTATAATTGTGTGTGCATTGGGGCCTAGGGGAATTGTGTGGAAGGCTGACACATTTAGAGACTCCTTTGTCCCCTAGTTCACTCCTCTCTCGAGGTAGGTATAAGCAAAGCCACAGAAGCACCTCCCAGACCACCCCACTGATCACCAGATGTCCCTGCCAAGCTAACTCAGGGTTCCATCGCCCCATTCCTGTTCAACCCTTAGGACTGGCTCAGTACTAAGTGGTCTGGATGAACACCCCCGCCCATACTGGCTGACATGCCCATTCATTGCCAACAATAAAAATACATCTATATTTAAACATCCTTAGATAATTCTTAAGTTTTATTAGTACTTAAATATTTTGACATGTTTATTTCTCTAGGAATGATTACGGTGGTTTCACTGTTTTGCTTGCAGAAAAGAAACTAAATCTCATGTTACAATAAACCCTCTGACAGATAGAATATGGTATTATACACAGTTCTTGTCCCATTACTGAATATTCATATATTCAGGTGTAAAGGGAGGCAAGACCAGCAAACTTTGCTCCAGACATATAAATTACTGATTTCTCTCCTCTCCTCTCCCTCACGTATATGCTGGTTAACCATGATCAAAGCAATGTGCATTAACTTAGAAAAATATAGAACTTAAGCTTCCAGAAGAATTTTTTTCCCCCGCTTTTTGGAGGGGGAAAGGCAGGGTATTTGAGTTAAGTGACTTGCCCAAGGTCACATGGCTAGTAAGTGTTAAGTGTCTGAGGCCAGATTTGACTGACTCCAGGGCCAATGCTCTATTCACTGCGACACCTAGGTGCCCCTTCCAGAAGAATTCTGAAAGACAATTGGTCCAAATCTCTCATTTAATAGAAGAGAAAATCAAGGCCCAGAAAGGGAGAGTGTTACCTGCCACAGGTTACAAAGCTAGTAAGATAAAACACTGAAATTAGAACCAAGGCCTCCTGACTTCCCAGAGTTTCACTAGAACTTGTGTCTTCCTTGTTCAATTCAAACCTCAAAATATAACTAAATAAAAAGTAACCAAGAAAAGACCAAACTCTATGGAATCCTTCCAATAGTATTCCCATTATACAGATGAGGAAAACACAATCTCCAGATTAATTGACTTGTGTAAGGTTGCATAGCTAGTGAATGATGAAGCCAGGGCTGGCACTGAGGATGGTCTCCAGGTTACCACACTATGGTTGAATTCCCTTCAGGTTAGTGGATCTGAAACTAATTAAAACAACAACAACAACAACAACAACAACAACAACAACAACACAATCTCCAAATATGAGTAAGGATGGGCTTTTGGAAAGGTCTCCATCTGAGGAGCTAGAGGAAGAAGGGCATAGGAAGAATCATGGAGGCAAGGCCCTCGTTTTCTTTCAGGGCTTTTCTCCTCTACCAATAAATGATTCTGATGATCATGAAGCTTGTATCTAATATTTTGGAGGAATGGAGACTGTCAGTGAGACTCGATTGACTGACTGATAAAAAGAGTAGTGCTCCAAGGAGATGGTGTTCTTTTCATAGCTTTACCTGGGGGTCCAAACCAGGATATGCCAGTTAATTTCTCAGGCCTCCAGTTCATTTGTCTATATTAATCCTGGCTAGTCCCACTGGACTGTTAGCCATACTGTAAAGCAGTGTTGACATGTCCCTTGAAAAAGATAAATGCAACGAAATAAGATGGGCATGGAACTAAAATAAACAAACACAATTCGGCATCGAAAGATGTAGGTTCTACTCTAAAGTCACTATTGTTTGACCTTGGAAAAGTCCTAACACAAACATTTAGGGATAGAAGAGACCCTAGATACCATGTAACCCAAATGCCCCTATTTTTCAGATGACAAAACTGAGGCCCAAAGAACTGAATTCCAAGGAAACATCTATTCTTCCCATAGCTAAGGCTGATCTTTGTTCTGTGGTACAGCATTTCAGCTGATCCTTGGCAGGTGGTGTGGGGAAGGAAGGGACATATCTACTGCCTTATTTATTTTAAACAGAAAGCAAGGAAATATGAAAGATGAAAACATTTGTTAATCCCTTTTGTAGAGCAGTTTTTTCCTGATATGACAGACTTCCCTATCCCCCCGCAATGTCCCATCAAACAAAAACAAATTTTAAAACTGACAAAGCCAACACGACTGACAGTATACATGACATTGTATACCTGTAATTTTCTAGCCCTTTATCAATAGGCTTCACTGTTTATTCTCTAGAACCAAAAAAGTTCATTAAATCAATCACATTAATTGCATTGTTTTCATGTACATTGTTGGAGTCACTGTATTCCTTCATATGCCTTCCCTTATATCTTAGAATGTTGTTTTTTACTCCACAGTAATATCCCATTGTAGTCATACAGGGTCAGCTAGGTGGCACAGATTACCAGGTCTAGGGTCAGGAAGACCCAAGTTCAAATCCCACCTCAGACTTCTGATTGACCTCGGGCAAGTCAGTTAAGCTCTTATAGTGGCAACCACGCTGGCATACCCAGGATGGCTGCTGGCACAGGTTCTTAGATCTGCTTTACTAGAAAAGATAGCTGTTCAAGGGGTCAACAATCTTTTTTAATTACATTCATTAGTTCAGGGGGAAATAAGCACCCTGAACTTCAGAGATAATCCAAACAAAGGAAATAGAAAAAAAAATACAAGCAGAAAAATAAAGACCAATAGACAGGGCTTCTAATTGTCCGAGAAATTAGCACAGATCAACAGACAGATCCAACTGTCTGACTATATATCCATAGTTACCAGAGAAAAAAGCACTAACATCTGGGTTTTTCAAAGCTGAGGGGCTCCTTAATGGCTACTCAGAGTCTCATCTGGTCAAATCACAAGATCACTCTTCCAATGAGGGAGTCCCAAAGCAAAATGCTATACCCCTTTTAGAGCCAAAGTTGCATCACAACCCTCATGACTCAGTGCCTAATTAGAAATTAACAAAAGGTGTGAAAGTCTTCCTGTAAGCAAGCCTCCCCTAAGTAAGCCTCCATTAATGGGCTCCACATGAGGCCTATTAATGATCAGGGAAGATTTTATATCCCATTAACATTGCATCTCTTTATGACTCAGCGTCCTCAATTATAAAATGTTGATACTAATATCACCTAACATCCAGAATTGTTGTGAAGGCCTGGAGCATAGCAGGTAATGTTTGTTTCTTTCCTTCCTTTCTTCTTAGACTGTAATTAGTCCAGCCATTCCCTAATTTTGATAGGCACATACTTCTAGTGTTTTGTCACCAAAATGAGTGCTACTATGACTATTTCATAATATGAAGGATCCCTTGTCTCTGTCGTTGATCAGTCAACAACAAGGATTAATTAAGCACTCACTATGTGCCAGGCACTGATTTGACTTCCTTAGCATATATTTATAGAGGTGGAACTACTGAAGCAAAGGATATGAGCAAATTAGTCATTTTATTGAATAATTCCAAATTTTTTTTCAGAATGGTTGGACTAATTTATATTTCCACCAAATGTGTCCAATTATGCTGTTATTCCTATAACCCTTTCAATATTGCAACATGAACTTTTCCCATGCTTTATCATTTTTTCAAATTGATGGCAAGGAGATAATCCCATAAAGTTACTGCAACAACATGTATTATTAGTGATTTGGAGGATTTATTCATAAGGTTGTGGGTCATTTGCATTTCTTCATCTGACAATGACTCTTTAGTGACTCATCTATTGGAAATGTGGTTGTGAAGATCTTTGTGAAGTTCCTGTGAATCTTGGTTCTCAGACTTTTATCAAAGATATTTGATGCAAAAATTTTGTTTCCAACTGATAACTCCTCTTTTTCCTTCTAGATGCGTTGGTTTCGTTCATGCAATGATAAAATATTCGAAAGATCTATAATCTCATTTATTTGCATGTTCACTTCAGTGATAGAGGTTATAGCCTATCCATGTGTCTCCTGTCCTTTTTCTCCCAATACTTCATCTCTTGGGGATGTGGGAGTCCCTTAGTAAATAGTAAGCATCCTTCCCTTTCTCCTGAAATCATGAGGATTCCACTGGAACATTCAGGCTGTCCTCCTATAGCTTCTTACCCTTGCCATACGACCAACCCACCTAATCTTCCTAATTATTCCTAATCTAAGTAATTACATATTTCCCTGATGACATTTTATTTCTATTCTTCTTTGAAGTCCTCCCTTGTCTATGCAATGCAGCCTGTTCGTACCCACCATGCACCTTTCTATGGATCACTTTGAGATAATTCCTTCTCAATTATCTGTAAACTGTTGATTCCTATGTTCCAAAGCTATAACATAAGGAAGATATTGGTATTGAAGAAATGGGTTTCTGTTTCCAGGAGAGAAGCTTGAGGTCAGTAAAGGGGCTTAACAATTTCCTAAAGAGATTCTTTTCTTTCTGTTGTTCATGTAGAAGCTTTTAAAAAAATGTAATCAAATTGTCTACTTTATCTTTGTCATTTCTACTCTTCCTTAGTAAAGAATTCTTCCTCAGGGCATCTAGGTGGCACAGTGAATAGAGCACGAGCCCTGGAGTCAGGAGGACCGAGTTCAAATATGGCCTCAGACACTTAATACTTACTAGCCATGTGATCTTTTTGGAGGGCAATTGGGGTTAAGTGACTTGCCCAAGGTCACACAGCTAGTTTTGTGTTAAGTATCTGAGGCCGGATTTGAACTCAGGTCCTCCTGACTCCAGGGCCGGTGCTCTACTCACTGCACCACCTAGCCGCCCCTTGACTATTTATATTTAGGCCACATATCAATTATTCTATATGTTATAAGATACTGGTCTAAACCTAATTTCTGTCAAAAAGCTATCCATCTCTCCCACAAGCAGTTCTTATTAAATAGGGATTCTTTATCCCAGGGGTTTCTGTTTTTGCATTTATTAAACAATGGGATAGGGCTTGATTGCTTCTAGATCTTGCTTTTCCCATCTATTATAATCACCTACTTTGCTGTGTTTAAACTAGTAAGAAAATAGTTTATATCAAATAGAAACCAGACTGCTAATCCATACATAAAGATCCCTGTGGTTGCATGTTGTCTTAGTTTTAAAATGTAATGTTATCTACATTTAACTGTATGTTCATTTATTTTGTTAAATATTTTCCAATTATATTTTAATCTGTCTCAGGCGATATTCAGGTCATATGGGCTACATGTTTATTGTTCAGATGGTTACTGTTTTATACTATAGTTAGAAATCTGGCAATATTTGGCCCTTATTTTTCACTACTTTCTTTCAAATTCTAGTTCTTTAATTTCCACAAATGAATTTTATTATTTGTTTCAGTTCTATTAAATGTCCCCTTGCTAGTTTGACTGTTGTTGTTTTTCAGGCATTTCAGTTGTGTCCATGTCTTCATGACCCCATTTGGGGTTTTCTTGGCAAAGATACTGGAATGGTTTGCCATTCTCTTTTCCAGCTCATTTAACAGGTGAGAAAACTGAGGCAAACGGGGTTAAATGACTTGCCCAATGTCAAATAGCAAGTAAGTGTCTAGGGCCAAATTTGAACTCGGGTCTTCCTGACTCCAGGCCAGGCACTCTATCTACTGTGCCAATTAGCTTCCCTGTTTAATTGACATAGTGCTAAATCAACAAATTAATTTAGGCATCATCATTTTATTATAATTTCTACCATATTATTATGTTATACTATATTTCACATCAGCCATGAGCAATGAATATCTCTATAATTGTTTAGATTTTCCCTTATTTCAGGTAAGTATGTCTTATAGTTGTATTTACCTAAGTTCTATATTTATCTCAATAGGTAGCATTCAAATATTTTATGTTTTATAATTATTCAACAGTTGTTTTAACAGAGTTTCTCTTTCTATTTATTTCTCTTGGGTTTTGTTAGTAATATAAACATGGTCTTTTCATTTCTATAAGAGTGATACATTTTATAAGTGACAAATTCTGGTTTTCAGGGGTGAACCAAACTAGAGAAGCTTTGGAGCCAGCATATTGGGATTAGAATTTAGGCTCTGGGTGCCCTTGAGTTGAGTGGCTTTAAAGCAGTAGGTTCCCAATTTCCTCTGCAAGGCTGTTTCTTCCTTTGTAAAATGCATTGTGGAGGGGGAGAGAGCTTTGGGGGAGAAGTTCTGAGTGACCTCTAAAGGCTAGGACATCCCGATAATACAAGCTGGAGATGAGCAGGAGGAAAGAATGAGTTACATTTATTATTTTACAATGACTCTTGGTTCCTTCCAAGTTGTGAAATTCCTGTTCTCATTTGAACTTGAGAACAGATGGCCAAAATGTGGGGTTGTTCATTATTACAACTCCAGGTGCACGGAAAATACTTGCCTCTTGCCTCCTGCCCTTTTGCCTTGAAAGAAAGAGGGAAAGGGAGGAGAGGGAGAGGGAGAGAGAGAGGAGCGAGAGGGGGAGCGGGAGAGAGGGGGAGCGGGAGAGAGGGGGAGAGAGAGGGAGAGAGAGGGAGAGAGGGAGGAAGGGAGAGGGAGAGGGAGAGGGAGAGGGAGAGGGAGAGGAAAGGGAGAGAGGGAGAGGGAGAGGGAGAGGGAGAGGGAGAGGGAGAGGGAGAGGGAGAGGGAGAGACAGACACCAGTGGGTTTGAGGAGGTTAAGTTGTTTCTCATAAAGGTTTACTGCTATCACCTGTGCAAGATGTCAATTTCTTCTGTCAGACATTGGGAGCAGACCTCAATCCTTACTTTGTTAATTTCTTTTGTGAAAAGGTCTGACATCTTGGGCATTAAGAGTATTATCTATGGAGGGAGATCCTAACGAAATCAAGGAAGAAAACCCAGGAAATGCAACTCTTCTGGACCAAAGCCACTGGGGAGGAGTGCAAATTAATCTGACCAGGAAAATCTGGCAGCAAATGAATTAGTACTCATTTACAAAGTCAGAATGCCTGCCTGCATATGACTACCATCTCTGACTCCCAAGTCTGTAGCCACCACTGCTGGCATCTGGGGGAAGACCAGGTCTGCCATGGTGAAGACTCCTTTGGAATCAATGATTGTAGCGTAGAGTTGAGTGAAGGAAGACAAAAGTCATTTAAAGTAATCAGATTAAAGTCTGGGAATATCAGAGGCAGATGGGTCCCTAGACACACACATCATATGGTCTATAGGTAAAGAATATGAGTTCGAATCACAGCTCTGCTATTTATTGGGAAAGTTCTGTTCCTGCCATTTTCTCCAACTGGAAAACTCCCCCTCTGCTCTGACTACTGACCTCCCTGGCTTCCTTTCAGTCCCAACTAAAAGTCCACCTTCTACAGGAAGCCTTTCCCAATCCCTCTTAATTCCAGCACTTTCCCTTTTTTTTTCCTATTTAGCCTATATGTAGCTCACTTTCTATATATTTGTTTGCATGCTGTCTCTCACATTAGATTGCAAGCTCCTTGAGGGCAGGGACTGTCTTTTACCTCTTTTTGTAAGCCCAGCACTTGGCACATAGTAGTACCTGGCACAGAGCAGGCATTCAATAAATGTTTATTGAATGAGTGAATAATTTCTCTAGATTTTGCAGCTCTAATTCTATGATCCTTGGGAGCCAATGGTTTCCTCATATCCATTGTTATTCTTGGTCCTTAAAACAGCCTTCTGATGTAGGTAAGACATGTATTAGACTAGAACTAGAAACTGGATCAGTGATTCATTGGTATAGAGAGCTCCAAGAGGGGGAAAACCCTTCACTAAAGCTAGTCAGCACCCTCTCTACAATTTGTAGTTTTAGAGAGTTTCCTAGAGAACTGAGAAGTTAAATCATTTGCCCAATACATATCCAGGGGTTTTCCTGATTTTTGAGGCCAGCTTTTCATCCACTGGGCCAAGTTGAATCCAGGGTATTTTCCTTACTTTTACAAATGAGGAAACTGAGGTCTACAAAGGTCAAATAACTTGGCCCAAGGTCACAATGCAAGTAAGTGGCAGAGGCAAAACCAGAGCTTTTTTTTTTTTTTTTAAATTGATCATTTTATTTATGTCAGGCTAAGTCTCCCTGGCTCAAAATGAAGACAGTGTTGTAATGCTGAGGGAGCAGCAGACAGTTATTTTTTTTTTAAATCTATCGACATTCAATAATTCATTTCCTAGAGAATAGTTCTCTTTCTCCCCCTGTGTGTCAGCTCAATAGTTAGTAAAGTAGTGCCATACATAGAGAAGGCAACTCAATACATTTTTTTAAAGGAACATAAACTTTCAGGACTAGAAGGAGCCTGAGAAAGCATCTAATGCAACCCCATGAGTGTATGCATCTGCCAAACAGAGGCCCAGAGAGGTCAAACAAGTTACCTTGACTTTCAAACCAAGATGGTGGGAGATGGCAGTGGAAAGTAGAAAGGACCCCAGAAAAGGAGTCAGAAGACCTGAGTTTGAAGCCATACTCTTCTGCTAATTATCCATGTGGTCTTGAGTGAATAGATTATTTACTTCATCTGCTGTTCCCTCATTTGTAAAATGGAGGTGATCTTTCCCAGCCCTGCTTATATCTTAGCAGTATTGTAGAGATCCAGGGAGATAATATTGGTGTATAAGTGTATAAGGAGACAGCTAGGGTATAGTGAATAGAGGCTGGAATCAGAAAGAGTTGATTTCAAATCTGGCTTCAGACACTTACTAGCTGTGAGACGCTGGGCAACTCACTTAACCTGATTGCCTCAGTTTCCTCATCTATAAAATGATCTGGAGAAGGAAATGGCAAACCACTCCAGGATCTTTGCCAAGAAAACCCCAAACAGGGACATGAAGAGTCAGATGTGACTGAAAAGACCAAACAATGATAACAAAATGTATAAGACATACTTTTGTATATCTAGGAACCTGGCTCCAACCTGATTTTCTTGGCTTATTTGTGATCTCCCTCCACACACCACCATTCAACCAAAATACCATCTTACTGTTGCTTTTCTACCTATCATTTCCCCTACTTGTCAGGCACTACTTCTCACCTCAACCTCTTAAGAGCCCTACTTTCCTTCAGAGCTCACAAGCACCATTTTGTACTAACTAGAAGTTAGTTGATGGTACTTTCCCCATCAAATTCCTTTATATTTTTGAATAAACTCAAATGTGTACTTATTATCTCCTACAATGAAATGTAAGCCCCCTGAGGGCAGAAATTGTTTCATTTAAAAAACTATTTTCTTCCCAGCACATAAAGTCAGTGCCTGACACATAGTAGGTGTGCTTAATCAATATTTGTTAGTAGCTAGTGTTTTGCAAATACTAATATGTTCTTCAATTATAACTTGATTATTCATAATAAAAATTCACATTTATGTGATGATTTATGGTTTACAAAGCACTTTTTGTCACATTCTCACTTTACCCTTATCAGATAACAGTAGAAGCAGATACATTTAAAGAAGGAGGCTGATAAAATGAAGATCATTCAGGGAAGCTAGACAAGGATGGTGAATTGACTTGAGTTTATGCCTTATGAAGACTGGTTGAATGAACTGGAAATGTTTAGAGAAGACTAGGGAGGATATGATAACTGTCTCCAAATATTTAAAGAGCTGTTAAGATGAAGAGGGATTTTATTTGTTTTGCTGTGCTTTGCTTGATGGCAGCATGAGAAACGATGAGGACAAGTTGCAAAGACAGACGTAAGGAAAAACTTTCCAATGCTTAGAGGTAACTAACACTAGGTGGCGCAGTGGATAGAGCAATGGGCTTGGTGTCAGCAAGGCCTGAGTTCCAGGGACCTCAGATACTTACTAGCTGTGTTACCTTGGCCACGTCACTCAGCCCTGTTTGCCTCAGTTTCTTCATCTGTCAAATGATATGGACAATAAAATGGCAAATCATTCTGGTATCTTTGGCAAGGAAATCCAAATGAGGTCATGAAGAGTTGGACATGGCTGAAAAATGACTCAACACTAACAACAATAGAATGGCCTACCTTGAGAAGTAGTGGACTCCTTTCATTGGAGTCTTAAAGCAAAGACTGGGTGGTAGTTTACTGAGTATGGCCTAGTGTAGATTCTTTGTTGGGTATGGAGTAGACTTTATGATTTATGAGGTCCTTCCCATCTCTGAATTCTATGATTCTGTGAAATATCTTTATCATTACAGTAATCATTCAACAAGCATTGACCTGGCAGGTACTATATGCTAAGCTCTTTGACAAGTGCTAATCGAAATAATAATAATATTTCGAAATAATCGAAATAAAGGGGAAAAAAGTCCCTCCCCTCAACAAACTTACAATCTAATGAGGGGAGACAACATGTAAACAACTATGTCCAAACAAGATATATACAGGATACACTGGAGACAATCCTAGAAGGAAGGTACTAGCATTCAGGGGGTTCAGGAAACACTTCTTGTAGAGGTGAGATTTTAGCTGAGTCTTGAAAAAACTGGGAAAACAGGAGGTCGGAATAAGGAGAGTCTTCCATGTATAGGGTTCAAAGTGTCTTCTGAGAGGAAGAGCAAGGAAGCCAAGTTCACTGGACCACAGTGTACGGGAAGGGGAATAAAGCATAAGAAAACAGAAAACATAGGAAGGGCTCAGATTATGAAGGATTTTCAAAGCCAGCAAAGGATATTACACTTGATCCTGCAGGCAATAGGGAAACATTGGAGTTTATTGAGAGGAAGGGAGGGTTGCATGGTCATATGTTGTTTTAGGAGGATCACTTTGAAGCTGAGTGAAAGGTGGCCTAGAAAGGGAGGGAAGCCAATCAACTAGAAATCTATTGCAATAATTCAGACATGATGTAGAGAGTTTGTACCAAAGAGGTAGTAGTGTCAGAGGAGAGGTGTGTGTGCGTGTGTTTGTGTGTGTGTCTGTGTGTGCCTGTGTGTGGGCGTGCCAGATTCAAACCCTTATCTTTTCTTCAAGCCCAGAACTCTAGCCACAACACCAGGATGCCCCAAAGATAAAATGAAGGAAAATGAACAATGCAGGAAGATCAGGAATTGTTAGCTGCTTTTGTAGGCTGAAATAATAATGCAAGAAATAATTAAACAATGAATTTTGGAACTGTTTGCCTCAGTTTCCTCATCTGTCAAATGAGATGGAGAATGAAATGGCAAATCACTCTAGTATCTTTGGCAAGGAAATCCAAATGAAGTCATGAAGAGTTGGACATGGCTGAAAAATGACTCAACACTAACAGCAGTAGAATGGCCTGCCTTGAGAGGTTGTAGACTCCTTTCATTGGAGTCTTAAAGCAAAGACTGGGTGGTAGTTTACTGAGTATGGTCTAGTGTAGATTCTTTGTTGGGTATGAGACTCCCTCTACAGCTTTATTTTTGCTTGTGTTTCTTGTGTTAAACATTAAACAAATGGTGATGTATAAAGCCTAGAAAATTATGGTAGGGGACAGGTGCTTATAGGAGGCTAGGAGAAGATGGGGTATTTCTGTGGAATGTTGTGTGGACTAGGCTGGCAAGAAATGGATCCAGGTAGGAAGATGGTAGCACCATAAGACAATAGGCGAGTCAGTCCTGGACACCTGCAGGGGAGAAACAAAAGGGCTGAAAGTGGAAAAATTTCCAGGGCGTCTACACCGGCAGGAGGCACCATGTGCCTGCAAAGGCAATGAAACAAAGTCTATTTTTAAGTTATTCCTCTACAAGTGTGGAAGTTGACTGGCTGGCTTCACAGTCTCTGTGGAAGGGGTGAAAGCGATGACAGGACGGAGGAAGCGGGGTTCTCACTCTATGTCTCCAAGCACGTTTTCCCTGGAAACTGACTCTGGGAGCTAACTCATGCCTAGTCACACTTTCATCTTGAAGCTCAGGCGGATACCTCCCACACAATTGTCCTGAACTCACTTTAATTGATCATAAACTTAGAGCAAAGGAAACGTAGGAATAAGGTAGCAATCCAAGAGAATTCACATTCTTGCTTTAGATCAGTCCTTAGGGCTAGGGAAGATGCTCATTGGGCACAAAGCATTGTGAGAGGCCTAGGAATGCAAGAGCCAAACAAACAAGCAAAAAGAAATGGCACCTGCCCTCAAGGAGCTTACTTTTCTCAGAAGAGATATGACAGGTTCACAGATCAATGAATACAAGCTATCAGGATGGGAATGATTGTCTTTTAGGAATATAATGAAATTGTATCATGCCCTAAAGAAATGAGAATATGATGGATTCAGAGAAATATCGAGGCCTTGGCAACAGATTGGATATGGGGGTGGGGGTGAGAGAGACTGAGGGATCCAGGATGCCTTCTAGGTATATAGTACATACTATATTTTTAAAATACACACACTAGGATTTCATAATTTATTGTATATTCTTCTTCCCTGTACTGCTTAATGACTTAGATATTTGTTATTGTTGAAGTCACAATAAAGAAAAAGAAAAAAATAATACAAAATAATTTCAAGAAAGAGAGGGCATTAATAGCTGAAATGATCCAAAAAGTGTTCATATAGGGAGTAACACTTGAGCTATCTATGGATTCTATAGGTTGGAGGTAAGGAGGGAGTGGATTCCAGATGTGAGGGAACATCTGGGCAAAGGTACAAAGAAAGAAGATATAATGTCATGTCCAGAGAACAGTAAAGAGACAGTTACCACTGGGAGATTCTGGATTATGCCTAATTTTAACTAACTAGTGGCTCTGTGGCCAATGGACCTTTTTCACTCTAATGAGCTAACATACATATATTAGAAGACATTGTTGTGACTTATAAATTTAATTCATTTTAAAACTGAATAAAATTTTAGCAAGGACCTATTTTTACCTAGTCACAGATCATTGAATCAAAGCTTAAAGTTCATTCTGGTCCGACCCCTTTGTTCCATAGAGGAGAACAATGAATTATAGAGAGGTAAAGTTATTTGGCAAAGGCCAAGCAACCACTTCCTGGTAGAGCTAGAATTTCTTCTTGACTCTTGATCCAGTATTCCTCTCACTACACATTATTATCAATATTCCCACATTTTAAAAGTGGGTTTTGGAGATTGGGACCACTTTCTCCCCTTCATAAGATGCTACTGCTGTCAGATTTTTTTCTTTCTTTCTGTAATCACTTATAAAGACTGTCCACAAAGGGCATGGAATGCCCTTCAGTAGAAGGAGAATCCACAGTGAGAAAACAGTGGCTCGTTTTTGAGTAAAGACACTGATGCAGTATGATCAGATCCAGCTTTCTGGAAGGAGAGAATCTGCCAGCATCAGTCAGCAAATGTGACTGGTAGATTTTTGTGTCATCACGTAGCTCTCAAGGTGATAAGCTGATCCATATCCAAGTAGATTGTCTGACTTCACAGTCTCCACAAAAGCGGTGCATGCAATTAGTATGAGGAATTGCCACACTGGGATCCCTTAGCAGGGCCCACTTTTCTTTGTTTGCCTCAACTTACTTGGGCTTGGCTTGTGGCTCTGGCCTAGGATGGTCTCTCCTGTACAAATACTCTCATCCATCCTGGGACCAAAAGAAGTAAGGAAATGGGATCTCAAATGGCAGGAGATAAACAGGGCACCCCCCCCACACACACACACACATTCTGAATCCTTTTGTCTTCTAAACTGGTTTGCAAATCATTGCCATACTGTAATATTTCAATATTAAGCCTAAGGGCTCTCTCTCTATCTCTGTTTCTTGAAACCTCAGATCCAATTAGAGAAGACTCAAAAGTTATATCACATCAACTCATGTACCAAATTTTGTTAAATTATCTTTAAACTTTAAACAACTTAAAAAACAATCTTTATCTTTAAACAAACTCATGCTTATTTGAAAATTTTTGGTCAACCACCATTTTGTTCTAAAATGTTAGATTCATGTTTTAAGTTCACTTTCTCCTTATTATGGAATTTATAGTTCTAAGGGACCTTTGAGATTATCCAGTACACAACCCGGGGTGTGTTGGAGATAGTTCCTACAGGTATGCAAAAGCCAATTGTTAAATTGTCAGTGTGCATTTACAACTCAAAAAATGGAAAATGTTATAAAATCAAGGTATAATTTATTGTTTTGTTGATTGTGTGGACTGAAGAAAGTGATAGAGAAAATATTAACAATGCAGATAAAACTTTAAATATGTATATCATGTTTTCCCCCTTTCCCCCAGAGATCTGATTGTTAAACATTTATTAGCATGCTATTAAGTACAACCTACTTACTTTACAGATGAGAAAATAGACACCCAGGAATGTTGTGACTTGTCCAAGATCATATAACCAGTTATACCTAAGCATTCAGCTTCATACTGTCCCCTACCTTAAAATTATTTGCCCATTTGCCCTATCACTATTCATGCCTTACCAGATCCTCACCATGACTTACCTTTACCATCAACCTCTTTCAAAAGTTGTGGAGATGAGCAGGGCACACACCCAAAGGCCTCATTTTTGGAACACAGATATATTTGGGGAGTACAGAGTCCAAATCAAGGTAAGACCAGTTTCCAGTGGCAGATAAGAGCTTAAGGAGACAGTACCATTCAGTAGATAGAGTGCTGGACCTGGAGTCAGAAAGACTCATCTTCGTGAATTAAAATCTGGCTTCAGACACGTACTAGTTGGGTGACCCTAGGCAAGTCACTTAACCCTGTTTGCCTCAGTTTCCTCATCTATCAAATGAGCTGGAGAAAGAAATGACAAACCAATCCAGTGTCTCTGCCAAGAAAACTCCCAATGGGACTGTGATGAGTCAGACACAACTAAACAATACCACACAAAAGAAATAAGGACCAATTTGGAGTCAAAAGTCCTGGGTTACAAATAAGAACTGGTCAGTACATGATCTTGGGCAATCACCCAGCCTTTCTGGCCTCAGTGTCTACATGTTTCAGATGAGGGGTTCTGAACTAAATGACCTCTAAATTCTCCTCCCTCTCTACATTTCTGATTTTATGCTCCTAATTAAAACAGATCCAGGAAGAAATATGGGAGTCTTTACCTAGACCAGAGGAGGGCAAGCTTCAAAGGTAAGAGGCTTGGTCTTACTGTGCAAATAGACAGTTAGAATTATTCATGAAGGCTTTCTACAAGCTGTGTTGATTTTTTAAATATTTCTCTAATTGATGAGCAAGGCTTTGATAAATTGCTGTTGAACTAGGAGCATCTGATAAGGAGGAATTCTGTCTTGTTCCCAGTTGACAGATGTTTATTTGACTTAACGGGGTAAAGGTTCCAAAGGAAAGGCTGCTTCTCTCTCATTGAACTCTCTGTATACTGAGTAGAAAGGGTGGAAAAAAATGATGAGTTTGGGGGGTTGTTGCTTTTAAACTGTAACAGTGAGATTTCCCTGAAAGTTTATTCCAATAGTCATTTAGAGACCTTTTCACTGTAAAGCCATGGTTGGGTATGATCACACTGAATGCTCAATAAAGTTGTGTTGATTTCAGACAGGATTTCAAACCTGGGGGGAGCCTTAGGGATCATCCTAGCTCAATCTCATTTTACGGTGGGGGGGGGGGAACAGAAATGAATTGACATTCTAGGCCATGGACCTGTTTGGGGTCAAAGCAGGCCTGGCAGTGTTGGGGAGAGGAGATAGCACTGAATCAGAAGTCTAAAAGCCTAGGATTTGAATTCTGCCTACACATTTACTCCTAGTGTGACTTTAGGAAGTGAACTGCCCTCTCTGGGCCTTGTTTCCTCCTTTATAAAATGAAGAAGTCAGGCTAGACAATTTCTAGATTGCCTTCCAGCTTTAAATCTATGGTCTTATTAACCCAGGCTTTCTGACTTCCACAGAGGGATATATCAGAGCTAGCTCCTGCCGGCTTGTAAGAGCTAACTGATTGTTAAATTTTCAGTGTGAACATTTGCACTTTAGAAATTGGCAAATCAGGGCTGAATTCATTACTTTATTGATAGGCTAGACTTAAGAGAGTGATGGAGAAAATGTTCGTAATGAATATTAAACATAAAGGTGTGTTGTGGCTGCATTTCCCCTTCAGAAAGCCTATCATTAAGCATTTGCCAACACGTTCCTGATTTTACAGCTTTTTCTGTCCACTCTGGCATAGTTAACCTCAATTTGCATTGATTTTTAAAAGTAAACCAGCCATGGCTTGGTGGTGTGTTGTAGGAGACAGAGTGTTTATGTAGAAATCAGAAAGATCTGAGTTCAGGTGTCACCTTTGAAAAATCATGGCCGCGTCAATACCCTGGGAAAGTAATTTAATTTCTCAGGGTTCCAGACAATTCTCTAAGGCTGTAAGTTTTGAGAAAGTATTGCCCTTCATGTGATGCAAGAAATATCCTCAGCTAGGAATTTCCTGTGCCAGTCAAATCCCAGATCTAATCTCTTGTCCTTAAATGAAGAAAGTTCAGGTGCACTCACAATTCACAATGAACAAGTTACCTTGGATAGTCTTTAATCATTGAAGGCAATGCAATGAGTCAACCCAGCAGTCCTCACATATTGTGAGGCAGCCAGGTGACCAAGTGGAGAGGGTGCTGGCCCCAGAGTCAGGAGGACCTGAGTCTGAATCTGGCCTCAGGCACTTACCAATTCTGTGATCCCGGGTGACTAACATCATTGCTGCCTGCCTCAGTTTCCTCATCTGTAAAATGGAGATGATCAATATTACCTACCTTGAAAAGTTGTAGTAAAGATGAAATGAGATAATATGAGTAAAGGATGTTGTTAACCTGCAAGCACTCTGTAAAAATTATCATAATAATCTTTATTTTAATATTATTATTATTAATACTAGCTAATATTTCTCTAGCACTTCCTATGTTCCAGGCATGTGCTAAGTGCCTTACAATTATCTTGTTTGATTCTTACAACAACCTGGGGGAAGAAGATACTATTGTTTTATATATATACATACATACATACATATAGATAGATAGATATATGTAAAGAGAGAGAAGGAGGGAGGGAGGAGAAAGGGAGGGAGAGAGGAGAGAGAGACAGAGACAGAGGGAGGGAGAGAGAGACAGAGACAGAGAGACTGAGAGAGAGAGACAGAGACAGAGACAGAGACAGAGAGAGACAGAGACAGAGAGAGGAGAGAGAGAGACAGAGAGAGGAGGAAAATTAGGCAAACAGAGGTCATCATCATCATCATCATCATCGTTGGTATTGTGCCTTATCTTTCAATAACATCTAGATGGTAAACACATCAAGGAAGCTGTGTCTAAGGAATGAGAATTTCTCCAGAGGTGCCCAGGCTCCCAAGTTCAAATTGTGACACAAGGTATTAAAAAAGCACATATGTGCCTTTGGGTTAGAGCCATCTCTCTAGCCCACATTCCAAAGCCCAGTGCAGTCCCCTTCTATTTCTACAGCAATAGTGGCAAAGAGGGACCTCGGAATAACACCAGTTTTAGACTGACAATAAACCTTAAATGGGCTATTAAATGTGAGAGCCTCTTCCACTGATCTATGAAGGTGCATGCTACTGGAAAAGCTGAACCATGTCCATTCTCGGAATCAACAAAAGCAGAAGGAAGAGGGAATGTGCAGGTGAATGGAAGGATGGTTCATGGGTTCTCCTTGGAGAGGGCAAAGAAGGGAGCTGGTTTTAGCACATGCCAAAAGGCAACAAGAAACATCATTTAATGAGGCATTTATGCCCGCATACTGCAGTGCTCATGAGAAATATCTGGAAAAGGCCACCGCGAAAATAAAATAATTGCAACTTTGGGGCCAACATCAGTTACCGGGAATGAAGGAGCTAGGTGCTGGGCTCTGCACACTTGAGCCTGGGTCTGAGAGCTCTAGAGTGAGGGTGGTACTGGCATTCCAAGGGTCATAGGGAGTTCCCAGGGCCATCCAGGCCTTCCCTCCGCCTCTGGGAGGGGAGTTCTCTTTAGCCAGCCAAGGTTTTCAAGGCTACTCTCAGAGGTGGGGGTGAAGCCTGGGCAGTCAGACTTTCCCCTCCTAAGCTATAGGATCTCCTTACTAGTCACTAAGAAACCCTTTCTCCTCTAGCCGCTCACTTTGGACCTCCATACAAACTTTTTTGTCCAGGTCACCATTTGCTTTTGCCAGGGGCTGACACAGCCCTGGCCCCCACCCGCATAGGCTGTGCAGTAAGCACAGAATATGAGAGCACTGCAGTTAGTCTTTGGGGAGACAGTAATGCTTTCAGCGTCCCGCCAGCTGTCTGATGGGCAGTAGACAACGAGACACAGCAAAGTCAGTAGCAATAACTTCTTCCTTGACATGCCCTTCTGAGGGGGCTGACAGCAGCTTGGCCAGGAGGGTGGAACTGGGAACCACCTGTGTTTACAGAATGGCGTTTGCTTCCAAGAGCTCTCCCTTGGCCACCCTCTCCTTTCTCCCCATGACATTCCAGACAGTGTTTGGGAGGAGAAGGAGAGAGTGGGAGGTGATTGAGGGCAGGGGGCTGGAAATATGATGGCAGGGGTCAGCTTTACTGAAAGTCATAGGGCTTAAGAGGCAGAACGAGGACAGGGAGTGAGGAAAGACTTAGATCTCAGCTGCCTGCTCCAGTGATTAAACCAATTTGCCTCTACCAATGTTTCTTAAACCTCCTTTCCATTCAGAGTGTAAATAGAGGTGGGAAAGAGAAAAGGACATGACATTACCTGGTGAATGCAAAGAAAGAGAATTTAATGAGCTTCTGAAGGCATGGAGAAGAAGGCTGGAGAAAGTCTAGGGATGTCAGCAAGGGGCTATAGCATCACTAGGCAAATGGGGGTTGGGGGAGACACGATGGGGGGGGATGGGTTGAGAGTGGGGACGGACTACTTCTCAAAGAGATAATAAGAAAGGGGGAAGAGTTGTCTTGTTCTCAGTTTGGTCTGGTCTTATCTCTGTATTAAAAATATTTTCCAGAGCAGCTAGGTGGTAAAGTGAATAGAGAACCGGCTCTGGAGTCAGGAGGACCTGAGTTCAAATTCGGACTCAGACGCTTAACACTTACTAGCCACGTGACCTTGGGCAAGTCACTTAACCCCCATTGCCCTGCCTTCCCCCCTCCAAAAAAGCAAAAAAAAAAAAATCTCCCTCAGTATATGGCTGTGGGCTCTTCTGTTCCAGATGCTGGAGGGCAGAATTCAGGCTTTCCATATTCCAATCCACTACTTAGGGTAGCTAGGTTGTAAGTATATAGAGGGCAGGGCCTGGAGTCAAGAAGACTCCTCTTCTTGAGTTCAAATCTGGCCTTAGACACTTATCATCTGTGTGACCCTGAATAAGTCACTTCACCCTGTTTGCCTCAGTTTCCTCATCTGTAGAATGAGTTGGAGAAGGAAATGGAAAAACCACTTCAGCATCTTTGCCAAGAAAACCCCAAATGGGGTCATGAAGAGTTGTTAATGACTGAAAAATGACTAAACAGCCCACATCTTTGCTTCTGCATTGCTTCATTAGAACCACTAGGTGGTGCAGTGTATAGAGCCTTGGGCTTAAGAGTCAAGAAGAGCCCAGTTCAAATTCTGCCTCAGATAGTTTCTAGTTTGGAAAGTCACTTATCTTCTCCTGGCTTCAATTTCCTCATCTGTAAATGGGGTCACAAAATTGGAGTTGATCAAATGTGATCATGTAGAGAAAGCACTTACTTTACTAAGTTATGCAAATGCTAGCAAAGATGGAGGTGGTGGTGATCAGGAGCTGAGCCATAGTCAGTGTTGTTAACTATGAGATTAACCAAATTCTGCCAGTTGGGAAAAGGAGGAAGAGTTTATTAGAATAATGGAAGGAGTTCTGGATTCAAGGAAAATCATCACATCATAGATTTAGAGCTTAAAAGCCATCAAGTCAACCTCTACATCCATGATTTTACAAAGAGGAAATAACATCAGAGAGGTTAGGAGATCTACCCAAAGTCACACAGTTAGTGAATGGAATAAAGGGAGGATTTGAACCTAGGGTTTCCAAATCCAATGCTATAGTCACTTTATTGAGCTCCATTACTTGCTAAGTGTGTGACCATGCACAAGTTGGCTATAGAATTATAGACTAGCAGAAGCAGCTTAGAGTCTCTCTCCTTCTACAACATTTACAGATAAGGCCACTTTGTCCCAGAAATGTTAAATTACTTGCTCGAGATCATGCAGCTATTGAGTGGAAGAGCTGAGATCAGATCTCCTGACTTCCATGCTCCTTATCTTTCCAGCATCTTTCATGGTTTCCTGAACCTCTGTCTTCTTCATTGTAAAGCAGGGATAATAGCACCTACATACCTTTTGCATAAGGCCATTTAGAGGATCAAAAGAGGTGATGCTTGTGAAATAATTTTGTAAACTGTAATGAGAAAATGTGAGGGAGAATTATTAGGGTCATTTTTCCCCCTGTAGACTTGGGTTAGATAATTGGATAGATACACATTTTTGCAGACTCTGAGTTCAATATAAATCAATAGTAATCCCTGCCCCCAAATGGGATCTGATCCTATATTAAGGGGGAGTATAGCTTCTAGGACTGACTGGTGATAAGCCTTCCATACTCTATCCTGGTTAGAATGTATTTGCGATGGTGTGTTGAGTTCTAGATGTTTCATTTTTGAGATGACATTGGCCAGCCGGAAAATGTTTGAACACTGACAATGCTAATAGCCAAAGCCTTGGGTTTATGCCTTGGGTTTATGGTTCTTTTGAAGGTACTAGAGATGTGAACTAGCATGTTTTGCCTGGAAAAGAGAAGGCTCATGGGAAACATAAGAGATGTCCCCAAATCTACCAAGGATAGTCATGGATTGGATTGGTTCTGTTTGGTCCGAAGAGGACAGAATTAGAGCAACAAACGAGAAGTGCTAAGATACCGTTTTGGGGCTTGATGTCAAGAACATTTTCCTAAAAAATTAAATTGGATGAGAGTAAAATGAGATGTCTTGGGAGCTTAAGCTTCCTCCCTTCCCCTACTTTGCCGTGAAGTCTCCAGATAGAAGCTAGTTGAGCACTCCTTGGGTGGGGTATAGTGGGGACTCTTTGAAGGTTATGGTTGGCTTCTGAGGTTGCTTCTAACTCTGAAATGCAATGATACTGTACATGAATGGCCCTTACTGGCAGAAGGCAGAGGAATCCTTTCCTTTATATGCAGGGTCTGGCAGAGCATGCCAATGTTCCTGGGTCAACGTATCATAGCTCACTAATTCTTCATCCTGACCTGAGCTTAGTTGCTAAAGGTGGGTTCATGAAGCTTCCCCAGAGAAATCCTGGGCAGGCCTTTGCTCTGCCATCTTGAACAGAGAGAAAAAGGCTGCTCAGGGTCATTTTTGAATCTAAGGTCAAAGGAAGCAGAAACCAAAGTCTGGGTGGGAGCTATCTAAGATTCAGACAGGCAATAGGAAAAACCAAATACCTGTCAGAACCCCTGTGGAGTCTGAATGTAGAGCAAAGCAGGTTATTTTCTTTTTTTGTTGTTTTGTTTTGCCTTTCTCATGGTTCCTCCCATTCTTTATAATTCTTCTATATATCATGACTAATGGGAGAATATGCTTAATAGCAATGTATATGTAGAGCCTATGTCAAACTGCAGGCCGTCTTGGGGAGGAGGGGGAAAAATGCAAAAACTTATGGAAGTAAATGTTGAAAGTTAAAAATAAATAAATCAACTTTAAAAAAAGAATCCCATGGGGTGACATGGAAACCTTGATTGGTACAATGAAAAGGGTGGTAGCAGCCAGGCCCAGGGACCATTCTCTGGCCTGGTTATTCTTATACTCTAGCATGCTCCAGCCAGCATTATTTCAGATGGAGTAAAAGTTGCTGACAGAAGGATATAGGTTTATGATACAGAGTGACCTAATCAGTCAGGGTTGCTTCATTCCCCCTTTATACTCTGGAATAAATTACTTCTATCTATGAGGTCACCCACAGAACCTGGGATTCTGACTGGCCAACTGCCTCAAAGTATTTAAAAGTACAAGAGCATTAGCTTCATAGATCAGCCAAGAATGGTCATGTGGCACTAGATCTAATAGATAGAGACCACTCTAGATCACAAATAGCTATGAGACCCTGGAAATGGACACACCCGATCAAGGCTTGGCATGAGGGTCCAATGACATTATGGATAGAAAATGCTTGGGGAAATGTCAAGTGTCAGCTATTAAGATAAAGTGAGATAATGAATGTAAAAGCACTTTGTAAAGTCCTAGAGCAAAGCAAAGCTCTGGTGGGAGGAGACTGGGGAGCCCTAAGTTGAAGGGCAACAGTCTCTGGCAGGAAGACCCGAGGAGCTCATTCTCAGCCGTCCGTGGCAGTTTGTACCTCCTGAATCAGGTTAAATGTTACCTCTGCTGCTGGGCAGCCCTGACCCTCTCTCTTCCTCTCCTTTGTTTGTTTGTTTGTTTCCGGCATATGGAAGTCAACCCCCCATCCTTCAAGCCCCAGCTGCAGTTCCACTGTCTTCTTGGAAACCTCAGTGACCTCCCCCTGCTCTGGATTTCTACAGTGCTGGTGCTCTACACCTTGCTTAGTATTATATTTCATAGAGACAGGTAGACAGAAGGACAGACAGACTTACAGACAGACATAGATAAATAGATTTAGACATAAAAGTATAGATGATATAGAAGTGGCGCCATAGTGCACAGAGTACCAGGCCTGGAGTCAGGAAGACCTGAGTTCAAATGTGACCTTAGTTGTGTGACCTTGGGCAAGTCACTTAACCCTGTTTGTCTCAGTTTCCTCATCTATTACAATGATCTGGAGAAAGAAATGACAAACCACTCCAGTGTCTTTTCCAAGAAAATCCCAAATGAGGTCATGAAGAGTGAGACATGACTGAAAACACTCAATAACAAAAATTTAGATATATCCAATATAACTCAATACACCTTTATTTAGCACCTACTATGGGCCAACATCTGTGTTAAGTACTGGGGATACAATAATAAATAGTTCCTGCCCTCGAGAAGCTTACAATCTAAAGGAGGGGGCAGATAATACACAAAAGGAGGCATGAAAGGGCATATCCTTTCAGGGTTGAGACACCAGGAATCTTGTTCCAGGAAACTGAAACCAAGAAATGTAATAGATGCAATATGGAGAGAGCCCAGAGGCCAGTTTCTGTCCTATGTAAAGAAAGGCATTGGGAAGCTCTCCAGCCCTCCATTCAAAAGAGAAAGGAAGCTAAGTGAGGTAAGGTCAATTAGGGTTAGTTAGTAGCATGGTGATGAGATTAGAGGGGATGGATTTATCCTAGGAGGGGTATCTTGTGCCTAGAGTTGAAAGCAGGCAGAACAACAGATGCAAAATGGATTGATCTCTATCTAGATAGAGACATAGATATAAATATAGATATGACTATTTATTGTTGTCTTATTCTTTCAGGCTAAAAAGACTTCACATATAAGCCCAGTGATGGACAATGGCATTTAAGGATGAGTATAGCCAAATGTAAAGGAAGCTTATCAACAAGCTAGCTACCAGATAACGAATTTTTTGGCCAAAGCTTCAGTCATAGTACCACTCAAAATCATGGAAGGGCCACAATCAATGAACTGTATTTTAAATTCTTTCTCCCCAATTTTGCAATCATGAGCTAATCAACTTTGTCATTGTTCCTGGATGTAATAGGTCAATCTACTCCTTATGATATCATTCACCATCCAAAGTAACTCTGTGGACCAAAGCACCACTTCCCTGGCGGCCACCACTTCCCAAATTAAAATATAAACTCCTTGAGGACAAGAACTGATTTTGTTGTTTGTATCTGTATCCTCGGCGTTTAGTACAATGCTTCCCATGAAATAAGTGTTTAATCAATGTTTTTCATTCACTCATGCATTTCTGACCCCAGATCCAATACTCATTCCATTGCTTTTGTATCCCTCATCATCTGCCCCATAGAAGAGTACCCTGAGGAAACTGAGATCCCTGAGGTACCTTCACATCTGATGTAATGAGTCAGGTGCCTAGATCTCCCTTCACCATTCAGTAAGAGCTTACATGTATATAGCACTGCAAGCTTTGCAGAACACTTTACCTATATTATTTCATTATTTCATCCAGTGAGATAAGTGCTGCAATTACCCCCATTTAAAATGTGGGGAAACCGAGACCGATAAAAGTCAAATGACTTGCCAGTAAGTGTCTGAGGCAGGATTTGTATTCAGGTCACCCTGACTCAGACTTCAATGCTTTATCCACCATCTCACCAGTGTTCTGAGAAATCCAGACCCCAGAGAATGGAGAATATATCAGAGGGGCCAAGTGTAGGAGTATAATTAATTAGAACAGAAAATGATTTTGCAGACCTCCCTTTTCATCTCCTGTAAGCTGTTTTCTGTCTTCCTCCCTGTGTTTTTTCAACTTTTAACAAAATGGTTCCCAGGAAGATTGCTCAGTGAATATGGCCACTTCACTGCAGCCCAACTCTCTTCTCTGTCAGTGAAACCATGCTCTGGTTTAATGAAATCCTTGAGGCCCACGGCTGGGATGCCGTATAAGATTTCCTTGAGCACACATCACAAAAAGCCCCTCAGCTACAAAGCTTCCTTCAAACACATCTTGGCTGAGACCCCAGACTGGCAATGAGGTTATTTTCTTCAAGGGGCTGGCCAAATTAATATTGGACTTTATGTGGGTTTTTTTGTTTTTTTGAGGTTTTTTTTTTTTTTGCCCCTAACCCCATTCCTGTAGAGTACCTTCACAACAGTGGTTTCCACTGATTTTCACAGAATTCCTGGGAGAATGGGCTCTTGGAGCTTATGGTTAAGGACTAAACAATGAAGCAGGTCGCAGTGTCCTAAGAAATCAGGTCATTCTGCTTTTTTCTTGTGATCATTCTGACAACAGGGGGAGAAGGCACAGACGTGATTATCAACAGTATTTCAGAAATAGAAGGCCTTGTGCTACAGGGCACTAAACACACACCATTTAATGCTCAGAAAACTTAGCCTTTCTCTTAATGCAGGCAGAGTATTCCCCAACATACTTGATTTTGAACATTTTTCTTTTGTTTATCCCCACATACTCCAACCCTATATGTGTGTGTGTGTGTGTGTGTGTGTGTGTGTGTGTGTGTGTATACACACACACACATATAGGTACAGCAAATGGCTGCTCCAATGCACATATTCAAACAGTTATAAGATCTTTAAACAGAAAGGGACCCTATAGATCTCCCTCGATCAATCCCATCTTTATCCACTTGGGTAAATGAAAACTCCAAGAGGAGATAGGATTTGCCTAACATTAAACAGTGTCTGGGCTCCATGATATTCTGTGACATTGACATGCCCAAGAAGATGAGGGAAAGTCCAGAAGGTACCATTAAGAGTATATATTGCCACTGATGGATGCAAGGATTATTTGTGCCCAGGACTTTGTATATTTTGTGCTTAAGATCTCAAGTACTATACAACCTAATATATGAGATTTTCCTTGTGACCTTCAGCACCCTGCAGCCCCACTGTGGGGCAGTCCAGGGGCAAATCCACTAAAGTAACATAGAAACTCCCCAGAGTTGTACTTCTCTAATATAAAGAGGCCTTAATCCTTAATGGCTCTCTTGCTCTTCCTTCTGTCCTTATCTTCAGCTCTAAGGTCACAGTTGTTGTTAGTCACCTCAGTCATGTCCAATTCTACATGAACCCATTTGGAGTTTTGGAATGATTTGCCATTTCTTCCTCCACTTCATCTTACAGATGAGGAAAGTGAGGCAAACAGGGTTAAGTGACTTGCCCTGGATCACACAGCTAGTAAGTTTCTGAGGCTGGATTGGAACTCAGGTCTTCCTGACTCCAGACCCAGCGCTCTATTCCCTGGGCCACCTAGCTGCCCCTGAGGCCACAGTAGAATGGATGTTTTAAGAAACACTGTCCCATACTGCAGGTTTGTCTTTGTGTTTATAAGCTACCCATCAACAACCTTAGATCTGGGAAGACGTTGATGTCCTCTCTGATGTCATTGCCAAAAGCCGTTGCCTTTAAAGTTATCTGTTTCAACTGCCTTCCTTCCTTGATTATGTAGTTAATAGCAGAGACAGCAATAATAGGACCCAGTTCTCTTGACTCCCCACATCCCCGGGTCCCTTCTTGTTTACTATTGAAGCAAACATGGGCACTGGAAACATTTTTCAGAGAATTGTCAAATATTAGAGTTGCAGTGACCTCAGAGTTCATCTCGTCCAGCCACTTCCATTTACGGAGGCATAAACTGAGTCCCACAGTGGGGCTGCAGGGTGCTGAAGGTCACAGTGACTTAGAAGGCATCGTTTCTAGGTCTGGCTTCACCACCAGGTCCCAGGCCAATGCTCTTTCTGTTTCACCACTGCTGTCTTCCATGATAAATGCTGTATGGCTGTTTCCCTGCCAGGTTACTGCAGGTGGGTAAACAAACCAGTGTATAACCAGGGGGCTTAGGGACTGGTGAGAGGAAACCGTCTAATTGAATCCCTTAACTTCACTGTGGGGTCTGAGTGTTGAAATTGTTCTCATTTCTACAGCAAGAATAAGAGGCATTCAAAAACCAAGTCATATTTGGTCAGCAAGTCAAAACAGCATTTACAGAGCCTTTCTCCAAAACATCTGAGGGTTTAATTAAAATCAGGCCTTTTCTTTCTGTTTTATTTCTTCCCTTCCCCCTCCTCCCTCCAATTTTATTTGGAAAACTCCAGACCTAGGTTCATGCCAACAAACAGAATTACATCCAATCCTTGCTTGGTGGATTGGAAAACTCTTATCATAATGGCTGTAAGGAAGTGACAGGTTTCTTTAATTTTTAATTCTCCCCCAGAACAAGGTAATTCTACAGTAAAGGCCAGGGAGACTGCTAGTTTTAAGAAGAAATAATGTAGTGAATGGTCTGAGACAATTATAGCAACTCCTAATTACTTTGATCAATCAAATCCTCAGAGTAAGGCTTTAGGGGTAGCTCTGAGGGGTTTGGGGGGCATCTGGGTGGCACAGTGGATAGAGCATGGTCCTGGAGTCAGGAAGACTCATCTTCTTGAGTTCAAACTTGGCCTTAGACACTTACTAATTATGTGACCCTGGACAAGTCCTGGGAAGTAATTTATCGGTGGGGAGGACTTAGTCTTTTTTTGTTTGTTTGTTTTTTGTTTTCTGGAGGGCGATTGGGGTTAAGTGACTTGCCTGAGGTCACATGGCTAGTTTTGTGTGTGTGTGTGTGTGTGTGTGTGTGTGTGTGTGTGTGTGTGTGTGTGTGTGTGAAGTGTCTGGAGGCTGGATTTGAACTCAGGTCCTCCTGACTCCAGGGCCAGTATTCTATTTACTGTGCCACCTAGCCGCCCCAACTTAGTCTTTATTATATAAAACTCTTTGCCTCAGTTTCCTCATCTGTAAAATGAGTTGGAGAAGGAAGAGAATAGATCTAGCTACCAATGTGCTTTTCCATATGATTATTAGTTAATTATCAATCAGTCAGGCAGACAGGTTTTAGAAAGCACTACTTTACCAGCATGGCTGATTCGTTGGGACAAACATTTTCCCCAAAGTCTGTGGCACACCCTCCTTTATGTACATATGGAATCCAAGGGAAAGTGATCCCTTATGGCAAAGGAGTAACTCACAACTGGCTATTGGCAGTCCTTTTCTTCCCTTCATTGAGTTGTCATGGGGCTTAAAGATACTCCTTTGGGGAATCTTTCGTCATTTCTCTGCTATCAGTGGATCCGGGCAGACCTCACTGGAAGGACAGGAAGCCCTCCAAACCTCCTCCTCAGTACATGAGACCCTCCTCTGGTGGGAAGAAGGGGAAGAGGCTGAAACCTAGCCCAAAGCCCTGGCTCTTCTCCTCCCCACTGATCAATTCCCTCTCAGGAGTGTAGCTAGGAGTCTCGTTATGCCTGCTCAAATCTCTGGAGCCTGAACTGACTCAATATGTTATAGATGCTCCATGGGGAGTGACTAAGTCTCCCCCTGCAATCCAAACACACTTCCTGTCAACCCTACTTCAGTTCATCCAAGGACTTTATGAAATTAGTCTAAAGCAGGGGTTGGTAAACTATGGCCTAAAGGCCAAAGCTGGCCAGTTGCTTGTTTTTGTATAGATGGAAAGCTGAATGGTTCTTTTTTTTTTTTTTTACATTTTAAAATAATATTTTACTGTACTTTGGATTTGGCCTTCAGGTATAGTTTGCTGGTCTAAAGTCTTTGATGTACTGATTGAATAGAGGTATGTAGGTCATGTTTACACTTTTGCTTTGAATTGATTCACTCAGGACTTGAGTTCTCATCTGAAGAATTTGTCACACTAAATGGAGTGAGATGATTTTGAACCTAACTTTAAAATATTGTCCCTGGGTCTGCTAGGTGGCAGTGAATAGAGCACAGGCCCTGGAGTCAGGAGGACCTGAGTTCAAATGTGGCCTCAGACACTTAGCACAAAAACTAGCCTGTGACTTTGGGCAAGTCACTTAACTCCAATTGCCCTCCAAAAAGCAAAAAAATAAATAAATAAATAATAAAATAAAATATTGTCCCTGAATCTTATAATTAGAAAGTAATTTGGATGGTAGCACACCTTGTTCCTAATTCAGGAAACTCCTCTATAGAACAGGACAGATCAAAGAAGATGGTCGAGGCTTACACCTACACCAAAGTCTCCCTGCTTGCTCCACCTCCAGCCCCTCTTGGGGGGTCCTCTCTCCCTCCTGAAATAACTTTCTGTTTCTTTGGATTCTCTTCTTTCATACATGGTACATTCCCCCAGTGGGATGTAAACTCCTGAAGGGTGGGGGTTGTTGCATTTTGGTCCTGTGCAGTGACTCCCACATAGATTGCATGTTTAATTAAGGTTTGTTTAATTCAGCTCATCCAAATCACTTGAATTCAGCAGATTTATTAAGTGTTTGCTAGGTATAAAGGTACAGAAGCAATTGCTCAAGAAACATTAAATGCCTACTATGTGCCAAGCCCCTGGGATACAAAGACAGAAGTGAAAGAGTCCCTGCCCTCAGGATGCTTTCATTCTAACATGAGAGACCACATTTAGCCATATGTATTCATATATATACACACATACATATATGTGTAAGAGCAGTGCACACATACTCTATGGGTGTCTATATGTATATGCACATGTGTTTGTCAAGCATATCAACCTGTAGATGCATATGTGTGCACATAGTGTGTATGTGAACCGTGTGTAATGTGCATGTGGTTATGTATATATGTGTGTATACATAGGTATGCATTTATATGCAGCATACATATGTGGGGGTTTTTTTACTTAATATTTTTTCCTGGTACATGTAAAGATAGTTTTCAACATTCATCTGTCTGGTTGTTTTTTTTTTTTACATTACATCTATTTCCCAATATATTTAATTCAATAAACATTTATTAAATACCTACTGTGTGCAGGCACTGTGCTTGGAACTAGGCATGCAATTTTTTTTTTTTTTTGCTTTTTGGAGGGCAACTGGGGTTAAGTAACTTGCCCAAGGTCACACGGCTAGGTTTTTGTTTGTGTGTGCGTTAAGTGTCTGAGACCGGATCTGAACTCAGGTCCTTCTGACTCCAGGGCTGGAGCTCTACTCACTGTGCCACCTAGCCATCCCGCATGCAAATTTTTTTAAAAAGCCAGTCCTTGCCCTCAAGGAGCTTACAATCTATCGGGGGAAAAGAATGTACAAAAGGAAGTTGGAAAGTTTCCCCCCAACCTGATTGAACCATTTTTTTCTTACAAAGAAAAATATTATACAAAACTAGCCAAAGAATAGCCAAGTCTAACAGTACATGCTGTATTCAACTCTTATGGTTTCCCGCCTCCCTAAAAAGAAGGGTAAATATTATGTATATTACATCTTTCCTTTCCTGGTTCAAAGAACATTCATTGAAGTTAATCTGAGTTCATCTCCCTCTTGATCATTCCTTCATTTACTTTGTGATAGTCATTGGACAGGTCATTGTTTTGAGTCTGGTTTGTTTTTTTCCATCTCTGTCTTTACATAATTCTTTACATGTTTCTCTCAGTTCTTTACATTCATATCCCATCATTGTGAGGACAAAATCTTTTCAGCCATTCCTAATGGGTACCCACTTTGTTTCCAATGTTTTTGCTGTAATTATTTTGGTATATATGGGATCTTGTTCTCTGTCATTGATGTCCTTGGGGTATATGAATAGTAGTGAGATCACTGGACTGAAAAGTATGAACAGTTTTTTCTTCTGTAGTTCCAGTTTGTTTTCTAGTAGAATTGGTCTAATTTAGTTCCATCAACAGTATATGAGTCTCCATCTTCCCACAAGTTCTCCAATGCTGACTACTAGCTTATTGAGGTTGTTGTTTGGATCATGCTTAGCAAGATGGTGGATATGAAGGAAAACGTCAGAATTGGTTTAATTTGCATTTCTCTTATGATTAGTGATTTAGAGCATTTTGCAAGTTTATTTACCTGTTCTTTTAAAAAATTATTGATACCTTTTGTTTTCACATCAATTTAACTTGTAAATATGTACCTTTCTCTTCCATTGTGGACTAGCTAGCCCTTGTATAAAAAGAATTAAAAAAGGAAGAGGGGAAGAAGTTTAGCAACGATAACCAAAACTTTAACCAAATATGGCAGAATATGTGATTTCCCACACCCCTAGAGAAGGAAAAGAGGGGGATTTTGTGAGTTTTATTTTCAATGCTTATTACTATTGAATTTAAATGACAAGTAGATACCTAGTCACAGTAGGAAAAAAAAAAACAAAATAAAACATGGAATTTGGATGATCTGAGTTCAAATTCCAACTCTTCCATTTACCATCTATGTGCTCTTGTGGGAGTCACTTGCCCTCTTGTTCCTCCATTTCCTCATATGGAAAAGGAGTATATTTTAAAGGAATTGTTCTCAAATAAGAAGTTGTTTCCACTGGTTTCATAGGAGCTGGTTTACAGATTGCATCCATCTTGAGGATTTCTATACCCCAGAAATAACTCCCCAGGCTTCTCATCCTGGCTCCTTCGTAAATCTACATTGTGTGTCCTTGAACAGCTGAGCAAGTGATTCATAGAAGGCAGGGCTGAGGTTTGTTCTAAGCACAACTGGAATTAGAAAGTCACACGTGAAGCCATTTTAGCAAAATTCTGTTTCTCATGTTTTCCCAAGTGTTCAAGAGAATTATAGCTGATCAAGAAAGCTACAATGGCCTGTTTCACTGGCTGGGGGCCTGTGAAAACCTAACATTTCCTTCTGCCCCATTCCTTTTCTGCACTACTACTTTCATAAGACTATATGTATGTCTATATATGCATGTGTATGCACATGCATGTGTACATGTGTATAGGTGTGCATGTATATATGTATGCACATCTAAATAAACATGCATCTATATATGCATACCAATATATACGTATATGATATGTGTATATATCTACAGATGTATGTATTATGTATATATATATATATAGGTATATGTATATTGTGTTTGTATATGTGTATGTGCATACACGTAGTGTATTGTGCATACACAATATGTATGTGTGTATGTATAAATATATGCACACATATATACATTGTGCACATTAGATGTGTGTATACATATATATACACACACACTCATTTTTTTTTTAAGTAGACTGGAAAGACAGTATGTAGAGCTATATCAGAAAATCTTCTTAATATCACAAGCACTCTGTTCAGGCCATTTGGAAGATACATTATCTAGGATAAGTATTAACAGAAGGGCCTATCACAGAAATGTTACCCAAACTACCACCTTTTATTAAGCCCTGGGGACACCTTAAAACCATCACATTACTCTGATGGCTGAGACCCATACGCCTGTTTTCCCTGGCTGAAACATGCTTGAATGTAACATGAAAGAGACCCGGCTTAACCCTAGCATTAAAATACGAGGAGGACGCCCTTAATGACAGTGCCAGATTGAAAGAAACATTCTAACCTCGGCAGACTCCCAGATTCCGGAGTAAGGCCCTTCGGATCAGTGTCAGGCTGGCTAGGAGCTGCCAGATGGTGGGGAGAGGAAGAGGGGGGAGGAATGTCAGTGGAGGGAGTCAGTGCTCCCTGCCATTCCCTTGCAGAAGGCAAATATACCCCTGCCAGGCCCTCCCTCAATTGGAGAAGCCATGTGATCTGGCGCTATGACTATCAGACTATCTGGCTTCTAGCTCCCGTTCTGTCACTAACTAGGTGTGTGACCTTGGACAGGTTGCCACCTCTCTTGTCTTCTGAAAAATGAGATTATTTGTATTGGGATCATAGGTCTCCAAGTTGGAAAGTACCATGGAGATCAGCTTAGTATTGCCCAATCATTTTATAGGTTAGGAAACAGAAGCTTTGAGAGATAAAATAGTCATTTACTGATTGTGGGTACAGTACTGAATTCAAACTCTGGTCTTTGGAGTCCAGATTCTACACCTTTGTTCATTGTGATAGGCTGCCTTTGCAGGACCTCTAAGGTATCTTCCAAGTCTAATTCAAATTAACTTTGAGATTTCAAAGCTTGGCTTATTTTTAAGGCACTCACATGCCTCAAAGTAGAAAAAAACTGATCAACTGATCTGTCAACAAGTGTTTATCCTTTCCATGCATGTAGCACCTAGTTAGGCTCTATGAGGGTATAAGATAGGGTTACCACTCCAAGAAAGTCAGAGTCTAGAAGGTGGGATGGAGCACACAAGTCAAAAACTTCTGACTATACAGGGAAGGGCTTACTTCTTAACATTGGGCAGTAGGAATAATGCTTTGAGTTCAGAGGCAAGAGAGCTTACTGTGGCCTGAGAGGGCTATGGAAAGATTGGGAAGTGTGATAAAGGTTAATAAAGAGTTGGGTTTGATGGGTCCCTTGCCAAGTGTGTGCTGGAAGTTCCCAGAATTGTTCAATTTTCAGTTTTATAACTAGGAAATCAAGCACAAATCAGGGCTTGATCTATTGTTTTGTCCATTGTCGAGACTTATGAAAATGGTGGAGAAAATGTTAATGCAGATTAAATTTAAGTGTGTTATTCACACATTTGACTGGCAGTGGGGGGGGGGGAGGTGGAGAGTTGGTTGTTAAACATTTACCAGGGCTCTGTTATTCTGTGATTTTCCTTCAAAAATGAAACGCACCTAAATGCTAAGAACGTCAGAGTTTGAGGAACAGAAACAGAGAAGACAGAGGGAAACTGATTATCAAGACAGGCCATAGACCAGAAACAAGATGCATTTTTTTTTCCTCTTGTTAACCTGTGACTGTAGCTTTCTTTATATCTAAGGTGGGGAAAGGATCTGTTCTCTGTACAATAAGGGGATGGTTTTTAATGTTCTCTCCAGCCTTGTCAGATACTCCTCTACCCAAGAAATGTCAGCAGCTCCTGATTGTTTCTAGAATAAAATAGAAGACCCTCCGTTTGAGATTTAAAGCCTTTCCTAATTTGGTCTTCCTTTCTGGACACTTGAAATTACTCTCCTTCCTTGCTCTATTTCCTAGCCAGATTCCCAGATTGTCCCATTTGCTTTTTTACTCATGCATAACATCCCATTGCCTGCCCCATTGTTTTTTTTTTTAATTAAACAAATGCTTTATTAACTTCTGGTTTACATAATTCATTTCCACCAAATTTTGAATTACAATTTTCCCCCCATTTTTTCCCTACCTATTGCCCCAAAATAGCAGTCCCACTAGATATTCCCTCATCAAATCTGCTCTCTCCCATATCTTCTCCCATACCCCCTTCGACTTTGCCATTAGGGCAAAGTGAATATCTGAGCCCCACTGCCTGGACATCTTATGAAACATTTAATTTTAAAACTTCGATTTTCAGATCCATTCCCTTCCTCCCTTGTCACCCACTCCCTCTGAGAAGATAAGCAATTCAGTATGTGTTGTACATGTATAGCTATGCAAAATATTACCACAGTAGGTATATTGTAAAAGACTGTTTATATTTCCCCCCCACCCATCTCACCTCCCACCTGGTCCATTCCCTACTTTGATCCTATCCCTCTTTGATAATGGGTACTTCCAACCTCCCCTCCCCCCAGAATGCCCTCCCCTCCATCCTTCCCACTCTCATCCCCCTTTCCCCTACTCTCCTGCAGGGTGAGATATCCCATTTAGTATGTATGTGATTCTCAACTTGAGCCAACATCAATGAGAATATGGTTTTGCCTTTTTGCCTTCCTGTTCTTCCCGTCCCCTGCAACTAGTTCCCCTTGCCTCTTCTACATGAGATAGTTTACCCTACCCTGTCTCTCCCCATCTACTCTTGCCATTTTCCTCTATCACCTCTTGACTTCACCACTTAAGAATCATCCCTTCCCATCAAATTCAACCTGTGTGCTCTATCCATGTATACCTGTAAACATATGCCCATATACCCTTCTTCAATTATTTTCATAATGTGAAAGGTTTCATCAGACATAGTTATTGTTTTTCCCTGTAGGAATGTAAATAGTTCAACTTTGATAAGTTCCTTTTGATTTCTTTTCCTTGATTACCTTCTCAAGCATCTCTTGCTTCTTGTGTCTGAATGTCAAATTTTCTATTCAACTCTGGTTTTTTCCTCAAGAATGCTTGAAAGTCCTCTATTCCACTAAATGACCTTATTTTCCCCTGAAACAAGATACTCAGTTTTGCTGGGTAGGTGACCCTTGGCTTCAATCCCAGCTCTTTTGCCCTCTGGAATATCATATTCCATGCCCTTCGATCCCTCAGTGTAGAAGCTGCCAGGTCCTGGGCTATTCTGATTGTGTTCCCACAGTATTGAAATTGTTTCTTCCTGGCTGCTTGTAGTATTTTCTCCTCGATCTGGGAATTCTGGAACCTGGCTATAATATTCCTAGGAGTTTTCTTTTTGGGATTGTTTTCAGGAGGCAATTGGTGAATTCTTTCAACCTCTATTTCCCCTTTTTGGTCTAATACATCAGGGCAATTTTCCTTGAGAATTTCTTTAAGGATGATTTCTAGGTTCTTTCTTTGATCATGGCTTTCAGGTAGTCTAATAATTTTTAAATTATCTCTCCTGGATCTATTTTCCAGGTCAGTGGTTTTTCCCATGAGATATTTCACATTGCCTTCTAATCTTTCATTTGTTTGGATCTGCTTAACGGCATCTTGATTTCTCATAAAGTCATTAGCTTCCATTTGCTCCAGTCTAACTCTGAAGGAATGAATCTCCTCAGTGAGCTTTTGAGATTCTTTTTCCATCTGGCAAATTTGGCTTTTTAAGGCATTCTTCTCCTCATTGCCCTTTTGAGCCTCCTTTGCCATTTGAGTTAGTCTATTTTTTAAGGTGTTATTTTCCTCACTCAGGCTGTTGACTCTCATTTCATACTTTTCTTGCATCTTTCTCATTTCTCTTCCCAATTTCCCCCCACTTCTCTTATCTGCTTCTTAAGGTCCTCTATGGCCTGTAGCCAGCTTATATTTTCATTTGGGGCTTTTGGTGCAGGAGTTCTGACCTCACAGTCCTCCTCCATGCTTTGATCCTCTTTGCCCCTAAAATAGGAGTCCAATGTTGAATTTTCCTGTTTATTTTGTTTCTTTTGCCTAGGCATGTTGCCACTTAATTACTTGATTTTGGGGCTTGTTGCCACAGTAGGACTCTGCCACCAGACAGGAGAGCTTCTGTCCCAAACGTGGGGTCTTCACAACTTCCACCAGTTGGGTGGCCTCTGTAAAGCCTCCACCTGCTCTGGCAAATTGGATACCCACCCCAAACTCCCCCCCCCCCCCCGCCCCAGACCACAATCCAGATCCAGGCAGTTTATAGCAAGAGCGATTAACCCCCAGACTGATTGCTGGATCTCCCTACAGTTCGCAGACCAGGAGCTAGAGCCGCCACTGACGCTACAAAATGGCCTCTGCGCCACATTTCCTCAGCAGCTTTTCGCCCCCAGGGGAGGAAGCTGACTCGTTCCCCAAATACTGGTCCCAAAGTCCATAGGGCACTAATCTCTCACTTTGTCCTAGGCATATCTGTGCTGATAATTCTGGAATCACCACAACTGCTGGTGTTCTGGGGTCCCTCCAGCTGACTGCTGGCCCAGCTGCCCTGGAGCTAAAACTGCGGCTAACGTGAGCCTGGGCTCGGCTCCCAGAGTGCTGTGCTGTAGGTTCCTAGCCTGCTGTGCTGCCTGCTCTCAGAGAGCTGTGCTTGCCACTCCCTGCAGGGCTGCTGGGTTCTCCTCAGTGGGAGGTTAGTTTCTCTGTGTAGTTCTGTGAGTGCTGGGGCTCTGGAAGTTGTTCAGAGTCCCCTTTTACATTATTTGGAAGTTTTGTGGGGTAGAGCACCTTGGAAGTGCTGTTTCTACCCCGCCATCTTGGCTCCGCCCCCACCCTCAGCAGCTTTTCGCCCCCACGGGAGGAAGCCAACACGTTCCCCAAATACTGGTCCCACAGTTCATAGAGCACTAACCTCTCACTTTGGCCTAGGCATATCTGTGCTGATAGTTCTGGAATCGCCACAGCTGCTGGTGTTCTGGGGTCCCTCCAGCTGGCTGCTGGCCCAGCCTCCCTGGGGCTAAAACCATGCCTGCCCCGTTCTTACACAAGCTATTCCTCCAGCCATCACATGTGCCTGATCTCTATGGGTAAGATTGTTGTCTTCCTTTGAAGCCCAAATGCCATCTCTTACACAAGGCCCTTCTTAATCTCACCAAGCTGTCATCACTTTGTAGTGAACTATTTACACATGTTGTTTCAACTTATATCAACGTAGCTTTAAAACTGGAAGAGACCTTACACACCACCTAGTCTAGTCTGCTCATTTTATAGGTCAGGAAACTGAGTCAGAGAGTTCAAGTGCTTTGCCCAGAGTCACATAGGCTGGTTTTGAATCCTGATCTTTGTGGATCCATGCCTGTCACTGTATCGTGGCCCCATTTGGAGTTTTCTTGGCAGAAATACCTGAGTAGTTTGCTATTTTCTTCTTTAGCTCATTTTACAGATGAAGAAACTGAGACAAACAGGGTTAAATGACTTATCCAAGGTCACACAGCTAGTAAGTATCTGAGGCAAGATTGGAACTCGGGAAAATGAGTCTTCTTGACTCCAGGTCTTGTGCTCTATTCACTGTGCTGCCTAGCTGTCCCTCACATATTTATGGATAGAGTAAAAAAGCTTGAACATGAAAATCACAATCTAAATGGCTTCCTTTAACCAAGATTAATTCTGCATACTGGCCTTGATCCAGCCCCCTAAGAATAAGAACTAGATGCCAATTGGCCAACAGAAACAGGTCCTGCCCCCATGCCTAGAGAGCTGATCCCCTCTGACCGTACTCCTTCATGGAAAACTTCCCTGAACCTCATTTCCATTTCAGCACATAAGACTGGTCATCTTTGGAACTTCCATAGTAATAGTAATGATAAGAACAACAAATAGTTAACATTAATGAGGTTAATATATGAAAATCCTATTTACTAATCATATACTAAGAAATAATAGATGTTATCATATAATACTATACAAATAGTTAACATTAACATAGCTTCACATATATTATCTCATTTATCCTCCCAACTGCCTTTGGAGCTACTGTTATCCCCATTTTACAGATTAGGAAACTGAGGAACAGAGAAATAAAATAATTTTTAAGGGTTATATATCTAGTAAGTGTCTAGGTTACTAGGATTCAGTTTCAGGTTGTTCTGATCCCAGGCCCAGCTCTCTATGCTCTGTGATGACCTGACTCTTCTAGGGCCCTTCCTGAGCCCCTGGAGGGAAGGGTCCAGGCTTTACTCTTTGTTTTACCAACCCAGACACATGTGAAAAGTGAAAACAGCAGGAGAGGGGTTGAAGAGCTATGTAGGACAGGCCACTAGACAGTGTGTAATAAAGTACTATATCAATGTTTGCTCTAGACAATAAGTGCTACAAGGACTGAGATGATTTGGTCCAATTCAATAGACACGAAGAGCCATGTTCCAGCTACTGAGAGAGACGCAAAGACAAATAAGAATTCGCCTTTGCCCTTGAGGAGTTTGTGGTCTCCTAGAGTAGATAAGAAAGCTAGAATCTAAGGCAGAGTGTACCTATCAGGTGGGAAATGCTGTTATTGCTCTAAGAACTGAGAAACCACTTGGAACTGACCTGGGAGGATGGGAGCAGTGTCATGGAGGGGGCAATATCAGAGGTGGGTCTTGATGGATAGGTAAGATTCTGAGGCTGCAGCTTTGTTGAACTGTTTCAATTTGTAGCCTCCAATTCTAGGTGCATATACATAATAACAACAACCAGAAGAAGAAACAATGTCTTAGGGATTACATGATACTTTATCTTTGTCTGAAGAAGGAAATAGCAAGCCACTCCAGCATCTTTCCCTTGATACTCCAAATGGGATCACAGAGTCGGACACAACTGAAAATGACTGAAAGACAAAATTCCACGTTATCTCATTTTCTTCTCACAACAACCCAGGTTGGTAGGAACTGTTATTTTCCCAATTTTTACAGATGAGGAAATTGAGGGAGACACAGTTGTACAGCTAATGAGTATGTGGTCATATTTGAACTCAGTGTCTTCCTGACTTTAAAGTGAGCGTTCCATCCACTGCCTTTTATAGCACAGAGAATGGTGTGAGCAAAGATTAGGAGGTGAGAAAGGAAGGGAAGAATTTCAGGAAATGGTGAGAAGCCCAGTTTGCCAGACATAGTTCCCAGAATCAGGCATTCGTGCTGAGAGAGGTTTTAGCGTGTGTCTAGTCCAACAGGCTAATTTTATAGATGGGGAAACTGAGGCACAGAGGGTGAAGTCATTTGCCCAAAGCAGCTCAGGCACTCAGTGGCAGTTAGGATTCAAACTCAGGGCCAGATGACCTTGAAGGGCCCATTCATCTCTAAATCCATAATGTCAAATCCAGCCCTCTTTTTCACTCTACCACAATGTAGAATATGTTTAGAAGATGAGTGAGAGACAAGGTTGGAAAGGGAGATTAGAACCAAATCAATATTCGAGGCTCTCTGTGATTTCATTTATGTACTTCAAGCTTCATTAGGTAGAAAAGGGAAAAAAATATCGAAGATTCTGGATCAGGACGTGGTCAGACAGAGCTAAACTTTAGAAAGATTACTTAGCATGGCATAGACTGTGAGCGCTTTGAAAGCAGGGACTGTCTTTTACCTTTCTTTGTATCCACAAAGCTTAGCACACTGCCTGTGGTAATAATAATAGGTCCTTAATAGATGTTTATTAATTGATTGCCTGGAAAATATACTAGTTCTGGAGTCGGTGGATCTGGCTTCAAATCCTGCTTCTTACTGCCTGAGTCACTCAATCTCCCTTAGAAAGTCATTTAAACTTCCTTGTCTATAAAGTGGTGGGGGGGGATTGGTAATACCTGAATTCACTTAAGCATAATGACCTTATGGGGGAACAGCAATGCATGTAATACATTGCAGAGGAGAAAGGAGAGAGAGAAAGAGAGACAGAGAGAAAGAAAGAGAAATTGAGATAGAGAGAGAGAGAGAGGAACAAAGAGACAGAGATAGAGATGGACAGCACCAGATTGAGAAACTGAGACAGAGAAATAGAAACAGAGACAAAGATACTGAGACAGAAACCCAGGGAGAGATAGACAGAGACAGAGAGTCGACAAAAAAAAGAGATTGAGAGACAGAGAGATTGAGAAAGAAATTAAGGGTCAAAGGACAGTGGGAAGGGAAAAAAAGGGGGCAGATGTGTGAGATATTTATAGAACCTAGAGGAATTGGAAACTAAATCTGTGGGAGTACATTTACCAATCTTTAGTTTAAATCTAGAGATTGTAAACCAATAGGACACCCAGTGACAAAGCCAAGCAGATGCAGTGGTTTGGTGTGGGGGTGGGGTGGCATGGGGGTTGGGGGAAGTTCGCCCCATTCTCTTCACTTCTTTCTTTGCTTCTGCTTCCTCTCTTCTCCCAGGCAACCTGCCCACCCCACCCCCCAATCCCCAGCCTCCTATTCTTACTCTCAGTAGGCAGTCAACTAATCCTGGCTGAGGCACTGGCTGATAACTAAGGTTTTAGCTGATAATGGCTCAAGACCTGGTGACCCCTCTTGGGGCATTAGCATTTTAAAAGGAGTCTCTGGAAGGCTAAAAAGCCTTCTGAGACCCCATTAGAGATCTTGGTGGAATAGCAGGCAGTGAGAGTGAGATTTAGGGAACAGGGGTGTCTCCTTTGTCAATTTGCAAGGCCAACCTTGAATATGAGAGCTAAACAACTGTATGCTGGCTGTGGGAATGGTGGTGAGGGGCAGAGCAGGAAGGTAGTAGGATCTAGATCTGCTGCTGCTCCCCTTCCTCCTTAGCCCACTCTTTCTTACATCCACTGATAGGGTCTGGAACATGTCACCTCTACTCAGACTCATAGCAAGGCATTCTTATGCCTATGGCTAATTCAGTTTGGTGGGGAGAGAAGGGCTCAGAAGATAGCCTGACTGGGGATGCAGTCTTGATGAGATAAGAAATAGTCAATACAATAGAGTCTAGTCAGTACTCCTATGAGGATTGGAACAGAGACTCTGAGGTCGTGGGGGATGGGGTTAGCTCAGAGTGCTGTGAACTAGTATAAGACTAGGAATTTAGTGGTTATGTCAGAAGGATATTGCCACCATCATTCTCCCCCCCCCAACCCCCCAAAAAAGAATCTAACTCTCACGATGTGTATTCCAACACCTCCCCTCTAGCACCCTTGGGCAAAGCTAGTATCACTCTCCAAAGTCTTATGGCTTTGAGAATCAGGGAAGGTGACTTGTAAACAACAGCCCTCCAGCCCCTAAACTAGCAGAATGAATCAGTTAATCAGTAAGCATTGGTTAAACTTTTCTTCTGTGACAGACACTGAGGATAAAAAAAAAAGGGAATAATAAATCCTGCCCTCAAGAAGCATATACCCTAAGGGGGGAGAAAATGGAGTACCCACCTTTGAAAGACTTCAAAAGAAAAGTATAAGGTGAAAAAGAAAGTCCAAAGAAGAAACCAGAAGAAGGAGTGTGGAATGGTAGATTGGGTTCTGGTTCTCAATATACCTTAATACCCTTAACTTAATCTGTCACCTTGAGCAAGTTTTCTCCCTTCTTTGTACCTCAATTGCTTCATATGTCAAATGAGAAAGGTGGATAAGCTCAAAGCTTGACTCCAGCCAGGACACTGCACTCTGTGAATCAAAGTCAGAGTGAAATGGGATGATACCCTTGACCCTGCAGAGTTTGGGGCTCACTTAGTGATGGTGACCCTCCCCACCCTTGCCAAGGTCTCACCTGCCTAGTAGTTAGATCAGGCCTGGCCTTAAATAAATAAGGGCAATCCTCTATGTTGTGGGCTGAGCTTCCTCACCTGTGTGCCTTCCACATATAATTGATTGAGAAGAGACCCCTAAAACTGCCTAACTTCAGAATTTAAGCCTAGGAGGAGTGTTGACTTGGATCCCCACTGCACCTCATCTAAATGTATAACCAATGGATAAGGGGTATATTCTTTATTCTTAACCCAGACTTTTTCTCCTCTGAATCCCTGAGAGTCCATTCTAGAGTGCTTATAAGGAGAAGGGATAAAGCCCTCTGATAATGGTTTGAAAACTCGGGGTGTTGTAATATTTAGTCATTGTAACTTTTTGAGTGATCCAGAAGTGGATTAGACTACCTGGGAGACCGTGGCTTCCCTCTCCCTGGAAGGCTTAGAGCAATGGCTGAATGACCCCTTGGCGGAGACATTGTAATGAGGAGCCTCGTTCGTGAATAGGTTGGATGAATGCTCTCTGAAGTCTCTTCCAATTTGGAAGTTCTGGGATTCTGAATCTGCAAGCCACCTCCTTAATAGACCTTAGATTTTTTAAGTGGCAAGTAATTAAAGTTCATTTCTTCATCGGGAAGGGGGTGTCCCTGAGATATTGGACAGTGGAATTGCCACTTGGTGTGTAGTGCGACCCGTGAAGCAACACCTCTCAGCTCGGAATGGCGCGCGACGGGGCTGGAGGGTTAATTTGAATCATTTTCGACTTTTTTTCTCTTGTACTTCCTATCTATTTGGCATCTCATCATTAGCAACACCCACTGAGTTGTACAATACTGCAGGCAGCAAGCCCACCTCCTGCCTTTGAAGGCCTCCTTCTTATTACTACACTCAGCTGGCCAGATAGCCTGCAACATGTTCTCAAAGGACCGCCTTATTCCTTAGCCTCCTTTCACATCCCTTTGGAATAGCCATTTCAAGAAAACCTAACAGTCTTCTTTCTTCATCTCTATCAAGATCCGAGACCTCACAGCTCCCGGCACGTTTGATATCTTCTCCCTCTCTCTCGCCCCCCTCCTCTTCTGACTGGCAGAGAAATTGGAATCAGGCTCAAACACATAACGAGATTAATGTGGTAAAGACAAGACAACAGAGTGAAATCGATGCTTCTGCCCTTTGATAATCTATTCAACTCATTTGCTTACATCATTAATAGACAGCTGTGTATTCTGTGAAGATTACAATATACATTAATCAAAGACATGGGACGGTGAGAGTTGAAAATTTATGCTTCGCCTTTTGTGGAGCAGCAGGAAAGGTCTCTTGGTTTGATTTCAGAGCTAGGTATTCTGACATAAAGAAAACAGGCCACGATCAAGTTCCAAGTCTGAGAACATTAAAACAAAATAGTGGCCATTACTGTGTGTCTGTGTGGGGGGAGATTTCAGAGCATGGGGAGAAAAGCAAGGAATTACAAGCTCGGAATATCTGGCCACCAGAAGCCAGGCCACCTCCCAAGGGCATTCCTATATGAAAATGGAATTCTTAATGTCTGAAAATGCTCCTAAAGCACACCAGAGGGAAGCTAAAATGGCAAGATGGTGGGTTGTGAAGCTGATTGTGCCATTGTGAAAAATGCACTGGACTTGGGGGTCCAAAGACCTAGGTTCAATCTTGTCTCTTATTAGCTGTGTAACTGAGCACATGCATCACTGGGCCTCCTTTAGCCTTGGTTTATTTTTTTTTTCTATAAAATAATGGCATAGACCTTGTGTAAGTCATTGTACCTGAATCTTAATTTTCTCATCTGTAAAATGAGAGAGGGGGTCCAGATGCTTCCTAGGGGCCCTCCTAACTCTAAACCTTGTTGCTAGAAAAATGCAAAGCACCTTCTACCTTTGACATTCCATTTGGGGGGAGAGGGAACATTTACTCTTTTTGTTGGTTCATCCTTGGGGATAATAGCGAGGGTTAGAGAACAGGAATGTACAGTTATGTAAATAGGAAGTAGAATGAGCCTTTTAGTCTGCCCAACACTTGGGAGAACTCAGGGGATCCACATGCTACTTCCAAAAGGCTCTTTGTGCCTATCCTAACTCATGTGAACTAAAGAAAAATAAGGAAGAGCAGTATTTCTTTAAAAAAATAATAATTCAGGGGTGGCTAGGTGGTGCAGTGAATAGAACAATCGACCCTGGAGTCAGGGGAACCTGAGTTCAAATCCAGCCTCAGACACTAAACACAAAAACTAGCCATGTGACCTTGGGCAAGTCACTTAACCCTAATTGCCCTGCCCTCCCCCCTCCAAAAAGAAAAAACAAATTCAGACTAGAATGAGACTTTTTTTTTGTATAATGAATCAGTTTAAGGGACTACATTTGAGGCCCTACTCTACCACTGTCTTTGTAAACTTGGGCAAGTAATTTTACTCCTAAAATAAAAATAAAAGGGTTGGATGAGGTGATTTCTAAGGTTTGTGATTATCTAGCAATAGAATTTAGAGCTAAAAGAGACAACTGTGATGGTGATCCCATTTATAAGAATAAATTAAAAGTCAGTTCATCATCATGATGACCATAATATAGGAGGCACCTTTGTCATAGGAAGCCAGAATCCTGAATTCTCTCTTTCCAATGTCTATTATCCGTGCAACCCTTCACACTTCAACTGTGTCAGGCCTCAGTTTCCTCATCTGTAAAGGGAGGATTAGACAAGAACTTCAGCCACTTTCAGCTCTAACTCTGTGATCCCATCACAGGCCAATGATGGAGAGAAATGAATTAACTTGTTGTACAGATTTTTGACAAGGTCTAGAGGCTTCAGGATTGTACGAACTCTTCATGCTCAAATAGCTTTCTGCACTTCTCCCTGCCCAAGGGCTTTGTCAAAGTCATATTGTGCTGTGGGTCTGATGAAAAAAAGCTCCCCCTGTGATACCATTAAATAGATATCAGGTAAGAAAAAGGAATTACCTCAATACAAGAAAAAGATAGAGGGGAAGATCGGATCGCTGGGGAAAAATGAGAGGGGGAGGAGAGGTAGAGTGTCTGACAGGCGATATTTTCAAGGTGAAATTGCAAACAACAAAGGTTCATGTATTCTCATAGAGAAAGGGTAGAAACTCAAGATAATTCTTATTTTCAAAGAATATTTACTTTAGAGTCAGATCCAGAGTTCAAATCCTGGCTCTGATACTTTATCTGTGTGATTGTTTTTGTTATTTAGCCATTGTTCAGTCATGTCTGATTCTTCATGACCCCTTTTGGCATTTTCTTGGCAAAGATACAGGAGTATTTTGTCATTTCTTTCTCCAGATAATTTTACAGATGAGGAAACTGAAGCAAACAGGGGTTAAGTGACTTGCCCAGGGTCACACAGCTAGTAAGTGTCTGAGGCCACATTTGACCTCAGTTCTACCTCTCTCTGCCTATCCATTGAGCCACGTACTTGCCCTTTCATTAGTCTAGGGAACTCTCAAAAGGAAATTTCCTCTGTCCCGGCAGTTCAGTGCTTCCTTTGTAATTTACAGACATAGAATTGTCTGGTGCATTGAGACATTAAATGACTTGCCTAAGGTCACACAATTAGCATATATCAGAGGCAGGGCTCAAATACAGGTCCATATAACTTTAAGGCCAACTTCCTGGTACCATCAACACTAGAAATAGCTATCTTGATATAATTATTAGGATAAGAGATCAGAGTCTAGTTTGAAGACTTGCTTTTGGATGTTGTCATTTTGATAGGAGATGAGGTAATGTTCTAGATCTTGTTCCCTGTTTCTAAATTTCTACTCTGAAACCTTTCACAGCTTTTAAATTGGTAATATGTTAACCAATAAGCCTTCATTAAGTATCTACTTTATGCAAAACACAGTACCAGGTAAGCGCTAGAGAGACAAAGACAAAAAAATGAGTTTCTGTCCTGAAGAAGATTACATTGTAGTATGGAAGACAACATGGATGTATCTACAAAACAAACATGGGGCCATTTTGGGGAGTAGGAAGTAGCAACTGATAGGGGGCATGTCAGGAAAGGGGTGATGTAAGAGGTGGTGCTTGAATTGAACCTTGAAGTAAATCGGGGATTCTAAGAAACAGAGAGGAAGAAGAAATACATTCCAGGTAAGTGGGACAATGCATGGGCACAGAGATAGGAGATAAGATTGTGAATGAATGAAGAGAGGAATGAATGAATGAATGAAAAAGCATTTATTAAACGTTTATTTGATATACATGTCTAATTGGCTTGGATATAGTAGACCATGAGAAACACTCTCTAGTCAGGGTAGCACAAGCTCCAGGATAGGAGTTCTATAGCCAAAAGGGCTAAATCCTTTAGGACATGTCTATGGTCCAAAGATGGGGGTATAGAATTATGAGGAAGAGAAATAAGGCCCGTTTGGTTGGATTGTAGATTGTGTGAAGGAGAATAATCAAAGACTGGACCATGGGCTGTTTCTTTGGAGTATTGCCTGGGCAAACCTTTTTATCGTGTATAGGACTGGATCTGTTCAAAAATTTCATGAATAAAATATTTATAGCAGCCCTTTTTGCTTGCAAAGAATTGGAAACTAAAGGGGTGCCCATCAATTGGGGAATGGCTAAACAAGTTGTGGTATATGAATGTAATGGAATATTATTGTGCTATAAGAAACGAGGAGGTGCTGGATTTCATAATTACCTGGAGAGACTTATACAAACTGATGCTGAGCAAGAAGAGTAGAATCAGAAGAAATTTGTATACAATCACAGACATACCATATCTGTGATGACCAATTATGACAGATTGGACTCTTTTCAGCAATGCAGTGATATGTCAATCCTGAAAGACTCAAGAAAGAAAGAAATGTGCCATCCAGAGATATAACTAGAAAGAACTGAGCCTGAATCCTGATGGAAGCAAACTAAATGATCTTTTTCTTTTCATTGTTTGGTTTTATTTCTTCTTTACCATCTTTCATCCCACCTAGTACAATATGCCTTTGTAATTGGAATAATGTCAAATATGAATGTATTTGCAGATTCTATACTGGGCTATCTGCTGTCATGGGGGGAGGGGGGAGGGAAGTAAAGGAAATTTGAAAATCAAAAAAAAAAGAATTTCATGAATATTACTAAACAAGCAAAATAGCTTGACAAATGTATGCATATGTTGATATATTTACATGCATTCAAAATAAATATAAATACAGAATATATAGATATAGAATAAAACAGAGATAAGTATAAAGATATTCCTTTTAACTGAGGAGGGGGCCAAGATTGCTTCTTAAGGTTTCATCTATGAGCAATATTTCCTTGAATTGAAAGGTAGCATGGCATATAGATAGTATAGCATATATGGTATTGTGTGTATGTGTTTGTGTGTGTATAGAGTTCTGAACCTGGAGTCGGAAAGACCCAAGTTCAAATGCAACCTCAGACACTTCCTAGCTATGTGACCCTTAACATTCTTTGACTCAGCTTCCTCATCTATAAAATGATCTGGAGAAGGAAATGATAAACCACCCTAATATCTTTGCCAAGAAAATCCCAAATGGGATCACAAAGAGTCAGACATGACTGAACAACTAAACACATGTGTAGTATATAGAGAGAATGTGTGTGTATGTGTGTGTGTATATATATATGTGTGTGTGTGTATGTGTATATGTATGTGTGTATGTGTGTGCATATATGTGTGATAAATATGTATGTAAATGGAGAGGGGGAGAGTGAGCGAGAGAGAGAGAATTAAAAAGGGAGAGAGAGAAGGAGAGAGGGAGAGACAGAGAGAAAGAGAGGGAGAGAGGAAGAGGAAGGGAGAGAGAGAGACAGAGACAGAGACAGAGAGAGAGAGAGAGACAGAGACAGAGAAAGAAAGAGAGAGAGAGAGAGAGAGAGAGAGAGAGAGAGAGAGAGAGAGAGATGGCATAACGGTCTAGATCTATATATCTCTAGGCAATTGTTGATAGGAATCCTAAAGCACGAGGTGAACAGGGTGTTTCACCAGGATTTCCTGAGGAATTATTCAGACTTTCCATTTTGTAGACCAAGCAAGTGGAAGGTCGGAAGGCGCTTCCTTGGGAGGGAATAAGTTCACCTTTAATGAAGGTCTTCAAGAAGAAGCAGGATGTCCACTAGTCTGGTATGTTGTAGAGGGGAATCTTCTTCAGGTATGAGTTGTTCTTTGATGCTTTCTGAGGTCTCTTCTAACTCCCAGAGACTGTGATCCAATGGGATACCTTTCCTTGCCTTCATCATCCATCCCAATACCTGACAACAGACAAAATGTATCTTGACTTTTATTAGGGGATGACCCAATAAGTACCAACACCATGATAATTCAGGCTCAATTTTGAGACAAGATAAGGCTCTCAGAATAAAATTTTGAATGGTTAATAAAGGTTATTTTGCCCTAACAGAGCAAATACATGTAGCAAGTTCTTAAACTTTTCTAGATGCAGTGTGTCTTTTCTCCAATGGGAAACTCTTTTGGTCATTATGGAAGGGTAGGATGATTCCAATAGTCTTCAGACATTTACTACATCAAAGGGGCACTAAATCCCCTTGGGTGAATCTTTTTAATGCCACTAGGTGACCAGGAAGCTAAGTCCAGCTGGGCAGAACTCAATCAAGTCATAGAGACAACTTTGTTGCCTTTAGGGAAAACTAATAACTGTTACAGAGATCTCAGGGGAAATGTGGTCTTATCACATCCTATTAGATATCAATGAAATCACAGTGACTTACTAATATTGAATCCTAGTTAGGAGGGTCTTCCAGACCAGGGATCTTAGAGTTTCAACCTTGGTGCATTTCAGTAGATAATCATCTGTCCAGGAGGTAGATTTAGTGACAGCCTCTTTAACACCCTCCCTCCCTAAAATTCATTATAAACAGTGTTATGGCAGTGAATTGCAAATGAGTGTGTAATGATCAATCACTTACGCTAAAGGTGTTACCATTTGCTACTGCAGTGTGACAATGTTATAAAATTAAACCACCAAGAAACTGCATCCCCCTCTGACTTAAGATGCCCCAAAGCAGAAAAAGGCCAAGGCAGAGGTTTTCGGGAATATCCTCTGTCTATACAGGAAAACCATAAAACCAAATTAAATACATTTTGGGAATGGGAAGGGGGGGTGGGGAGAAAGGGGAATTCAGAGGAAAGAGGGTGGTAAAACTTTGGTTCCACTAAATTAAATTGTGGTTCTTTCATTCAAGAGGCCACAGCTCAGCAGTAAAAGAAAAAAAAAATCTTTGCTAGGGGCTCAGGTTTGACAGAAGGCTGCTGTGTTTAATTTTTGTTTTAATGAAGTTTAATTTGGCCCCATTTCATGTATGAGAATGGAACATGATACCAGAGAGGTGAGAGTTTAGGAGGGGTAAGGGGTTTTCCTGCTGGTGCAAAGGTGCTTAATAAAAAGAAACAACCTTTTTCTATATGTAACCTACCTGATATTCAGTTTCCTTATCTGTAAAATGGGGGGATTAAGGATAGATTTCTAAGGTCCCTGTCAGGTTTAATGTTTTACTATGGTTCTAGGGTTCTAAAGCTGTCTTCATTGCATCATAGATATAGAACTAGAACATACCTCTGAAGCCATTTTGTCTAACTCTCATTGTTTAGTTGAGAAAATTAAAGCCTGGGAAAGTGGGACTAGGTCAAGGTCACACAGGTACTAATCACAGATAGAATTTGAACCCAGGTTCCCTTTGTTGCAATCAACAAAAAGTAATTGGGCTTGCAGTGGAAGAAGGAATTCTAAAGGGATAAATGGACAGCTTGAAGGAGGAAAGTGTGTCTAGGAATATAGTAGTCCCTCTGGGTCTCCCAGTCACTCTGCTACAATCCTACCCTATTTATCTTGGCGAGGTAGAGGTACTGCCTGAAATTCTGGTTGTCTTCTTTAGAACTGGCTGGCCAGGGACTTCCTTCTCCTTTGTCTCCCTTGGAAAAGAAAGACAAGAGGGAAAGGAGGAGGAGGAGAAAGAGGAATAGAAGAGGACGAGGAAGAGAAAAGAGAAGGAGAAGGAAGAAGGAAGAGAAAGAGGATGGAAGGAAGAAGAAGAGAAGGAGGATGAAGAGGAGCAGAAAGAGAGGAAGAAGAGGAGGAAAATGAGGAGGAGAGGGAAGAGGGGGGCAAGGAGAAGGAGGAAGAGGAGGAGAGGGAGGCAGACAAGGAGGAGAAGGACAAAGTAGAAGAGGAGGAAAAAGAGGAAAAGAAGGGGGAAGAGGAGGGCGAGGAAAAGGGAAGGAGGAGGAGGAACATGAGGGAGAAGGACAAAGTGGAAAAGAAGAAGGAGAAAGACAAGAAGGAGAAAGAAGAAGTAGAAAAATAGGAGGAAAAAAAGAAGAGTAGTTGACATTTACAATGCTTGACATTTTCCAAAATGCTTTTCTCCAATGACACTATGAAACTGGTACAAATACCAATCCCACTTTACAGATGAGGAAACTGAAGCCTATTTATGGATTATAGAATTTTAGAATAGGAAAAGGGCCTATAGATCTAGACAGCTGTACGCTACAGGAACCTGGCAGGGACTCGTTCCACCCAAGGAAGTCAAATGTCTTTTCCAAGGTCATACACCAAGTTAGAGGCAGAGCCAGGATGAAAGGCCAAGACTCCTATTCCCAGGCCAGTGATCTTTCATTTCAGCCACAATATCAATCACAATGGAGAGGCTAGAGACTGAATCCAGGATCACATAGAAATCTGGTTGGCGCATTCACTGATTTGACCCTGTGTGGAATTTCTATATTCTCCTGTTCCTTTCCCAGTCAGCATTTTTTTCTTTTCTCCTCAGCCCCATTCCCTCCCTATTCACCTTCACTTTTCCTGACTATGGTTGACATCTTGGATATTCCTAGAGGGCCACTTTGCCTTGCAACTCACGCAATCTAATTTAGTATCCGATTTTTAGTGCAACGTGGTTGTTGGAACACAGACTGGACCAGACATCTGGGTGACAGAACAGGTAGAGTGCTGAACCTGGAGTCAGGAAGAACTGAATTCAAATCTCATTTCGACATTTATGAGATGTGTGGCCCTGGACAAATCACTTACCCTCTATCTGCCTCACTTTCCTTATCTGTAAAATGGGGATAATAATAACATCTGCCTCACATAGCTGTTGAGAGGATGCAGTAGGAGAAATCTGTAGCACTTTGAACCCTTAAAACACTATATAAATAGAAATTCCTACTATTTACTGGTAGTATATATGGCCCTTTCTCATTCCTTGCTCCATCTGACCACCCCACAATAATACAATTACCAATTTTTATACACATTTTAGAAATGGAAAAGCTATTGTTTGGACAGGTGACTTGCCCAAGGTCACATAGTGGTGCTGACCGATCTGAGTGTCTTTTGTATATCCCCCCAGAATTCATGTGGAGACCCTGTAGAGAGAAGGGAGGGGAGGCCCTGAATTTCTCCCCTCTTGAGAAGCATAATGAAATTTTAGAACAAGTCTCTGCTACAGCACAAGCCCAGGGTTATTCATATTCGATCCCTATGTTCTGCCTTCCTACTAGGTCATTTCTTGAACAAGGTCAACTCAAAAGATCAATAGAGGCCTCCCAGATTTCAGAGTTGCCACCCCTTTCCTGAAACACAGCAAACTTCCCCCAAGGTCCATTAACGATCTGCTATGGACCTTGTCTGGCTATGTATTTATGGTGGGTTTTGTTTTATGGATAATGATGCTGGTCTTTGAGTCAGGGAGTCCTGAGTTCAGATCCTGCCTTGGACCCCGGGGAAGGGGTTCCTTAATCTCTGTGCCCCTCACTTTCCACAACAGTAAAGTAGGTATAATCATTGTACCTGTTTCACAGGCTTGTTGTGAGTTTCAAGTGAGATAATGTATGAAGTATTATATCAAGTGTTATATACATGTTAACAAATAATACTATTAATGTTTACTATATGTACTCATGGGAAATGTCTGTAATCAAAACCTGGCTTGCCCAAGGGAGATTTCTCTTATCTACAGACTAATTGCTGATTCCCCCTGCCTTAACTTGTGACTGTAGACAAAATGATCTATTTCTTACTGACTTACACCCTAATAGTACTTGATATGATTAAAAAGCACATTATAAACAGCATCTCATTAAATTCTCTGAGAGAGGTAGGCACTATCATTACCATTCCCATTTTAGGCATGAGAACACTGAGGCAGACAGATTAAGTGTCATGCCAGGGTCACACAGCTAATACTTGTATGAGGCCAGATTGGAACTCAGGTCTATCTTGATTCCAGGTCCAGAGTTCTATTTCCTGAATCACCTGGTTGCCCTAAACTGTTAATGGGTAGGGACAGAATGAAGAACTAGACCCAGGTCTTCTGACTTCACAATACTCCTATCTAACCTAATCTGAATGCATTCACCAGGTGCCAGGTTTATTCAAAACCCTGGGCTAAGTGCTAGGGAACTTAGCTTAGGAAATGAACAAAAAATACTGCCAGGCCTCAAAATCATAGCATTCTACCATCTCATCGTATATCACTCCAGGCCTGGGAATCAGGAGCACTCCTATCTCACCTCAATGTTGCTACTCATTTCCTGTGTCAAACTATCTCCTTCCTCCTTTAACCTCAGTTTCCTCATCCAAGAAATGGGTATACCTACATCACTGCTTTACTAAGTGGATCAAATGGGAAAAGGTCTATTAAGTTCTTTGAAAGATATAAAATGCTATATCCACATGAGGTCTCATTGCTCTAATGGAAAACCACTGCCCAATTAAGAAGGGAAACCAGATCTTTTTCTTTAATCAATTTCAGAAGACCTCTTTGAAGAATACCTTTCTTCTTTCCTTTTTTTCTTATTCTGAACCTGACAAACTTACACAGACATTAATATTCCCATGTATATATGAAATACAACAAAGAAAGAAGACTATATATGAAACCACAAATATCATTAAGGTTGTCCATGTTTTGTTCTGTCTTTTTTAAAAAAATATAACACCCTCTTCTGGGCGATAGATAGCTGGTTGGATCCCTAGAGAACTGCTGACTAATATTCTTTTTTGTTTTTTTTAAAGGGGTGAAGGAAAAGTAATTGGGGGTAAGTGACTTGCCCGAGGTCACATGCTAGTAAATGTGTCAAGTGTCTGAAGCCGAAGTTGAACTCAGGTCTTCCTGACTCCAGGGCCAGTGCTCTATTTACTGCACCACCTAGCTGTCACCCTGCTGACTAATATTCTTAAGAGTTCTAGGAAAAATCTGAAGGGGGAGGGGTGTCTGGATTTCTAGTATTTTTCACTCAAAAGACCCCACCCATGTGCTTCCTATGGATAATCTGCCACATTTTGTTAGCTTTTTAGCAAAGGTGTTTACCAAGATGGTAAGAGCAAGAACAGTGGGTAAAAAAAATCCTCCCTTCCCCCAACAGAATAAAAGAAGAGGAAAGAAAAGAAGAGAGAAGAGAAAAGAAAAGAAAAAAGTCTGGCCCATACCCGCCCCCCCACCAGTACACACAATGTCAGTGAAGAAAGTGGGCATAGAATTAAAATACAATGTTGCCGAGGACCCAAGTGCACAATATATACGTAGCAAGGGAATATACTCACAAATCTTGGTTAAAATCATTTCTTGAGTACAGAGTGGGTATTTTTCTTTTTTTCACATGGTTATACTGCTTGAAGTCACTTTCTCCCTCAAGTAACTCCCTCTACCCATACGTGTTCATGTTTGTTCAAGTTTATCCATATTTGTCTTTTGACTGCATCATTACTGATTGGTCCAGTCTGTTTAATAGGAGGGTAATTGGTGGGGAGACTCTGCCTCTGGGGTGACTAATAGTTTTTGTGTTTTTTTATACATAGGCCCAGAAATGTGTTTAATTTTTTCAACCAATGATAAGATATCTCTTGCATGGCACTATCATCTTTTATCCAAAAGTCACTCTATATAATCCTGAAATCAATCTGAAATTCATTCAAGAATATTCATGCCTAGTTTAAATTTTCTATTGCTTAATTTAGTCAAGGTGTCTAGGCTCTCTGCGATTAGTTGGGGGTAAAGTAGAACCCTACCCTTGCATTAATATATCCTCTATCCAGCATTTTAACTCCAAAGCTATTTTGTTTTTCTTCGGTACCTTCTGAACCTCCTTCTAATCTCTTCTGTTCATTTGCTTCCATACACTGCTCTTTTTGGGGCTTTTTTGGCATGAGTATAACTAGTCTCCCTTCATCTCCTGGAGAAAAAACAACTACTACAACAAACTGAAAACAAAAATGTTTCTCCCTTGTAAAAAGTTAAGATAAGCAAAACCAAATCCACAACTGAGCATGTCCATGTTTCATTATGAATCTTGAGTTGCCAACATCTCTGTCAAGAGCTTGGAAGAATGCTTAATTATCATTTCTCTGGAGTCATGATTGGTCATTGCTCTGATTAGAGTTCTTTGGTTTTTCCACATTGTTTTGCTTTACACCGTTGTAGTTATTAGGTAAATTGTTTTCCTGCTTCTCTTTACTTCCCTCTGCATCAGTTCATATAAACCTTCCTGGGTTTCTTTGAATTTGTTCTTTTTTTCATTTTTTATTACCCAATACCATTCTATTACTCTCATATGCTGTAATTGGTGAAATTCATTTCAATATTCATTTGTGTATTTGAGAACTGTTGACTGTCATTAGTATCTTTATCTTTTTTTTTTTATCACCAGTGATTAACATAGTGCTTAGCACAAGGTAAACAATGAATAAATACTTGACCTGACCAGTTGTTTCTTTGCAGCCAAATCCTTCCTGGAAAAACATAAGGGATCACTGGTACACACAAAATTCATTGTAAATGACCTCCTAAGTTACCCAGCTGCAGACATACCCACAAATTAGTGCCACACCACCCAGAAGCAATGAGGTCATTCTACGTAGCTCAGCTTGTGTAAAGGCCATCTATAGGTCAGCCCCACAGTCCTCCTGGTGTGAGTCATATGTTTTTCCCCCCTCTGGGTCAGAACCTTAGGCACTGGTCCAGTAGAGAGACAGGGTTGCTCTTCCATGTCCTTGAGAAATCACTCATAGTGGGTAGTGACTCCAATGATCCTTATGTGTCTGTGGGTGGCAAGAGAGAGTTGGGGACCTTGTCTGACCTTGTCTGTCAGGTCACTGTGGTCATTCTCTGTTAATGAGAACTAGAACTAACCTTGGATTAAACATGGTACAGTAGAAAGCATACCGTATTTGGAATCTGGGGACTGGGCTATAAGTCTCCAGTTTGTCACTACCTGTGTGACCTTGGGCAAGTCACTTAAAATTTTGTGAGACTCAGTTTCCTCATCTATGAAATGGGCAGGGGCTGAACTTTAAATAGATGCTTAGTAAGTATTAAGTAGATGCTTAATAAATACTTGTTGTTTGATAAAGGGGGCTAGAGTAGGTTTATAGATTTAGAACTACAAGAGACCTCAGAAATCTTCTAGCCTAAACTGCTCATTTTATAGATATAGAAGCTAGGGAACAGACAGGGGTAGCTAGGTAGCACTGTGGATAGAGCATTAGCACAGAAGTCAGGAAGACCTGAGTTAAACTTTGACCTCAGGCAATTGTTAACTATGTGATCCTGGGTGAGTTACTTTACCTCAGATTCCCTTAGTGTCCTCATCTGTCCACTGGGGGTAATGAGGGCACTAATTAGATAATATTTGTAGCCCAATGTCTAGAGTATGAGACACAATAAATGTTTGTTTCCTTCCTTCCTCTGTGTCTATAAAACACACAGATTGCAAGTGGAAAAGCCAGGAATTGAAGCCCGGTCTTCTGAATCTACACCTGTCACTCCTCTCACTGCCCTACACTGACCAGGTGACCACTAAGATCCCTTGCTGTCCAATGTCTCTTAACCTCTATCTGAGGATATGCAATTCTGAGGTCATACCTGTTTCTAATACTGAGTGAGTGCTACTGGGGAAGAGAAAGCTCCGGGAAATGGGAGATGTGACAGGAGCCCCCAAAGTGCCAGAAATCCCACTCCCTGGGAGGATTAAATTCAGACATCAGTGAGATCAGATAGCAGGCCTGTCAGGCCGACACATTCAGAGAACTGTCAGCCTCATCACTGCGCATCCTTGGCCGCAGGTGATGAAGCTTCCTCACCAAAGCCCTGCATCCTGAGATTATACTTCAGCACAACAGAATCCTTGAACTTGAGCTGAACCCTGTTCAGGAGCCATGCACAGAGAGAAGAAACTGCATTGGCATCGATTCTCCTAACAGTCATTTCCATTCTCTTTAGAGCAATAGATTGTGCATTCTTGACACCAGGGCTAGGGAGCAGAGCGGGCTCTCTCTTCCCTTCTCCTCTATGTAAATAAAGCATCCTGCTAGGATATTTATTGGACTGCAGAAAAGATGCAGGGGAATTTAGCTTTCAAGAAGACTGATAAAAAAAAAAATAAAACAACACACCAGAAAACAGATCCGTTCACAAGCTTATTCACTACAAATCTCTTATTTATTGTCTCATAATGCTCTGTTGGCTTGCCCCCCCCAGGCTCCTCCCCCCATTCACATATATATCATTTTTTGTCCTCCTCTGATTAGTACAGAAAGTGCTGAGCTGATAAATAGCTGTCTACATTTCCTTTCTGCCTCTTGTTTCAACAGCCGGTGAACAGACCAATGGATTTTCTCAAGATGGCGCTGATGGTGATGAAGTCTGCAAGATTAATTTCTCCACACTAAACTTATTTGGATTAATACTTCCTTGTCGATAACATACAGAAGCTAGCACATATTTTAGAATAAGGGCAGATGTTCCTCCATTCCAGAGGGGTCTGAAGCCATCTTGGAAGATTCAATAATCTGCCAGTGGTCAACAGGCAGCCTAAGCAGTGGGTCAGAAGTCATGAGGTCACAGACTGAAAGTGAGAGAGGATCTTCCAGATCAGGACCTTGAATAGATGAGGAAACTGAGGCACAGAATCACAAAGGTTTTGTGAAGACTGAATGAGACGTGACATGCTTTTCAAACCTCAAAGTGCTACAGAAATTATTGTTATTATATAGTATGCAAAATATAATAATAATAATAATAATAATAATAATAATAATAATAATGTTATATACCTGAGGTAACACAGGCAGGATTAGTAGTAGAAAAGGCAGGATTGAAACCTAGGTCCTTTAGGACCACTCTAGTCTGCTTTGCCTTGTACCATACTAAAGGGGGTGGGGATGGGGGAAAGGATGGTCTTGGTAGACAAGCAGTTATACTCCTTCAAGTGTGTTCTAACATATGAGGCAGATAGTATTGGACTTCGAGTCAGGAAGACCTGAGTTTGAATCCTGCCTCAAACACTTACTATGTGACGCTCTGTAAGTCACTTAACCTAAGCCTCAGCTAACCCATCTCCAAAATGGGATTAATAATAGAACCTGAGATAATTTGTACAAAATACTTTGCAATCCTTAAAGTGTTATATAAATGTCAGCTACTATATAAGCTTTGGGTCATTTTTAGTGTCACCTTTAATTTCTACTTTCTCCTCATGTGACTGTCTCTCTACATCACCACCTGGTCCCTGCTAGTAAGGAAGACTGGGATACTAAGCATGGGACTTGGGGTGATCACCCCAGTTTGCTGTACACTAGAGTAGAACGTAGTTCTAGCCCTTCCCACACCTCTAGCATTGCAGAAAATATGCAACTAACATCAGGAATAAATGGAGCCCACCCTAAATAATTGAGAAATTCAGTCCTACTGCAAATGTATTCAGATCTTGTTAAAATTCTTCTTTGCCCAGAGCTTGGTTTCTTTCAGGCTTTGCCATATGGTTTTCAGGACCTAGACCTTTGAGTTGGCATTGCCTTCATTTTGGGATTAATACTAGGAAATCAAGACTCCATTTATAGAAGATAATTCTAGGAATAAAGGAGTAACTATAACAATAACCTCACCCTAGGTACAGAGAGAGCTTTATACTTTCTAAAGCATGTGGTGGGGGGGAGGGTGTATTGTTGTTGTTGTTTGTCCTTTGTTCTTGAAGAGGATCATGACAGCAGTGAGGTGATGCCTCGACATGAAAGTGAGGGGGTGGGGCTGTGCAAAGTCGCCAGCCTCACTTTCTCCTCTGGAGCCATCTGGGTCCAATGGCAGATGGCCCAGGATGCAGTGCAGGACCTTGGCCTTCTCAGGCTAAGGTCTTTAACAGGTCTCAGGTTAACTGAGGCAAAGCCTATTCAGTGATTAAGGCTTAATAAGAACACACACACACACACACACACACACACACATACACACACATATACATACACGTCACTATATATATATATATATATATATATATATATATATATATATATATATTCTCTCTCCCTCTCTCTCCGCAATTCTGAGATCCTACACACACACACACACACACACACACACACACACACACACACACACACACACGTTTCAATCGACCCTCTGAGTATGCAATGTTCTGATATTCTTACTCCAGGTACTAATAATTCAGACTACTCTAGAAGCTAATTTTCATTTTATCCTGATCACATCTATAGCAATGCCTCAAAATCTCAGGCTCTGAGAGCCAGGAGGGATGTCTGAGGTCATCCAGTCCAACTAGGAGCTGGACAAGACTTCCCTCTACAACATACAGCACATTTGTTTGAAGACCTCCACTGAAGGGAATTTCGCTGGTTCCCAAAACAATTCACTCCACTTTTGGATAACTCATTGGTATGAAGATACTTTTTTTTTTATCTCCATATTCCCACTGCTTCTGTTCTCTACACTCAAGTAGAACTAGTCTAATATCTGCTTTACTAGATATACAGAGAGGCACCGTATCTATCCCTAAATATTTCCTTACCTCAGATTGAACAGATCAGTTCTTTCAATAGGTTTTTGTAGATCTCAAGGCCCTTAGCCATCCTCACTGACCTTCCATGCTTGTTCCACTGTCTATCAATGTCCTTCTGCTTTTTTTTTTTAAGTTAAATTTCCTTTCCAAACAAAAATCCACCTTCTTTCCCTCTTCTCCATGAACTGGGAAAGAAAAAAACAAAACAAAACCCCTTTTACAAACATGTAGTCAAACAAAACAAATTCCCCCATTGGTCATGTCACACACACACACACACACACACACACACACAGATATATGTATATACAAATGTATACATACATATACATGGTGTCAAATTGAAACACATATACATATTTATGTGTTTATGTATACACATATGATGTATACACATATTTTATGTATTATTTCATATACATATATACTTACACATAGATATATACATAAATGTATACATTTATGATGTCATATTGAAACATATATACATATTTATATACACATACCTTATATATGCATATATTATATATAAATATATACACACATGCATATACATACATATGTGTATGTATATGTGTACATATGTATATGTGTGTATATGTATATATGTGTGTGTATATGTGTGTGTATGTGTATAAAGAGAGAGAGAGATATAGATGTAAAATATATACCCTCTGAGTCCACAATGTCCTTCTAAAAAGATGGCACCCAGGTCTAAACAGCTAGGCAACTAGATGTCATGGAGGACTGAGCGCAGGGCATGGAGTCAGGAAGACCACAGTTCAAATACAGCCCAAGACACTTACTAGCTGCATGATTCTAGGGAAGTCACTTTAACCTTTGTCTGCCTCAGTTTCCCCAGCTGTAAAATGGAGATCACAATAGCACCAACATCCCAGGGGTGTTGTAAGAATGAAAGAAGATATTTGTTGAGAGCTTATCACAGTTCCCAGCACAGAGGGGGCACTTAATAAACGCTTGTTTCTTTGTTTCCTAAACAAAATATTCCAGATGTGACCAGGACAGAGTACAGTGGAACTTTCAGCTCCTTCATTTTGGCTTCTGTCGTTCAGTCATTTCAGTCGTGTCCAACTCTTTATGACCCCATTAAGGCTTTTCTTGGCAAGATATTGGAGGGGTTGGCCATTTCCTTTTCTAGCTCATTTTACAGATTGAAGAAACTGAGGCAAACGGGTAACTTGCCCAGGGTCATACAGCTAGTAAATGTATCTGAGGCTGTATTTGGACTTAGGTCCGCCTGACTCCAGGACCAGTGCACTATCCACTCTGCCATCTAGCTGGCTCCTATACCTTTCAGTATAGCCAAATAGGGTGATTGTTTTTTTTTTTTCAGCTCCCATATCAGAACGATGACTTATAGTGAATTTGACATTCACTAAAACCCCCAGATGTTTTCAAAATGAACTACTGTCTAGCCCCTCTTCTCTCATCATCCAAAGTTAATTTTTTTTAATCACTCTTTGGTCTTAAAGATTTGGCCCAATCCTACTGAGTATGCTTCATCTTGGGCTTCAAATGACACCGGGGATGGCTCTGATTCCTAGACAGCCACAGCTTTTCCTTTGGGAAACCTTTCTTGGCTCCAGAGATCTCCCAAGAAATGTGCCACTACTCCTAGTTAGTGGGAAATGAAGCCTTCCCTCATTTCTAATTTAGCCTTCCCAGCCTGGCCCTCCACAGAGAGCATAAAGATAATATTTTAGCCCTAAAGCTGGAAAAAGTATCAACATCAGGAGAAGCCCACTGGGATAACTGCAAATAGCTTCCCCTGGACCTCTGGGTCTGATCTTCCCAGAACTGCTCATTTTCTCCAGTTGAGCCCCATTGAGTGGTTGGTTATACATAGGCAGATTAGATCGCTTCCTGTGCAGTATGATTTGAAGGGCCTCAGAGAAACCCCTCCTCCTTCCAAATAGTGATAATAGAAATTATTCTATTAGAAACTCAGGCCTTTGAGTTGAGCCTTGTCAGCTCCTAAAGGTACTCTTTCAAAATGTAAATCTCCCAGGGGAGGTGACGCATTAAGTCCCTAATACAGCATGAAGGAATTTATTAGCTCCTTTTCCTTCCTGACAAGAAGGCCCAGAGCCACAGAAGGCACTGGGCACCTCTGGGCCAAGGGGGCATTGAAAGGTAATTTGCAATATCCCAAAGACAAATTTTGCTGACTTCACCATTTTGCTGACATCTGCCCCTAGCTTTGAGAGAACTACTCGAGCCCTATCCAGAGAGTCTATCCTCTTGGTAAGAGAAGAAAATTAGAAGCTTCTCAAAAAATTTCTCCCATTTCTGGTACAACTACAAGAATCCTTTTAGATGACTTGATATCTGTGCCATGGGGGGAGCCAGAATATGAGGGAATCTACCAAGGAAAAGAGAAATCAAGATTTTTAAAAGCAGTGTATTCCTTTTTTCTAGTCTTCCAGGATCTGGGCAGATCACAACTCCTGTTCTCCCTTCCCCTCTCCCACTCTTTTTCTCCCTTTCCCTCCACCACTCTGCACCTGGATAGTACATTGCAAAGAGTTCTAGACCTAGAGTCAGCATTTAATGGATGGCTTCATGAGCTGCTGGGACTGGAAGAAAATTAATAACCTGGTGGCCAGCCGGCTGGTGATGGATCCTTATGAACTTGGGCCAGTCCTCAGAGGACAGACAGACATATATTCTTTTGCCAGGCCAGTACTCAGAGCCTCTCCAGCCTTCCAGAGCATATGCCCTCCCCCCAGAGTCTAAGAAGCTAGAGTTACCTCCATAGCACAATAAGGAATTGGAAGGGCATTTTCCTTCAGTTTTTTCACTGAATGTTAGATTGGAAAGGAGCCCCAGGAGGAAGGATTTTAAAGGTCCTGCTTCTTACAAGGTACCTATAAAACTGATTCAGCATGTAAATTGTTGTGTGAAGCTATACCAACACTATCCCCCACCCCAAATTGAGGGTTTTGTGAAGGTCCGGTTCACTGGGTCACTTAAACCTGCCTAATCAAATGAGAAACAGAGGTAACCTGGTAAAGGGAGAAGAATACAATAGCTGGCAGGCTGAGAACCTAGGTTTGAATCCTGGCTTTCAGACTCAGCTTTGTGGCACTCAAAAAGTCATTTAACTTCCCGAGGCCCCAGTGCCCTTATCCAGAAAACAAAGGTTGGAATTAGGCAGCCTCTGAGATCCTTCCATCTCCAGATCTATGACCAGATGACTTTCTATTTTCTACCAAAGCCCTATATTATATTACCTATTATTTTCAATACACAAAAGGAAATTTCCTATGCCTGCATAAACTGATGGTACTTCCCCCCCTTGACTATCCAGGGGCAGGGGGAAATGCATAAGAATGGTGTATGGGGTGTTCAGGACTAGCCCTTCTGGTGTGAGGGGTTGGTGATAACTTTTCAGGGCTGCTCAGAACCTTTGGTATCCACCTGTCCCCCAGCTCTCACCTGTGGCTCCAAGAAGCATGTAGAGCAGCCATATCCTGGTAAACCATCTTGGAAGATAGGTAAACCAGGTTGAGAGTAACCAATAGGCCTCAAATCCATTGGTGAGTTAGGGGAATGTCTACCCCAAGCCTGTGAAGATGCCCCCTGGCAGAATGAATAGATGAGAGAACGTTGTTCCAGATGCCGCAAAGGAGGCTGAAGCAGATGCTATGGAGTGCGTAGAGCTTGGTCAGACTTCGAAGATGCCAAAGTCATTCACTGTTTCCTGGGCCATTGCCAGTCACCACGACTCTTCTCCTACCTCTGGAAGAGTCAGGCTGACAACTTCAGGTAACTTCTTCACTTAAATCCAATTCATGTGCAAGTCAAGACATCACCTCATGATGTCATTGGTCCTCTTTGGAAAGGAAGGATGAAGAACAACAATCCAATGGCAATGTGTTATAATGGAAATAACTCTGGATTAAGAGTCCTGAAGTTTGAGTTCTAAGTCCCAGATCCACTTTTAATTCTCTGTTTGAGCTTGGGTAAGTCATTTCCCCTAATGTGATCTGTTTCCTCATTCAACCAAAGAAAGGAGGTCCTGTGGTCAGAGCTTGGGAGTCCAAGAAAGACTTTAGAACTGGAATGGACCAGAGGCCATCTGGTTCAACTCATTCATTTTATCTATGAGAAAAGGGGGAGGCCCAGGTAGGTTCTGCGGGGCCCAAGGTCATATAAGTAGGGAATCCCCAGACCAAGGACTGAATATGACTGCAAATCCAATGTTCTTTCCAGTTCACCAGTTGAATTTTCTTAGATCTCCTAAGACTTATTTTGTTTTATCTTATTTAACCCAACAAGCATTTATTAAGTACCTACTTTGTGTGAGGCATTTTGCTAGGTACTGGGCATCCAAAGATAAAATACAGCAGCATCTATAAACACTGAGAAAGCTTACAATCTACTGCAAGGGGCAAGGGTTGGAAGTGGAGATCGTATGTGCACAGAAAAGCATAAGGTCACATAAAATGTGTTAGAGAAAAAGGATATTCTTTAAAATGGAAAAAATTTAAAAAGAATCCTAGAGCAGTGTTGAAACTAAATAATTCATCTGTGCATCTGTTTTACAGTCAAGTTAGCAGGGAACAGAGTCAGGTTAAATGGAATACATATAAATAAAAGAATTTTAAAGCTGGAAAAGACTTTAAAATCCACCTAAGCCAACCCTCTCAACTTACAGACAAGGAAAGATGGGCAGGTAACTAGTGTTGAGGATGGAGTGCTGGGCTGGGAGCCAGAAAGACCTAAATTCAAATCTGGCCTCAGATACTCCAGATACTCTCTAGCTGTGCAACCCTGGGCAAATTATTTAACTAGGTTTGTCTCACTTTCCTCATCTGTAAAAACAAGTTAGAGAAGGAAATGGCAAATCACTCTTTGGCAAATTATCTTTGTCAAGAAAACACCAAAAGGGGCTGCAGGGAGGCAGACACAACTGAAAAAAAACAACAACAACAACTCAAAGATAAGGAAGCAGACCCAGTGAGGACAATATCTTGCCAGTGGCACTGACTCTCTCTAACTCCCGGTGGCACCAATTCTCAGAAACCTTTGGGAGAAAAAAGAGAAGGCATGTGAAAAGTGAATCCTAAACACTATTGTCCTGTCTTTGTGGTGGGGTCCCTGAGAAAATATGTATAAGTCGTTGAATTATAGAAAGCCAAAAGGTGAAAAGAGCATTCACTGGCCCTCCAAGGATGCATTTTATACATCTCTGTGGTACTAGCTCATTACCAGGAATTTTAACATAGGGTCTCCCATTTCTGGGTGAAAGAGTTTGGGTTTTTGTTCTGTTTTGTTTTCAAATGGGAATTTAAGGGATTAAAATATTATTCAAATAATAGCTTAAGATACTACTAATGCTCATGAAACCTACTACATGAGCACAGAATGGGGGAGAGTCATTTAGGAGAGCATGGGAGAAAAAGGTCTTTGGGCTTTTCATTGATTGCCAGCTCAGCTAGAGCTATCAGTGTGATGAGGCTGCCAAACCAAGGCAAGAGACCACTAAGCTACTTCCATGCATGGGTTTTAGTCCAGCTGTGCTCTGCTGTGGATAGAAGAATTCTAGAGACAGTGTGATGCTCAGCTTTGGACCTTCAACATTAGGAAGAGCACCGATTAACATTGCAGGAACATGAAATTTGGAGCTGGAAGGCCTCTTAGAGGTCATCAAGACCACAAAAGCAGCAAAAAGCAGAACTGGACATTGAATCCAAATTCTCAGTATTAATCCAGGATGTTTCGTGCTGTCATTAGAGGTAGCCAGGAAGTACAGCAGATGGAGTCCTGAACCTGGAGTCAGGAAGACCCAAGTTCAAATGCAGACTTAGACACTAATTAGTTATGCTAATGTCTATTTGTTTCAGTTTCCTCAACTGTAAAATGACAATAATAATAGCATCTATGTTCTGAGGATTAAAGGAGATATTTGTAAAGAACTTAGCAAAGTTCCTGGCACATAGTAGGTGCTATATAAATACTTATTCCTTTCCCATTCACCTTCCCCCATGTGCAGAAGAGAAAGACAAGGATGGTGAGATAATTTAAATGTAATCACTTGAGGGAAGAGACTGCTTCCATTCTGTCTTTATATATAGGCACCCTTGCATTGGGTCTGGCAAATAGTAGGTGCTTTTAAAAATGCTTGTTAAATTCAATTGAATGCGTACAGTTCATTTTTGAGCAGTGTGGAGCACAGGGACCTGGGGGTAAGGCATCTTAGATTTTCAGTTCCTGCCACTAAGGTATTTTTTCTTTCTTTTTAAATATAGTCTTTACTGATATTCTTCTTTGATTTCAAATCACTTTCACTTCCCAGTGACTCTTTCCCCCATAAAACCCTCCACTGTACAAATAGTTCAGTTAAGCAAATCCAATCAATATATTGCCACTGACTTTTCAATTTTTTGAAGGAAAAATGGAACTGATATCTTTCTTTTCCTTTAAATCATATTCATTTCCAAATATATTCCTTCCCCAGCTACCCAAAGAGTCACTGCTAATAACAAAAAGATAGGGGGAGAATACAGTTCAGCAAAACTAATCAACACACAAACAGTCTAACAGCTTATGCAATATTCCACACCCATAGATCCCTACCTCTGCAAAGAAATAAGAGATACATTTTCTCACCTTTTCTTTCTGGACAAACATAGTTGCAATAGTTACACACTATTCAGTTGAGGTAAATTTTTTTGTTAGTTTATTTGTTTTATTTTGTGGTCATAGTTTGATTTCATAGTTATCATGTGTATTGTTTGCTTGGCTTTGCTCACTTCATTTTGCATCCATTCATATATCTTCCCATGCTTCTCTGCATCCTTCATAGCCATAATTTAAAACAGTACAGCACATGTACCACGATTTATTTAACCATTCCCCAACTGATGAGCAGTGATTTTTATTCTTTATTCCTGAAAAAAAGCACTGCTATCAATATTTTGCCTCATATAACTGGTATTTATATAGCTTTTTAAAGCTTGCAAAGCATTTTACATATATTATTTCATTTGATCCTCACAACCCTGTGAAGAAGGTACTATTATTATCACCTTTTACAAAGGAGGAAACTGAGGCTGAGAGATTGCTCCTGGTCTATCTAATAAGCATCAAAGGCAGGTATGAAACTCAGTTCTTCTTGACTTCAGGTCAAGCACTATGCCAACTGTTGCCTTCTAATAGGAACTCCCCATTTGACATTGACTTTTTCCCCCTCCTTCAAAACATGTATTATTTTTGTCCTAGAAAATTACAAATTGCATTTAACAGTCAGTGGCATACTCTTGTTTGCTAAGGAAACTTGCTTTTCTCTGAGCAAGAGAAACTTTGGGATGACTTCACTTTTCTTTTCGAATTTTCTTCCTGAGAAACTCTTTTCACCTCCTAGATTCTCCCCTCTGGCAACATAAACCATTTTGTCCCTCTCCTGTATCAATTTAGGAATTCTGTTCTTCTTTATCTACTGTGAGAATTCAAGACGTCACCCCGTGATGTCATTGGTCCTCTTCAAAAATGAAGGACCAACAACTGTATGAATTGCTTTTGCCAAGCAATTACAATCCATTAATTGATCAATAAGCATTTATTAAATACCAACCATGTACCAGGCACTATGCTAAATGATTGGGATACAAAAAGAGGCAAAAAAAGTCCCTGCCCTCAAAAAGCTTATACATACAAACAAATATATACAGAAAAGCTGTATACAGGATAAATTGGAAGTAAGTAAGAGAGGGAAGAGACTAGAGTTAAAAAGAATTAGGGAAGGCTCCCAGGAAAAGACAGAGTTTTAGTAGGGACTTAAAAGGAAGCCAGGGAGGTCAATAGGTAGTGCAGGGGAGGGAGAGCATTCCAGGAAGGGGGGAGAGCCAGAGAGAATTCCTGGAGCTGAGAGATGAAGTCTTGTTCTTCTTCCATTAGATAGCACATTCTGGCCTAGGGTGCACTGATGATGTCTCTAGCATTTCATTCTTTTCCTTCTGAATAGTAAGTAGGCAGGCATTTACTACTGTAAGGAGTACACCCTTGTCTATAGCTCCCTTATGGACATTCAGAGGCAGTGCAGGCAGCATGTCTATCCAGCTCTAAAGAGCCCAGGCAGACCATCAGGGCTTTCCCCGCTGTGCTCACCCTCAATCACCTTCTCACTGAGCATGTCCGTGCCAAAGGTGCTAAGCAGCCTGGGGCCAGCTGCAGGCCAGTGCAGGAAGCTGGAGAATAATTTGTTAGGCCATCTTTCACGCTGTAATTTGGCGATTCATGAGCATGGGCCTCTTCCAGGGGTCCATAAGCTAACTGGTAGATGATATCTCTGCTGGTGACTCATCCTATCAAACTATATTTTCAGGTGTTAAACTTATTTCTATCTTGAATTACCAAGTATTTCCACACCTAATAATTCATGTTTCCCTCTATCCTTCTCTAGAATTCCACATGGTACCTCTTGAATGAGGCTTTGTGTGACCCTGGGCAAGACACAACCTCCTCTGTGACTGTGCCTTTGTTTCCTCCTCTGTGAAGTGAGGGTGATCTCAAAAGCCTCTTTGAGCACTAAGTGTAAGAATCTATGATCCTTGTTCTTGATAACTTTAAACACCAGTTTCAGGCCAGAAAACTTGATCAGGTTACCGCTCCAGTGTCCATACCACTCACACAGAGTACATGGAAACCCCACTGCAGCCAGACCCTTACTGGGCATATGATCATAGCAAGCAGGGCACTAGTGAAGGCCATGAACCAGGGCTGCAGCATGGGGCACCCAGGGGGGCTAGAATCAGGCAGGGTGCTCAACAGTGACTGCTGATGGCATCTAGGTGGAAGAGTGGTGGAATCTTGGACTTGGAGTCAGAAAGACCTGAGTTTGAATCTGGTCACAGATACTTCTTGGCTGTGTGACCTTGGATGAGTCCATTAATTTTTCTCAGTCTCAGTTTCCTCATCAGTAAAACTGGAGTAAGAATACATCTACCTTACAGGACTAGTACTAGGGTCAAATGAGTATTATTTATAAAGTTCTTTTAAAAATCTTAGAACCCATGTAAGTAAATATTAGCTATTACTATTATTGTTACTACTAATAATAAGAGATAAGAATCCCCAGGCAGGATCAAATTCTTGGTCCAAGTGATTCTACTTGAATAACCAAATTAGGAAACACAGAAGCCAAGACTCCAGCCTCTCTTAGACCTCAATTTCCTTTAACCCACCCCCAACCCCGTTAACAGCCAGCCACTAACTTTCAAAGAGATGTCAATGTCCTGATTTCCTAACATTGGTTCTGCCCCTTGACCAGCTAAGTGATACTGAACAATTCATGGGATCATAGAATTATGATTTTATGAATGAAGAGCTAAAGAGAACATTGAGATCAGGGATTTTTTAATCTGGGGTTTGTGTTTTTTTTTTCTTTTTTATATTTTTATAACTATTTCAACACAATTATATAATTCATAATCTTATTTTATTTTATGCATTTAAAGGCATTATTCTGAGAAGGGGTCCCTTGAATTTACCAGAAACTGCCAAAGGGGTCAAGACACCCATAAAAAGGCTTAAGAAACCCTGCCCAAGATACATTTCTTCATTTTTCAGATGAGGAAACTGAGGCCCAGAGAAGGGAAATGTCCAAAGTGATACAGGTAGAAAGTTAGCAGAGTCACAGAGTGAACTGAGGTCTTTTAATAGCTAATCCTATTAGCTCTCAACACTATAATGTTTAGGTCATACCGACAGAGTGCCTTCCTCTCTCTGGGACTCAGTCTTTTTACCTGTAAAATGAGGCAATTCATCAGGTTATCTCTAAGGTGCCTTCCCTTCAAACCTCTTTGAGTGTGTCTAACCTCTGTTTGACTCTCTCTACATCCGGCCGCATAGAACTTCCACATAAAAGTGTTACTGTTAGAGTCAGCTGTTGGTGCTAAAACCACCATCTGAATCAAGAATTTTCTTGAAGCTTTAATAAGCTCATGCTATAAAGAAAAATAGAAATTAAAATATGAAACCACTGGGTGCACTACATTTTCCTTAATGAAATGCCCACTAAAGGCAGACCCACAGTTCAAGGACTTTATAAAAACTTATAATAACTTAACAGTAATAAGCTAATAGTCAAATGGAATTATTAACAGGAATGAGGCCATTTAAGCAAAGTGTGATGGCCTTGTGTCATGGAATTTCTGAATATTAAACCTACTGAGTTACTATAAGCTAATAGCAATTAGCTTCTGATATAATGGCCAGCTATTGTCCTAATGGGATTGGAATTGATCATTTAAAGCTGGGCTTCTCCCAACCAGGTGTTACAAGGCATTTCATTTTTTTTTAAAGTCACCACTTTTCACCTGTAGTTCTGGCCCTATCTATTCTGTGAATTTCTGGGTCACGTGTTCCTATTTTCCCTGGGGGACCCTTTGGAGACCAGGCAGCCTGGATTTCTTAGACCCATGTGTCCACTTGCAGGTTATTGAATTCAATATGGAAGTGTAATAGAATATGAGTTTTTTGAAGGTGGGGAGTATTTTTTTTTGCCACCTAGAAATGAAAATAAGATTTTTTAAATGGTCAATAGTCAAATGGAATTAATAACGGGAATGAGGCCCTGTAAGCAAAGAGTGATGGCCTTGTGTCATGGAATTTCTGAATGGTCTGGATTTGTAATTTCATTGATTTTGGGGAAATCCTGGTGAGGAAACTCCCTCTACTAATTTGGATCTGCAATTATTTTCCAAACCATATCTTAGAGAAGAGATCTTAACCTTATTTGTGTCATAAACCCCTTTGACAGTCTGGTAAAACCTGTGAATACATACTCAGAATAATTTTTTAAAATTCATAATTGAAGGAAATGCTAAAATTCAGTTAGAAGTTATTGAAAAATGTATTTTTGATTTGTTATTGAAGGAAATACTAACATTCAATTAAAGGTTATTGAAATACATTTTTTAAAATTCATAATTGAAGGAAATGCTAAAATTCAGTAAAAGGCTATTGAAAATAATCTTGTGCTTTTTTAATCCATCCTAGTACACAGATCTCCTGAAACACACAGATTTAAATCCACTAAGATTTAGAGATTTGACTATGGCGATGAGAGGTCAAGTTACTTGACCAGGATCACAAAGTCATATGTGTTAAAGGGTAGGGTGTGAATCTAGGTCCTTCTGACTCCAAGGCTGGCTGCCTATGCAGTACACCATATACTACCTTTCAGGCTTTCACAGAGTATGTGCTAGATATGACAGTTAAATTGATTTAGGCATAGCCATCATTATGGTGACTTTGGGGCCTCCTGGCTAGCAGGGTTCTAATTTCAGTAATAGGGCACCATACAAGATAGATGTGGAAGGGGAGGTCTCTAATTGTCTGCTCCCTACAGATGCAACAGTCACAGATCCTTATCCTCCAGATCTGACCTGTTACCAATATGTCAACCCTGCCGTGGTAGGGTCTTTAGTATATGGCCCTTCCTTCCTATGACACTACCATTCTTGTGCAGGCCTTAATTCTTTAGACTATTTCGAGAGTCTTCTGGTTTGTCTTCCTGTCCCAAGTTTCTCCTCTTTGCAGTCCATCCTCCATTTTGTTGCAAATTTGATCTTCCTAAAGCACAAATCTGACCATGTCACTCTCCTAGACCTAGTCAATAAACTTCATTGGCAGCATGGTACCTCCAGGATCAAATAGAAAAATCTTCTGGTTTCTAAAGCTCTTCATAACTTAGACACCTGCTACCTTTCCCACCTTCTTACACTTGACTCTCTTTTCTATTCACTCCCTACCCTCAGGGACATTGACCTCCTTGCTCTTCTTCTTCTTTGGGGGGGAAGGTAAGGCAATTGGGGTTAAGTGACTCGCCCAAGGTCACACAGCTAGTTAAGTGCCAAGTGTCTGAGGTCGGATTTAAACTCAGGTCCTTCTGACTCCAGAGCTAGTGCTCTAGTCACTTCACCACCTAGCTGTCCTACCTTCTTGCTCTTCTTCAAAGAAAGCACTCCATGTACGAACTCCAGGCTCTACACCAAGACTAGCCTGGAATGCTCTTTCTGTCTCTGATTCCTGGCTTCCCCAGCTCCCATTATGTCCCAGCTGAAATCCTGCCTTCTACAAGAAGATTGTCCTGATCCCCCTTAATACTAGAGTCCTACTTTACTCATTAGCTCTAATTTATTCTCTTTATATCTTGGTTGTCCATAGTTATTTGCACATTGTCTCACCCTTTGGACTGTAAGCTCCTTCAGAGTAGGGTTTTTCCCTCCCTTAAAAAAAATTCCTGGTATTTAGCACAATATCTGGTACACAATGGACACTTAATAAATGTTTGCTGACTGATTAAGTGACTAATAATAGCTCACATTTACTTAGTGTTTGCAAAATGTTCTGCTTACTAGTCACCTCACAATTTTGTAAGATTGCATTTATCCCCATTGTACAGATGAGGAACCTGAAGCTAAGAGAAATTCAGTGACTTGTCCAGGGTCACACAGCTAGTATGTATCCAAGATAGCCTTTCCAATCCAGGCCTTCCTCATCCTACCTTAGTCATTGGATGTTACCTCTCTATCTATGTCAAATTAAGTAAGCAAACATTTAGTAAACCATAAAATGTCAGATATTGATGATGCCATAGAGAGATCTAATTCAGCCCCCTCATTTTACTGTTTGTCAGTCAATCAACAGTTTTGAAGAAACTAAAGGGTAGGGCTGTGAAGTGATTTGCTTAATACCCAGCACTTTGAAATGATCCACATGCTGTCTGGTCTCTACTTGCCCTTCTTGAGATATGTGTTAGCGTATGATAAAAGATGGAACCTTGTGGAAAAGAATTAGAAATTGAGGAGATGTCCATCCAATTGAGGAGAATGGCTGAACAAGTTGTGGTATATGAATGTAATGGAATGCTATTGTTCCATAAGAAATGGTGAGTAGGAAGACTTCAGAAAAACCTGGAAAGACTTGTATGAACTGATGCTGAGTGAAGTGAGCAGAACCAGGAGAACACTGTACACAGTAACAGCCACAGTGTGACAACCAACTTTGATAGACTTAACTCTTCTCAGCAATGCAAGGATCTAAGACAACTCCAAAAAACTCATGATGGAAAATGCTATCCACATCCAGAGAAAGACTCATAGAGTTTGAATGCAGATCAATGCATACTATTTTCTCTCCCTGTTGTTTCATTTTTTTCTTTATCCCGATTTTTCACTTTTCTTCTGATTCTTCTTTCGTAACATGACTAAGGTGGATGTTTAATGTGATCAGATTGCATGCCATCTTGGGGAGAGAGGATGGGAAGGAGGGAGGGGAAATTTAGAATGCAAAAATCTTATAGAAGTGAATGTTGAAAACTAAAAATAAATTAATTTTAAAAAGATGTAGCTTTGGAAGGAGACTGGAAGGAAGATTAGAGATTATCCAGCCGAAGCTTTTCATTTAACTGATGAATTTTCAGAGCACTTTAACTTAAATATCTTCACAACAATTCTGGGAGAGGTATCATTATTACCCATTTTCCAGGTAAGGAAACTGAGGCCTGGAGAGGTTAAGTAACATGCTCAAGGTTATTGAGACCAGGGCAGAATTCTTGCATGCTGTCTCCCCCACCAGACCCCCACTAGAGAATAGGGACTGTGTTTTGTATTTCTTTGTATTCCCAGCACTTAGTTTAATGCCTGGTACATGGTACTTTAACTACCTCCTTTGCCATTCTATTACCTATGGTTCTATACATAAATCTTAAAAATCACACTTGCTTCCCCACCCCCACCCCCACATCACTCCACTGACTCACATTGAGCTTTTCATCCACCCAACCCCCCCACCCCAGGTTCTTTCCCTATGAATTGCTAGCCTCATTATCATTCCCATCTTGAATTTGTGAAGTCCTGCTCTTGAGTTAAAAAGTAAAATCAATTACACATTTCTCTCTCCATCACTCCCATCTGTTGATCCTGGTTCTGATTTGAAGATTTTTGACTCTGTCATCTAAAGCTTTAGCTATCCCTTCCAACTTTATGTCATCTGAAGGTATTATAAGCATATCAAAGACACTTCCATCCAAATCACTGCTAAACATGTTGAACAAACCTAAGCAGACCCTTACTGCCTGCCACTAGAGACACTTCTCTCCCAGGTTGATGCTCACCCATTAATCAACCCCCACTGATCTGACTGCACTCTCACTGACTTCAGTTCTCATCTCTCCATCTTGTCCACAAGAATATCAGAGGAGACTTAGTAAGCTTAGATTTCAGTAAGGCATTCGACATCTAGCTAGTCTTCTTATAATTTTTAATTAAAAATATTAAGCCCATATTTTGTTTCATGGTCCTGTGTGGATGCTGGAGATTCAAAGACCCCTCCCTGCAAAAATAAAATAAAATAAAATAAAAATCCCTGTTCCCAGGGAACCTACAGAGAGAAGAGGGGAGAAGTTTCAGAGAAGAGGTCCTGAAGGAGATGATTAAAGTCCCCCAGTGAGCAAAGGATATAAAAGATGGAACTAGAACCCAGGACTTCGGATTCCTAGTTGAGTGTTTTGGAGCAGCCTTCATGGAATTTGCCCTCTGATGTAGGAGGATGAATGAGTAGCTGTGCATTCCAGAATGGCTTTTTCTTTCTGAACCCAGTGGTATTTTCCACCTCTCCCTCACCAGGAACTGCCTCATCCTTCCTTTTTCCATTCTCCACCCTGACATCAACCTTACCTGGTGCCCCATAAAAATCTTGGGATTCCTCTAATCTAGCCTAGAAAACATCCTCTTTCAGGCTCAGCTGAAATGGTTTGGAACTTGAGAGCACATTTCATTGTTGGGATAAAATTGACGACCTGAGCTGTAAGGCAGTGGCCTAAATCATCTTCATTATCTTTATCAGCCAACACATATTAAGTGCCCACCAAACACAGGCAGCACTAAGTGGTGGGTTCCCTTAATCACTCCACTGTCTGATGCTCCTTTCCCATTTCCTCCTGGACATGCCTCTTGAGGCTTAGCACTGAGAGCATTGAGTTATAACATTTGGAACCTGAGCCGGGACTGTCTGGTTCACTAGTAATTGCAGCTAGCTCTTAGCAACATGGGGCCACCAGAAGGGCAAAATATAGGGAGTTAGAGCATTCCCAAGGGGAATGCTACTTCTGGTGCTGGCAGTTATTTGGCTACAAAGAAATATGTGGCACATTTATTTATATGACTTTGGGAGAGTTATTTCCCTTCTCTGGCACTATTTCTTCTTCTACACAATGTGAACCATATGATGTGTTTCATCTACCTTAAAGGGTTATGCCATACTTTTTGCAGTAGTAGGGAATGGGAAACAGAGTCTTTCCCCATTAATTTGGGTACAGCTAAACAAATGGATGTAAGGCATATAATCAATGAATATGAAGAAATAGAGAAGCATGGGAAGATTTCTATGAACTGATGCAGAGTGAAAGAAGCAGGATGAGGAAGATAATATATGGAAGAAAAAAAAGACAACAAATCAATACTCTAAAGTTATAATGACCAAGCTGGCCATGACAGAGGTGAAAAACCATGCCTACCTCCCTTCTTAACAGTGTTAGGTATAGAGCACCCCATATCCTGTTGATGTGTTAGTTAGTTTTGCAGAATTGCACTCCCTATCTGTTGTAGTTGCTGTTGTTGTTACAAGGGGTAGCTCACTGAGTGGGGAGTAAAGAGGGATGTTTTTAGAAATGAAAGTAATGTCAAAAGAAGAGATACAAATAAAGCTTTTCTTTATAAAGGTGATTCTAGAAGGCCGGGATTATTTCATCTATGTCTTTGTATCTCCAACATTTACCTACCCTTAATCACTGAATGGGCCTTGCCTCAAACAAACTGAAACCTGGGAAAGCCTTAAGCTTAGAAAGGTCAAGGTCTCCCACCACATCCAGAGCCATCTCCAGTCATCCTGATCTATATCTTGTTACTGGGCCCAGATGGCTCCAGAGAGGAAAGGGAGACTAGTGACTTTCCACAGCCCTCCCTAACTTAAATCCAATTCACGTGGAAGTCAAGACATCACCTTCCTGATGTCATAGATCCTTTTCCAGAATGAAGGACAAACAACAACTTAGCACAGTGCACAAATGCTTGTTGATTCTCTGATGGTAAGAATCAAAGATGATAAATGTGAAAACATTTCTCAAAGCATAAAGTGCTGCACAAGGATCAGGTATTTTAATTGTTCCTACCTGAAATGTAACTAGAAATTGAAGGTGTATGTGGATGGAGAAACCTCAGACCTGGGGACATAGGCCCATGTAGCACCCAGTGGTCAGGATACATATATTATGGAGCATCACAAGACCACTTTTGGGGGGATCACTCCAGGAATAGGTTGGGCCATGAAGGAGTTCATCTTGGATGCCACTTTAATTATTTTTGGTAACTACACGCTAAGCTCAGTTGTTTTAATCTGCTGAATTGTTCTACCCTTTAAAGCACCCTATAAATGTAGCTTTTGTTGGGCAAAGGCCCCTGCCTCTGCCCTAGTTATAGCTCTTGATTGTTATTACAGAGGGACACACAGTTATACTCCTGTATATTTAGGCCCATCAAGGTAACAAACAGAAACTAGAAGAAACCTCAGGGTCTCAGCTTCTGGTAACAACTAAGTAGACACCTTGAGGAACTAGAAGTTTCTAATCAGTCCTACAAGCTGTCTGACCAGGGTCATGCCTACCAGTCAAGTGAAGTCAATCCAACTAGACTGTCACAACTTGAACAGAGCAGGGAGTATAGGGACAGAACAATTTGAATTATGGTGTTCTTAGACACAACCCAGTCAGAACCATCATCAGCTGAAATCCTTACTGTGAGTTGTTACCCTTGAGTCCTTTGTACCCAGCATTGGGGATATGAATAGTGATGTCTATAGTTTTGGGGCTCAACTCCAGGGTAACAAAGTCAAGTCCATAAAATACTACAGCTTTGAATAACCTCACACCTCCTCTTCCTTATCCAAATCATATGAGGCTCACCCAGTATGGACTTAATAAATATTTAGTTGAATTGAATGTGTGGAATGAGGTATTGAAGAAAGACTTTAGGGAAAAAAAGTAAAGCAAATGACAAGCACAAATCAAAGATTTGCACTACCCATGCAAAATAAGCTCTGACCGATTTATAAAGGTGAGAAAAGGAGGCAAAGCACCTGTACAGTTCAGCAAAGAGCTACAGGCTCCTGGATTTTAAATCTGGGCAAGTGCCTTGGATTTCATGTGTTTGCCTCATTTTGGAAAAGTCTTTGGAAGGTCCAAGAAGCATCAGTTGAGTCTCTGATGTAGGTTATTTGTGGCTATATGTGTTTGAGGAGGGTCTGAGAGGCAGATGAATTCTCATAAAAATTTCCACAAACAAAATAAGGACCTTCCATGGTCCTACCATCCCCACCTTTTGTATAGAGGTAAAAATCAGCTGTCCAATGAATGTGTGAAACAGTTTTGAAGGAGAAAAGAAATCACAAACCCAGACCAAGTGAGGGGGGAAGTTATGTTGGAGATGAACCTGAGGGAAGGGCTACCAAATTAATTAACAAACATTTATTAGGTGCCTGGTATGTGAAAGGTATTGTGTTAGATACTAGAGAGTTCAGGTTCTCATTACTTCTCAGTTAGACCATTGCAATAGGTTTAACCCTTTCCTCCCTCCTCCCCATCCCTTCCCACTAGACCTTCAGGAATTAGAAGCAAGTCAACATCACTATTTCTGGAATGCACAAGCTCATCAATTGCCCTATGGCTTTACTCACCATCCCTGTGACCTACCAAGCTAAGATACCCTTCTCTAGAGCATTTGTTCATATGATTATAGATAACTTTGATTTCTTCATCTGAAAACTGCCTTTTTATATCCTTTCACCACTTGTCAATTGGGTAATGACTTATATTCTTATAAATTTGATACAGTTCTCTATTTATTTGAGAATGAGGCCTTTATCAGAGACACTTGCTATAAAAATTGTTTCCTAGCTTTCTGCTTTCCTTTTATTCTTGGTTGCATTGATTCTGTTTGTGCAAAAGCTTTTTAGTTTAATATAATCAACATTATTCATTTTGTATTTTATAATGCACTCTATCTCTTGTTTGGTCATACATTTTTTCTTCTCCATAGATCTGACAGGTAAACTATTCCTTGTTCTCCTAATTTTCTCATGATATCACTCTTTATGCCTAAATCATGTACCCATTTTGACCTTATCTTGATATATGGTGTGAGATGTTGAACTCTCTAACCATCATTTCTTTGTATAGGCTGGTTTCTCTTATTAGAATGGAAGACTCTTGAGGACCAGGACTGTTTTTTGTTTGTTTGTTTGTTTGTTTGTTTATTATTTTTTATTATTTTTTTAAATTTTTAAATTATAATTATAGTGCTAAGCATGATGTTTACCACATAGTAAATACCCAATGAATTGTTTTTTTTTCATTTATTCACTGATTCATGGCTTCCCTCCCTCCAGTTTCCCCCTCTCGCCCCCTGCCCTATCTCTGGTCTATTGAATATACTCGTGCCAGATTGATCTTCTTTTATGTTATTCACTAACTGTTAAAGAGTGTCAAACTGAAGAATTTAAACATTAAATGTCACTCTACAGTCTGGCTCCAAAATACTTAGCAAAATATATCTCATAGATTTAGAGGGAAATGGCATCTTCTTGGTGTTGTTCAGTCGTTTCAGTCATGTCTGACCCTTTGCGACCCCATTTGAGGTTTTCTTGCAAAGATACTAGAGTGGTTTGCCATTTATTTCTTCAGTTCATTTTACAGATAGGGCAACTGAGGCACCAGGGTTAAGTGACTTTCACAGGATCATATAACTACAAAGTGTCTGAAGCCAGACTTGAACTCAGGTCTTCCTGACTCCAGGTCAAGAACTCTATCTACTGAACCATTTAGAATACTTCAGAAGGGATCTTAGAGGCTATCATTTCCAACTCCCTAATCTTACAGATGAGTAAACTGAGGCAAAGAGTGATTAACACAGGGTCACACAGATGGTAAATGTCTGAGGAAGGATTTTAACTCATCTCTTCCTAACTCTGGGTCCAACACCCTATTCAATACCTTACATTGTTTTCCTTCATGAACTCTAGGTTCTTAGCACACTAGACTGTTTACCATTCTATAGACATATCCTACTGTATGTGTTCCCTATACCTGATATAATCTTCCCCTGTACTGCTCAGCTCACTGAAATCCTACTTATCCTCGAAGGCCAACTCAAACTCTTCCTCCCTCCAGGAAGCCGTCCCTTGTCTAACCCAGCAAGGAGGTAATCTCTGCCCCTTCTGAACTGCCACAGCATTTTGTCTGTACCCCTCTTAGGCACTTTTTATACTCGATATTATAGTTACGTATGTTTATTTTAGGCAGCATGATAAAAAGGGGAGGATCTTGAATTTATAGACATAAGATCTGAGTTCAAATCCTGTCTCAGCTATGTACCATCTGAGCAATTTCTACTTGTAAAAAAGTAGATGTTATATGTACTCTCTACATCACAGAGATGAGTGTCACATGAGCTGATCAATGTAAAACATAGGTTAATACTGAGGCACCATAGAAATGCCTTTCATTATTACCGTTGGTAAGCTTCTTTCAAACAAGGATGTGTCTTATTCATCTTTTTTTAGCCCCTAGTGCCCATAACAGTGCTTTTCATATAATAGACACTTAGGTTTTTGACATTCTCAATCATTTATTTATTTTGGGTCAGTTAGGTGGTGCAGTTTATAGAGAACTGGGCTTGGAATCAGGAAGACTCATCTTTCTGAGTTCAAATGCAGCTTCAGACACTTACTAGCTGTATGGCCCTGGACAAGTCACCTAACCCTATTTGCCTCAGTTTCCTCATCTGTAAAATGAGCTGGAGAATGAGAGGGCAAACCACTCTAGTATCTTTGCCCAGGAAGCCCCAAATGGGGTTACAAAGAGTCAGACATGACTTAAAGCAGGAATAAAAAGCTTCTGGTCATTTTAACACCAGCAATGGGATCAACTTCCTTCTCTTCTACTGTCTCTCTATATCCAGTCTTCTTTAATCTCTGGCCTATTCCACTAGGAATCTCAATAAAAAACTACGACTTTGCAGTGCCCCAGGGAAACCCATTTCAGCATCTCATTTACAGATCCCTGAACTGTTATACTTGTCCAGTGCCGAGTTCCAGTCTCCATCTACAACAGGAGGATTTATACTTACCCAGTCAACTGCTGCTAAATTAACTCATCCAGGTTGACCTGCAGGTCCCTGGTCCCTTTCTCTCATCAAAAACTGACTTCCATAGTAACAGTCCCAGTCACTATATCCAATAACACACACACACACACACACACACACACACACACACACACACACACACACACACCATGACAAAGACTACATTCTCAGAAGATGAATGCTTCATTGGCTGTGTTACCCAAGCAGGGGATGTTCAATTAAATCTACTTCTTCCTCCCTCCTCCATCACTTTCCCCCTCTCTTCCTCTGTTCATCCAGCCCTCCCCATGAGCCCTCTTGGCTTTATTACTTTAGATTCTTGAAAGTCAGCCGCTACCTTATCCACCAAGGACCAGGCTACTATCAGAGCTTCAAGCTGATGGAATGTAATTGACAGATTTAGGGACTGCCACACTGAAGTGTATGGGAAGGGAAGGCTTGGCTGGATGAGGGAGCAGGGAGAGAACAGAATCCCTGGAGCCAGCCTGATTGGCTGATCACCCAATCTCTGATAACTCCTCTTGCTTGGCATAGCTTCAGTCAGCCAGACAGCTATCTTTTCAGGGTGCATTTGCTCCTTTAATAAGGAAAAAAAAATCTCCCCCTCTAAGATGACAGGGTTTGAGATGGAAAAAAAATGAGAGTCCAGAAGGATGATTCTTGTAAGTCTTCTTCCTTTCCCCTCGGCTCTTTGCCTCCTCCCTTAGTCTTTGGAATATATTCTCTTCTAGCTTCAGCTGCTTCCAGAGGATGGTGGGAAAGGCAGCTAGAGAGGAAGAGATCAAGAATGAGAGAGAAAGTAGAAGAGCTAAATCTCCCAGTTGTCAGTGGCTCAGACCTCAGTGTTGTCTTTGGAAGGAGAAGGAAGTCAGATTTCCTTTGAAATCTCTCAATTTTTTTTTGCTTTCGTTTTTACTACTATTGCCTCCATCTTAATTCAAGCCCTTATTACTTCTCCCTGAGATTGTGCTGTCTTCTTGCCTATATGTCTTTCCTTAGTAACAAGGGCAGAGTGGACCTCAGCGCTGCACTCTCAGACAAGAACCTCATTAGCCCAGTCAGGCTCTTCAGCATCTGACATCCCCACAACTTGACCTTCATAAAAGGTAGTGAGGTCCTGCTCTCCAAATTCAAAGGGCAGGTTGCATACCTCTTATTCCAGTGGTTCACAGTCTACACCAGAGGGAGATACACAGGCTCACACCAAAAAAAGGCTAACTGAGAAAGATGATCCTGGAAAGAAAGAAATCCCAGATTCCATATGGCAGGATGTCCTCCTGGTGCAAGGTCCTATTGGTACAGCATCCCAACTCTAAAATCACACAGCGTTCCTCCTTTATGATGACTTCTCACCTGGAAAAGAGAGTGGGGACAGGACAGGATTGGGGGAAGGAAGAAAGACAATGATGGTAGTGGTGATGTTCTCATTACCAGCATGGAATAAGCTCCAAATGATGACTGACATAGCCCAAAGCTTCCTACTTCCCTTGGGAGCCATAGCTAATGAGAGATTTTGTTCCAAATGGGTGGTTTGTGAGGCTGCCCTCAGGTTGCCTTACATCTATCACTGAATCACTGAGGCCATCCCGAATCCCACCCCCACCGAATACAGATTGCAATGCTGATTACCATGAGCTTATGCTTCTTATTTCTCTAATGTCTTTCTCTTGATAGGCACAAGAAGCTATGCCACTGATACTTTGCCTGAACAATTGTGATATCTTCCTAAATGGTCTTATTGCCTCTAGTCTCAGTCCTCCTCCAATCCAGCTTGCATATTGTGGCCAGATTATCTTTTTTTTTGGCCTTTTGGAGGGCAATTGGGGTTAAGTAACTTGTCCAGGGTTACACAGCTAGTTTTTGGGTGTATATGTGTGTTAAGTATCTGAGGCCGGATCCAAACTCATGTCCTCCTGACTCTGGGCTGGCGCTCTACTCACTTCTCCACCTAGCCACCCCTAGATTATCTTTCTAAAAGGACCATTTTCACTGTTTCTCAATACAGGACAATGGATAGGTCTATGGGCAGAAAAAAGTTCCAGATTCCATGGCTTTTCATTTAAGGCTTTCCAAACTTGGTTCCAACCAACTTTAGCATCTCCATTAAAGTTTCCACTCCTACTTAATCTACTGGGTATCCTCAAAATAAATAATACTCTTTGTTCTCACTATCTCCATTCTGACCTCAGAATGTCCTCTACCAATTTATCAAAGCCAATAGATTGGGGTTAGGGGGAAAGAAAAGGTCGGAAGGCTTGGATTCTAATTCTGACTTGTCCAATAGAAAGTTGTTTGGCCCTGGGTACATCAATTAAAAGAATCTGATACATAACTTGGTGTAGAGAGCAGAGAACAAAATATGGGGTTGGGAGTAACATGAGAGAAGTGGACTAGATAATCCTTTTCTGCTCTAAATGTCTACTAATACCCACTTCAAAAAAGCATGGTAAAGTAGAAGAGTTGCATTTAGAGCTGGAAGATGGAGATTCAAATCTCAGCTCTAGTACTTACTACCTATGTGACGATGTAAAAACCACAATCTCCCAGAGCCTTAGTTTCCTTAGCTATAATATGGGGTAGCGGTGGTTTAGATAGTCTTTGAGTCCAATCTTTGATTTTACCTCCTAAATCTTTCCTCCTTCAGGAAGTCTCCCTAGATTACTACAGATCACATTGATTTCTTTGAATTTTTGCATCCATTATTGAATATAGTACTCATGTGGCACTTGGTACATCATATATTTACTTGTTTTGTTAGTATTTTTATGCACAAATATCCCCAACTATAATCATTTGAGGATGCAAATAATTATAACAACTCATATCTATTGATAAGGTAAATTTTGTTGATAATTTTCCTAATATTGAACCAAACTCGCATTCCTGGTATAAATCCCACCTGGTGATAGTATATAATCCTTGTGATACATTACTATGATCACCTTGTTAATATTTGGCTCAAAATTTTTACATCAGTATTAATTAGGGAAATTGGTCTATAATTTTCTTTTACTGTTTTATCTCTTCCTGGTTGAGGTATCAGTACCATATTTGTGCCATAAAAGGAGTTTGGTAGGATTCTGCCTATTTTTCTAAATAGTTTATACAGTATTGGAATTAATTGTTCTTTAAATATTTGGTATAATTCATTCATGAACTCATCTGACCCTATGAATTTTTTCCTAGGGAGTTCATTAATGACTTAACAACTCACTCATATTGCATTTTACAAAACACTTTCCTATTTGATAGATATTTGCTGCAAGTATCACTTGCCTGATTTTACAGATAAGAAAACCGAGACCCTAAAAGGTATACAGCTTTATCCAGGGTTACACAGTTAGTTATATGTCAGAACTGTCACCCCAAGTCCCCTGGTTCCAAAGCCACTTAATTCTCTCCTCATTATGACACTCAATGTGACTAAGATTAAGGGAGAGGTAGGAGGGAGCTCCCAGCACTGTTTGTACCCTCTAAGAACTAGGGAACAGAATAAAAGTTTCTGACAAAGAAGCAAAGCATTCTTCCCTCCACCTTCCCTGATTTAAGCCTTGTTCATTTCCTGCTTATGACCAAATCAGTTGAGTTAGTCTTGAGAATGTAAGTAACCAGAGGACTGGGCAAGAAAGGGAAGAATAGGGCTCTGGGGTACAGATGGGTAGAGAAAGCCTGGCTGAGGAACAGAAGGACTAGTTCCATCTACCCCATTCACCAGAAGGGGGATGTTGAACAGGGATTTCCACAAAGTTGTTTGCTAAGAACAAGCTGCAAATTTCCAGATACTTCTTAAAACACCCCCAAGAGCTGCAGGTAAAATGCCAAGAGTCCTGGCTGGCTCTCTGGATGGTCTCTGGGGAGCACATCCACAGCCAAAAGGTAGCACACAGCCACAGTCCCCCACTATTGGTTATTTTGCATGCATATATTCTCCCTGTGATATTCTAAACTAGGTCAGGGCCATGACTTATTTATTCATTCTTAGAGATTGTACTATGGTAGGCACAATGTAGGGAGCCTTATGTCTTTCTAAAAAGGGGGGTGGGGAAGGTAGAACTTTCAGGTAAATCTGAAAAAACCCTGGGGTGCTTTAGAGATGTCCAATCATTTGGGCCCCAGGATCCATTCAATGGAGAAAAAAGAACCCATTCAATGGAGAAAAAATGTCTGGTTTCTGGCCCAAGCCCAAGGTAATCTTGGGCCAATGACAGTAGATCTCAGCTTTATTTTTCTCCTTTTCAACAGAGGGATAACCCCAGAAGTCCTCACACAGACATGTGCATCAAATAAGATAATGGATGCAAAAATGCTTTGGAACCATTTGCACTCTAAGTAAGGTATTACTATTATTTATGCCCCAATCCACCTAGCATTTCATTTTATTCTAGTGGCAATGGGGAATACCATGCTCCTTTAATGTGGGTGTTTTTCACCGACTGGTTGTCTGTGAAATTGGTTCCAGGAGCACTGCCTTTCCCCATTAAGTGCATCTCAGTTCTCAGCTGCAGATTGCATCTCTGATCACCAACACAATAGTAGTCAGTGATGTATGTCTATACTTACCTGGGGGTGTCTGTACTTCCTGGCTACAGACTATTGCAGGTAATACCCAAACAGCTAGGCCTCCTAGATTCTTCACCCTATCCATTTTCTTGATGTCTTGAAAAACCTCAAATGTCTTGAAAAACCATGAGCATCCCTATCATGTGTGTGAGTCAATCTATTGAAAAGTGTTCCTGACTTGCCAAACTGGAGATGGGAACCAGAGATTCATAGGGTCATAGTTTTAAAGCTAGAAGGTACCTTAGAGGCCCTCATTTTTTCCAGATAAGAAAACTGAGGAAGTTCACACAACTATTAACTTCTTGAATCAGGATTTGAATCAGGTCTTCCTGACTAGGTGATCCAATGGATGGAGTGCCAGGCCTGGAGTCAAGAAGACTCATCTTCTTGAGTTCAAATCTGGCCATAGACACTTATTAGTCATGTGCCCTGGACAAATCACTAAACCCTATAAAATGAACTGGAAAAGGTAATAGGAAAACACTCTAATACCTTTGTCAAGAAAACCACAACTGGAGTCATGAAGAGTTGGATATGACTGACAACAACAAAACTTTTCTCCTGCCTATAAGTATCTTGGCCATGTCTTCTCTGTACATCTTAAAGCTCTGAGAAGCCTAGGTTAGGCCTTCTAGATCTCTCTCTAGATGTAATTCCACAAAAAGTTAATAAAAGAGAAAATGACACAAAGTTACTTTTTGAATCTGTCTCCATGCTTGTTTTCCTACTTCCTTCCACAGTGAAAGGACAAATAAGACAATGGGATAGAAAGACAAGCCTCTAATAACCCTCTGTATAATCACACTCTTAACAATTTCAAGAAGGACCTCAGAGGGGTGGCTAGGTGGCGTAGTGAGTAGAGCATCAGCCCTGGAGTCAGAAGGACCTGAGTTTGGATCCGGCCTCAGTCACTTAATGCACACACAGACAAAAACCTAGCCATGTGACCTTGGGCAAGTTACTTAACCCCAACTGCCCTCCAAAAAAAAAAAAAGCAAAAAAAGAAGGACCTCAGAGATCATTTCATTCAACTCATGCCTGACCAAGAATCTCCTTTCCACTATTGACTGTATATGGTCATTCAGCCTTGTTTAATAATTTCAGAATCCTATAACGTCCTGAGACAGCTCATTATATTTTGAGACATTCTAATTATTAATATGTTGTTGTGTTTGTTTGCTTTTTCCCTTCAGCTGGTAGCTTCTTATCTGTAACTTCATCCATTGTCCCTCCTTGTTCTACTCTCTGGGGCCATGCTGAACTAAATTTAACTCTTCTTCCATAAAAAAGTCCTCCAAATTCATAAATATTTCTACTGCGTCCTCTTCCCCCTCAATCCTATTCTTCTCTGGGCTTAAATAGAGCAGTTACTAACCAATACTACTAAGCTATCAGCTTAAGTCACTGACCAGCTTTGCTGTCCTCCTCCAGATCCGTTCTTCAGTTTATCAGTGTCATTACTTGTGTCCATCAGAATTGAACTAATGCTCTACGAGAACATTGGTTTTTAACAGAGGATCCATGGAGGGTGTCTTTGAATTTATTTATTTATTTTTTCAATGTTGAAAATCTTTTATTTGAACAAAGATTTGCAGTTTTTGTTTCTTTTTTTAAAAAATTAATTTGTTAGTTTAGTTTCAGTTAACAAGATTCAATTCCATAGTTCCTTGATTTTCGAATTTCCTTTATCTCCCTCCCCCCCACCCCCATGACAGCTTATAGTCCAGTACAGGATCTGCAAATATATTCATATTAGACATTGGTATCTTTGAATTTAGATGGGGAAAAATGACATCTTTATTTCATCAACCTTTAATTGTAATTTAGCATTTCAGTCAATTGTTAAAAAAAAATCATTATTCTTAGAAGGGGTCTATAGGCTTTACTAGACTGCCAAAGGGACTCACAACATCAAAAATATTAAGAGCCCATATGCTAGTGTTTTTCTGACCATGGCAAAGTATAGGGTCCTATGTTTGGGCCATAAAGCCTCTCTGCAATGTGCACCCTCTGCTCTAACAAGCCTAGTATCTTTCTTCTTTCTTTCTCTCTTTCTTTCTTTCTTTCTTTCTTTCTTTCTTTCTCTCTTTCTCTCTTTCTTTCTTTCTTTCTTTCTTCTTCCTTCCTTCCTTCCTTCCCTCCCTCCATTCCTTCTTCTTTCTTTCCTTTCATTTATGTCCTAGTCTCTGTAAGACCCTTTTCTAATTCTAGGTTCTAGGGTTCTAGTTCTAGTTCTGGTCCTAGGGTTGGGCATACAAAAATGAATGGCCTAATTGGAAAGACAGGACAAGCACAGGACCAATTGACACAAGGCAGAATGAGAAAGTAAAACCAAAAGCATAACGAGTTCTCAGAAGGGATCACATGAAGGAGAATTGGTTTTTGCCCTGGGCATCAGGACAGGCTTCTTATAGGATATGGCATTCTGGTAGGATGGCAAAGAAGTGGAAAAGGAGATTTGGAAGGTCAGGGATGGGGGTAGAAGAAAGGACATTCAAGGTAGAAAAGACATGTAGAAGCAGGAAAGCTTGGATCTGTCCAAGAAACAGCAGAACTGAGGCATATAGTGGAAAAAGCAGAATTATGGAAGATGAGGCTAGGGTTGGGAATAGATCACTGAAGGCCTTCATTGCCAGGACAGGCAACTTTGGAGCAAAGGGTGTTTCAGGGTGGTTAATCTGACAGAACTGTATGCTAAAGTGGAGAAGAGAGGGGCGGCTAGGTGGCGCAGTGAGTAGAGCGCTGGCCCTGGAGTCAGAAGGACCTGAGTTGGATCTGGCCTCAGACACTTAACACACACAAACAACAACAACAACAACAAACCTAGCCATGTGACCTTAGGCAAGCTACTTAACCCCAATTGCCCTCCAAAAAGCAAAGAGAGAGAGAGAGAGAGAGAGAGAGCTGGGAGACAGGAAGACCAACCAGGGGAATATAGTAGGGACCTAAATAATAACTCCCAAAATGCTTTCTTAATAATAACTCCCTGAAGTGACTAAAGATTTTTTTGTTTGTTACTGATAACAAATGATGGTCAGAGAACTGAGTGCTGTCTCTTCTGATACTCAGAAAAATGAAGTGACTTGCCCACCTAGATTTGTCCACCCACCAAGTAAGTATCAGAACCAAAATTTGAATATAGTTCCTTCTTTTTAAGTTCATCATTCTTTCCACTATACCAGGCTATATCTAGAATGAGCTAGTTATATTACGAAAAGGAAATGCATGAAAGAAATATTGGAAGTAAAATCAACACTGTTTCCTGAATGCACTTTGCACATGCATGACTTTAAGACATTTGTTCATATTCCCCACTTCCCTCTGCCAGTAAACATACCTTCCCTTCCTTTCTACCCATATGGATTTGATTCCTCTAACCAAACCTGTAGCACCAACACAATATTCACAGTACCGATGGTGACTATAAATATGCTGGCATAGTGCCCAATTGCAAAATATAACAGACTCTCCATATATAAGACAGAAGTGAAACATTTATTCAGACACCAGAAAACCAAGTCCCCAAACCAGAAAGCCGAATCCATCATAGTAGAAAAGAAGTTAGTCAATACACTACAACAGCACAGAAAGCCACACCATCCTTTTGTCTTCCCAGAAACCAAAACTTATAAGCCTAGCTGTTTGGCTGGGTACATTCTCTCCTCCCTCCATCTGTAACTGCTCTGACTCCCAGATTCCTGTGAGCTCTGTTCCTCCCTTCAGCAAACTCCTCCCACCACAGGTTCCATGTGATTCCATTCTGCCTATTCCCTGGCAGGGAAGATCTTCAAATCAGGGAAGGTCTTCAGATTCCCTTAGGTATATTAAGGGGCAGGGAAGATCTTCAAATTCCCATTACTATTACAAAGCCTAACTCCAGACCTTGACTGTTCCCTTCTCCTATAGTACCTTGTTTGCTATGTGCATTATGCCCTTAACATAACCTGATTGCTATGGTTCCTCTAGTAGAGAAAGTAGTATGTGAGTACAAAAGGCTAATTAGGTTTGTGAGGGCAGGGACTGTGTCCTTCATCTTTCTTTTTCCCAGAACCTAAAACAGGGCTGGGTTTGTAGCAGATAGTCAATAAACATTTTTGATTCATCTAAGTATTTATTTAACAGGACTGCTGGCTGGTTGTTATTAGCAATTTTGGCACCTGGGACAAGCAGCATGAAATAGGTTTGACAATTTCAGATTGGAAAAGAGAGGGATTCTTGGATACTGGCCTCCATGAGGAGAGGGAAGGGCAGAGAGGGGGATCTGTTTTAACTAACAAGTCTTGCTAACTAGGTGCTGAGCTCAGTTGTTTCTACCCTTCTACATATGCTATCAAGTTCCTACACATTTTGATTGCCTGGGACAAAGCCCTAGTGACCACGCCTTAGTTTTGACTCTGCTGGTTCCTTTAGATGTGAGACAAGGCAAGGGTGGCTCTGAGGGGACAATGGCCTTGACTGACTATGGCTCTTCCCTGAAAGGAGAATTGCTACTAATAGGAAGATTAAAAGGAACAGTGTGCTTTGCCTGCTAACCACACCTCCTCCCTCTCTCTCTCCTCCCCTCCCCACCATCCCCAGGAAGGGAGGAGGGCTGAGGAGTTGGCAGTGGATCTGGGCTGAACCCTGTGATGACGGAGTACTGTCTCACCCTGATGTTTTCACTGGTGCCACCGCACAAGGCTGTCTGGAAGCAGCTTTATAGCTGCTGGCTTTGTGTCCCTGCTTTCCCTAATGCACGGTCACTTTATTAAACTCAGTGGGTTCACAAACTCATTGCCCCCTCCTCCCTTCCTCCAAGATAGGCTGGGCTCTGGAGTCCTTCTCCCCTCCACCCTCCACATCCTGCATAAATCAGAGCAGAGCAGGGGGAAAATAAACTGTGAAGGAGGGAAGCTGGGGGATTCATCACCAGCCCCCACGATGAACAGACCTATTTGGCAGGGCTCCTGTCTCCTTTATCCTCCCCTCTCCGGCCCTTGAAAGAGAAATCTGTTACCAAGAAGGATCTTTTGCCAGAACTGCTAGTCATTTATCTGGAGTATTAATATGCCAGCCACTTGTGACCAAGCCTGTGACACTGATCACTTAAGCCCCAGATGATTCCTCTCAGGGAAGGATGCTCGGTGCTCTAGGAAGCTAATGAGTCCCCTGCGGTGCATTCTGGTTACCTTTTGTTTAGATTTGTGAGCACTTCTTTCAGAATCCCAGCCAAGTGAGCTCCCCTGACAGGTATCTCTGTGATAAGTGAGGACGACTGACAAACAGAATCGAACTCAGTCCCCAGGGAGGCCAGCTGGCTCCCTTCCCTCATGTCAGGGAGCTTACAAAAGGAAAACAAAACTCAGACCAGCCCCCAAAGAGATTAAAAAAGAACAGCTCTTCCATGCCAAAAACCCCCTAGCCCCCCATATACACAGCACACACACACACACACACACACACACACACACACACACACACCGCACAGTGCTCACACACACATAAAGACACACCATACACACACATAAAAACACACCATACACACACACACACACACACACACACACACACACACACACACACACACAAAATGTAGCAATACCTCTGTGAGGCAGAAACCAACAGGTCTTGGACAATCCTACACATTCTTTCAAGTCCTTTTGGAGACATTGCCTCTCCTAAGAAACCTTCCCAGATCAAACCAATTAGAACCAATCATTCCCATCTTGGAACTCAAAGCTCTCACTGTCTGTATCACATGGTGGTCAAACATGCCCTGCCTTATCTCATCTCTTGTGCTGTGGTCCTACAATTTAACTTACTAAATCTCACTAGTGAAAGAAATTTCATTAAAGGCAACTATAGAGCAGCTGAATGGGCATCTTTGCATTTTCTTTTATTCCTGCCCTTTCAAGGTGTCAAGGCCAGAGATTCTTGATTAAGGAAATGGGCTTCAGCAGATTATATAGAGACCTTGCTCTCTGCCTGCATTTTCAGAACATTCTCTCCAGTCCCCAGCCTTACCTTTAGTCATCCCAATTGCCACTAGGGACACATACTACCCTTTTCAGAGACCAGGTCTTTCATTCCAGAAATTTCCTCCCAACACTCCAATCATCCAGATAATTTAGATTCAGCTTTACTGAGAATGAGAGTCTCTTTGGGTTATTTTGGCCTCTTGGACCTCCATAATGCTCACACCGAGCAGGCTGCTTCTGCTACAGACTTGCTTCTTTTTCTTGTCTTCCCTTGGAAATTTTTATGTTCTGTGCATGTTCCCCTCCGATTTTCTGGCTGATGCCTATCATCTTCTTGCCTGCCACATCAGAGATAGGAAACTGACTAGAAGCATCTTAAGGTGAACCTGCCAGCTCCGTGCTGATCAAACCCACTACTTTCTGCCTCAAGGAGTTCCTTGTGGAGAGTACAGGACCTCAGCCATCCCACATTGTAATTCAGAGAAGCATCAGTACTGGGAGATGTCTGAGAGTCATTCTGGTAGACCATCACTGATTCCATTTCTTCCCTGGTTATGGCCTTTCTTTGCTGCCTCCACCCTCTATACTGTCTCATTTTACATCTCTGGCCTTTTCTTGTATGAGCTAAAATATGCCAAAGGATGATCTATTGTTTTATCCATTATCAGACTCTCAGATACTTTTGAAAAACTCCTCTCAGTCATAAAACTATTGGAACAGACATATAATAAGTGGCCAATATGGAGATACCTACAGGGAAAAATTTCAGGGGTTTCCAGGTTTCTTACAAGTCAGCCAGTAGATGACATCAACTCCCTTCATTTCCACTCAAATTAATTCAACAAATATTTAGTAAGTATGTATGATATGCAAATCACTGCCCCTAAGCATTAGATTCAAGGTACCCAGTCTTCTAGGAAATCTCTCTCAGTGGCAATCACATTAGGCTGCTAACTCATTAGTGCTGAAAGGACACCCAAAAATCCATTGGCAAGTCAACAACAGCTAACCTACCCAGCTTTGTTGAGTCATTTCCAACTCTTCCTTACCCCATTTAGGGTTTTCTTGGCAAAGATACTGGAGTAGTTTATCATTTCCTTCTCCAGTTCATTTTATAAAAGAAGAAACTGAGGCAAACAGTGTTAAATGACTTTCCCAGAGTCATACAGCTAGTAAATCTCTGAGGCTGGATTTGAACTCAAGAATTTGAATTTTTCTGATTCCAAGCCCATTGCTCCCTATTCACCGTGCCACTGTTCCAACATTGGCTGTCAACAAAAGTCCTCCCGCCCACCTTATCCATATTTGTCTTTTCCATTTGTTATCAAATTATTAATTTCGACATCATATGCACCTTCAAAAGTAAAATAATTTACTATCTATTCATGCAGTAGTATTCATTAGACATCCCAAAATTCCTCTATAATGAGGAGAAATAAGAGAGTAACTCCTTCAGGGCATAGATGGGCAAACTGAGGTTCTTGTTGAAAGTTGGTTCTTAGTCTAAATCCCCTGACCCATCCAGCCTCCTGCCTACTTGTTTGTTCAAGATCCCTGTGATCTGTTAGCAACACAACAAAAGAGAAGACTTTGTTCTGGGAGTGAAGGAGACTCAGAATATGGACTTGATTCAGGATTGGGCTTGATTCAGGGACAGATAATAGACTGAGAAAGATGTATCTGTTATTCTGGAATCTCGGATCTGTCAGTTCAGAATGCTTCTATCTGGTTACCTGAATCTAACCAGTTTCTTGCCCTGCTCCTCCTCTCCATGACTGCCCTAAAATGTTGTCTTTATCTAGATTTTTTTCTTCTGCTTTGACCCCTAAGCTATCCCATTGAACCCTGTATCCCTGGGGGGAATTATTGTGCTTAGGCTTAGAGGTAGAACCCTGGGACACAGGATAGTCTAGAATCTATCTATTCCAAGATCGTGGCAATACCTATGGACCTGTTGGGTACAATGCAATGGATCCAGGACTAGATTCCGTGGTCAGTTTCAAGATTAGGAGTATTTGCAAAGCATGAGTCTGTATACTTTTTCATGGGCCTACACTAAGCATCAAAGTCAATGTTGAATGTAAAATTATTTGAGCATAAATTGCTCTATGATCAAAAACAATTGTTATTAATTCTGCATGTGAGGTTTACCTAAAAGGGAGCATGCCATTTCTGATACAGGTAATGTGTGTGTGTATGTGTCTGTACATGGGTGTGTAGAAATATATCCTGAAAATTAGTACTAGACCAAAGAAATGCAGGACTATGGGAAGCCATACAAGCTGTATGAGGCCAAGATACCTAATAGTCTCTCAGTCAGCATAATGTCTGCTCATGTGTCTTTCTCCTCATCTTGTTCACTCTCTTTACACCATTCCTAGTCTCCTGGAAATCCATGTTTCTCAGGCAGTAGAATGATGTTTAACTTGGCAGGGTGGTGAACATGACACACACTAGGCCTTAATGAAGGTCTAGAGAGTTGTTACTATTACTGGGAGCTGGTTATGTTATGAGAATGTTCTCACATGTCAAAAGAAGGTGTCTTCACTTCTTTCTGTCTGATCTAAATAAAATCCAGATTTAGCCAGGGTGGTGATTTTTTTAAGGTGGAAGTTACAAGCCAAGACATATTCTAGACTAGTTGTGATAATGTGTGAGGTCACAGAGGGGGCAGGATGATCGTGTATGGGGAAGGGCAACTTTGGATTTTCAACCTATACTTAATTGTCTGTGGAAATAGGGGCAGGATTCAGGGAGACCTTTTTTTCCTCGTAGGAATTCAAAATTGACTATATAAAGGATTTCAATATCTATACTTCATCAGTCCCCCACAGCTTTGTACCTCTCACCAAACCCACTCAAGATGCTAAAAAGTCAAAGGGACGGGGGGACATGTGATAAAAAAGAATATGAAGAGAATAGAGCTGAAAGTCTCAAGGTCAGAAAACTAGAGTGAAGTAACAGCAAGCTTTCCCTGCTGCCTTTGAGCTTTGTGAGTCTACTCACCCTGTTTCACAAGCAATGAGTTCTCCACAAGGAGAAATTGATGGTCCTGGCCAACACAGCCACAGAATAGAAAAGTATAGGCTACAAAAGTTTTGGTCTTCCCTGAACATATGGCTTATGCTGTGAAGGGGAGCCAAAATTGAGATGTAGAGTTCCTAAGTCCTTTATTTAGTGAATGGCCTTACTGGATGAAATGAGTCAAACATCATTTGGAAACTGGATTATATTTCCTCCAATCCTTTGCCTATTTTCAGGAAGATTGCCTAAGGAAGAACTAAACAAGGTGATAGTGTATTTCATGCAAGACCTGGACTCAGGACATTCCTATATTCTGTATGGTGATGGACAAGGTTTAGAAGTTGTAGGTGAGGAACTGCAAGAGAAATATTTTAACATGTATTATTTAATCATTGATTCCATAAAAATGATGAAAACCTAGTCTATAGTATTCCTTCTTGTTCACATACCAAACTAACTATTGTGTCTAGGACATATTAAAAGGGGTCAGTGAAATATAGCAGCTTCAGGGAGGAGGTACAGTTTTCTGATGCATGTGGAATGAGAGCTAAATCTAATTGGGTGAATCTATAGTAATTATACCACTAGACTAACAAGACTGTAGCCACAAAGAGATAGGAGGAGCTTTTAAGATAGAGGGTTAACTGCTTTCTGAAAATGATAGCTTAGAAATGTCCCATCAAAAGAGGAGTGTATAGGGCAACCATGGGAATTCTAAAGTCTATGTTCCTTTTAGTGAATAAAATCAGGTTAGTGGCTAGCAATGCCACCTGGTGGATAACTGAAAAACAACCTGTCAGGTACAGTATAGCCACATCAAATAAGATGTGAAAGAACTTATGCTGATGGAAATAATGATAATTCCTGGGGCTAAATCCATACCATCTTCCTAAGATTTTAAGGACCTGCCCTTCCCTTATATCCTTTGGGAGAATAGGGGATGGGGAAAACTGTTAGGAAGCTTTCCCCTGATTGTCCTTGGCAATAAAACAGGGATTGAGGTAGCTATGATGTAGACTTGTAGAAGATAGTGGAAGTTGGTAGAAAAGTAATAAAGTGGGCATAGAAAATTTGGCTAAATGGATTCTCCTCCATACTCTAACCTTGCCCTTCTAAGATCCAACACTGTCACTAAGCACACAACATTATTGGGCATATATCAAACAGGCATTCCTTCCTTCACAGTAAGTGTATTCCTCCTTTCCGATAATCTGGCCACCAGGGTTGACATATACACTGACTGCCCGACTTGCAGGATAATTTACAATATAATGAGTGTGCCAGTCCACTTATCTCAAGTCAAATGCTAAAGAAACTAGCAGGTAAGCTACCTGTTTATGGTTTTTCAGCTCTGTGTATCTAGCTACTTCAGTTTTGAGAGTCATCCCTTGATTTGGCACTCATCTTCAACTTAGATTGAAGCTCCATTTCCTGCCAGAACCACAGAAACAAGTCCAAGATTAATCTCATAAGCTTTGGTGCGCATTTATACCAAGATTAGAAAAGACTCTTTTGTCCTTTTACCCTGTGTCAGTCTGTATGAATAATGGGAGATTAATATGTGCTTTAACTCACTGACATAACATTTACTTCCATGTAAACTGATGTTTAGGGACATTGTACACCTAAACTGCCTATTTGGACTAGACTAAGGTCAAATAGTAGAAAATAGGACTAAAGCTAGATTTTCAGCTTTATAGAGTTGATCACCTCCCTCTCCCCTACACCACCCCCCTGCCCAGTGGAGCTACAAGGGAATTGGCAGGTAATACTCAGTACAAACCACATTCTACACATAGTGTCATTCAGTGGAAGTGGCTAACAAACATGTCATGATATAAAGAGCATATAAAATTCAGGCACATATTTATGCATATATAGTATATATAGAGAGAAAGCAGTAGTTATTACAATATGAAATTGGAAGAACCAGTATCCTATACACCCAAATGCTGGTGATCTGATTCTACCCATTTGCTTCCACTCAAATGAAGTGTCTAATTACTGCATGAAACAATGCTGTATTTTTCTGTTTGTAACCCTCTCAGAACCTTGAAATATAAGAAACTCATTCCCCTGGAGTGCAAAGACCACATCTGTCAGTGTTCAATTATGTGAACTGATGTCCCTCTCCCTCAGAACCTGGTCATTAGAGTGAAATATGTACAGCGTTATACCGAGTACACTTGGACCTGATTTTCCTATAATCAGGGTACTTGAATCTGCAGCTCAAAGTAAGTAGCAAACTCCTTCTAAGGCTAAATGTTGGCATAGGACCAATACTCAACAAGTACTACAGAGGAAGTTGAAAAGAAATTTAAAGAGAGAATTCAAGGGAATGGCAAATTTTTGAGAGGAAAACATTTGTACAGTCCCATGAAAGGTGACACTACACTGACTTTTGAGAATCGTGTTCTATTTAAAAATCAAAGAACCTTCTTCTCTATTGGCAAGATGACTGCTAGACATCTAGTGAGGCAATAATTGAACTGATTGATGCCTTGCTGAGTACCAGCTGCTTAGTAGGGATCCTGGAGGGGAAACAGATTAAACAGAGTAAAGGTCTCAAGATGGGTGTTTCCAGGCAGTGTGATTAGTTTGGAGAGGCTATTTTATTTGGGCCAAAATATGAGATTAATCTAGTTTCTGCCAAACTTGATCCTAGGGAGTGGAGAGCAGGGAGCAGGGTGTGTACTCCAAATAAAGCCTAACGTAGAATTCAACACTTAAAGGGCAGAGAGATTTTTTGGTTTTGTATTCCAAGTGCCAAACATCCACTGAGAACAAAGAATGAATTCGATAACTGTTTGTGGAACTGAATTGAATAGCTCTGACATGGAACATGGAGAGAAATATCAACTCATCTTTCTCCATCTTCTGGTCTTGGAAAATCACTTTGCATTGTCGGTGGAACCTTTCTATTCCTATTTAATTACCAAAACTAACTGGATTGAGGCAGAAGGTCTTTTGGTTGCCTGCTAGACTGATATCATGCCCAATAGCATGCAACCAGAGGCTGAGCTTCACTGACTTCTTGATCACCCTATAAAACCAGACCATTGAGACAGAAAGGACTAAATGAAGAGTTACCTGTGTTATATGGTCTTACAGTTGGGGGTCTAGGATTCACTCTAAAATTAAAAATAAATCATTAATATTATCAAGGATGATGATGATTATAATAAGGAAGAATGATGACATACTGTGGATATAATGTTGGCCTTTGAGTCAGAAAAAGCCGAAATCTGAATATCTGTCATCTGAAGACCAGTCATCACGATCATCATGAAATTGTCTGCAGGTTACCAAAATATAAGGTTACACCAGCTTCTCCATTTCCCTCCAAAATCTTCCTCTGGGTTCCATTTCAGGTTGGTCTGAAGTTCCCTTACTTCTGACTACATTTTGTTTCCACAAAATTGTAATCAATGTCTGCCCTGCTCTGATTCTATTGATCTTGCCTTGCATTCACACGGATGTTTTCTTTCATTTTTCATAGATTTTTTAAAATGTTCATGATGCCACCAATTTTCTTTACATGACTTTATTTTATTCAGTCATAAGTGGTCATAGTCACTTCTCAATAATACCCAACCCCCTCTTAAAATTCTCTCTTAAAATAGTTAGGAAAACAATGCAACCCATAGATCACCACATTTTTAGCAAAAGGAATGAAGTGTGTTTCATCACTAGCTCTTTGGAATCACGATTAGGCATTATGTGTCATTAAAATTCTGGTATCTTTTGGATATTATTTTCATTTACATCGTTACAGTCATTGAGCAACTGCATCCTGGGCCATCACAAGTCATCTTGACTTTTGTCTTGTCAATGGATTCTGATGACTCTGGAGGAGAGAATGAGGCTGATGACCTTGGGCAGCTATGCCTCACTTAAAATCCAATTCATGAGCAAGCCAAGACATCACCCTTGTGATGGCTCATCAAGAAATAAGGATCAACACTACCATTACCATCATCATCACCACCACCACCACTACCTCCAATGAGTATATTGTTTTCCTGATTACACTTTCTTTGCTCTGTACAGTTCAAGTCTCCCAAATAAATACCTCAATATATGTCTACATAGTCTGGTAATATATTAAAATGTATGTGTCTTTCTATAGTTTTTCCAATTTATTTATTTATTTTTAGTTTTCAACATTCATTTCCACAAGTTTTTGAGTTACAGATTTTACTCCCCATCTTTCCCCTACCCCCACCCCAAAATAGCAAGCCCACTGAATACTCCTTCCCCCACCTGTTCTTTCTTATATCCTCCCTCATCCCCCCCAAATTAATTTTAAACATTTTTTTAAGTTTTTAAAACTTTGAGTTCCAGAATTTTCCCCTTCTTCCCTTCTCACCCCCCCCCCACTGGGAATATAGCAATTCAATATAGGTTGTACATGTATAGTTATGCAAAACATTTCCATAGTAGTTATATTGTGAAAGACTAACTATACTTCCCTCCATCCTATCCTGCCTCCACTTATTCTGTTTTCTTCTTTGACCCTGCCCCTTTTCAAAAGTGTTTACTTCTACCTACCCTCTCCTCCAATCTGCCTACCTTTTATCAATCCCCCTCTTATCCCCTTCCCCCTTATTTTCCTGTAGGGTAAGATACCAATTGAGTGTGTATGTTATTCCCTCCTTAAGCCAAATTCAATTAGAGTAAGGTTGACCCATTCCCTTTCACCTTCCTGCTCTTCCCCTCCATTGTAACAGTTTTCTCTTGCCTCTTTTATATGAAGTAATTTGACCTAATCTATCTCTCCCTTTCTCCTTCTCCCAATATATTCCTCTCTCACCTCTTAATTTTAATATTTTTGGATATCATCTCTTCATATCCAACTCATCCTCATAGACATATACATATGTCTGTATATACATGTACATACATATGCACACACTCACATATATATTATCCATATATATCCTGCTATACAAACACATATATATGTATACACATATGTACATATATTACCTTCAACTATCTTCATACTGAGAAAAGTCTTATGAGTTACAATTATAATTTTTCCATGTAGGAATGTAAAAAGTTCAACTTTAATAAGTTTCTTATGATTTCTTTTTCCTGTTTACCTTCTCATGTGTCTCCTGCTTCTTATATTTGAAGGTCAAATTTTCTGTTAAGCTCTGGTTTTTTTATCAAGAATGCTTGAAAATCCTCTATTTCATTGAATGACCATATTTTTCCCTGAAGCATTTATACTCAGTTTTGCTGTGTAAGTGATTCTTGGTTTTAATTCTAGCTCTTTGACCTCCAGAATATCATATTCCAAGCCCTTTGATCCCTTAATGTAGAAGCTGCTAGGTCCTGTGTTATCTTGATTGTGTTTCCACAATACTCAAATTGTTTCTTCCTGGCTGCTTGCAGTATTTTCTTCTTGGCCTGGGAACTCTGGAATTTGGCTATAATATTCCTAGGAGTTTTCTTTTTGGGATCTTTTTCAAGAGACATAAGTGAATTTTTTATTTCTATTTTGCCCTCTGGTTCTAGAATATCAGGGCAATTTTGCTTGATAATTTCTTGAAAGATGGTGTCTAGGCTCTTTTTTTTTTGACCATGGCTTTCAGGTAGTCCAATAATTTTTAAATTATCTCTCCTGGATCTATTTTCCAAGTCAGTGGTTTTTCCCATAAGATATTTCACATTGCCTTCTATTTTTTCATTTGTTTGGATCTGTTTAATAGTATCTTGATTTCTCATAAAGTCATTAGCTTCAATTTGCTCCAATCTAATTTTGAAGGAATTATTCTCTTCAGTGAGTTTTTGAAATTCCTTTTCCATCTGGCAAATTCAGCTTTTTGAGGCATTCTTCTGCTCGTTGGCTTTTTGGGACTCTTTTGCCATTTGGTTTAGTCTGGTTTTTTAAGGTGTTATTTTCTTCAGTCAGGTTGTTGACTCACTTTTCATGATTTTCTGGAGTCATTCTCATTTCTATCCCCAATTTTTCCTCCACTTCTCTTACCTGATTTTCAAAATCCTTCTTGAGCTCTTCAATGACCTGTAATCAGTTCATATTTTTCTTGAAAGCTTTTGATGCAGGAGTTCTGACTTCATTGCTTTCCTCCTATTTCATGCTTTGATCCTTTTTGTCCCCCCAAAAGGATTCTATGGTCTGATTGTGCTTCTTCTGCTTGCTCATCTTGCTAGCCAATTACTTGACTTTTGAGCTCTTTGCCACAGTAGAACTCTGCTTCCAGAGTGGAGATAGCTTTATCCCAAATTGCTGGGGTTTTCACAGCTGCTGGAGCTATTAGGAGGGTGCCCTCTCTGCATCCCCCACAAGCTCTGGCACACTGGCCACACACCCCAGGACCACCACCCAAGACCACAATCCAGTTCCAAGCAGGTTAAAACAAAAGCAATTACCCTCTGAATGGTTGCTTGGTCCCCCTATGATCTGCAGGCTCTGGAGCTCTGGAAGTAACCATGGCGCAGCAGCTGCAGCCACCATACCTCTGTCACTTCTCACCCCAGGGGCAGGAACCAGATGCCCCTCTTCTCCACCCAGTTCCAACAGAGTTCCCGACTAACCTTTTACTTTCTTTTTGGCGTTTATGGGTTAAGAAGTATGGAAACTGCCAGAGCTTCTGGTGATTCACTTCCCTGTAGTTTGCTCCAGCTGCTGCTGGTCGGGCCAGCCTGGGGCCTGAAATGGTTGTCTTATTCAAGGCTGTGCTTAGCTCTCAGCCCAGTGCAATAGACCCTTCCTTTCAGCCTGCTGAGATGCCTTCAGGAGGATATTTGTTTCTCTCTGAAACTTTGTGGGTTCTGTAGTTCTGAAATTTGTTTAGTCATTTTTACATGTATTTGAGGTGGTTGGAGCCCATCTTTCTACATTTTAAATTTATCAACTCTCTATCAGTAGGTGACTGCCATTTCTTTGTTTTTATTTTTTTGGAATCATTGTCTATCATTGCATCAATCAGACTTCTAAAGTGTATCAAAATTGTTTTTATTTATAATGCTGTTATCATTATACAAATTACTCTCTTGGTTCTTCTCATTTTGCTCTGTATCATCTCATACTGGTCTTCTCAATTTCCACTAAAACTGTCCATTTTACAGTTAGGTCCCAATTAGTGCAAATAATTAATCTCCTGAAGTAGTTAGATGTATTCACTCACTATTCAAAGTTACAATTATGTAAAATATAATTAATGGCTCTAACCCAATGGAAATATGTGGTGTGAATTCAAATAATGCTAACACCAGGGATTGCTTAGGGTTTGCACTAACCATAATCTAGCTGTAATCATTTCTTATGACACAATAATATTCCATTATATTTATGTGCTGCAATTTGTAGCTCTTGTAGCCGTTGCCCAATGACCGGTCCAATTTTGGGGTGCCATGGTAACTCAAAAACTATCTGATCATAATGCTTGTGATCTGCATTAGGAGAGAATATGTTCACAATATTAGTAAAAGCTACTCTAAGCATACAATTACCAAATATGTACATATCTGTAACTGTACAATTGAAATTAACCCTCACCCAACAACACAACTCTAAAGAAGAATCATGAGCTATTTTGAAAAAGCAGAACACAGGAGAAAGGTGAAAAGAAAGGAAATACATATTTCCCCTAAGCTAGCTGGCAAGGAATTCAGTTCATATAATGACATAAAAAAAACAAACACACACACACACACACACACACACACACACACACACAGCTAGAAAGGCATGCTCATGAGCCCTGTGATGGAGTTTTCTGGGTACTGGTGATGAAATAGAGGAATTCAGTGGGGTTGCCATGTGCTTTAGAGCCTGTCATATCATAAACATCTGGTTAAAATCACCAGACCTGATGCTTTCCCCCAGTGACTGCACGGGGACATTTTGCCTGATCTCCTACCTCACAATATAGTAAAAGGTATTGCAACATTTGAATCAGAAATGAATAGAGATTCACAATTTTAGTCCTGGAAGGGTCCTTGGATGATATTAGATCATAGATCCAGAGTTGGAAGGGACCTCAAAAGTCAGTTAGTCCAATTCCTCCATTTTAAAATGAAGAAACTGACAACCAAAGATTAAGTGCTAGCCCAAGGTTACACCGGTGTTACAGGAAAAACAGGATTTAGGTCCAGATCCTTTCCAAATACATTGGCCTTTCCATTATACTATTCTGCCACCCTAGTGATGGGGTAGAAGCTTATAGGAGGTGTCAGAAACATGACATTTGCACACAATGGAAGAGACCACTTCCATATAATTTTTTAAAGTAAAAATAAAATGGCATTATCTTAGTCATGGTAATATTCTTCCTATTTTCTTGAGGTTATCACTTTTGGGGCATACTAGGATCACTTCTTAAGCCTCTGATGAAATGTGTGTTCTGTCTTATGGTGGGCTAGAGTTTATAGACTTCTGATCCTGGTGGAGAGATCCATTGGGACCTTGGAGAAATGGGATCCATTTCCACATGGATTCCTAAAAGGGAAAGTGTTCAAATCCTGGTTTCTCCTGAAAATACCATCTCTTTAAGTGACAAAAATGAATGGAGCTAGCATGTCCTGGACCCCTTTACAATGAGAACAGGATACTGAATGGAGTAAACTGTTATTTCCTCTGAGAACTCTATTTTCCCACACTCTTCCTTATCTTTGACATTTCTGACCACCACTTACTTTTGAGAACCTCTATATCTCAGTTTTGTTCATTTAGGTTTACCCCATTGTCATGATCCATCAGTGACTTCCTGGTATCTAAATTTAATTGACTCTTTGGGGAAACTATCTCTCTAGTTTGACCCAGGCTGAGTAATCCTGATCTCTGAGGCTTGTATGCATCTACATCTTCTTAACCTTTCTACTCCAAGTTCATCAAATCCAAGACCAAAGTCATCATCTTGGATCCTGAAATTATAAGCTTCTGTGCTGTTGCATTGCAGACGTCTGTGAAGCAAAGACTGGATTCCATAAGACTCAGGAGGAAAACAGCCTAATCCCAGAAAAACAATGTGGAAACTTCATCTGGTCCCACTCACAGCCAGGACTGGAGTATCCATTCAAGCAGATACTCTCTAGATTCCAGTTTGAGCAGAAAGGAATAGAAGTTAATATGACCAGCCTACATTTTCCATTAAGAGGAAGTCCCATAAAATGTGTCACGGATAACAAATTGTCATTTCTCACAACTATGCTGAATAATTTTCATCAGTAATTTTTGACCCTGGTTTTCTCTTGACTCTAACAGAAAAAGAGCATCAAGTCAGAGCCACAACTGGAAAACATATTGGAAAACATCAAAGCTTAATAAGAATGACTGAGTAAGTAATCCCCAATGGTACCAAGTGTGCTCTTCTCCTGGCCCCATGATGGGGATGGAGTCAAATATAAAAACTATGCCAAAAACTATGGCATAGAGCCCACCATGGCACAGGCTGTGTTTGTTACTGGTGGGGTAGTCCAGTTCATGTAGAAAAGCTTCTAACTGTAATGTGTTAGTCCAAGAGCATCCAAAATAAAAAGGTGAGTTGTATAGGGCAGAAAGATCAATCACAAGGTAAGTAAGCACAAAATATTGAATGAATGGCTTAAAATATTTCTGGGAACCTAATCTGGCAACATGGTAGCAATAGGAATTAAATGCCAAGGAGTAAAGAACAATCAAAAAGGCAAGTTAAAGTTCAAAGAAACCTAGAATCCAGAGAAGATTTAGCTTTTTAGCAAAGCATTCATATGCCATTCATCATGTTCAATGGGGTGAACACACCAGAGTTCTTCTGAGTCTTGGCATGTGGTGCTAAGCCCACCTGCCTAGTTCTGAATGAGCTTCAGCTGTGGACAGCTCCCTGCCCTATCCAGGATTCCCAGCATGGGAAACAGCTGTGATTGAGTGATAGTGGACACAGAACAGATACAAATGCTTATTTTTTTGGACAACACCTGATTTCCATTTTGTCTGTATTCCTACACCTTCCCTAAGTTTTGATGCTCTGGTTCCTTCCCGTGAAGACTAAACAGCTGCCCACAACTAAAGAACGTAGGCCTGCCAGTTTTGGCTATGACTGTTGGTCATTAACCCTCAACTTTCAAGAAAAAGATAATTTTGCCATCAGCCTGCTTCATGAGAAGATCCAGAAAATACAATTAATGTTTTCTATACCAAGAATCTGGTTCTGTTTCAGCACAAATCCTCCTTGCAGGGGGAGGTTTGTGACAGTAGCCAGGGAAATCCCTCAGAGAAGATATTCTATTTCTTAATATGTAAGTGGAATAGAGCTTCTTTCCTTCTTTCATTATTGACTCTTTCAATCTCCTTGATGTCCAATGGACTCTCTAAAGTCTTCTCCAGCACCACCATACAAAAGTGTTGATTCTGTGTCACTCAGCTTTCATTGTAGTCCAATTCTCACAGTCATACACTGCTACTAGAGAAACCATAGCTTTGACCATACAGACCTTTGTTGTCAAGGTGATGTCTCTGTGTTTTAGTATGCTATCCAAATTTGCCATAGTTTTCCTCCCAAGGAACAAGCATCTTTTATATTTCCTGACTGCAGTCACTGTCTGCAGTGATCTTTGTACCCAAGAATATAAAATCGGACACTGCTTCCATTTCTTCTCCCTCTATTTGCCAAGATATGATGGGACCAGTTGTCAAGATCTAAGTTTTTTTATGTTAAACTTCAAGACAACTTTTATACTCCCTACTTTCAACTTTATCAAGAGGTTTCTTAATTCCTCTTTCTGCCCTCCAGAGTATTATGATCTGCGTATCTGAGATTGTTGATATTTCTCCCCACAACCTTAAGTATAGTCTTCGATTCATTCAGTCTCACATTTCACATTGTGTACTCTGCATATAAGTTAAATAAATAAGGTAAAAGTGCACAGGCATACTGTACAGTTATACTCCTTTTCCCATCTTAAACCAGTCAGTTGTTCCAGTTGCTTCTTGGTCCATATACAGGTTCCTCAGGAAATAAGTAATATGATCTGGCACTCCCATCTCTTTGAGGACTTGCCACATTTTGTTGTGATCCACACAGTCAAAGGCTTTAGTGTAGTAGATGGAGCAGAAGTAGATGTGTTTTTTTTTCTGGAACTCCTTTGCTTTCTCCATAATCCAACTGAAGCTGGAGAGATTAATAAACTAAAAAAGAAACATCAATCTGTATCAAAAATTATTGCAAATCTATAGATCTGTCTGCAAAGAAGTAAAGTAACTGAATAATATCTATAAGCAGATTTCTAAAGGAAAAAAAGAATTTTCTACAAGAACTACATGCATAACTAGAAGAAATTAAGGAAAAACTGAACAATAAAAAAGCTCTCAATGAAATAACTGGCAATAGGATAAATATCTTAGAAGAGAAAGTGGCAAACCTTATCCAAGCAACAGAGTTTCTGAAAACTAGAATAGGCCAAACAGAAATAAATGACTCCACAAAACAGCAAGAAATATTAAAACAAGATCAAAGGACTGGAAAAAAAATAATATATCTAATGTCAAAAACAATTGCCCTGGGAAATAATTCAAAGAGATATAACTTAAAGACTATTGTACTCACTGATAACCATGATTTTTTTAAAAAGACTAGATGCTATAGTTTAAGAAATCATAAATGAAAACTGCCCAGATCTATTAGAACCAGGGGTCAAAATGAAAAGAGGAAGAATATTTTTATCACCTCATGAAAACAACCACAAAAGGAAAAGTTTGTGAATATCACAGGTAAAATCCAGAATTCTGACTCCAAGGAAGAAATATTGTGACTATTCAGAAAGAAGCAGTTCAAGTACCAAAGGGTCATGCTCAAGATTATATAATACTTGTAAGCTTCAACTTAAATGTGAGGAGATCTCAGAATACAATATTCTAAAAGGCAAAAGATATAGGGTTACAAACAAGAATAATTTACCATACAAAGCTGAACATAATCATGCAAGGGGAAAAGTGAATCTTTAGTGCAATAGAGAACTTTTAAATATTTCTGATGAGAACAGAGCTTAGTGTAAACTTTGAGATATAAACACAAGATTATAGAATACTACTGTGCTTTATGAAATTAAAAAGGAGATAGTTTCAGAAAAACCTGGGAAGGAACTGACGCAAAATGAAGTGAGTAGAGCCAAGAGAACCTTCTATGCAGTAACAACAATGATATAATGATAATCAACTGTGAAAGACTTCACTCTGATCAATATGATGGTCTATAACAAAAAGGAAAAGAAAAGAAAAGAAGAGAAGGGAAGGGAAGGGAAGGGAAGGGAAGGGAAGGGAAGGGAAGGGGAGGGGAGGGGAGGGGAGGGGAGAGGAAAAGGAGGAAAGGAAAGGAAAGGAAAGGAAAGGAAAGGAAAGGAAAGGAAAGGAAAGGAAAGGAAAGGAAAGGAAAGGAAAGGAAAGGAAAGGAGAAAGGGAAAGGGAAAGGGAAAGGGAAGGAAAGGAAAGGAAAGGAAAGGAAAGGAAAGGAAAGGAAAGGAAAGGAAAGGAAAGGAAAGGAAAGGAAAGGAAAGGAAAGGAAAGGAAAGGATCTTTTATCAAAACAAAAATTTTTTAAATGAATGCCCCAAATTTTTGTTTATATGTAATTGAAAAAATATAATAAAAATTAAATATCAATTAAAAGACAAAAACTGAAAAAAGAAAAACTTAAAAAGAATTGAAAATGACAGCCAAAAAATTATCCACCTTTAATTGTTTAAACCAGTGCTAGATTATGCTAGTTCTTTCAAGATCTTCAGAAATTACATGTCTTAAAAGAACTGTAATTACTGGATCGATTGAATGAATGAATAAAAACATTTATTAACAGCTTACTTTGCTAAAAAGAAAAATAGTTCCTGAGCTTAGGAAGCTAACATTTTCATATGAATGACCACACCTATAGAAAAGTGGTAGGTGGAGAAGGGTATTTTAGTCTTTGAAATCATAATAGGCAAGTGGAACCACATGGTTATCAATTGAATCACCTTTCCAGAAGCAACAGTAGTACTGATTTGTTTGCTGTTCCAGAACAAGAGATGAAAAGTGGATAATGAGGAAAAGCAGGACAAGAACATGTCCAGGGTGGAGCATGGTTGGGGGTCTGGGACCAATGAGATATAGTAATGTACTCTCAGGAGTTTGGGTAGCATGGCCCCAAGACAAGAGTCATGGCAGCAGTAGAAAAAGACACAATATTGGGGCAGCTAGGTGGTGCAGTGAGTAGAGTGTCGGCCCTGGAGTCAGAAGGACCTGAGTTCAGATCCGGCCTCAGGCACTTAACACACACAAACAAAAACCTAGCCATGTGACCTTGGGCAAGTTACTTAACCCCAATTGCCCTCAAAAAAAAAGAAGAAGAAGAAGAAAGAAGAAGAAAGAAGAAGAAAGAAGAAGAAGAAGAAGAAAGAAAAAGAAAAAGCCCCAATATGGTGACATGTCAGGCAGATGACCTGGGTAAAGTATCAATTTAAGGGAAATTTGGCAGATCTCATCTGTTATCACCACCAAGAAGAAAGGCAATTAATCTATGTAGAGTGAAGGAAGCAACTACTACCAATAGCCCTAAAAAGGCATCACACTCAGGCTATTTATAGAATATAAAATCAGAGAGAGACCAGGCCTCTGGGTTGATTTTAGAATGGTCTATTATAACAATACCAGACATATAGTAAATATGCCTGTGGACAGATAAACCAGTCCTCTGACACGCCAATGCCCAGAGGGTAGTACTATCAATTGGGAGGACAGTCAGGTCCTTTTGGAAATTTTCTTGGCTATAAGGTCAGATGTGATTCCTCTACCATATCTTGTCTTGTAGATAAAACCTTGCCTGTGTTTGATATCCTTGTTAACTCAAAGGTATTAAAGGACAGCCTTTCAGAAGACATGGGGACCTTTTGAGGGAGACAGAGTCAGATTCTGACTTTTCCCTGAGTGACTTTCCCATAGTGACTTTGAGAGAGTCACTCTCGCAATTGTATCCAGGTCCTCATCTCCAGCACCAGAATTACATTGCTAAAGTGGCTGAGGAAGAGCAAGAGAGTCAGATTATCTATCTTTGTGGAAGAGCTTCACAGCAACTAAGAAGTCTGTCATACTGACTCAGGGAAATCCTGAAAAGTTTAGTATCTGACTTGTACCATTTCCCCCAAAAGAACCTTCAGCTCCCCTGAAAGCACTGAGGCTAACAAGTGCTAGAAACACAAAAGGTTTTATCAAAAGAAGGTATAGAAAATAATCATATTTAAGCTAACAATAAACAGAAATAGGTGACTTTCATTGTATGTCTGTGTGTTTCCCTATGCTATGTGTGCCTGAGGAAAGTCATCACTATCCCTGATGAACTAACAACACCATTCAAATTAATCTAATGGTGACTCCATGTAGAAGATGACCTCTACTTAGTGGGTCAAGACTGGTTCCATCCATGTGCCAGTTTGCTGACCTAACTCATGACAAGCTCATGATACTTGAGGGCCATTAACCCTGGCTGGCTCCTACAGGGTTGCACATGGAGCTTTGAAGAAAACCTGTTGCTTGTATTATAGATGAACATGATGCTGCATGGAAAACTTGTCCATCAGTGGAGGTGCAAGGAGGCTGACCAGATGTCCTGGTAAGGGCACCACCCATAGAATCCTCCATTCTCCAGGACCCCCACATTGACATGGACCATCAAAGGAATAACCTCAAGTGAGCTTGAGATAAAATAAAGTTTAATAGTGAGGTTTCTAATTTAGAATCTCTCAAGGAGATAGGGAGAATTAATTCTATTTGGTTTGACTAGAATCTGAAATGTCACCAGTGAAGCTGAATAAAGAAAGATTTGGGGGTGAAGGTGGGGTTCTGCTGAGAGCTGAAATTTCAGCAGAATTCATTCTGACTGATCAAAGGGTTTCTATCAAGTTTGAAGTAGTACAGATTCTTAGAACATGGTCTAGAACAGGACTTCTTAAACTTTTTCCACTCACTTTCCATTTTTACCTGAGAAATTTTTACTGAACCCTGGGTATATAGGTATATAAAATAGGCATATAAATCAAACATTGGCTAATGATAAATCATAAAGAAATGTATTTTAAAACAATTCTTTGGTACACATATAATTTTACCTTTTATTAAAGAAGAAAGTAAATCTGCATACTAATGAGATGAATGTGATTATTTCTTTTTTTAAATTAATTTATTAGTTTAGTTTCAGTTAACAAGATTCAATTCCATAGTTCCTTGATTTTCAGATTTCCTTTACTTCCCTCCTCCCACCCCCCACGACAGCATATAGTCCAGTACAGGATCTGCAAATACATTCATATTAGACATTAGTCCAATTACAAAGGCATATTGTATTAGATGGGATGAAAAATGGTAAAGAAGAAATAAAACCAAACAATGAAAATAAAACGATCAATTAATTTGCTTTCATCAGGATTCAAGCTCAGTTCTTTCTAGTTATATCACTGGATGTCGCATTTCTCAGTCTTTCAAGATTGACTTATATCACTGCATTGCTGAAAAGAGTACAGTCTGTCATAGTTGGTCATCACACATATGATGTGTCTGTGATTGTATACACATTTCTTCTGATTCTACTCTTCTCACTCAGCATCAGTTTGTATAAGCCTCTCCAGGTAAATATGAAATCCATCTCCTCGTGATTGTTTCTTTTTACATAAAAAATTAAATCTTGGTGGAATATTTGATATTGCAGGACCTAGACCATCTTCAATGTTGTTCAGAGTTGATCCATATTTTGATTTTGTAATCATCAATGCTGCGTTTAGAACCAAGACTGCAGTGAAGTCGTGGAATACACATGGCCTAGCACTGACGGAAGCACCTCAGATTCATTACTCATTTGATTTTGAATTAATTTTTGGTCATTGTCTGTTACGAAATCTTTTACTGTTACAAATTTTTTGCAACCCCCACATTCATTACATGAGCCTGTTTGGGGTTTTGACCCACAGTTTAAAAAGCACTGGAAGAAAGGGGCAAGTCAGAAGTCAGGTAACAAAGGCATATGTAATCAGAGCACCCATCAATATTAAGCAAAACAATTGGAAAATATACATTTTTCTAGAGGTTTTATCACTTTATTCCCCATTTTTCACTTTAGTAAAGCCTCCTCCAAGAAAAAAAAATTAACGTAGATCATGTGTTGCTTTCTAGAAGTAGGACAAGGAGAAAATAAGGGCAGAGATATGTCTTCTCTATTAAAGTGGGTGGCAAGAATTCAGAGTGAGAAATGATGGGTAGCAGCAACTAGAGGCCAATAACAACTGTCGGTGAGCTAAGCCAGGGTTTGTTGATGGGCAAAGATGTGAGATTATGGGAACCATGAGTTGGGTAAGGATACAAGAACACAGTCATGTATTCACAATTTGGTAGGAACTGTTAGAAAAAATGCTGGTCTAGAACCAGCTCAGTCTTGAAAGCTGATTGTTAAATTTTTAATAGCCATTTGGGTGACGGAGCCCACTGGAAGATGAAGTGTGACAGAGTCCAGCCCAGGAGGTTGCCCAGTGTGTCCGGACTGGTCGAGCGCGTGGGGTCTACACAGCCCAGACCTAAGAGCAGACAAGAAGACTACACCAGAGAGAGCAAAAGCCCCAGCCTGCAGACTTAACGGAGGACGAATCACAGTCATCTCTCAGACAGGTAGGATCATTGGAGCCAGGTAGGAGAGTTGGGCCCTCAGTGGAAAGAGAGGCTTCTCTGGCTGCATTCTGCCCCCAGCCTGGAAGTTTAGAAACTGCCTGCCTGTATAATACAGGGGCTGGAATGGCAAAGTAAATTCTAGCTGCTCTGATCCTCCCATCCCTCCTTCATGAAGCAGAAAACCCAAAGATAAGTCTCCCACCCAGACTGAAATCCCAAGTTAATGGAAATAGCCCCAGGCTTGAGAGTCTCCAAAAAAGGGGTGTAACTGAGACAGCCAGGAGTCTGAAGAGAAGAGAGGGTGGGGTCCCAACAAGCCCCACCTCACCTCACCAACAAAAGCCTACTTATAGCTCAAGGGCATAGAGGCAGAAATCTGAAGTGGTCAGATGCACCCACACCTACACATCTACATCCCTCATTGACTTCCCTGACTTAGCCATAAACTAGCCACCCAGAGGTATTCAAAGTCAAGGATCAGGCCCTAAACTCATAGCCTGAGAAACTAAGAAACAGGAAGTCACAATGGGAAAAAAAGAAGCTGAGAAGAAGGGGAAGGCAAGAAAGTCTATTCGAGCATACTATGAAGGGCAAGAACAACAAAATACACAGGACAATATAGACTCTCTACCCACACCTGAGACCACAGAAGGAAACATGATCTGGTCTCAAGCCCAAATAGCATTCCTGGAGGAGCTTAAGAAAATTTTAAAGACCAAATCAGGGAGGCAGTGACCAACTTGGAAAAACATCTCAGTGAAGTAATTGGAGAAAATACCTCCCTAAAAAAGGAACTTCAAAAAATAACTGAAGACCGTAATTCGATAAAAATTAGAAACAATCAAATTGAAGCTCAGAACTCTATGATGCAGCAAGAGTCAATCAAACAAAACAAGACGATCGAAAAATTGCAAGAAAATGTAAAATATCTCACTGGAAAAATAACTGACCTAGAGAACAGATCCAGGAGAGACAACCTAAGAATTATTGGTCTACCAGAAAGCCATGATGAAAAAAGCAGCCTAGACAACATCCTCCAAGAGATTGTCAAAGAAAACTATCCTGAGGTCCTGGAATCAGAAGATAAAATAGCTATCAACACAATTCACTGGACTCCTCCTGAGAGAGATCCCAAACTGTAAACTCCAAGAAATATAGTAGCCAAATTCCAGAATTACAAGATTAAAGAAAAAATTCTACAAGCAGCCAAAAAGAAACAATTCAAATATCGAGGAACTACAGTTAGGATCAGACAGGACCTAGCAGCTTCTACATTAAAAGAGTGGAGGGACTGGAATTTGATATTCCATAGGGCAAGAAAGCTAGGACTACAACCAAGGATTAACTACCCGGCAAAACTGAGCATAATCTTCCAGGCAAGGAGATGGTCGTTTAATGAAATAAGGGACTTCCAGACTTTCCTGATGAAAAAGCCAGAGCTCAATGGAAAATTTGATCTCCAATTACAAGAGTCAAGAAAGACATAAAAAGGTAAACAAGAGAAACACAGACTCACACATGCATAAGTGCACACACCCACACCCACAAACACATGCTCATTATTTGGGATGCAACAAGAACAAAATGTTCACATCCCTATATGTGGAGCTGATAACTGTCAATATTCAAAATCTTTATGATTATCATGACCTTCAAAAGGGCTATACTTAGATAGAGGGTGTGGGTATGAATGCACTAACCTGATGTCTAAAAAAAACCAAAAAAAAAAAAAAAGCTATTAAGGGGATCAAAGAGACTGTAATGGGAAAAAGGAAAGGATTAGATAGGAAAAGGTAAAATATGCCATCTGAAGAGGCATTAAAGCACACTATAGAAGAGGGGAAAGAAAGAGGGAGAGGAACATCATTTAAACACTATTCTCACTGGTTCTGGTTCAAAGAGGGATCAACCTAAATCAGTGAAGTTTAAGATGTTAATGTGAATATACACATAAATTCATTAAATAGAGGAAAAGGAGGGAGGGAGAGGAGCAATGTTTGAAATTCACTCTCATTGGTTTGGAATCAAACAGGGAGTAATTCACTCTGATAAGTATAAAAACTTATTGCGTCCTATAGAAAGCGGAAGGGTAAGGGGTGGGGGTGAAAAAGAGGAGACTAAAGGGGGAGATTAGAAGGGAGGGAAACAGTAGTAAGGGGAGAGGGTAGGTTAAGAAGAGGGATCACTGGGTGGGAACACTGAGGGAGGGGGTGGTCAAAAGGGAAAACTTCAAGGAGGGGAAGGGAGAAGGAAGAAACAAAAACATAAACAGGGGAGGGAATAGGATGGAGGGGAAGAGACAGATAGTTATAATTACTGTGAATGTGAATGGGATGAACTCTCCCATAAAACAGAGGCGGATAGGAGAATGGATTAAAAAACATAATCCTGGGGGGGCTAGGTGGCACAGTGAGTAGAGTGTCAGCCCTGGAGTCAGAAGGACCTGAGTTCGGAACCGGCCTCAGACACTTAACACACACAAAAAACTAGCCATGTGACCTTGGGCAAGTTACTTAACCCCAATTGCCCTCCAAAAAGCAAAAAAACAAAACAAAACAAAACAAAAAAACATAATCCCACAATATGCTGTCTACAAGAAACACATTTGAAACAAAGAGATATCCACAGGGTAAAGGTAAAAGGTTGGAGTAAAATTTATTATGCCTCAGCTAAAGTAAAAAAAGCAGGGGTAGCAATACCTATCTCAGATAAAGCAAAAGCAAAAATAGATCTAATTAAAAGAGATAAGGAAGGAAACTATATCCTACTAAAAGGCACCATCGAGAATGAAGCAATATCACTACTTAATATATATGCACCAAGTGGTATAGCATCTAAATTCCTAGAGGAGAAGTTAAAGGAATTAGAGGAAGAAATAGATAGCAAAACTATACTAGTGGGGGACCTTAATCTCCCCCTCTCCGAACTCGATAAATCTAACCTCAAAATAAACAAGAAAGAAGTTAAGGAGGTGAATAGAATCTTAGAGAGACTAGATATGATGGATCTCTGGAGAAAACTGAATGGAGAAAAAATGCTGGCCAAACATGAGTGAGTGAGATCTGCAAAGTGTAACTCAAGCAACAAAGAGCCAAAGGTTCTGGGGTCTAGGTGGATACAGCAATAGTTTCATTAAAGGGGACATTAGCTTCTCCATTGATACATTATAATACTATTATAGGATGATGCCTCCGGTTGGATGGTTTCAAGGACCACACCTGAACTGCTCAGAGATCCCAGAGAACTGGAGAAGAAATGCTAATATGTAAAGAACAGTAATAGCATTTTAGCTATAATATAAAGTATGGAAAGAGAAGTCATAAATAGTAAAACTGGAGAAGTAGATTGACTGTAGGTTGTAAATTCTTTTAAATGTGAAGTGGAAGAGTAGACCATTGAAATAAGGGAGTAAATTAGGCAGGGAAGTAACATGGTCAGTGCTGTGTTTTAGGAATATCACTTTGGTCGCTATTCAGAGAACAGATTGAAGAGGGGAGAGTCTCTAGCAAGCAAGAACAACTGGGAAGCTCTTGTAACAGTCCAGGCAAGAGGTGATAAGGACTATGGCAACTTACTTTACTCAAAAAAGGGTTCCCAATAATTTGGTCATTTTGTGGCCAGCAACATCCTCTACCCTCCTCCCAGCTTCAGTATCTGTATCAAAGGGCATGATAGCCATTGTTAGGCCTGCCATGTGGAAGCATACTAGGCTTCTCCTTAGCCCCAGAGAGGAGAGTCAGGAGGAATGGGTGGGAGTTACAGAGAGATGAGTTCTTAGATAAGAGTCTGAATGACCAGTTGACAAGTATGCTGTAGAGATGATTGCTACCAACTTTGATGATCTTAGGGATTCCTTCCAACTCTAAGGTTCTATGACATTAAATGATTTTATTGCAGAAGGAACACTGACCTCCATCCTGGGATTCAGGATCAAGAATACTCCTTTTCAGGGCGGCTAGGTGGCGCAGTGAGTAGAGCGTCGGCCCTGGAGCCAGAAGGACCTGAGTTTAGATCCGGCCTCAGACACTTAACGCACACACAAACAAAAACCTAGCCATGTGACCTTGGGCAAGTTACTTAACCCCAATTGCCCTCCAAAAAGTAAAAAAAAAAAAGAATACTCCTTTTCTTGGGAGGAAATTTGTTGTAGAAAGAAATAAGGATACTTCTGTTAAAAGAATTGGTGGCACTATGAGGTCCAGGTGAGGGAAATTCTCAAGAATGAAGTCTGCCTAAGAAGATCAATTCAGTACCCTTTTAGGACAATGACCTTGAATTTGATTCCTGGCAAAATTCTAGAAGTTATTTTTTAAAGTATGTCTTATGAACATTTGAAAAGGAAATTTCATCATTGACAAAATTGGATCATTTGATTTTGTCAATCCAGACTAAGTTCATTCTTGGTGTAGAGAGAAGGGGAACAGGTATATAGTTAGCCTGGTAGCTAGTGGCAGAATGGGCCTGGAGTCAAGAAAATACAAATACAAATCCTGCCTCAGACACATTCTAGCTCTATGACCCTGGGCAAGTCATTTGCCCTCTACCTGCCTGTTTCCTCCTCTGTAAAATACGGATAACAATGACACCTACCTCCCAGGATTGTTGTGAGGTTAAAATGAAATAATAATTGTAAAGTGTTTAGCACAGAGCCTGACATAGAGTAAGTTCTATGTAAATGTTAGTTATTAATATTATCTATACAATGGGGATGACAACAGCACCTACTTCCCAATGTTGTTGCAAGGATCAAATGCAATGATATTTAAATTTTTTTTTATTTTTTAAGAAGCAAAAATCACATACTTTAATATACTGTTGTTAACAATAATGTTCCTACATTGAATGGTGTTAAAACAGGAAAGAATCAAGGAAATAACCTACTCCAAATGCTGGATTTTTTTTTTACTTTTTACTTAATTATATAGTTTTTAGTTACACATGGCAGTTTTAGACTGGGCTTAAAGTTTTGATTGTTGAATCGGTGTTAATATGGATGGAGAAATATATCCAAATGTTCTAGTGATCTGTCCTTTATTCTATGCTATTCAAAAAGTTTTTTAGTGATTTGGATAAAGGCATTGATGACATATATATCAAATTTGCTGGTGACACAAAGTTGGTAGTAAGAGCTTATTGAATGAATGAATGAAAAAATGAAAGAACATTTTTGAAGTGTTTAAGTGAGAAGCATTGTACTAAGCATTGTGAATGGAAACAGAAAAGTAGAGACAGTTTAGACTAGAAGAACATTAAGATTTAAATTTCTAGTTATTAAACTCAATGAAATCTAATTAGATGGAATTTATTTGGAAAAAAATATAAATTCATGCACTTGGATTCCCCAAATAACTGTTTAAGTTCAGGATAGGTGATGCTTTTACTGGTGTTAAACAGATCTGGATATGCTGAAGTTTGTGGTTTACAAGCTTAATTTTGGCCATTAGTGTGATGTGTCATCCAAAAACACTAAAGCAATATTTGGGCAGACCTGGGGATAGGGAAGACCCATGATTTCTTCAATGTGGGAACATCTCAATGTGAAAATTCAGGTTCCAGAGGTAAACTAGTGTAGCACCAATGCAATATTTGCAGTGCCCATGATTATGATAGAGACTGTAACTATAAATATCATATGACATTTGATATTAAAGTATACCAAACTATCCATGGAGAGGATAGAACTGAAGCATTTATTTAGACACCAGAAAACCAAATCCCAAAACCAGTAAGCCAATTCCATCATAGTACCAAAGATATTCAGAAGCCATAATAATGCTGAGAGCCACACCATCCTTCAGCCTTCCCACAAACCAATACAAGATCAATATTTACTCACAAACCTCTCTATCTCCTTGCCTGAGTGTCTTTTCTCTCCCCCACCATCTAACTAGCTCTGACTACCAGCTTCCTGTAGGCTCTGCTTCCCTTCAGAAAACTCCTCCCACCCACAGGCTCCATGTGACTATATTTAGCCTATTGGGGTAGAGTTTATCTTCACAGCAGGGAAGCTTCCTGGGGGCTCTGCTGAACCCTTCAGCAAATTCCCTCCATCACAGGCTCCATGTGACCACATTCGGCCCATTAGGGGTCAGAGTTTACTTTCAAAGCAGGGGAGATCTTCAAATTCCCATTCCCACCCATTACAACTGGCAACTCATTTGCAACTTTAAGTCTTTGAGAATTGCCTGGCAGCAAAGATAGTTTAGTGGCTTTTCTATGACCACAAAGGCATCATAGATAGCATGAATAGATAAGTAGTTGCTAGAACAATGGAGATTAGTATCATTCTACACACTGGTGTTATGAGACTACATTAGGAATATTTTGTCCATTTCTGGACACCAGAGTTTCAGCAAGACTTTGACAAACCGGAGGGGAACCAAGTATAAGAGGTTAGGGGAAAAATGGTTAGGGGAGCAGAAAGCCTGTCAAAGAAAAATTGGTGAAAATAACTGAAGATTTTTAGTTGAGAGAAGAAAAGATCAAGTCTGGAGCCGGGAGGGGAATGATAACCTAAGGGTTGTTCTGTAGAAAGCTTATGTTTCACCATGAGGACAAAGCTTGTAGAAATGGATAGAAATTCTGGAGGGGCATATTTTGACTAAATACAAAGAAATAGGAAAGACCTAACAATTAATGTTCACTGCAAGTGGGATCCTCATGACTGGGGGTTCTTAAATAGAAACTGACAGGCTATACTGTAGGCTGGATTCCTATTCAGGCATTCACTGGCATCTCTGGTCCCTTCTCACTCTGAGATTCTGCTATTCTTGGTAGGAGAGGCAGAAATAATTGGATCCAACCTCTTGCACATTTTCCTATGGTCTGTTATTTGACCCACTGTATGTTTCCCGGCCTTCTACTAAAATCCTACTTCTATGACTCATCATGGGCATGGAGGTGACCCTGAGCTCTTTATTGATAGACTAGTGGAACGCATCAAACCTGACAAAAAAGGAAAGGTCTAAGGTACGGGACTGGTGGTGTACTGTGTGTCTCTCATCAAAAAGCCAACCTAGCTGTATTCTAAAACACACACCACCAAAAGGTTGGCACTTGGTGAGACCCAGTGACTATTTTTTCCCATTGGCAGTAATTCATGAAGATTTTCTTCTAAAGCATAAAATAGTTCCAGACTGCATTAGCAAAGGGAATACTCGCACCGGTGGAATTATAGATCCCTGAGCACTCATAGTCAATAGATTTAAGTACTAATTATTTTTAGCCTTAAAACAAAACAAACAAATGAACTATAGAAGGGTTGTGTGCTATTTCAGGAGATAGTGTAAGGAAAAATGATAGCTTCCTCAGTCCTCTTTCTCTGCCCAAGGGGGTGTCAGAAATTCAGATTTAAACAGTGCCTAGTGTGCTTATTGATTGAGTAATTTAGAAAAAGAAGGGGCAGCTAGGTGGTGCAGTTAATAGAGCACTGGCCCTGAAGTCAGAAGGATGTGAATTCAAATCCAGCCTCAGACACTTAACACTTACTAGCCGTGTGACCTTGGGCAAGTCACTTAACCCCAATTTCCCTCCAAAAAAAAAAAAAGAAGTCACATAATACGGAAACTTATAATGAGCCAAATATGGGGTATGTTGGTAGAAGAATTAAGACTTTGGGGAATTGTGGGTACCTACAGCATCCTATGGCTCATGTTATTTATTTCAGACATCTTAGGAATTCTACATCCTGCTGTCACTGCTCTTATGGAGGAGCTCTTGGTTTATTTACCATCATTTAAACTTTACACTGAAGTGCCCCAAACTGATCACCATCCCTTGTCCTATAGGCAGAGTGATCATGCCCCACTTTGTAGGGCAATCCTCTTAGTACTTAGTGTTGTGTCAAAGAATTAAAATCACAGCATTCTGGCTGGCTGGGGTGATAGAATCATTCATTTTGTTCAACTGTTTCTTGTCTCTCTTTTTATTATTTTCTATGAGGGATAGTTTCCTGGGTAAGAAAGGAGCAAAAGATACGTTTGTAAAATTAAAAAGTGAAATTTGCAAACTTGATTAAAAATAGTTATTTTTATTTAATAATGGAAATTTGTAAATTTTGGGAAAAAGAACTAGATCAATAAGAACATTTTAAAATTAAAAGATAGTTCAAGTTACAGGCCACCCAAAAGCCACACGGTATAAATGATGTTATCAGACATATGTAGGAAAACGATACCTTGACTGAGATGGTCTAAGCTGTCCATAGTCAATGGTGGGGAACATAAGTTATGGGTGGTGACAACAAGCAGGGCTTACTGAGTCCCTGAGATGCAAGCTCCTCTTCAAGCAAATGATAAACGGTCTACAAGTGTTTATTAAGAGCCTTTTTGCGAAGTATTAGGAATACAAAGATAAAAATTGAAATATGAAGTTCCTTTCTTCAAGGAGTTTACATTCTACCAGGAGGAACATGTTGATATTTAAGAGTACATATATGTATATATTTATATATGTATGTATAGGCACTAGATCTGTGACTTCATTGATATAGGAAACTCCTCATACAGCTTGATGCATTCTTTACCAGTCTTGGAAAGTTGCCATGAGCACTGAATTTAAGTGACTTGCCTAGGCTCACATAGTCAGTATGTATCAGAGGCAGGATTTGAAACCAAGTCTTCTTGGCTCCAAGGTCAGTTTTATATGCACTCTCCCAAGCTGCCTCTGTATGGAAGAAAGAAGGAAGAAAGGGGAGAGAGGGAGAGAGAAAGAGAGAGAGAGAGAGAGAGAGAGAGAGAGAGAGAGAGAGAGAGAGAGAGGAAGGAAGGAAGGAGGGAAGGAAGGAACAAATAAAAAAAGAAAAAGACCCCTTTGGCAATCTGGTGAAGCCTTTCGTGCTTCACTTAGAATCATGTTTCAAAATAATTGAAGAAGTGCTAAATGTCAGTTAGAGGTGAGTGAAAATAAAGATGTAATTTTCCCTTTTCCAAGAGCACAGACCCCTCCTCATTCCAGGTTAAGAACTTTTGAGAAGAAGGTGATAATGGAAAGTTATATTTTAACAATTGGTAGTCAAAGGATATGAAGAAATCTAAGTTATCAATAATATATGAAAAATGCTCCAAAACACTAATAATTAGAGGTATTCAAATTAAAGAAACACTGAGGTTCTCCCTCACATTCCTCAGGCCAAAGCTGACAAAAAGAATGACAAATGTTGGAGGGGGATAGGAAAACAGGCATATTAAGGTAGTATTGGCAGAGCTATGAATTGGTACAACAATTGCAAAGCACTTTGGAATTATGCCCCCAAAGTCATTAAACTGAACCCAGCTATACTACTACTACTAAGCCTAGACCCCAATGAGATCAGAGAAAGAAGAGAAGGACTCATCTGTGCAAAAAATAAAATGTATGTATGTATCAACAAATATCTGGAAATTCAGGGAGTGCCTATCAGATGGCGATTAGATGAAAGAATCATGGAATTTCATGTAATGAAATAACTTAGTGCTTAGCACATTTCCTGGCTAAGGAAAAAAAGGTTATTGCTTGAGTGACTGATGGAATTCTATTGCAACATACAAAATCCTAAAAGGGATGGTTTCAGTGAAACCTAGGCAAACTCCTGTGAACTGATATAGAGTAAAGTGGGCAAAACAAGGACAATTTATACAATTATAACCACACATTTAAAGTACAGTTTCAAAGACAACTTTGAAAACCCTAAGAACTCTGATCAATTCAAGAATGAATATAATTCTGGAAGACTTACGAGGAAGCATACTCCCCACCTCCTGACAGAAGGGGCATGGATTTCCCTTCCTTAATGTGCCCATATTGTGGATACCACCAGAGGTCAGTCCTCTCCTCTCCCCATCTGCTGGCTTCCCCTGAGTCAAGCATAGGACTGTCCCTACAACAGTTGAATATGCATAGTACCCAGGATGAGCCAACATGCTTTGGGAATGGATGCCATCTTTCCTTCTGAGGAATTACTGGATCTGGATTGAGTATTGGGGCTATCTTGACTCTTATGCGTCAGTCACAGATGAGTTTTGGCAGCCCTTTAAGAAACTGATCCAAGAACACTTACCTCAATCTATAGCCAAGTCCTAGGTTAGCTCCCACTAGATATTAGAAATAGTCTGCTAATTTACATCAGATTCTTTGATCTGTCAGAGTTGCTGGACAAGCCAGTTGATAGGCTCTACTTCAAGGGGGTTTTCAAAAATCCTTCAGATCTCCTGAATGTAACCATTAGACGTTTGGCAGGCAGTGGGGCACCTTCAGTTTTACTGAGGGTGGCCCAGCAGGCTCCTTGACCTAATAATTAAACCTAAAGAAGTTTTAGCTAAGCTTTTTTTGCTTTCAGCGCCAAGTATATCCTGACTTGGACAATAATTCAGTAAGTACTTATAATGTGACTATTTGCAAGTGCCCTTACTAGGTACTGGGTATATAAAAATAAAAATGTAAACCAATCCTTGCCTTCAATGGGTTTCCATTCTACTGGAATATTGAAATCATATAACATTATAATAAAATATAAAAATGCTTGAGAAGTCTTCAATTTGCTACCATTATTGAGCAGAGAGCCTAAGAGCAAGGGAACTGTTCTAATTCATAGACTCCTAGGATTATAGATTTGGAGATAGAAGTGACCTTGGAGTAAACTGAGACCCAGGCATTAGCTGACTTGGGATTGCAATCACCTAGCTAATGTGTCTGAGGCAGGAGTCAGACCCAGGCTAATGTATTTCCAGGCTAATTTGTTCTCTTACAAATTCTTATAAATGTGAGCATGTGACCCAGGAGGTTTGTTTCCTCTCTGTGTAATTGTATCAACTCTTCATGAAGAGGGAAGCTCCATTCCTACAACCTGACACCTGCTAGCCAAGCTCTGAGGGTAGCTGTCTGATTTTCCATACTCACAAGTTTGATGGAAAATGAATTTTCAGATTAGGGGCTGAAATCCCAGGACTTGTGGGATACATCTGAAGGAGTGCCAGGAGCTAGATAATAGCACAATATAAGGTTGGAAAGTGGGGGCAGGTTGAGGAGTTCATCTGAGGGGTTCTACCTACAGACAAAGAGGTAGGTGCTCATGGGTGAATGTGTCCAAGGAGGACTCAAGAAAATTATGGTCGTAAGGATATATAGGCTAGGTTAGAAATAGGTTGCTATAGAAGGCATAGATTTCTGAAATGCCTAGAAAACTGGAATATGAGGAGGGGACTGAGAGACAATTCCTGAGGGTGAGCTGAAAAAACCACAGTCAGAACAGCCATCCCAAGCACAATATGGGGTGGGCAGTATTTGGGGACAAGAGCCAAGATGGAGGCAGGTGTTGCCAGACGGTTGCTTGTCTCAAAGCTAAGCCATCAGTCTTTCTTTATGCTTGTGCCCCTGAGCCCTGGCAGGATTTTCAAAGGCATATACAACATGATAGGAAATGGATAAGATTGAACTCAGGCTTGAACTGCCAGGTGGTTTGGCTTTCCAGGAATCCAGTGTTTTCCACACTTTCAGTTTCCCTGAATGTCTGGATCCCTTAATCCCCCATGGGCTATTCCAAAGGTTGAGAGGAAGTGGTCAGTCTGGCTCCCCTTTCTGTTAAGAGGAAATTACAGCAGGGCCATGTACTGTGTTGAGCAGGCAGCCTCTCTCTGTCTGTTTCTGAGTTTTGGCCTTTTCTGATTATCAGAATTATCAGTTTTTGTGCCATTCCCATTTACCTTAGTTCTTCCATCTGTTCCCCTCTAGTTTCTATCTTTGCTACTCGGCTGCCAATGCCTTCCTTGGGGTGATATCCCAGCTCCCTCCCCTGTCTTTGACTTGCTCTAGATGTTATTCAGCACCTGAAACTCTTTCCACTGACCACGAGCCCCCTCCTTCCACTGCATAGACTGATGTAGTTAGGAAGAGAACATTTTTTCCACCAGAATTTAAAGATAGACTTATGGTATGGTGAAAGAAATCCTGGATTTGGAGACAGTAGACCTCAGTTTGAATTCTAGTGACTTGCTAACTTTGCTAATCTTTGGGAAAGCTCTTTAACCTTTCTGAGACTCGGTGCCCCTACCTGTATGTAGTACCTGCAGGTACATTGTCGCACTCATGAGACCCTCCAAAAGTGACCCTCAAGTTTAAGGTACTCTATGGATCTGTGCACACTAAAAACCATAGCTCATGGTGACTCTAGATCAGTTTGTTTTTACTAGTCAGTCAAACGATGCAACATATTTAATAAAAGAAAACAGTAAGAAAAGTAGGAATGGGATATTCTCATAAACCTAGAGAACCCTCTTTCTTCCCCCTTCCCTTACCCCATATACCAAAGCACTGGCTTTGGAATAAGAAACAGTGGGTTCAAATCCTGCTTCTGACACTTATTATTTACATGACTCTTGCCAAGTCAAGTAACTATTCTTGATCTTGATTTCCTCACCTGTAAAATGTAAAATTAGAGTTAGACTGGGTGGCTCTTTCTAGATCTAGATATATATTCCTATGGTTTATGGATAGAGAGAAGCACTAGCTGGCTTTGTGATCTCAGGGATACAAGAAACTCTTGAGTGGTGAAACTCTTCCTATTGATATAGGTAGGCATCTTCTCTGAGACTTAGAGAATTTCATAGAGCACTGAGAGATCAAATGACTTACCCAGAGTCACATGGTCAGTATAGATCAGAAGCAGGACAGGAACTTGGGTCTTCTATGCTAGTTTCAGGGCTATCACATACATCATACTGTATCTCTTGATCTTGGATACTGTAAAAGCCTTAAGTAGAAATTAATACATACAACACTGTAACCAAAGGGAAAATATAGTTCATTTCTCCAATTCTACAGGGCCACCAATATGTTCTAGTGATGTCATCATTTGACTCTCTGATGAGCTTTGCTGCTAGACATCCATCATGTCTCTGTTTCTCCTCACTAATTTATCTCTTTTCTGGGTTGTTCTCCCTGATGCTTGGACTCAGTTGTAGTATTTAGTTAAGGTTTTATATCTTTTCCATAAGAGGAAGTGTTAGTTCTGCCATGATTTCTTTGAGATAATAATCCAAGCAAAAAAAAAAGTCTGGTTAGCACACACTAGGGAAAAAGCAGCTTTTATTCCATTAGGAGGGAGGACTACCAATTCCTAGGATCTTAACTTCCGAGACTAAGACTTTTTGGGACATAAAGTATCTAAATTAGGGCTCATAGACATTTAATCTGTCTTTTAATTGCTAGTAGGATCAAAGTCCCTACACTGAACCTCTATCTGACTTAGGATTAGAAACTCTTTCTAACTTCAAACAGTTCCTGATTTTCAATTTGTAGTCCTTCCTCAAGTCATTTCAGGGGCTATATTATTACCCCCCAAAAAAAGATACAAAAGGTTTGAGTTATTTTGGTTTTCCTTAGTCCTCAAGATATTTCCTGGCTTTGCCATGAGCATGAAGCTTTAAAAAAAAAAAAAGGTAGAATCACTTGAAGGCTCTGCCTCAAATCTTTTGTTCTAAACCCCTACTTTTCACATATAAAATGACTAGTAATGAAATCCTAGGCTTTGGTCTGGGCTGCCCTAGCTATAAAATGGGCCTAACAATATTTGTACTATCTACCAAACAGCATTGTTATGAAGAAATCACTTGATGAATCTTAAAGTATTATATAGGAGCTAAGATGGCAGATTAGAGGCAACCCATCTCAACTCCCTCCACATTCTACTCCAAACAACTTTAAAATAACACTACAAATAAAGTTTTGGAGTCCCAGAGCCAACAAAAGTTCAAGGTGAGACATTTTTCTAGCCTAAGAAAACTTAGGTCAGCAGGAGAAGTTGGTGACACTGGTGTAGAGGCCTGTCCAGAGCCTACACAAGCGGTGGCAGCAAGAGTGACAACAGGAGCAGAAGCAGTTTTGGAAATTCTCACTCCAGAGATGGCAAGGGGGCAAAAAAATGGTCATAAAGTGATTATAGAGGAAACTTTGCTGGCACTGGGCACAGATGACATTGATTGGCAATTCTATTTCCCATACATAGTTCTGGGTCATAGTTCCAAAGAGGAGAGGAGACCTGGGAGTTGGTCACAAGGGAGCAGGGGTCCTAGTCACAGTTCCAAGGAAAAGAGGAGCACTAATGCTTGTGACTAAAGCGGTAAAAACTAGCGGACAGACCAGGAGAGCAGTGACCACCCTCTCCCACATCAGACCATTTTGAAAACACTGAAAACTTAGAGATCCCCAGAAATAGCTCTAAAAACAGCAACACACACAAAATCCTGAAGCTTTGGATAATGTCTCTTTACTCTTTTAGTTGGTGAGCAAAGTCCAACTTTAATATAAAGTTCAAAGTTAAGAAATGGTCTGGAAAAATGAGCAAACTACATTTTTAAAAATAATTTGAACATGAAAAGCTGCTACAGGGGCAGAAAAGAACAGGGAATAAACTCAGAAGAAGACAACAATGTGCAAATAGTTATAAACAAAGTCTCAGAGGAAAAAAATGTTACTTGGACCCAAGCCCAACAAGAATTCCTGAAAGACTTGACAGAGATAAGTGTAACAGAGGAAAAATTGGGAAAAGAAATAATAATGAAACAAGAAAATTATGAAAAGAAAATTAAAAGAGACTTAAAATATACTGTAAAAACAGAATTGGCCTGATTGAAAGGAGGCACAAAAATTCTCTGAAGAAAAGACCTCCTTAAAAATTAGAATTGGGCAAGTAGAAACTAATAACTCCACAAGACATCAAGAAACAATAAAACAAGGTCAACAGAATTTAAAAAATAAAATAAAATGTATAATTTCTCATAAAAACCCATCCTGGAAAATAGGACAAGGCAGGACAATTTAGGAAATGTTAGACTACCTGAAAGCCATGATCAAAGGAAGAGCCTAGACACATTTGAAGAAATTATCAAGGGAAACTGCCCCCAATATATTAGATCCAGAGGGTAACATAGAAAAAGAGAGTATCCACTAATCATCTCCTTAAAGAAATCCCAAAATGAAAACTTCCAGGAATATTATAGCCAAATTCCATAGTCCCAGGGTCAAAGAGGAAATACTTCAAGTAACCAGAAAGAAATAATTCAAATATTGTGGAGCCACAATCAGGATCACACAAATTTAGTGACTTCCATGTTAAAGGAGCAGAGGACTTGAAATATGATGTTCCAGAGGGCAAATGAACTAGGATTACAACCAAGTATAACCTACCCAGAAAAACAGAACATAATCCTTCTGGGAGGGAAATAGACATTTAATGAAATAGAGGATTTTCAAACATTCCTGATTGGGAAAAAAAGAGCTTAATAGAAAATTTGACATTCAAACACAAGATTCAAGAGAAGAATAAAAAGATAAACATAAAAGAGTAATCATAAGGGCTCCAATAATATTAAACTGTTTATATTCCTATATGTGAGGATAATATATGCAACTCCTAAGAACTTTATCATTATTAGGGCAATTAAAAGGAGTTTATATAGACAGAGGGCACAGATGTGAATGTTGGAATGATCTCCAAAGAAACTGAAGAGGTGAGTAAGAAGGATACCCTGGGAGAAAGACGAAGGGAAAGTTTGAAAAATGAAAAAAAAAATGAAAATGAAAAAAGCATGCAAAAAAGAGCTTTTACAGTAGAGGGAGAAATGAGGAGGGTGAAAGGCAATGATTAAATCTCACTCTCATCAGATTTGATTCAAAGAGGGAAGAATATGTATGTGTATATATACATATATACATATATGTACATATAGATATGTGTGTCTGTATATTTACTCACTTCTGCATAAAAATGTAACTTACCTAATAGAGAAATAGGAGAATAAGGGGATGAGAGAAAGCAGGGAGGAGATAATAAAAAAGGAGGACAGATTAAAGGAGGCAATGATTAGAAACAAAATAGACTTTGAAATGGGACAGGTTGAAAAGAGATAGAAGAAACAGAAGAAGATGGGATGGAGGGAAAAGAATTGCTAGTAGTCATAATTGTGGATGTGAATGGGATGAGCTCACCCATAAAATGGAAGTGGATAGCAGAATGGATTGAAAATCAGAATATAAGAATATGTTATTTACAAGAGACACACAACAGAAACACAGAGAGAGAGAATCAAAATAAAGGGTTGGAGTGGAATCTAATATCTTTTAGTTTAACAAAATAAAAAAAGTAGGGATAGCAATCATGGTCTCAGACAAATTAAAAGCCAACACAGTCCTAATTAAAAACAAATATCAAGGTGGCTAGGTGGCGCAGTGAGTAGAGCGTCGGCCCTGGAGTCAGAAGGACCAGGGTTCAGATCTGGCCTCAGACAATTAACACACACACAAACAAAACCCTAGCCATGTGACCTTGGCCAAGTTACTTAACCCCAATTGCCTTCCAAAAAAAAAAAAAAAAAAGAATTAGGTGAGATTTCGGGTGGCTAGGTGGCGCAGTGAGTAGAGCATTGGCCCTGGAGTCAGAAGGACCTGAGTTCGGATCCAACCTCAGACACTTAATGCACACACAAACAAAAACCTAGCCGTGTGACCTTGGGCAAGTTACTTAATCCCAATTGCCCGAAAAAAAAAAATATATATATCAGGAAAACTACATTATGCTAAAAAGCATCATAGATAATGAAGTAATGCTAGAAATTCAAATATATACTTAATATAGAACTGAGCCAAATTTATAAAAAATAAGAGATTCTCCAGTTGATAACAGGCAATTTTCAGAAGAAGAAATCAAAGCTATTTATAGTCATATGAAAAAATGCTTTACACCACTTTTGGTTAGATAAAGGTACATTAAAACAACTCTGAGATAACACCTCACACCTATCAGAAATGGAAAATGTTGAAGGGGATGGGGGGAAATTTTGGTACAATGATGAATTGTTGGTGGAGGAGTAAACTGGTCCAATCATTTTGGAGAACAATTTGGAATGAGGCCAAAAGGGCTATAAAACTGTGTGACCCAGCAATACCACTACTAGGTCTGTATCTCAAAGAGATCAGAGGTAAAGGAAAAGGACCTATATGTACAAAAATATTTATAACAACTCTTTTTTTTTAGTGGCAAAGAATTAGAAATCAAGGGGATGCTCACTGGCTAGGGAATGGTTGAACAAATTGTGGCATATATTGTGATGGAGTACTATTGTACTATAAGAATTGACAAAGCAGGGGTGGTTTAAAAAATATGGCAAGACCTATATGAACTGATGTAAAGTGAAATAAGAAAAACCAGGAGATCATTGGGCACAGTAACAGCAATGTTGTAATGGTGATCAACTGTGGAAGACTTGGCTACTCTGATCAATACAATGATCCAAGACAGTTCCAAAAGGCTCATGATGAAAAAATGCTATGTACCTCCAGAGAGAGAACTGATGAACTTCAAGTGGAAATTGAAGTGCAATTTTCTCACTTTATTTTCTTGCTATTTTTGAAAAATGGCTGATATGGAAATGTGTTTTACATAATTTCCTATGTATACTTGATATCATATTGCTTGTCTTCTCAGTAAGTGAGAGAAACAGAGAATTTGGAGCTTAAAATTTAAAGAGAGAAGAGTATTACAAAATTAATAATATTTTTTAAAAAATAAAATGCGATATAAATGTGACTTGCTATCACTGCTAAAGAACTGACTGGAACAAGAGCTCAGAAAAGCCTTGCTCTGATTTGAGTACTGCTAGTTCCACTGAGGGGACCAAGTGGATTTGATTATCCCATCCTAGGAATACTTCACTTTTTTCATGGTAGTGTATTCTTTTTCCAAGGTCATGCATTCCATGTAAAAAGCACCTTTTGACTACAGTGACAGAAGAGAAAAGTAAAATTTTTCTACAAACTGCCAATTCACATAGATACAGATAAATGACCACTTTTTATAGATCAGTTTGACAGGAAACCCAAAAAGATATAGGAGAGATAGCTTTGGTTAATAACTATGTGCTCTCATTAGATAGATAGGCATGTAGAGTACACAAAATCAGGTATTAAGTTATACCTGTTACATCTTCCACCTCCAGCTGATTGGGCCCATGGATTAATTTTTCATCTGTATCCAGAGGTGTGCCAAAGCCACCTTGAATGGATCTAGAGATCCCATTGTTAAATTTTCAGCTTGAGTATTAACAACTTAGACATTTGCAAATACTACAAAGCAAGACTTGGCTTATTGTTTTGTTGATTGTTTGAACTTATGGAAGTAATGGAGAAAATATTAATACTATCAATTAAACTTAAGCATGTGTTGTGTATGCATGTTAGTTGTTGTTGTTTTTTCCTGGAGAGCCAGTTGTTAAAAATTTATCAGCAGACCCCAGATATATCACATGTTTATTCATTCCTGCCTTGTTTATGTTTATTGGATGCATCAGGAACAAATTTTGGTTATCCTATACAACTGGAATAGATACCAGAAGATAGGAGATTTGAAAAAAAAAAAAACAGAAACCCTAAAAGCAATACAAGAAACAAAGGAATTGGACTAAAACGGAAGATGCCCCTGGGACATCCTGGAATTCTGATCTACTTGGATCATTTTCACTTTTCCATATAGAGGTCATCCTGGATATTTTTGGCCCAGTCCCAAAGACTAGACAAGTAAACCCAAATACTAAGTTGTCATAAAATTTAGTTACCATAAAATTGTAATATCCATTTAGCATTCCACTTGTTGTACAGGACATTCCAAAAGTCTTAGGAAGCTGCCCTAAGACTTTTGGAACACCCAGTATGTAAAGCCAGGTGTCTTTATGGAATTCATTCAGACATGTGAATTTAAGAACTTATGAGTCTGAGAAAGGGAATATAAAATATGAGGAAGTCTGTATCTTACAAAGCACCAAAGTCAATAGATTTTCATTGGAAGGGCTATGGACTAAAGGAGCACCATGGGATACTAAGAGTATAAAGTGAGAGCTAGAAGATCTTGGACAACATCTTGATTATCTGAAGGCAAGAGATATAGATTTTATCAATACTTAGTTGCCTACTTACGTCAATGGCATTCAGAAAATGGGTGCATGTGCGAGAATGATGAGAAAACTGAAGGGGGAGTTTTTGGTAGTACCATACAACTGACAACTGGAATATACAGTTGTGAGGGCATTCGGAAAATGACTAACAAAACCAGCTGTGTCTAGTATGAGTTTTGTTCTACCACATCTGGCTGCTCAGAAGAGGACACTGCCAAATACACTAGTATAAGCATAATGCAAATATGCAGACAGAAGATGGGGGAGAGAAGAAGCAGCTGTAATCATGCATTGGGATGAATTCTTATCAGTTGACTCTTCCAGGAAGTCAATGAACCTCTAAGAATCTACAAGCACACTTTGACATTGGTGAGCCGATTCTGGCTCATTGCCCCTGCTTAGGCTGCAGGAGTTTATTGTTGCATGAAACATTGTTAGGCTTTGCTCTTCATAAGCTTATAGAACATGTGACCCAGGGATCTTCTCACCAGTAGGGTTGAGATGCTTTCCTGTATTTTCTCATTTCCTGAGTCGCTATTTCTCCCTGGGACCTTGTATATTCCTAGCTGAATCTGGAGCAAGGTCTCATTTCTGGTCATAGAACTCTGGATAGGGGGGTCTGTTGGTCTATGGATAACAAAAACCCAGGAAATTTGTCTGAGCCAATCTGATTATGAGGCCTAGTGGCAACTGTGTTGGTCTGGTCATAGAGTAAACTAAATCAGCTTTTTCTAAGCATAGATCCATTCACCCTATATCTGTTCTTGCACCTAATCACTTCATAATACAATTAAATTCAACATACATCTATTAAGTGCTTAACATGCCACTGTGCTAGGCACCAAGAAACAAACTTCCTCAAGATCATTAGGTTTTGCCTAAGGAGATGCGGCGATGTTGAGGTGAAGTGAATGAGAAAATGCAAAATATTCTTTCTCACACATCTGGAATTTCTAGAAGATCTCAGAATCACAGAAGATAAAAGTTGGAAGAGACCTTGACCTCATCTACCAGTCTTGTAAAAAGAACATGGGAGGTGACTGACAGATAAAGAAAAGATTTTCGTTTTAGTTCCGGTAGAATTTAACTTGTTGGCTACAATGTAGAGGTTATGCTCCTTGTTAGGATGAATGTTGGACTAGATTGTCTCCAAGGTTCCTCCTAACAGTTAGAGCCTACTGAAGTGGCAAGAAATGTGGGAGCAGGTTTTGAGTCTTCTCACCTAAAGTACTCCAATGAAATATGGATGACCCCTATTGGTGACTTCACAAAGAGGATTGGTTTTTAGCCAAGTATTGGTTGAACTTTATGGCCTCTGAGATTTCTTCCAACCATGAGATTCTGTAAGATTCACCCAGCTTCAGAGTTTAACACAATACAGTAGGACTTCTTCCCACAGTAGAAAGCCTTTCTTCTTTGAAACTTTCAGCTCTTGTTCTAAGTTCTGCTTCCTGGGACCATGTAGAACTAGTCCAGGCCCTCTGGTAGGAATGAATTCTCCATTTTTGTGTTGGCATCTAGAACAAGTCTGGATCCTGTGTCCAGTGGTGTTATGAGACTCAACTGAGATTATGGATTATATAAGATATGAATATCAGATGAAATAATGGCACTTTGTAAACCTTAAAGCACTATACAAATGCCACATCATCATTATCTTAAATTTGACAGGTCAAGTGCATGTATGCGTCTGCATCACTGAAGCTTTGCTTCTAGCTTCTACCCTCTGAATCCTTTGGGTCTTTCCATGCAAACATATCTGAACAAGCACAAAGACTAAGCTTCCTCCTGCTTTTACTCTTGTACTTGGGACCAGCAATAAGTCTCCTTAGGCTTTGAGTCATTCCACACAAATCAGAATAAGATATGCCTGAAGGAGAGGTCTAAAGGACTAGGAGAAATCTAAGGATGATGATGTCATTTCCAACTCTGGATGGGTAAGAACAGGGTACATAAGTCTAGAAACAAGACTGAGCATGAGAATGGGAGGGGGGATTGATAGAAACAGACAGGACTTTCTAGATGATCTAATCCAAGCTCCTCATTTTACAGATGAAGGACTAAAAGTCTAGTAGTAGGATTCTGATTTGTCCATGGCCATACAAGGTAGCAGTGCTGGCACACTTACTTAGGTTTTTAAATTCCAAGTTCAAATGTTAATTAACACTGGGCTAACCCAAGTGGAGTTGGGACTTGAAGAGAGGTCTTTGAAGTACGGAGAAAGTAGACTAAAGGGGAGATGTTGTTGTTCAGTCATTTTCAGTCATGTCCTACTCTGGAACCCATTTAGGGTTTTCATGGCAAAGATACAAGAATAGTTTGCCATTTCCTTCTCTGGATCATTTTACAGATGAGGAAACTGAGGAAACAGTTAAGTGACTTGCCCAGGGTCACACAGTTAATAAGTATCTGAGGCCAGATTTGAATTTAGGGGAATGAGTCTTCCTAACTCCAGGCCTGGCACTCCATCCACTGTTATTACCTAGCTTCCCTGAAAAGAGTGATAAGAGAACACTGAAAGACAAACTTCACCCCCTTCAAAATTTTGCTTTAGGTTGACCTTAGGTGAAGATACAGTTTTCTCCTAAATTTAAAATGCTGAATGATTCTCCACAGAGCATATGGGATATTCTGGCTCTGGAATATCCCTCTGCCATTCCCACACTTCTCCAGTTAGTGAATTCCTAGCAGGGCCCTCCATTTTAGTGATGAAACCAGGCCAACCATCCTCCATTACCCTCCTAGCTCTCTTCAGACTTCATCACTACGACTCAGCTGCTTTCTCACCCTGGCCCTTTTCTTAATTCCTGAGACCTCCTCCTCCTGGGACATCCTTCTACCATGCCTTCCATCCGTGAGTTACTTCTAGGGGCCTCTATAGTGGGAAATGGCCAAAGCTAACCATGCTTCAGTCCCCTCCTGGCTGTGCTTTTATCTCTGAACTTGACCATCATGGTCTCACACAGGTACTTTTGATTCCATCCCTACCCATTTTCATGTCTCCTTCATGGACTGACTTTCTTCCTCCCCAGAGAATAGAAGCTGCTTGAGAGGAGAGATTGTCTTTTTGTTTCTGTCTGTAACCCCATTGCTCAGCACAGTGCCTGGAACCTAGTAAGTGCTTAAGAAATGTCTTATGCCTGCTTGCAGCTGGCCCTAGAGACACAGATCCCCAATCTGTTTGTGCAATAATCTTTGCCATTTCATACTACTATCATCATTTCCACCCATCCAACTCGTGGGACAAGTACAGGGTCTTTTCCAGAAAGCTAAAGGGGTGTGTGTGTGTGTGTGTGTGTGTGTGTGTGTGTGTGTGTGTGCATGTGTGCATATGTGCATGTGTGTGTGTGTGTGTGTGTGTTTGCTCTGAGGGAGTAGAGATGAAAAGACCCCTACTCCCATTCATAGCCAAGATACCGTATTTCCCAAATCTGCACATCAGCCCATCTTTTCTAATGAGTTTTTGCCGTCTAGCTCTTCAGGGGCTTTAATGAGCAAATCTGATAAGCCCCTCCACTAATGTCTTGGATGGGAAGCCGAGACTTGCACAGCAACAGAAGGGTGGTAAGAGATCTGGCTGGCTGGGAAGAGTGGAGGGAGGGAGGAGAAAGGGGGCTTTTTGAGAACCAACCCAAACCTTTTGCAGTCACCAGAAACATCTAAGGGCTCAGAGGGAAGACAGCCCCTCCCACGCTGTAGTTTCATTAGTGAAAAATTAAGGAAAACCATTCCACCCCCTTGTCATGAGGGAGGCTTAATTACTCTAATAAAGCCTTTTGATGACCCTTTGGAGGCCTCTCCTGCTTGGATTTGGGGGTCTGTTATGATGCTGTAATCTGTGGCAAGCAGCTGGTGCATCCATGGTTGATTTTAATTGAGCAGGTTTATTTTGGGGTTTTGTGTGTGTGTGTGTGTGTGTGTGTGTGTGTGTGTGTGTGTGTGTGTGTGTGTGTGTGTGTGTGTGCTAGAGAGAGAGCGCGTGTGTATGCTTATGTTCCTTTGCTCATTAAGGATAGTTTTTCTAGCTGCTTGGTAGCTAACTATAGTTGGTGTCAGAGTAATTAACCAAGCTGGCTAAACTTTATTCACAACCTGACAGGGTACACTCCTGGGGTTTATCACTGGAGAGAGTCGGAGGAATAGGGTGGGGGCCAATGATGATTAGGGAGTGTTTTACAGAGCACTGTCAGGCAGCCAAGTTCTCTCATCTTCAACTTGGATTTCTTCTGTTGATGCCCCTTGTTCACTCATCTTCCATACTTGAGTCTGATCACCTCTATAATTTGTCCCATCAGCCTGACATTCAAGACCACCATAATCTTTTCTCACCTATTAAAGTCCAGTCTCTTTCATTTTATTTATCAGTAATCTTCAACAAGCATCTTTTACTCCAGCCAGACCTATTTCCTCATGATCCCCTGCATACAACTTTATTTCTGTTTGGGCATCTATTCCCTCTCTCTTGGTTGACTTTCTCTGCCCTAATCATGACCTAGCCTCATGTTCTCTGTGATATCTTCCCTGCTTCTCTGGTCCATGTTACAAGTGCCCGTGGGACCTGTGAAATGCACTGAATAATTCTAGCAGCATCTCAGGGATCTCTCTGACCCTGTGCTATTAGGAAATTTTGCTACTGCCTTGGATGAAGACATACAGAGGAAAACTTATTAGATTTGCATATGATACAAAACTGAAAAGGATAAGTTCACTTGTTAAGAGTGAACTTAGGATCTAAAAAGATCATGCTAGCTCAGAGAAATACTGAGTCACGTAATTGAAAGGGATTTGGGGAATCGCCTAGTACAAGCCAAATCCAAATTTGTTGTTGTTCAGTTGTATCAGTCATGTCCAACTATTCAAGACCCCATTTGGGGTTTTCTTGGCAAAGATACTAGAGTGGATTTCCATTTCCTTCACTAGCTCATCTACAGATGAGGAAACAAAGGCAAACTGGGTTAAGTGACTTGCCCAGGGTCACACAGCTACTAAGTGTGTGAGGCCAGGTTTGAATTTAGGAAGATGAGTTCCTAACTTCAGGCCCAGCATTCTATCCACTGAGTCACCTAGATGTTCCAAAGAGGCTTAGCAGATGGATTAGATGAGCCATTCAAGGCTGAAAATAAAATACCTTTTTATTATAGCCATGTGGCTTAACTAAAGTTAACTAAGGACTCCCAGTTCTACTCCAGGATCAAGTCACTTGAATGGCATTCTCAATTCACTTGCTTTTGACCACTTGAAACTGTTAGTCAAATTTAATAAAATGAAATTTAATAATAAATATAAATTTCTATACGTGGGTTCAAAAAATAAGCTTCAAATGTACAAGGCCATTCAGATAAACACTTATTAAGTACCTGCTACATGCTAGGCACTGTGATAATATCCAAGACATGTAAAATCAAAAATAATATAGCCCTTGCCCTCGAAGAGCTCACATTCAAATTTCAGCCAGGAGAGATGTTGGTGTATATGTGTACATGCATATATAAACACACGTTCATATTTGTACCTATTACCTGCTACAATGTTACATGTTCAGAAACACATATTGTATATGTGTTTAGTAAAAAGATAATGAGGTCATTTTTTTGGATGGGGGAAGAAGCTAACTGTTAAAGGGTCAAAAAAGGCCCATTATGTGGAAGGTGGGACTCGGGATGGGAACGGCATGCTATGACAACCACTTGTGTCAAAAAGTCCTATCATTGACTACAACATGTCATGAAAACCAAAAAGCTGAATTAATCTCTATTCAGAGGGGTGTAGAGCTCTTTTGTACACTGCCCTGGTCAAATCACAATGGAGCTATTTTGTTCCACTAGAGACACCTCACTTCAAGACAGTCATTGGCAAATTTACGTGTATCAAGGTAGGGACAAGTAGAATGAGGAAGAGAGAGGAGAGGTTGTCAAAGAAGGAAATTTAGTCAAGATCTAGAAAGAATGTGATAGCTGCCATAAAGTATTTGAAGGACTGTTGGAAGCGCAATCAGATTTGTTCTGCTTGGGTTCAGAGATCTGAAGTAAAAATAATTGGTGGAAGGAATAGGCAGTCAGATTTTAACTTGGTGTAAGGGAAAAACTTGCTAACAATTCAAGCTATCAAACAGTGGGAAACACTGCTCGAGAAGTATTTATCAAGAGGCTTGGTGGCCATTTGTCACATGAGTTGCATGGAAGGTCCTTGATCAGGTACTCTGGTCATCTGACATCCCTCCCAAATCTGAGATTCTGTGATTCCATCATTTGGGAGCTTCTCTCAAATCATTCTCTAATCATTTACTACGGATGAGTCTTATCTCCTTCACAATACATTTTTTTTTTTTTGAAGTCAGAGCAAAATTTATCCAAGATGATTTGTTTACATCATTTGACATGTCATGGATTAATGTGTTTTTTTTTTTTTACTTCCTCCAATCTGTTCTCTCCCATACCTTCTCCCATACCCCCATCAACTTTTCCATTAGAGGAAGATGAATCTTTGTGTCCCAATGCCTGCACATCTTATCTCCCAATTATAGGCAAAAGAGTATTAATAATAGTATTTATATATATATTTGAAACATTTAATGTTACGACCTCGAATTTCAGATCCATTTCCTTCCTCCCTTGTCACCCATTCCTTCTTGGGAGATAAGTAATTCAGTATATGTTGTACATGTCTAGCTATGCAAAACATTATCATAGTAGATATATTGTACAAGGCTGCTTATAATTCCCTCCCACTCATCCCACCCCCCACCTGGTCCATTCCCTACATGATCCTGTCCCTCTTCTATAGTGGGTACTTCCAACCTCCCCTCACCCCAAGGATGCCCTCCCATCCATCATCCCTCCTCTCATCCCCCTTCCCCCATCCTGCTGCAGGTTGAGATATCCCATTTAGTATGTATGTCATTTTCTCCCTGAACCAAATTCAATGTGAATGTGGTTTTGCCTTTTTAGCCTTCCTTATTCTCCCCCTCCTTTGCAACCACTTCCCCTTGCTTCTTCTACATGGGATAGTTTACCCTACCCTGTCTCTCCCCATCTCCTCTTGCCACTTTCCTCTCTCACCTCATAATTTCATCCCTTGAGTATTCTCCCTTCCCAACAAATTCAACCTATGCCCTCTATCCATATATAACTGTAACCATATACACACACATTCACATATGTATTCATATGACCACACCCCCTTCTTCCATTATTTTCATAGTGAGAAAGATATCATCAGTCACAGTTATTGCTTTTCCATATAGGAATGTAAATAGTTCAACTTTGATAAGTTCCTTTTGATTTCTTTTCCCTGATTACCTTCTCAGGCATCTCTTACTTCTTGTGTCTGGATGTCAAATTTTCTATTCAACTCTGGTTTTTTCCTCAAGAATGCTTGAAAGTCCTCTATTCCACTGAATGACCATATTTTCCCCTGAAACAAAATACTCAGTTTTGCTGGGTAGGTGACCCTTGGGTTCATTCCCAGTTCTTTTGCCCTCTGGAATATCATATTCCATGCCCTTCGATCCCTCAGTGTAGAAGCTGCCAGGTCCTGGGCTATTCTGATTGTGTTTCCACAATATTGAAATTGTTTCTTCCTGGCTGCTTGTAGTATTTTCTCCTTGATCTTGGGATTCTGGAACCTGGCTATAATATTTCTGGGAGTTTTCTTTTTGGGATCTTTTTCAGGAGGTGATCGGTGGATTCTTTCAACCTCTATTTTGCCCTCTGGATCTAAAACATCAGGGCAGTTTTCCTTGAGAATTTCTTGAAGGGTGATTTCTAGGTTCTTTCCTTGATCATGGCTTTCAGGTAGTCCAATAATTTTTAAATTGTCTCTCCTGGATCTATTCTCCAGGTCAGTGGTTTTTCCCATGAGATATTTCACATTGCCTTCTAATCTTTCGTTTGTTTGGATCTGCTTAACAGCATCTTGATTTCTCATAAAGTCATTAGCTTCCATTTGCTCCAGTCTAACTCTGAAGGAATGAATCTCCTCAGTGAACTTTTGAGATTCTTTTTCCATCTGGCAAATTCGACTTTTTAAGGCATTCTTCTCCTCATTGCCCTTTTGGGCCTCCTTTGCCATTTGAGTTAGTCTATTTTTTAAGGTGTTGTTTTCCTCAGTCAGGCTGTTGACCCTCATTTCATACTTTTCCTGCATCCTTCTCATTTCTCTTTCCAATTTTTCCTCCACTTCTCTTATTTGATTTTTAAAGTCCTTCTTAAGGTCCTCTATGGCCTGCAACCCGCTCATGTTTTCCCCTGGGGCTTTTGGAGCAGGACTTCTGACCTCACAGTCCTTTTCCGCTCTATGCCCCCAAAATAGGAGTCTAGGGTTGCATTTTTCTGTTTCCTTTGCCTTGGCATGTTGCCACTTAATTGCTTGACTTTTGGGCTTGTTGCCACACTATGGCTTTAAGGCCAGATAGAGGAATTTTCGTCCCGAACGTGTGGGGGGCAACTTCCGTTTCTGGCAAGCTGTAAACCCACCCACAACTTCCACCCTAGATCACAATCCAGATCCAGGGAGGTTAAAGCAAGAGCGATTACCCCCCAAGACTGATCGCTGGATCTCCCCACGATTTGTAGGCTGGGAGCTGGAAATGCCTCTGAAAACTACACAGTGGTGTGTCTCCTCAGCAGCTTCTAGCCCCCAGGGGAGGGAGCTGACGCATTCCCCAAATACAGGTCCCAAAGTCCATAGGACACTAACCTCTTACTTTGTCCTAGGCAAGTCTATGTTGATAATTCTGGAGTCTCCACAGTTCCTGGTGTTCTGGGGTTCCTCCAGCCGGCTGCTGGCCCTGCCGCCCTGGGGCTAAAACCTCGGCTCACGTGGACCTGGGCTCGGCTCCTGCGCTCTGCGCGCTGCCGGCTCCCAGACCACTGCGCTGGTCCTTCCTGCAGGGTGCTGGGCTGTCCTCAGCGGGAGGTTAGCTTCTCTGTGTCGTTCTGTGGGTGCTGGGGCTCCAGAAGATTTTCAGAGTCCTTTTTTACATAGTTTGTGGAGAATCTGGGGGCAGAGAGGCTTGGACGAGCTGTTTCTACTCCGCCATCTTGGCTCCGCCCCCCACAATACATTTCTTTCTGGATAGTAGGGACCATATCAACATGGGAAAAAAATTTGATCTTAAGTCAGGAGTCTTGTCTTATACCCTGCCTGCTACTAACTGGGTGACCCCAGGGCAGCCATTCCCCTTTCTTTAGCTTCTATTTCTCATCTATAAAATGGGTGGAAATAATACTTATGGAACTTGCAAAGCATTGTTGGAATTAGATTTGATGATGCACAGGAACAAGGCATAGCATAGACTCTGACTGGATAATCATGTGGCAGTGAGATTTTCAAAAAGGGACCATGACCATGGGAGGAAACTCTTTCTCAGTGTTGCCTTGTCTTGATGTGCCTTGCTGATGTTAAAGGGAGTTTCACTTTCTCCTGTTAAAGCAGCTAAGTGAAATAATATCCACTTCTGGGATAAGACTTGTTATACAGATTCAATTCTAGACTGTGAGCTACTCTAGAATAGGGACTGGTTTTTGCCCTTTGTCTTATCCCTACTAATCAAGACTGTTCTCACAGTTTAATAAATGCTAGCTGATTGTCTGACTATGTCTCTAAGATGACAGCAGATGTAGATGAATCCTGCTCTCTCCCAGTCATTTGCAAAGAGGGCCAGCATATATTTCTCTCTGTGTGATCTATGAGTGATCTGCTACTCTCCAATCCCAGACACCAGCATGCAAGTACAACCCCTTCTGTGTCTATCCTTAGCAAATGTTATTTATGTTGTCTATCTCCTCCCTAACCGGCAGTACAGGAGAATGAATCAGGACGGGAGAGTAGATTTGAAGAAATGGGAGCCTCAGCATCTGGGAATATGGCCCTTCAGAAGAATGCTTGGGTTTAATACAATCTGATGTTTTCTTAATACCTTAATGCTTGTTAGTTTAAGTAAACTGATTTTCTTTTACTATGTTACAAGGTCTAAATGACTTGTGGTGGCTGGATCCAAATGATTTTCAGTGGGTAGGGATAGAGTAAAATACAGTATCTGGAATCTAAGCCCTAAACAGACTGTTGGGGAACCTGATTCTCGGGAGGCTGCCCACACGCTTATTACATAAGTTGTGTTTTGTAAAAATTAACATGTGTTCATTGCTGTTGTTATTTTGTTCACCAGATAGTTGTGAGGAAATCCATCTGCAAACTTTAAATGATATATACCCTTTATTATCACATATGAATAAGTGGTGTAATAAAGTAGAAAGAATAATGGTTTTGAGACTAAAAGCCATGATTCATCTATGTACCACTTAATAGCTATGGAACCTTGGCCAAGTCACTTAAATTCTCTATTCTTCAGTTTCCTTAGCTGTAAAAATGAACTTAACAAAAGGAGCAATAATACCTATTTCATGGGCTAGTTGTGAGGAAAGTGATTTGTAAAATATAACATACTATGAAATGTGAGCTATTGTCTTATCCTAAGTCTTGAATGGAATATTTCTTGATATGAGGTCAAATCTTTCCATTCATTCAAGACCTAATTCAATCAGTCAATAAATATCTGTTAATCACCTATTCTATTCCAGGCACTGTTCTAAGTGCTGGGGGTTACAAAGAAAGATAAACAGTCCCTCTCCAGTAGGTCTTAGTCTAATTGGAGAAACAATATGCAAACAACTATGGGAAAACAAATGATAGCATAAACTGGAAATAATCAACAGAGTGAAAAAGTCACTAGATTTAAGGGAGATCAGAAATCTTGCTTTTCCTTTGGAAGAGAACTCTAAAGATTAATAACAATTCCTCTTCTCCTGCAGGTGTTTTTGATTCAGGGAGCAAGAGTGAAACAAAGTAGTTAAGAAACATACTATTATAATGCTCTAAGAAAAATGAAACTGATGAATTCCAAGAAACCTGGGAAGACATGCTTTAACTGATGCAGAGTGAAGTAAGTAGAGTATGTAAGAGTATGTAAGTAGAGTATGTAAGTAGAGTAACTAAGTAAGTAATGCATAGTGACTATAACAATATAAAGGAAACTAAATTTGAATGGCTAAGGATATATTTTTTGTTTGTTTTCTCTCCTTCCCCCCCTCCCCAGTGGATTAGGGAAGGAGGGGGGAAATGCATTTCTGTTAATTAAAAAAATAAGCAATAAAAAAATTCTAGTCAATTCTATGTCTAACCATAAATCCAGAAGACTGATGATAAGTATGCTTTCCATGTCTTGCCAGGGAAGTGATAGGCTAGGAATGAAGAAAGTACCATTCCCTTTCAGATGTGGCTAACATGTGGATTTGTTTTACTTAGTCATAATTATTTGCTACAAGATATGGCTCCTATCATAGTGAGGTGTGTGTGCAGGGAGGGAGCTGGTTAATAGTGATAAGGATACAAAAAAAGAAATGAAAAGAGCATCAATGAAATGTTTAAAAATATTCATAGGAGAGCAAAAGTTTAGAAGGGGATTCAGTCAAGAAAGGGGAGATTTTTATTATTTAATGTGTACTTTTAAAAAACAAACTATAATACAAAGCCATAGTTTCATACACAATCTTTTTAATGTTCTTTTTATATGAAAATGCTTCCGTTTGCTGATGTTTGTTAAGCTCAAAATTATATATGTAGGTGTGTGTGTGTGTGTGTGTGTGTGTGTGTGTGTGTGTTATAACCCTAGTTATCCCATGCTAGTTCCAGCCCCTGCCCATCCATCTCTCAAATCTTGAGATCCCAAGTCCTATGGGGTACCAGGAGCATGAAAGTGACTTGACGGTCATAGACAGCATTCAAAAGTCTTTTTTTTTTTTAAAATGAGCTTTAAATCAGCATTTTTTCAGTGAATTAGTAAGAGCAACAACAAAAAAGCACATGGCAAAGAAAAGTGGTGGTGGGGTGGGACCTTAGCAAATTTACAAAGAAATGTTGCAGAAGCCAAAGGAATTCAGACTTTGGTCCCAGTGTTTCCTTTGGTGTCAAGGCTCTGTTTTGTTCCTTCAGCCTGATGCAGATGAAGATGACTAAATTGTTCTCTCTCCTACCCTCTTTGAGTTTTCGGGGTGGCAGTCTTGTTATTTGATACCCATCGGTCTCTCTTCCCATTTCCCATCTCACCATCAGTTTGCTAAGCTTTGTGACTCCTAAGACAAGTTCCCTTGTGTTCCTTCCTGGAGCAGAGAGTGGTGCTGAGAGATCAGTTTCTCCCTAATGCCTTTGCTTTCAACAAGCTGGGGCCTATCTGCAGCCTTATCAGAAGTTGGGGGGCCACCAAGTCACCTACATTTTAAGTGGGAGGCATGGGAACTCTGGAGAAACTTAATTCTCTTCCATTTAGTCAAAGCAGTGACTGTTTTGCAAAACCAGCTCAAGTTTTTAACAGTTTTCGGGTGTGTTCTTCTTCTCTGCCTCCAGCCCCCTCCCCCAACTTAGATATGCTCCCCAAATGCCTGTGAATTTGTTGACTCGACCTAAACTCACAGTTTCAGTTTCAAAGGGCTGGCTGAAATATTAACTCTGCCTCTTAGATCTGAGTATCTGTTCCTAGAACACTTCAACAGGGCCTCATTTCAACAGATTGCTTTCTCTGAAAGTGTCCTGACTATCAGAGATTAACTCTTGACAGTGCAACAAAGAGTTTCTCTTGGCCAATGTGCAGATCATGGGAAGAAACAGATTTGTCCTGGGAGCTTCCTATTTTGTTTTGTTTTGTTTTTTTAATTTTCCTTCTCACTATGTCAAAGACTCCTTGGAATTTTGTCCTACCACCAAATACCTGACCCTGCTACTGATCCTTCTGGGGGCTCTAGACTTTGGGTTTCATTTCCCTTTCCATGAAGGACAAATGAGCTGGAGCCGGCCCACTCTTCATAATTACAAATGTGTACATGTCCCACCAAGCACCGTTTTCCAAAGGAATATTAGAAACAACAGGAATGCCTGATGTGAGCTGGGTATCTTGGACCACTCAGGGGCTTCTGAAAAAAGCAGTTTTCACAGGGAGCATCTAACATTCACTGTTCACCAACTCCAGCAGATGCATCTGTCTTCGACAACAGCCGATATGTTGGCACATTCTCTACAAACAAACAATTGATCTGCATTCAGAGGGAGTGAGAGCTGATAGCTGATAGCTGCACACACGTGCAAACACCCACACTCACACACATATGCTGCACACACATGCGTACACACATATGCTGCATACACATACATATACACATATGCTGCACACACATGCATACACACACTCACATACACATATGCAATACATACAAACCTTTAGCTATGGGGGGGGGGTCTCAGTAAAGCTACGAAAAAATACTTCATCTTAATATAGTGTCACAGACAATTAACAAACATTAAGCATCTACCTACCGTGCGCAAGGCACTGGGGATGCCAGAGAAAATGGCTGCTACCTTCAAAGAGCTCACATTTTACAGGAGAAAACAGCATGTATACCTATAAATATGTCCCAAATAAATATCAGATTTGGAGGAAGGGGGTCACTAGCAGCTAGAAGGACTGGGAAAAGCCCCATATGGAAGGAAGTTAGACCCTGAGCTGAGTTGAAGAAAACTCAGCCTTCCAAGGGGCAGAGAGGAGACGGAGCACATTACAGAAATGTGGTCCAGCCTGTGCAAAAGCACACAGATGGGAGATGAAATGGCACGTGTGAAGAAGAGACAGGAGACATCATCTACTCCAGCTCTCCCATTTCACAGATGAGAAAATCCGTCCCAATGAGTCAAATGTCTTGCCTGGGGTCTCAGAGGTCAGAAGTAGCAAGCCTCAGTCTGCCTAGCTCCAAACCCAATGCTCTAATAATCACTGCACAACAGCAATTATTAAGGTTCGTAAAACAAGTATTAGCATCACCGTCTTACAATGAGGAAACCACAGCTGCAAAAAGTTAAACAATTAGGCTGGGGGTCACACAGCTGGCTCATCAATCAGTCAAGAAACGTTTAGGGAGTGTTTATAATGCGCCAGGCATCTCCCTGGGGATAGAAAATGCTGGGGATAGAAAAAGAGGCAATAGACAGTCCCTGACCTCTAGGAACTTACAATCTGGTCTCCTGACTCTAGGTAGGACATGATCTCCACTACATTATGAGACTTCTTGTGGAGTAAAAGGCAACCATTAAAAGTCAAGATGGCTGGATGCTCCATTGTTTTTTTCATCTGTGATATTTCAGTCAAACAACTCTTTCCTTTTTTGGTATTAGAAAGGAGTTGGGGCGGGGGCGGCTAGGTGGCGCAGTGAGTAGAGTGCGGTCCCTGGAGTCAGAAGGATCTGAGTTCGGATGTGGCCTCAGACACTTAACGCACACAGAAACAAAAACCTAGCTGTGTGACCTTGGACAAGTTACTTAACCCCAATTGCCCTCCAAAAAGCAAAAAAAGAAAAAAAATGAAAAAAGAAAGAAAGGAGTTGGCCCGGATAAAGCCCCCTTCCCCCTAGATAGTGTAATGGATAGAGCACTAGACCTGAAGTCAGGAAGACCTGAGTTCAAACGTGGCCTCAGACATTTACTAGCTGTGTGACCCTGGGCAAGTCACTTAACCCCTATCTTCTTCAGTTTCCTCATCTATAAAGTGGTCAGAAAAATAGCACCTACCTCCATGGTTGTTGCAAATTTTAAGGCCTCCTATAAATGTTATTATTAGTACTGCAACTATTATTACCATGGTTCTCACATCAGTCTATGACTCTTGGCACTATGTGTGAGTTGGGGTGGGGTGGGCTGCAGAAGAAGCAGGGGAAACCCTTTGCTAAGTCATTTGTTATCTTTTTGATGGCAAACCTCTCCTCCTGCCCATTATAGCTTTTTGCATTATTAGCTTACTGAGTCGGGAAACTTCAAGGATGAACCAACAGCGACCAGCTCATGGCAGGAAACATTCGTTTATGTAGGGCTCAGGAAAGGCTGGAGCTTTCTGTCTCAAGACGCCTTTTCCCTCTTTGATCTGCGGCAATTGTGTCCTTGCACCCTTCAGAAAGAGAGTCCCTTTGGAGAGTGGTAATTGCAAACTAGTCAGTCACTTTCAGGGACAGTTTGGCTCCGGGATCCAGAGTTCAACTCCACTAATGTGAATGTGGGTGTCTACCAGGAAACTCTCAGGCTGACCTTCTCGGAAAGATTAAGTAATTGAGATGATCCCCTGAAACAGAAGGGAGCAGACCTTTTTTTCTGAGCCTTTATGATTCTCAGGAATAGAAGGCAGTCACCAGTCCAGGCTGCTCTTTCTGGCACTGATTGTTGTCCATGAACACATCCGAGCCTAGGTGAATGGAGATGAGGCTGGTCAGGAGGAATTTCAGCGAGGAGGATCCGAAGGTCAAAGTGAACACATGTTAGTCGGGTCCAGAGGGGGCATTGCAATAGAACTCCCCAGTGCCTGAGAACTAACGTCTATTTCTTGCCCAGAATGCCACATCACAAGATGAAAGCCCCCTCCAGGCAAAGAGCATTGCTGCATTTCAACGTGCTTATTTCAAGAACAATCTGTTGCTACTTGAAAGCAGACACTGCCGCCTTTGAAAATTATCCTCCGCTGTAAACCCATTTGCAGGGAACAATTGCATCCATGTACATTGCTCTATAATCAAATGATTTGGGTGGTTTTCTTTAATTTCACTTATTGTTTCCCACCATTTCCTTTCCCCCTGATTTTCCATTTCAAACACTTCTAAGGAGCGTGCTTGTGTTTGGATAGAAGTTGAGAAATACACACTTGATTCCATTATTCAACACACCAAATCCCTCCTCCCTTTGTCCATTTCCTTCAGCTGATCACCTTCAGAGGAAGATGAAATGGAAATCATTCCCTTGTTTTTCCTCCTCCTTAACTGGTGTATTTTGAGAAATTTAGCTGTGCTGTGCTTTATATTCAAAGCCCAACTCCTCAGAAGCAGGGCTTGGGATTGAAATGGAAGTATTTTGATTGGTTGTGGAAACAAATATTTCATCTCATCTTTCTCTGCTCTATATGAATTTCTCTTAAGATAACAATTGTAATTTTCTCTTGACATTACCTTAACCAATTTCCATCAGAGCAAGACGTGGGTCATAAAGAAGTTCCTTATTTCTTTATTTTTAGTACAATTTTGAAAAGTTTTTATTCTAAATATATGACTAATAGCAACAAAGAAAAGATAGATGAAGGGGTTTTGTTGCCTCAAATCATTGCATGAAAAAAGCCCCCAATTCTAATAGTTCAAGTTCAACTAACATCAGTCAGAAGCTGTTTCCTGTGGCACAGTAGAAAGAATCCTGAACTTCCAGCCAGAAGACTTGTGTTCAAATCTCAGCTTTGTATGCATCTAGTTGTGCCTTATCTTTTTGGACCTCAGTTTTCTCATCTGAAAAATGGGTGAAATGGACTAGATAAAATCTAGCTTTAAATTCTATAATCCAATCCTTCTTCAATGTACATGTGACATGTCCAAGAATGATAAACATTTTTTTCTCCATATATTCAGGTTTTGTTTTTTTTTTTCTTTATTCCATTAAGATGAAAGGAAAAGATCACTGAGTAGCTTTTGTCCAATGCTAGCTCCTGGAGGTAGGGGCTGTCTTTTACCTCTTTTTTATATCCCTAGTGCAAATCAGTGTCTAGAACATAGTAGGCACTTAACAAATGTTTACTGATGACTGATTTGCAAGTTTTTGAACAGAGATGAGGTGACCTTGATCTTCCAGATACCCCCCCCTTACTCCTTGGGGTTAAGTAAGGTGGATTACAGATTTGGTGCTTTTTCTAAGTAGTACAAAGGAGAGAAGTATGGAATGAGAACTTCGGATGGTACTGGGGAAGGGCACTTGATGCTGTCTGCAAGGGAGTACAAAAGACACCAATTGTGTCTTCATGTGGATATGCTTGTTTTGGGTTAAGATGAGAAAAAAAAATAAGTTTTTCCTATGCCCACAGCGATCTCTGGTCTTGGTTGGTGATGATGAATCTTGGTAAAAGACCTGCTGGGTCATAGAACAAGGACACTGGTATAACCTCCTGTGTTTGTGTACTATCATAAGTGAGGAAGATGTTAACCTGTCATTCTCTGAAAGTTGAATTCAGTCTGATAGCCATCACAAACTTTCTGATCATCCTCAAAGCTGCAGAGCTTTCACCTTGATTTTTTGGGGGAGGAGGAGGTAGTGAGGAGGAGATAGTGGATGTAATCACTTATTTGAAGGAGTTTGGTGTCTAATATAAGTCTCCATAAAATTAGTTCACCTTCAAAAGCAAGGTTGACTTTCAGGAGAAGCTACAATCAGAGAGCGTTGCGTTCCTCTTCACCTGATTCCTAGCCATTGTTCAGGAGTCAGAAAGAACCATTGCCCCAGTGGAGCTTTACCTAGTGATAACATTCTAAAATGTTCTCCCTCTCCTCTGTGGTAAAAAGAGTACAAAACATGGAAGATGATCTAGAGCTCAAACCTTGGCTCTTACATTTACTTGCTCTGAGACTATGTATGGATAAGTCACTTAACCACTCGGTCTCAGTTTTCTCATCTATTAAATGGGGCTAATAATACTTATACAATCTATTTCACATGGGCTGTTGCTGTTTCCTACATTTATTCTTGTTGACTGATGGATATATGTATGTATATACGATGTACATATAACTATGCAAGTGTGGAGATCCATTAATTACATCACCCTATCTTTATCAAGTGAAAATAATTCTGGATTGAATCAATCAGTCAAGCAGAAGAAGTATGGCCAAAGCTTGGACTCCTCCTTTGCTAGAAAGCTAGATGAGAGTGAAAGCAAGAGAGATATATTTGATGTCTCCTGGGAGGAAGCCCCTTGAGAAGAATGCACTCTCCCCCTTTCTAGTAAGATTATAAATCTGACCACATTCACTTAGATGTCAATCATACACAGCTTATCATTATTTAACATATACATACATACATATATAATATACATGTATATGCATATATATGCATGTATATAGAGATATAAGCCTTGAACTCTATAGCAGTCTACGGGTATGATTGAAGAGTTTCTTTTTAATTAATAACTCTCAACCACTTTCAATTAATTAGTTCAAATTTCTGCCCAAGTTCATTAAATATTAATTATTTAATGAACCTTCTTTCCCATTAGTAACAAATTTTATTTCTCTATAATTAATATTAAATTACAAAAATATACAATTTCTTAACAAATAGAATCCACAATAAGCATTAAAATACATGCATACATATATACATATATAATTATTATTTAAAATATTGTGGCCATGACTAATGCCACCACATAAATCAAACCCTCAAAATGACAGTATATGACTCCTTTTCACTTGTCTAGAAACACAATTTCACTTTATTCAGTTTACTCTAGAGACTGATTAATGAAATGATAGGAAGATAGATGGATAGATTGATAATTAAAATAAAATAGAACTTTATATAGTTTGATTAAACAGTATGCATAGATTTATTAAATAAGTATGAAGTATATAAACAAATATATTAGAGAATAGGGAGAGGAGAAGAAGGAGGAGAAGGAAAAGGACAAGAAAAAGGAGGAGGGGGAGGAGGAGGAGGAGGAGGATAGAAGAAGGAAAATGAGGAGGAACAGAAGAAGGAAAAGAAGAAAACAGAAAGGAGAAGAAGAGAGAATTTGTGATTTGAGAAAAACGGAGTAACCACTATAGCACACCTGTAGCAAACAGCATTTGAACTGAGCCTTGCAGGAAGGAAGTCAGGAATTCTAAAAGGTTCCATGAGGCAGGAATTCAATCCAGGAATAAAAGACAGAGGATGTGCACAGGCATGTGGGTGGGAGATGAAGTTTGGGGAACTGCACACAGGACAGCTTGGCTGGGAACATGGAGTAACATTGAGTAATGCATACACAGCAAACCTCGAATAGCTGGCTAGAGACATATTGTGAAGCACGTTAAATGCCCAGCTGAGGAGTTCTTATGTCATCCTCCTGGTGATAGGAAACTATTGAAGTTTCTTGAGTAGGGGAAGATATGGTCAGATTTATATTTTAGAAAGATGATTTTGGCAGCTTTGGGGAAGATGTACTGGAGTGGGGAAAGACCAGAAGCAGAGAGTCTAGATAAGAGACTGTTGTAATAGTTCAGGTGCCAGGGGAGGAGGGCCTGAACTTGGGGAGTGGCCATGTGACTGGAGAGAATTTGATAGATTTGAGAGATGCTGTGGCAGTAGACTCCAGAACATATTCCAATTATTTTATTAATTTTATTTTTTAAAACATATATTTTATTTTCCCCAACTACATGTTTTTAACATTTATCTATTTCTTCATATTCTGATTTTAACAGCCTGTTTCCAAGGGTATAAAAAGGAGAAAAAATAGAATTAATTTAAAGAGTCTCAAAAGCCAAAATAAGTGTATTAAGGCAGCTTTTCTCAGAGGAGAAAATCTCAAATTTTCGCTCAGAATCCATTTACTCTGATTTTATACACAATTCTAATAAACTTGGTAATAAGCATTTCCAGGTACAAAGCATATTAGAAGCAAACTAGAATATGAAATGAGTATATGATATAATCCAGCACAGACAGCAGAGGCAAGTGGGAACTGGGCAACTGAGAATACAGAGAAACCATTGAAACCATTTTGAAGAACCAAAATATTAAAAAGCACAATAGTCTGGGGCTATTTAGTGTAAAGATAAAACATCTCTACAAGCCTTTATAAATCTGGAAGATGCTGCCATATATAGTTGATGTTTAAAATAATGATAGTAAATCATCCAGAGAAGGTGTAATACAGTCTTGATATCCTTCTTAAGGAGGCCAAAAAGTACTTTAGAAATATCTTCATCCAAAATGAATTACATTGAAATCAAATATTAATGATTTTTTAAAAAATGGGATAAAACCTCAGCTATCCAGAAAACCAACTACCCAGAATGATTCATTCCCCAGGGTTTCTACATAATGTACTTTGTTTTATTCCCAATAGCACAGAGTAGGCATTCAATCAATATGAATTGTTTGACCATTTTGTCAGAGGCTTCCTTTATACTCAAAGGAACTGGGCACACAATGGGTGACTGCTCATTTCTCTGGATTCTTTTTTTTTTTTTTTAAGCAATTGGGGTTAAGTAACTTGCTCAAGGTTACACGGCTAGTCATTATTTATGCGTGGGTGCTCATTTTCTGAGCCCGGATCTGATCTCGGGTCATCCCAACTCCGAGGCCGGCGCTCTTACTCACTGCGCCACCTAGCCACCCCTTTAGGGCAATTGGGGTTAAGTAACTTGCCCAAGGTTACACGGCTAGGTTTTTGTTTGTGTGGATTAAGTGTCGGAGGCCCTCAGGTCCTTCTGATTCCAGGGCCGGCGCTCTATTCACTGCGCCACCTAGCCGCCCCTCATTTCTCTGGATTCTTAACCTCACATCAATGATCTGGACATCTCAATATCTGATATCATTCTCTACCAGGTTTATATTGTGATTAATTCCTCTTACAAAGGTGCAGGCAAACAAGGCTCAATTTATGAAAGTTTATTTGAGGATTAATGGAAAGCAGAATGAATAAAGAAAAAACGATTAAGCAGTTACTATCAACCAATCAATCAATATTTATTAAGAGCTCAATATGTGCCAAGCACTGTGCTAAGTGCTGAGGAAATGAAAGGATGCAAAAGATAGTCTGTGACCTCAAGGAGCTTATAATCTAATGGGGTAACCCATATATACAAAAAAAAGTTACAAACAGGATAAATAAGAAATTATTAAAAGCGAGAAGGCTTTATAATAAAGAGGGGTTGTGCCAATCACAGTACTAAACATAGCAGGATTTGTGTAAGAACCCAAAGACAATAGCAATGCCCACCAATGAGCATCCCTCTCTATGGAGGTCTATTCATTCTTTGTGACTTGTAGGACTGTGGTGGGTGGAGCTCCAGCAGAAAGCAGTCAGGGTTTGCTACTTCTCTCTTCTACAGGGGCCCTCCAGCTGCTCTCACAGGGGTCTCTCTTCATCACTCCCCACTAGGTCTCCTTTCCTGATTTCTGTAGTTCTATTTCTAGCCACTCTCCTCAATTCTCATCTGGCGGCAAGAATTTATCTCAAATCCCTGTTTCACCGATTTGTGTTGAAAGCGTTCTTCCTGACATGTTTCTTAATCGAGCTATCTGTTTCCTTTCCCAAGGGACAGTAGATCCCAAGGACTGAACATCCATAAGTGTCTGTCTTGCTGCTTGTGTTTAAGAGCATCACCATGTTCCAGAGAACTTTTCCTCCATCTTTATTTCTCCCTACAGTGGGATCCATGACCTCTGGCCTCACAGACAAAAGGTAATCCAGGGTCTAGGAACCAAACCACCCTTTACTCTATTATGATTTTTCCTTTAGGCTGGTACAAGTGAGTCTAATGCCATTTTAGTGAATGATATTCTTGTCTTCTAGAACACTAGTAGTGTGAATCCTGCCAAGCCAGCATTTCCTCATAGGACTAGAAGCTCAGAGGGAGGAGCTCACTGCCCCCTCTCATCCACCATGATTCCCCCTAAGTGGGTAAGCAAGGTTATTCCAATGACTTGGGACTGCTTCCTAGAAGAGGAAGAAAGAAGAATCTCATTGCTGACTTTAAATGTGGCATTAGCACATTTTAAGGAAAGAAAATTTGGTAATACTTCTGGGGGTGGTGGAATGAGTATTGCCCTGGGAAGAGGGCTATGTTTCTGGTCTCAGATCTGCCACCAACTAGTTGTGTGATCCTGGACAAATCAGTAAGTTTCTTGAGAGCAAGAATGGCTTCAGTCTTGGAAATTGTGTTCCCAGTGCCTAGCATAGAGCCTGGAATATAGTAAGGACTTAAGAAAAACATGTTGATTGCTTGCTTATGGGCCTTAGTTACTTCATCTGTGAAAAAATAAGGATATCACTTTCCTTTTGTAAAATCAAGGGCCTTCTCCACCTTGAACAACCAGGAGATTTTTCAAAAAATGGTTAGAGTGAGCATGAGTTTATCCAAATGTTTGCTTCCCCACGGACTGGTGAAATTCTCAAAGTCTATTGAGAGCTTTGGGGGATACTTGAGAGAGAGAGAAAGAAAGAAGTCTAGCCAAGAAGTGTGAACCCTTTCCTGTTTTATATTCTCTAGTTGCCTTCAGAGGAGATTATGACTTCAGACAGAGTCAAGTATATAGCCTTTCCATGCCAATGGACTGCGGCTATAGGAAGGCCATGGCTGTTTTTACTAGAACCTGGGGGGTGGTGTGGGAGAGTAAACCAGGCCTATGGGTAAGTGCAGAATTTTTGTTACTGGCATTGTCCAGCCTGAATTATTCCTGAGTATTACAGTAGCTTTTTAAAATTAAAACATTGAGTGTAGGGAGCTCAGTCTTTTGATGTCGCTGTAGGAATTTGGTGGTCTGCAGCAGGACCTACAAAGCAAACCAGGCCTGGGTTTAGGGATTTTACTGCCTACTGATTGTTATGGGGACCACCACCCAAGCACTGAAACCCACACTCTATAAACAGGAAGGAAATCAAGTTTCATTGGGTCATAGCATTTCCATGAACCCTGGGGGGCTGTTGCCCTCCTAACACACAAGGCCCTTTGGAAACAGGAACAGGAGAAGATAATTCCATCCTGAGATTGCTCCTAATCCTAGAAATGAACTGATGCAGTACAGCCTAAAGGCAGAGGAAACATCCCAGGTGACCTTGAGAATCCACCTAGTCCTCTGATTCTGTAATTCAACAATGGTCTTGAATCTTTGTTTTGACAAAGATTAGAAAGGTGGAGGGGTGAGCACTGTTTTTTTCTTATTTATTTGTTAAATGAGAAAGAAAAAATGGATTATACAGAAATTGTAGATAACATGAGCTGGGTAGGCACCCAGAGTAGAAGGATTTAATGTACATGGCAGATAGATAGATAGACACAGATGGACAGACAGATACATTTAAACATAGCAATGACTTTTTTGCTTCTTTGTTTCACCAATGGGAGTCAGTAGAAAATGAATTCCAGTCTGAAGATAGAAATAAATCTTTGACATTTGTGTACAAAACCCAGGGACACCGTTAGAATGAAAAGAGAAGTATTTCATCATAATTCAATTCAACTCAACAAGCATTCAATATATACCTACTAAGTGTAGAGTCATAGAAACTAAAGAAGGTTATCACTATCTTCTCTACTTAATCGAACTGGGCTATTGTGAGAATAAAAGAATAGTCATGAAAGTGTTTCTCAAAGCTATTTGGGCTAAATAATTCTGAATCAGAACAATACATGTCAGAACTAAAAGGAACCTCAAAGAGCCTCATTTTACAGAAGAGACTGCCAAAATTAGAATCCTGCCTTAGCCAGCTGTGTGGTCTTGGATAAGTCTCTTCCCTTACCTCAATTTTCTCATCTATAAAATGAGGATAATGTTAGTATCAGCTTTATAGGGTTCTTGTGAAGATCCAATGAGATAATAATTGTGAAGTGCTTGGTGAAACTTAAAACACTACATAAATATTGGATCACTTTTTTTCTTTCCCTTTTTGGGCCGTGTATCTCACAATGAAGTCTCTGGCTCAAAATTAAAGTTTAGTTACTTTTTTCCCCACACAATTTCAAATTGTTTTCCACACTGTCTAGAGCAATTAATATCTTTACCAACGATGTATGAGTGTGCCTTGTCTTCCCCGTAACCCCTCTATCCTTGACAATTTTTCTCTTTTTGATGTCTTTGCCAATCGGTTGGATGTCTGAAGCATGAGAATTGTCTGTACTTCTCTTGTTGCTAGCGATTTGGAACAATCTTCAATAGGGTTGCTGATTATTTGTAATTCTCCTTTTGAAAACTGATCCTATCCTTTGACCACTTATCTGTTTTGACCATGGGATACTAAGGGCTCTGTCAACAAGGCACAAGTTTTGACAAATCTACCGATAGAGAAAGGCTTCAGGTTTGGATGGCATTTTCAGCATCTGAGGGTCAGCCCATCCTAAGTCTAGAAAGACTCATTACCAAGTTGAGTAGAAGGGGAACAATTTTTTTTAGACCCAGTAGATCTTGAAGGCCATCTTCTAAGTTAGAAGATCTGTAATTTGAACTAATAAAAGGAGCAACCATTCTAAAAACATCAGAGATCCCTAAAGTATTGGAATAAACATTATATGCAAGAATGGTACTGTGGGGAAGATGAATTCTACAACAGGGTACATGCTACAGGAAGTTTATAATCCAGCTGAGGAGATAAGATATAGACAGAAAAAGATGATTGTTTGCCAACTGATAAATATGTCATATAAGTAAGTGCCATCACCATCCAAGCAATGTAATCTCTTTGATGGCAAGGGCTATTTCATTTTTGTCTTTGTATCTTGGGTGCCAAGAACAATGCCTAGCACATTAATGCTTAATAAACTCTGTGTTGACTGAGTTGAAAAACAATTCGAGTTCCTCATGGAGTAAATCCAGGAGGACTTCCTAGAGAAGGTGGGACTTGAATTGGTACCTGAAATAATGATGACTCCATGATACTGGTAGTATAATAACTCACATTTAACCATAGAATGTTATGCCATCACAGATGAACTAAAGGAGATATTTTAAGGCAAGAGTAGCAAACAAGCAGATGGTTAAGGCAGAGAAATAGTGAGCGTTAGAATGTAGAGGGTAGTGTGGCACCTTAGAAAGGGTTATAGGCTCTGAATCAACTCAACTCAATCAACATTTATTAAGCCTCTAACACACCAAACACTGATAAAAAGGATAAGGATAAAAAGACAAAAACAAAAACTGTCTGTCCTCAAAGAGCTCGTTCTTTTTGGGCAAAGGGAGGGGGGCAACATGTATACAAATCAATAATTATATATTATATGCAAAGCAAATACAAAGTAATATTGGTGGGAGGGAGTCAGGTAGGAAGAAAGTACTAACAATGGGGAGGATAAGAACAAATCTAGTGGAAGAAATGGCCTAAACATTGAGCCTTAAAGGCAACTAGGAATTCAAGGGGCAGAAGCAAGGAGTTAAGTCATCCAAGACAAAAGGGACAGCCTGTGCAGGTAGGAGACAGAATGTTGCGTATAGAGAAAAGCAAGGAGATGCATTTGACTAGAATGTTGAGTATGTATGGAGGAATAATGTGGAAAATAGTTGGACCCATAATGTTTTCAGTCATTTTCTCAGTCATAGCTGACTCTTTGTGACCCTATTTGGGTTTTCTTGGCAAAGATAGTGCAAGGGTTTGCCATTTGCCATTTTGCTATTTCCTTCTCCAAGTTTTATGCAATACCCACAATATAGAGGGATTTGAATGCCAAACAGAAGTATTTGTATTTTGTCCAAGAGGCAAGAGAGAGCCACTACAGCTTCTTCAGTTGGTAAAAGCCAGGGTTAATTTTGTGCATTAATTAGTTAACATTAGTCAAGAGAGAAGTGGGTTCAAAACCTGTCTCTTTCTCTTTGTTGATGCAGGATCTCATACAGAATTCTTTGCCTCTCTTTCTCGGTCTAGACAATGGGAATTAAGGCAATATTGCTTTGTTTCAAGAATTGAATGGTATGATGCCTTTGTAAAACTTATGGCTCTGAATTTGGAACTATGCCCAAAGGGCTATAAAACTGTGCATACCCTTTGATCCAGCTAGGTCTATACCCCAAAGAAATCCAAAAAAGAAAAGGGAAAAGGACCTATTTATACAAAAATATTTATAGCACCTCCTTTTTGTGGTGGCTAAGAATTGGAAACCTAAGGGATGCCCATCAATTGGAGAATATGATTGTGATGGAATATTATTGTGCTATAAAAACTGACAAGTAAGACAATTTCAGAAAAACCTGTATAGACTTACATGAACTGAAGCAAAATGAAGTGAGCAGAATCAGGACAATGATGTACACAGTACCAGCAATATTATACAATCAAGAACTGTGGTTGACTTAGTCCTTTCAACAATACAATGATCCAAGACAATCCCAAAAGACTCATGATGAAACATCTTATGTGTCTCCAGAGAAAGAAATATTATCTGAAAACAAACTGAAGCATACTATTTTCCCCTTCCTCCCTCACTTCTTTCTTCAGTTCTTTTCTTCCGTCCTTCCTTCCAGTCTTCTTATACAAAATGACTAATATTGGAAATGTTTTATATGGGGAGGGAATTTGGAACTCAATACTTAAAAAAAAAAAACAATGGGGGTGGCTAGGTGGTGCAGTGAATAGAGCACTGGCCCTGGAGTCAGGAAGACCTGAACAATCCGGCCTCAGATACATAACATTTACTAGCTGTGTGACTTTGGGCAAGTCACTTAACCCCAATTGCTTTGCCCTTCCTCCTCCAAAAAATAAAAAATAAAATAAAATTATTTTTAAAAACTGTTAAAATTGTTTTAACCTGTAACTGGGGAAAAATATTTAAAAAGAAACCTTCTAGCTCTGTATAAATGCCAGGTATATTTAGCTGTTGATCGCCATCAACCAACAACTTGGAATCTGATCACCACCACCTTCCATCTCTCTCTTCCATGAGAAACCAAGGGACTTGAAGGTTGGTAGGCCCATCTGGGTGTGGTTGAAATCTTAGAGACATCTTCCAGTGGAATTTTTGCAAGCCTTGATGCACTTCATTTATTATATATTACTTTTCAACCTATCCTAGACCCAACAAATTGGGACAGTTCAGATCTTATTTTTTTAAATTCTTCATTAGTGATACAACTCCTCTCACTAGCTTTTCACAGATTTATTAGCAAACAGTAATTAAAGAGATTTTCAGCTTAACATGGCAAATCTCATTGAATTTACAAATTTGTGTCTAGAAAATGAACTATCAACAAAGACTTCCTATTCCTCTTCTCCCCCTTCACATTACTCCCAAACTGACTCCCCAAGTTCACTTTCCATGTAAAAACAAAAATAAAACCTTATACAATCAGTAAAGTATTCAAATCTCATAATAAATAATTGCCCCATGACAAAGTGAAATTGTTCTCCGAAGCATGTTCCTCAACAGCACCATTTTTTTTTTACAGATGAAATAAAAGGAACAGATGTTAACACACTTCTGCCAAAACTGCAGTGAGCCCAGAGCTGTGAAGCCCATGCTGAAGGAGAGACATCACTGCAGCGGGCACAGCCCTAGCCCAGCCCAGAGATGTAAACACAGAAAACAATGAAACAACGGGCATACCCATACGACACGTGCTTGCTTGGTCTATTGATGTCTTTGCTAAAATTGAAGGCTTCTGAAGACAGTGTTGCCAATAGATAACCCTGGCTGCTTTTTTATAGTTCATTCTATTCATGGTCAGCTTTTCTCGTTACAGAAACGTCTGCAAATATAGCAAGTGTTATTATCTGAGGAGTAAGGACAAGTAAGGTAACTCTAAAGTGGAAGTTTGTAATCTTTCTGGTGCTGGAGACCCCTCTAGCAATCCTCTGAAATCTATGGACACTTTTTTCACACCAATGTTTATAAATGCATAAATGGGGATGCAGAAGAATTGTGCTTATGAATCTTTTCCAATTGCTCTTTTCTTCTCTTCCTTTCCTCCTTCTCTTTCCCTTCTTCCTTCCTTCTCTCCTTTCTTCCTTTCCTTTCTTTTCTTCCTTCCTTCTTTTCCTTTATTTTTTCTTTCCTCCATTCCTTAATCCCTCCTTCCCTTCCTTACTTTCTCTTTCTTCTTTTCTCCTCCCATCACTTCTTCCTTTCTTTTCCTTTCTCCCTTCTTTTCTCCCTCCTTCCCTAACTTCCTACATTCCTTTACCCATCTATCCTTTCTTTCTTCTCTCCTCCATTCTTTCTTCCTTTCCTCCCTTCTTTCCTTCCTCTTCCTTCCTTCCTTTCTCTTTCTTCCTCCACTTCCTCATTCCTTTCTATCTTAATTTCTTTCCTTCCTTCCTTCCTTCTTTTTTTCATGTCTTCCTTTTTGCAAAACCCTTCACAGAATGAATTGGAAATTGCCTTTGTAGTCATGGAATCTATCAGATACATGAAAGGAATACTCACTAAAGCATACAACATGATATTTATTATATTGTAACTATATGGTCATTATGTCATAGATTTATAACTGTAAGGAAATTCAGAGGTTAGCTAGGAGGAAAAAAAATAGCTCTATTTTATAGATAATGAGTTTAGTGAGATTAAGTGAATTTGTCCAATTTCACACAGGTAGTAAGCATTAAAGGTGGGTTTGAATCCAGGCCCTTCGGCTCCAGATTGAATGTCTGGTTTTGTTTTCCATCATTCCATATTGAAGTGGACTTGTGGCTTGACCTATGTGCAAGAAGTGTAGTAAAATATATCATTGAAGAAAGGTGTAATAAGAATAGGAGGTGTTTCAGAAAACTTGAATGCTGTAGGGATATCCATTAAATACTAAAAGACTTAGAGAAGGGGAAAAAAAAACTATTAAACCAGATGGATTTACAATTGGGTTTTATAATTCAAAGAAAAATTAAACTTCATAATACTAGGAAAGGAAGGTACTCTTCCAATCTTCTTCTATGATAAAAATATTATCTAGATACCTAAGCCAAGGACAGACAAGTCAGAAAAAGAAAACATAGAGCAACACTGTATGAATATCGACATAAAACTTTTTTCAATAAAACATTAGTGAAAAGGCTACAACAACTTATTAGAAATATTATGCTAGATTGAATTTATACCAAGAATGGAGGTTTGATTTAACATAAAGACTCTAAATATAATAACCTATACAAATAACATAAATAACAAAAACCTATTATTATGCAAATAAAGGTTGAAAACAAACTCCAAAACTATTAAAATTAGAATTAAAATACTAGAAAGCATAAGAATACATGGATCGTCCCTGAATTTAATAAGAAATATCCATGTAAAACCAAGAACAAATATTTTATGTAATGAAAAAAGTTAGAGGTCTTCCAGTAAGAATAGGGCTAAAGCAAGGGTACTTATTATCACCACTATTTAACATGGTACTACGAATATTAGCTAAAACATTAAGAGAAAAAAGAGAAATTAAGAGAATAATCATAATATAAAGGAAGTAGAATTATCACTTTTTGCAGACGATATTTTTACTTAGAAAAAACTGAAGTCAACTCATAAATTAATTGAAAAATAAATGTAACAAAATTGCAGTATATAACATAAATAAGAAGCATATTTTATAATGTACAAAAACCCAGCAGAAAGACCTAGAAAGAAAAATTCCATTGAAAATAGCTATAGAAAGAATAAAGAATTTGGGAGAGTATATACTAAGATAAGAGTAACTGTTTGACCCCAACTATAAAATATTCTCTTTTTTTCCTCTTTTTTTATTTTTAATTTTTCAAATTAAATTTTATGTTTATTTTTAGTTTACATCATTCGTGTCTACAAGATTTTGAGTTACATATTTTCTCCCCATCTTTTCCCTGCCCACTACCCCAAAACAGCCATCTAACTGAATACCCTCTCTCCCGATCTGTTCTCTCCCATATCCTCCCCCATTCCCCTCTGACTTTCCAGTAGGGCAAGAAGGATCTCTATGCCCCAGTGCCTGTTTATCTTATTTCCCAGTTGCATGTAAAAAGAAAATATTAATATGTATATTTTTTTAAACATTTGATTTTAAAACTTTGGATTCCAGATTCTTTCCTGTTCTCTGTCACCACCCACCCTTGCTGGGAAGATAAGCAATTCAATATAGGTTGTACATGTGAGGCTATGCAAAACATTTCCATAGTGGGTATATTGTGAAAGACTAACTATATTTCCCCCCATCCTATCCCACCTCCCACTTGTTCTATTCTTTACTTTGACCCTGTCCCTTTTCAAAAGTGTGTGCTTCCAACTTCCCTCCCCTCCACCATCCTCACCTTCCAACTTCCCTCCCCTCCATCATCACCCCTCTTATCCCCTTCCTGCCTACTCTCCTGTAGGGTGAGATACCCTATTTTGTGTGTATGTCATTCCCTCCCTAAGCCAAATTCAATGAGAGTAGGGTTGACTCATTCCCTTTTACCTTCCTATTGTTCTCCTCCATTGTAACAGTTTTCCCTTGCCTCTTCTATATGAGATAATTTACCCCATTCTGTCTCTTTCCATATCCTCTCATATTCCTCTCTCACCTCTCAATTTCACCTTTTAAGTATCATCCCTTCCTATTCAATTGGTCCTGTGCCCTCTGTCTATGTATACCTATACACATATATACACATGCTCACATATGTATTCATACACATATATACCCTCCTATATAGACATATGTATGTATGTATACATATACATACTTACATATATATGTATGTGTGTGTGTGTGTATATATATATATATATATATTCCCTTCAACTATTCTCATACTGAGAAAAGTTTCATAAGTTCAAATTACTGTTTTTCTATGTAGGAATGTAAATATTTCAACTTTGATAAGTTCCTTATGATTTCTTTTCCCTGTTTACCTTCTCATGCTTCTCTTGCTTCTTGTATCTGAATGTCAAATTTTCTATTAAACTCTGGTTTTTTCATCTTGAATGCTTGAAAGTCTTCTATCCCACGGAATAACCATATTTTCCCCTGAAACAAAATACTCAGTTTTGCTGGGTATGTGATTCTTGGTTTTAATCCCAGATCCTTTGCCCTCTGGAATATTGTATTCCAAGTCCTTTGATCCCTCAGTGTAGAAGCTGCCAGATCCAGTGTTAGCCTGATTGTGTTTCCACAATATTCAAATTGTTTCTTCCTGGCTGCTAATAACATTTTCTCCTTGATCTAGGAACTCCAGAACGTGGATATAATATTCCTAGGAGTTTTCTTTTTGGTATCTTTTTCAGGAGGTGATTGGTGGATTCTTTCAACCTCTATTTTGCCCTCTGGTTCTAAAACATCAGGGCAATTTTCCTTGAGAATTTCTTGAAGGATGATTTCTAGGTTTTTTTTTTTGATCATGGCTTTCAGGTAGTCCAATAATTTTTAAATTATCTTTCCTAGATCTATTTTCCAGATCAGTGGTTTTTGAGATATTTCACATTGCCTTCTATTTTTTTTTATTTGTTTGGATCTATTTAATAGTATCTTGATTTCTCATAAAGTCACTAGCTTCCATTTGCCCCAATCTCATTCTGAAGGAATTATTCTCTTCAGTGAGCTTTTGAAATTATTTTTCCATCTGGCAAATTTGGCTTTTTAAGGCATTCTTCTCCTCATTGGCTTTTTGAGCCTCTTTTGCCATTTGAATTAGTCTATTTTTAAGGTGTTATTTTCTTCAGTCAGGTTGTTGACTCTCTTTTCATGTTTTTTTTTTTTTTTGCATCATTCTCATTTCCCTTCCCAATATAAAATATTCTGTAGAAATAAAGATAGCCCTAAATAATTAGAGGAATATTTATTGCTAATGGTTAAGTTGAGCCAGGGTTTGTTCCCTGAGTGAGAGTGGATTAGCTTAAGTCCCTACCTGCAACAAAGCAGGATCATCTTTTCTAGGTTCTGACTCTTAAAGAAGGTAGATTCCCATGTCTACTCCTAAGTGTGTCTTGTCACCCAGAGATCCAGAGTTTCTAATCTTTAAATTTCTTTATCTTTGAAAAAACTAGCTGAATGACCAAAGGACACAGGAAGACGAAGTATTGAGAACTGGTGAGAAGGTTATTTGTAGGAGAATGTTTTTTAAAGGGCCCTAACATGTACATTTTTGTGTAAACATATATGTATATAAATATACATAAAAGTACACATGAAAGTACATATACATATACATATGCACACACTTATTTTATATATTGTGAATGTTGGGATGACAGAGGAATGGAGAGGGGGTCTGACAGACAAAGGAAAACAGAAAGGTTAGATACAGTTTTTTTTTAAGAGACAGAATGGATTACAATGTTGGGTTTAGCCTTAGAAAGACCTATACTCGGGGCGGAGCCAAGATGGCAGAGTAAAAACAGCATGTCCAAGCCACTCTGCCACCAGATTACCTCCAAACTATGTAAAAGGGGACTCTGAACAACTTCTGGAGCCCCAGCATCCACAGAACAACACAGAGAAGCTAACCTCCCGCTGAGGACAACCAAGCAGCCCTGCAGGAAGGACCAGCTCAGTGGTCTGGGAGCTGGTAGCCCAGCGAGCAGAGCGCGGGGAGTCGAGCACAGCCGAGCACCTGAGTCTCGGTTTTAGCCCCAGGGCGGCAGGGCCAGAAGCCGGCTAGAGGGACCCCAGAACACCAGCAGCTGTGGTGATTCCAGAATTATCAACACAGACATGCCTAGGACAAAGTGAGAGGTTAGTGTCCTATGGACTTTGGCACCAGTATTTGGGGAACACGTCGGCTTCCTCCCCTGGGGGCTAGAAGCCACTGAGGAGACACGCCATTTTGTAGTTTTTCAGAGGCAGCTCCAGCTCTTGGCCTGCGAACTATAGGGAGATCCAGCGATCAGTCTTGGGGGGTAATCACTCTTGCTTTAACCTCCCTGGATCTGGATTGTGATCTAGGGTGGAGGGCGTGGGTGGGTTTCCAGCTTGCCAGAAATGGAAGTTGCCCCCCCCCACATGTTCAGGACGAAAATTCCCCTATCTGGTGGCAAAGACATACTGTGGCAACAAGCCCAAAAGTCAAGTAATTAAGTGGCAACATGCCAAGGCAAAGGAAACAAATTAAACATAAAAATGCAACCCCAGACACCTACTTTGGGGGCAAAGAGGGTTGAAGCATAGGGGAAGAGGACTGTGAGGTCAGAAGTCCTGCTCCAAAAGCCCCAGGGGAAAATATGAGTGGGTTGCAGGCCATAGAGGACCTTAAGAAGGACTTTAAAAATCAAATAAGAAAAGTGGAGGAAAAATTGGAAAGGGAAATGAGAAGGATACAGGACAAATATGAAATGAGGGTCAACAGCCTGACTGAGGAAAACAACACCTTAAAAAATAGACTAACTCAAATGGCAAAGGAGGCCCAAAAGGGCAATGAGGAGAAGAATGCCTTAAAAAGTATAATTTGCCAGATGGAAAAAGAATCTCAAAAGTTCACTGAGGAGATTCATTCCTTCAGAGTTAGACTGGAGCAAATGGAAGCTAGTGACTTTATGAGAAATCAAGATACTATTAAACAAATCCAAACAAATGAAAGAATAGAAGGCAATGTGAAATATCTCATGGGAAAAACCACTGACCTGGAAAATAGATCCAGGAGAGATAATTTAAAAATTATTAGATTACCTGAAAGCCATGATCAAAGAAAGAACCTAGAAATCACCCTTCAAGAAATTCTCAAGGAAAATTGTCCTGATGTTTTAGATCCAGAGGGCAAAATATAGGTTGAAAGAATCTACCAATCACCTCCTGGAAAAGATCCCAATAAGAAAACTCCCAGAAATATTATAGCCAGGTTCCAGAATCCCCAGATCAAGGAGAAAATACTACAAGCAGCCAGGAAGAAACAATTTCAATATTGTGGAAACACAATCAGAATAGCACAGGACCTGGCAGCTTCTACACTGAGGGACTAAAGGGCATGGAATATGATATTCCAGAGGGCAAAAGAGCTGGGAATGAACCCAAGGGTCACCTACCCAGCAAAATTGAGTATTTTGTTTCAGGGGAAAATATGGTCATTCAGTGGAATAGAGGACTTTCAAGCATTATTGAGGAAAAAAACAGAGTTGAATAGAAAATTTGACATCCAGACGCAAGAAGTAAGAGATGCCTGAGAAGGTAATCAGGGAAAAGAAACCAAAAGGAACTTATCAAAGTTGAACTATTTACATTCCTATATGGAAAAGCAATATCTGTGACTGATGATATCTTTCTCACTATGAAATTAATGGAAGAAGGGGGTGTGGTCATATGAATACATATGTGAATGTGTGTGTATATGGTTATAGTTATATATGGATAGAGGGCATAGGTTGAATTTGTTGGGAAGGGAGAATACTCAAGGGTGAAATTATGAGGTGAGAGAGGAAAGTGGCAAGAGGAGATGGGGAGAGACAGGATAGGGTAAACTATCTCATGTAGAAGAAGCAAGGGGAAGTGGTTGCAAGGGAGGGGAAGAATAGGAAGGCCAAAAGGCAAAACCACATTCTCATTGAATTTGGTTCAGGGAGAGAATGACATACATACTAAATGGGATATCTCAACCTGCAGCAGAATAGGGGGAAGGGGGATGAGAGGAGGGATGATGGATGGGAGGGCATCCTTGGGGGAGGGGAGGTTGGAAGTACCCACTATAGAAGAGGGACAGGATCATGTAGGGAATGGACCAGGGTGGGGGTGGGATGAGTGGGAGGGAATTATAAGCAGCCTTGTACAATATATCTACTATGATAATGTTTTGCATAGCTAGACATGTACAACATATACTGAATTATTTATCTCCCCAGAGGGAATGGGTGACAAGGGAGGAAAGAAATGGATCTGAAATTCAAGGTCTTAAGATTAAATGTTTCAAATATACATAAATACTATTATTAATACTCTTTTGCTTGTAATTGGGAGATAAGATGTGCAGGCATTGGGACACAAAGACTCACCTTCCTCTAATGGAAAAGTCGAAGGGGGTATGGGAGATGATATGGGAGAGAGCAGATAGGAGGAAGAGATATCTTGGGGGACTGCTATCCTGGGAGGGTGGGTAGGAGAAAAACAGGGGGAGAAAAATGATTGTAACTCAAAATCTGGCAGAAATGAATGATGTAAAACAGAAGTTAATAAAGCATTTGTTTAAATTTTAAAAATTGAAGAAAAAAAGAATGTTAAAATTGTTTTTACATTTAATTGGGAAACTTTTAAAAATATTATATAAAAATGGTTAGAGAAGAATTAGAGTTAAGGTTGACTGGTATAATTAAAAATTAATAAATAAATGAAAAAGAATTATTAAACATTTACTATCTGCCAAGCATTGTGCTAAGTGCTGGGTGTATATATAGAAAAAAGAAAGACAGTCCCTGCCTTTGAGGAGTTCACTTTAAAAAAAAATAAGAGAGAAATTCATGTAGCACACTTCAGCTGCTAGTCAGATAGAAAGACCCAGTTGTCTTTAGGGTACAGTGGTAAAGGATTCATGCTTTTAATGTTACTTTTTTAAAAATAAAACTTTATCTGTGTTGGCATTTAATTATTTGACAATGCCAAAGATTTTAGTGGTTCTTTTGGGGTTTTTAGTATCTATAACTGCTAAGGAAATGAGGACTATGGCACATGCAGAAAACTGTTTCCAGGTCCCAACTCCACCATGATCACTTCCCTGGTTAATGACTGCAGAAATCTGGATGGGAGCTGCTATTCTTTGGAGTCCTGGGTTTAGTTTCCTAATAATGGCAGTTGAACTGGAGTTGTTGTCATTGGTGATGGTAGAGATATTGAGCCCCTTCTACTCAAGGGTTGATGGCAGCAGGAGATGGGCTATTGGCATGTGAGCTACTGTTATTCCCAGGGCTCTTGGGCACAGGGTCCTAGATGGACTCTACTTGGAACTGAGGAGTTGTTTTGATTGATGTGAGAGTGGTTCATGCTGGTACATGCTGCCCTCTGTTTCTCTCTGAGGCTGCCTGGCTAGGCTACATTGCCTTGTAGAAACCTTGTGGAAGGTTTCAGGAATAAAACAAATATGTGCTAAGTAAATACAAGACAATTTGGAGAAGGGGAGAAGCAGGGGAAGCTACAAGGATGGGTAGCCTCCAAACAGGCAAAGAGGAAGGAAGAGGGATTCCCTTAAGGATATCACCTTTTACATAGCAAGTATCTGTCTCAGAAAAACCTGGCTAACTAGCCCTCTGGTCTATGGAAATTGATTGAATCTTTCCATTTCATTCATGTCACTGTTGCTACAGCAACCACTATAGGAAGCTCTGGGGAGGGAGAGGTGGTTTGACTTTTCCCTAGAGCGAAATGCAAAGATGCCTGTAGAGAATAAGACTCATTTCCCCCACAACAAATTGTAAACCAGTCGAGGAGCTAGGAGGCATGGACTTTGGCCTGAACAGCTGGGGGTGGGACACAAAATCTGGGAGTGTATTAATACATCCTCATTTCTCAGGTGCAGAAAGCAAAAAAAAAAAAAATGCAAACACATTCCTTCCACTCAGAGGAGAGATAGGTTCTTGAGAACAAAGGTGTTTTTCTATTGTAGCAAAAGATTCTTCCTTGCCATCTTTTGCCCTAATCCTCCATCCTCCCATCCCCTCCAGTCCATGGGGGTGGTAAGGAGACTTGCCAGGCAGCCATCAGCCAGACCCAGGCACACGGATGTCCCAGCTGCCAATCCACAAGGCAGAAGAGAGGAACACACATATGGAGTCAAACCCAGGGGATTATTAGTGGCACCGCTTTTGACATGTGAGCAGAAGATCAGCATATGGCCTGGAAGGCTCTCCAGGAATTTTATGGGGGCATTTCATGCGAGATGAGACAGGGCCATAGCAGGAAATCTGGATGAGGAGACTGATGGAGCTGAAGATGGATTTTGGAATCCATCTTCCTAGCAGGCCTGTCCAATGTCAATCTGGCAGGGCAAGGCCTGCCCTTGGCAAAGCTGGCAAGCAGGTGGAGTGTTTCTTTGGCATCTTCTGCCCTCTGTTTCAGTCCCCTTTCCTCTCTCCCAGTACATCCCCCGCCCCCATCATCATTCCCTAAAGCATTCATGCCCATAAGGCCTTGCTCTTGGCTGGCTGACACTTAATACTCTGCTAAAATGTTAGCAGATATTGATTTACACTAGGAAGAGGCCACAAGATGTACTGGAAAGAGCTTCACATCGGGGAAATGTGGGTTAAAATCAGACCTAGGATGTTTACTAGCTATGTCACCCTGGGCAAGTCACAACCTCTCCTAAACTCAGTTTATTTATCTGCAGCATAAGAAACATACACCCTGTTGTCAGAGCCATAACCAGCAATTTTGGTACCGAAGGCAAGTAGTAGGAAATAGAGCCTAGGACAGGCTGCATTTGCTATACCTTCAAATAAATCACGGGGGACGAGATCCCAAAAGACTTTTCTCTCTTTAGCTGGGAGAAAACAAAGACCCAAGACATGGGGAGCCCACTGCCAGAGCCACCATCCAGAGAAGAGATAACCTGGTCTGCACAAAGCGTAGGAGGTGTGCCATCTGCTAGTTTTCCAGTTTAATTAATAATTCTTGCTAACTGGTGTCTATGCTGCTGAATGAGTAAAAACAACGATGTATAAAGTAACCAGTTTTAAAATTTTTGCGACCTTTTAAAACATTATTTAAAATTCTTTTCACTGTCTAAATATCAGTTCCATGCAACAAAGCTTCAATTATCCCACCCTTGTTATGGCTCTTCATGCTGGGTTGTAGTGATGATCAAATGAAATAATGTATGTAAAGTGTTTGGCAAACCTTAAAGCCTGTGTAAATTTCAAATAATCTTTTTTATTGTTATTATTCCTTCTGCCAGGAGTATTTTTCTTTCCACAGAGAACTCCTGAAGATTGAAAAGGTTGTTTTTGTTGTTTGTCCTTTGCTCTCAAAGAGGACCATGTCATCAAGGAGGTGATGCCATGACATGCAAGTGAATTGGATTTAAGTGAGGCAGGGCTGTGCAAAGTTACCAGCCTCACTTTCTCCTCCAGAGCCCTCAGGGTCCAGTGGCCAGATATAGATCAGTACAACTGGTCTTTCTGAAATGCAAACTTGGCTAGAACACTGGATTTGGAGTCAGGGAGACCTGAGTTCTAATCCTACCTTGGCACTTTCTAGCTTGCTTTGACCCTGGGCAAGTTGCTTAAATCTCTGGCCTTCAGTTGCTTCTTTTATAAAATGGGGATAAGAATAAAACCTCCCTGCTATGAGGATAAAATGAGATGATATTTGTAAAGCTTACAATGCTATATAAAGTGTGTTGCTATTGTTTTTTTTATTTTATTTTATTTTTAATTCATGGAATAAAATAAGTATTTCCATAACATGGTATAATAAAAAATGGTGATTGCACAGGAAACTGCAAATCTATTACGTACAACTTTCTATTCCTTTTAAATGAATAATAAAGTTATCTTGTGATTTTTTTTTCCTTCCCCCACCTCCCTAGAGATGGCTACTATTATACACAAATAAGTATGTGTGTGTATGTGTGTATGTGTATGCATATATATTCATTTCTATGTAAAATTATTCCATACACATTCCTATTTACTAATTGTATGTTGCTATTGTTAGAAATAGTGCAGAGGCAGAAGAAACTGGCCATGGGTCCCAGAAGTAAGTTTCAGGGGATCCACTCCTAGCTAATGTAGGGGAAGAAGAGACAAGCAAGCCAGCCATGCACTTCCTTAAATGCTTGTATACCCTGGTTAGGCCAGGCCATTTTCTCTGAGGATTATAGCACAGGGTGTGAGAGCTTGGCTGTGGTGGCCCAGGATTCTGCCCTCCAGTCACCCAGAGGGGAATCATTTGTATCCCTGGCTGTTGTACCTCCAGGGATGAGAATTAGGAGAAGAGCCATAACTGTGGAACAAGCTGGAGGGTATGCTAGGAGAAGAGGAAGAAGATACCCTGAGCAAGACTGCTAATCAGAAACTGAGATTGGGAGAGTTCCTATAGAAACACTGTCCTGGCCCTCCCTTTCCCCAGTGCCTCCTTCTCCCTGCCCCCAGACTGTCTTGCATTTACTATGAATATACCTTGTTCATTATTATATGTAAACATGAATTTCACCCAATAGAATATAAGCTTCTTGAGGGTGGACTCTGTTTCATTTTTTATTTTGTATCCCTGTCTGACCTCTAGTGCTATTGTTGTTTAATTCTTTTTCAGTCATGTCTGACTGTTCATGAACCCAGTTGGGGTTTTCTTGGCAAAGATCCTGGAGTGGATTATCATTTCCTTCTCCAGCTCATTTTACAGATGAGGGCACTGAGACAAACAAGGTTATGTGACTTGTCTAGGGTCACACAACTAGTAAGTGTCTGAGGTCAAATTTGAACTCAGGAAGATGAGTCTTCCTGACTCCAGGCCCAGTGCTCTATGCACTATGGCACCCCTACCTGCCCTTGGTCTATGGTAGGTATTTTATAAATATCTGTTGAATGATTTGATTGATATAATGTTTTGCATAATCAGCCTTATAGACAGTTTTCAGACCAGCATTCTATCACTGGACATGATTATCCAGTGATGGATGTCTTTGTGACTGAGGACAAAGAATAGATTATGTGGGCAGGAAGATAACACCCAAGAAACAATTAGTGCGTCTTAGAGAATAGAATAAAGTAAATTGTGGTCTAGGCAAAGATAGCAGAAGGTAGCCAAATATTGTGAGCACATTAATTGTAATAAATAATATGGTAATTCAAGACTCTGTAATTTCATCAATAACAGGTTTACCTGCCACCAATGCAGATTGCTTTCCCTCCATAATCCTGTGGCCAAAACGTTTTATCACACCAGCCCGATATATAAATATTAGTTGTTTAATATAGCACTATGTATAGTCACAAACTATTTTACATACACTATCACGTTTGATCAGAGGTACATGGGAAGGGAATAACCACTTAAAGAATACCTACTATGTGTTGCACATGGTGCCGAGTACTTTTACAACAACCCCATGAGGTAGGTGCTATTATCCCCATGTTACAGATGAGGAAAACTGAGGCAGAAAAAAAAAGGTTATGTTATTGCCCAGGGTCACACAGTTAGTGTCTGAGGCTGGATTTGAACTCAATTCTTCCTGATTCCAGACCCTGAACTCTCTCTGCTGTACCACCAGCTGCTTCAGGCAAGCCAGGATTCTGAAGTATAGATTTTTATCCCTGGAAGGGATCCAGAGGTGATCTGACCCAAACCCTCATTTTACATATGAAAAAAAGAATCTAGAACCTAGATATTTGACTAAAGTCTCACAGGTGAAAAGTAGCAAGGCCCCCCTGCCTCCAAATCCTTGAGTCTTCCCATGAGTCACACCATTTGAGATGAGCCTTGAAAAATAAGTAAGAATTGGAGAAGGGCAGAGAAGCATTTGGGATGGGGGCAGGGTGTGGCTTGAGAATGGGGATACAAGACACCAGAGGAGAAATTAGCAGGGAGCTATTTGCCATCTAATACAAATTTCCTGAATTTTTCCATTGGGGGGGGTGGTGACCTGTTCTTACTGCCCCTCCCTTTAGAAACAATTGCCTTTGAGCTTTGTCTTTGGTCTGTTCTTGGTAATCAAGAATTGGAACCTCTGATCACATAACCATAATATCCATCCAGGGCTCTTGGCCAGAACGCTAAACGGTTGATGTGAGCTCCAGGCTCCTCCTAGACCTCTGGGCCCTCCTTCTAGTTCAAGGTGACTTATTTTTCCTTTCATCTGACTCTACATCTGGCCTGTTTGAGGAGGCAAGAAGTAGTCTCATATGGGATGAAACTGTATTAAAAGGAGCCACAGAAGCTATTAAAATGTTGATGTTTTAAGATGCACAGACCAATACTGAGTGAACAAAGCTTTGATCCTCTGAGCCTCTGTTTGCAAACAAATATAGCTTATTAAATTATGCTCTAGCGACTAAGGGGGGAAGGGAGGGGAGAGAGATGTGTAATGGAACATGCTGGTTTTGGCACAAAGAAGACATGTGTTCAAATCCTGTCTCTGGTCCTGTGTGACCTCAGGCAAATTCCTTCATCTGGAAGGTGCCAAAGGTCCCTTCCAGCTCTGTATCCATGATTCCATTATATACAACAAAGCCATAATTAGGAATTCCAGCACCTGGGGGAAATTCAGAATCCTAGAATTTAGGGGCTCTTGGATATGGATGTGGAACACTTGTCAATAATGGTAAGGGTGTGGACACCCCTGTGAGTAGCTGAAATGGTATGGAAAAGTAGGCCATGGCCATGATGACCATTGATTCTGGGGATGGGAAAACACAGATGAGGAAGCAAGCTTCTACAATTGGGCAGGTATTCCTCTGTGGGAGAAATCATTCCTCTGATGGGGGAGTCATGGTCATTTCATATCAGGAGGGGCCTATTGGGAAGAACCCACTGAGGGGAGAAGGAAGAGGGAGGAGTCTCATCCACCTAGAAAAGCAAGAGCCCTAGAAGGACCATGTTCTCTGCCTGGGACACTTAGGGGTTGTCTGTGCATGGTACTTTGAACGAGAGGACATGAGGCAAAAAATAGAGTATAAACAGTCTTACTGAAAGGCCAAGCCACGTGTAGGAAGCTCCACTACTGCCACTTCGGCAGTCTCCAAGCCCCACCAAAGGCATCTTTCAACACTGAGCTGTGCCTTTGGGAAGAAGATGGAAGCTGAAATCTAGGATGATGACAGACCCAGCAGGATTTGGCAGCGGGGAGGCGCCATGCTGCACATGGTTTGGGTATGTCAACGCAAGATTAATTTAAATCCTTCTACTGACACATCTCAAAGAGCTTACTCTTTCCTTGCTCTGGTCCCTGCAGGAAGACTCACCAACTCCTGAGTTCAAGGATGTGGTTAGCTACTGAGAAATCATTTAACTTCTCTATTCTTCCCTTTCCTCACCTGTAAATGGAGCTTTTGGCATCCTTTCTCTCTTACAGGGATGGAATGGTGAATATATGTAAGGAAAATATAAAACAAAATAAAATCCCTCAAGAATAACGCTCATCACCCTTCAATCCTTTGGCAGTAGGAATCGATGTGAAAAGACAGGGAGTTTCCAAGCTAAGCCGGTTGTGACAAATAGTATTTTCTGATACTTGTTAATTGCTCATTTGTACCATGTTAGATCACTTCAAACAGTATATTGAAAGCCTGTGCCCTGAAGGAACAAACATTCTCCTGGAAACTTTATACATAGGAACAAAAATGTGTGTATATGGAGAGAGGATTTTATTCAATTCATATATATAGTTTTATGTATGGTTGATTGTGGGTCATCAAGGAGACTGTTACTGGGGAATGGGAGGGAGGTGAACCAGAGAGATAAAAATCATCCTTTCCCTCCTACTCCAAACATATTTTGTAATAGAAATAAATCAGGTCAATGTCAACATCCAGGGCAACTTTGAAGTATCCTGAAATGGTCGTTATATGGGATCCTGGGCTCCAGAGACCAAGTCATCTTTGAAAACATAGACTCTAGAACTGAAAGGTAACCTTAGAGAGAAAGCAGGTTGGTGTCTTGGAATATAGTGAGATGACCTTGAACAAGCTGCTTAACCCTTTCCTGAATCTCAGGATTCTCTTCTTATAATAGAGGGCATTAGATTATCAGATCCAATCCAATTCATAGCCTCTTGAAATCTATTCACAGAGCCCTGATCTAGGGCAAACCCCTCATTTTATTATTGTTATTATTATTTGGAAGCAATTGGAATTATGTATTTTGCCCGGGGTCACTCAGCTAGTAAGAGTCTGAGGCTGGATTTGAACTCAGGTCCTCTTGACTCCAAGACTCATGTTCTATCCACTGTGCCACCTAACTGCTCCAAACTCCTTATTTTAAAGATGAGTAACCTGAGACCCAAAGGGTTCCTGCCCAAGGTCATACAAGTAAAAACAGGCCAATTGATATTGATTCAAACACAGTTCTTCTGACTTCAGATATATATTCTTTCCATCATGATTCCTAAAATTTCCAAATAAGAGGCCCCTTTCTTAATTAAAAAAGTATTTTGTAGCTTTCCCTTCCCCTGCACCTAACACATGATAGTGGTACCATTTTTTTAAAAAATGTTTGTTTCACATATGGAGTCATGGACCTCTTGCATAAATCTAAGGCCTCTCAAGAGTCCACAGGTCATGGGATAGAAACCCCTAAACAAGAACCTGCTCTTGGCAAACTTGCTTTCCAGTGACTTGTTTCCTATGAAGCCATCTAGAATTTTCAATTATTTTAGTCAAGATGCCAAGGGTTTAAATTCTGGGACTTTCTGTGGTTCAAGCCAAATGTACAGGTGTTGGCAACAAGGAAAACATTAAAGCAAGCCTGACTTAGAGATAGAAGGCATCATGGAAATATGTTTATTTATAAGGCTTTGATTTCTTTTTTCCTAATCATGCCTGTTGATTGAATGACTGATTGATTGATTGATATGAACAGAGGAAGGAATACCCTTCCTTATATCAATATCTTCCAAATAAAGTTGGGGGAGGATGAGGAAAGACAAAAAATTGCAATAAACATTGATTAAGTGCCTACTATGTGCCAAGCACTGGGAAGACAAGTAGCTGGGAAGATGAGGAAACTGATCTTTGAAAGAAACTTGAGATTCTAAGAAGCAGAGAAGAGAAAGAGGGTGTTCCAAGCATGGGACACAGTGAAAAGGACAGAGGCAGGAAATGGTGTGCAAGGGACAGGAAGAAATCCAAGAACTCATAAAGGGGAGTCAAGTATAAGGCTGGAAAGGTAGGTTGGATCCAGGTTGCAAAGGGCTTTTAATTCCAATAAGAAGCAATTGAAAGAAGCATTGGAGTTTATTGAGTAGAGGTATGAGACCTACACTTTAAGAAAACCATTTAGGTAGCTGTGCAGAGAAGGGTTTGGAGAGGTGAGCTATTTGAGACTGGAGGACCAATTAGGAGGGTGATTCCCATAACCTGTCTGTGCCTCAGTTCTCTACGTAACATGATGGGGTTACATTTGATGACCTCTCTGGTCCCCTACAGTTCTAAATCTATGATTCATTTTCTTATTCATTCCTCAGGATAACTCTGTGAGGTTAGCAGAACAGTTCTCAACATCTTTATTCTATATGAGAAAACTGAAGCCTAGAAAGCTTATGTGACTTATGACATCCTACAGTAAATTAGCAACTAGATTAAGACTAAAACCCATCTCTCCTGACTCAAAGTCCCAGGCTTTTTTTTTTCCCCCCACACCAGCCTTCTGGTTTAAGTGCAGATCAGGCAAATGCCTTTACACCCTGAGGAAACATTGTCACTGGCCCTTCCCCTGAGGGCGAGTTCCAATCTGAATGCTCCCCCAGGATGGGCTAGCTCACCTGGCTAGGGCTCCACCAGATCTCCAAGGCTCCCCACACCTTGTAGCATCCTCTTCTTGTAGCATCCCATTTCCATGCTTGTCATTCTCATGTATAAAATATATTGGCCTCTCCAGAGAAGGCTTTATGTCACTTCTAAATCAATTTATTTTAATCTAATCTTCATCTGTAATGGTTTTCTTGGCCAAACCCATCAAGGAAACATCTTGGCAGGTGAGAGAGAACGAAAACACATGACATTTGTTTTTAATGGTTCCTATGCACCAGGCAGTTTCTTGTTTCCAATATGGCAAAGCCTGTGAAATCCATGAAATATGACTGGTCCTTGGAACTGACCCCTGATGTAAGCTGAGATCTATACAGATGAGAACTCACTAAAATATGAGCATAAAGATGTCAGAAACCCCTTAAAACCTTTAAAAATCATTGAGGTGAAGTCACCAGAGTGAACTTTCCCTTCAAAGACCAAAGCAAAGAATTCCTTTCCAAACAGGCAGACAGTGAAACAAATCTCAGCCAATTGTCAGGCTCCTAAGTGGACTTTTAATAGCTAGATCCATAAAAGACACATTTTTCTTAAGCTCTGCCTGTTCGCTGTTGTTATTAATTTTTGGTTCCCCCAGCTCCTTTTCTTTTGGTAAGAAAGCTCAAAGGTATTTCAACTCAAGCCTTGCCTCTCCCACTTTTCCATCTGGCCCAGCCCACCTATTAAACAAACACCCAGTGGGGTCCAGTCTTGGGGCAGTGACAGTTTGAGTGAGGACATCTTGAGGCCCCAGCCACCAATAAGTTAAGATTCAGGGATGTCTCTCGCCACTCCCCAGCATTCACTCTGGGGATCAAGCAGAAGGCCTTCAGTGAGGCCCACATAGATCTGTCCCCTTTGAGGAGCTCTCCTTTACTGGGAGGTTTATGACTAGTGAAGGAACAACCCAGCAGTCACTAGATGGAAAAAAAGCCCAGCAGTGGGGAAGTTAGTGGGGTGATAGGCTAGGGTTTGAACTTGAGCCATGTGGCAATAAAGCAGCTGGCATAGTTTGCCTGCAGCTGGAGGCATGTTTCCTCCTTCCCTCCTCAGCCCCGACAGCAAAGTGGTTCTTTCCAGGAAAATCAAGGGAAAGGTCACGAAAGCATCCCTGTTCCACTGAGTCAGCCAGATTCTGGAGGGCAAGGCAGCTCTGGGGAGCTGGCCTGGTGGCTGGGGAAGACAGGCTTTTTCCTCTGCTTGGGCATACTTGCTGTAACCCTGTCCAAGGCCAGCTGTGACCATGGGATGTTTATTTTCATTGCAGAACTGAAGCTGGCAACCTGGGTCTGGGGTTTGAAGATGGTGATGCTTAGTGACCTGGATTCAGTCTTTGTGACTTTCCCTGAGGCATCTACAAAAACCAGAAATGGAAAGTATTTCGAGAGGCCCTTGGAGCCCATGCTCCCTTCCCTGTAGGGGCAGGGAGCCCAGGGCAAACCACTCTGCGTGCTCTCTCCCCCATCACCCACCAGACTACAGGACATTTTTACACAGGTGAAATACTGTTCAGCAGAACAAAGAAAGCATAAATATGACAAACATCAGCAGGTGGCAGCATGTCAGGAAGTAACTGAAGGAGAGGGGAGGTCCATAAGGGACAATGTACAGCTTGAAGACTCTGTGTGAATGTGAGAGAGAGACAGAGAGAGACAGAGAGAGAGAGACAGAGACAGAGAGAGACAGAGACACAGAGAGAGACAGAGAGACAGAGACAGAGAGAGAGAGAGAGAGAGAGAGAGAGAGAGAGAGAGAGACAGAGAGAGAGAGAGAGAGAGAGAGAAGAGAGAAACAGATCAAGAGAAAGAGAGAAGAGAGAGAGAGGGAGAGACAGAGGGGGGGGAGAGAGAGAGACAGAGAGAGGAGAGAGACACACAGAGAGAAGAGAGAGACATAATGAGAGAAAGAAAGAAGATAGAGAGGGGGGAGAGAGAAAGAGAGAATAGAGAGAAGAGCGAGAGAGACAAAAAGACAGAGAGAGAAGTGATGTAGTTGCCGGGCAGATAGCTGCCTGAGTGACAATGAAAGGGAATGGGGGAAGGGGGATAATACCAGCTTCTTCTCAACCACCTGCCTAACGTTTCCTCATATCACTAAGCAGTTCCAGGTGCTTAGCCCCCATGGCAGAATGGGGTCAGAGTTCCAGAATCGCAGCCTGGAGAACACCCTCCCTGCCACACCATATTCTTAGCATATCTCTGCCAATACCCATCTACAGTCAGAGTGAGCATGCAGAATCTCCATTAGGAATTCTGGGACCTGGAGTAAGTGTGGGGTTGTGCAGGGAGGACCTAGGGCCCTAGCTCAAGGCTGCTTCTGAAAAGGTTATCCCTGGGGAAGGAACCAGGCAGAGCTATTTTGAAGAAGGCATTCATCTAATCACACATCTGGATCACTACTCCAAGATGCTGGTTTCTGTTGTTGTTTAGTCATTTTCAATCGTGTCCAATTCTTTGTTTCTCCATTTGGGGTTTTCTTGCCAAAGATATTTGAGTAGTTTGTCATTTCCTTCTCCAGCTCATTTTGCAGATGAGAAAACTGAGGTAAACAGAGTTAAGTGACTTGTCCAGGGTCACACAGCTGGTAAATGTCTAAGGCTGTATTTTACCTAAGGAAGATGAATTTTCCTGGTTCCGATTCTGATGCTCTATCCACTGAACCACCTAGCTGCATCTGTCATATACCTGGCACTATGCTGGAAAGACAAAAGTGAAGTCTCTGCCACAGAATTAACTTCTAAATAGGGAAGTCAACATATGCATATATCAGGATATACAAAATGACATATAAAGAGGATATCAGATACCACTGTGGGGGGAGGAGTAAAGAAGAAGAGGGTACTAAATAGCTAAATTAACCAAGAAATGGTACCATGCAAAAGGTGGTTTTTTAGTCAATCATGAAGGAATCCAGGGTTTCCAAAAGGTAAAGGTACACTCTAGACAAGGCGGATAGCCAGGGCAAAAACACAGAAACAGGAAATAGAGTATCATGTTTGAGAAACAACAAATAGTCCAGTCAAGCTGGGCCATATAATGTGCAGAAGAGAGTCATGTGTAAGAAAACCATCAAGGTGGAAAGGGACAAGTTTGGGAAGCACTCTCACTGCCAAACAGAGGAATTGATATTTGATCCTAGGTGGGATCGCCTTGATGGGGTAGCCATCAGTTTGTAGAGATCAGAGTTGTGCTTTCTGAAAATCACTTTGACAACTGAGCATAACTCTTTAAGGATAGGGACTGGTTTTGCTCCTTTTTTAATATCTTCAACTTCTTGGTACAAAGTATGATAAATACTTCTTGGCACATAGTATAGCAAGCTCTTAATACATTTTTGGTAATTGATCAACTGATTGATCGATTGATTGGAGAGTTGACTGGAGAAGGGAGAAACTTGAAGCTAGGAACCAAAGCTGGAGGTTATTGTAATAGTCTTGGAAGAGTCCTAAGCCAGGGTAGTAGCTATGTGAACACAGAGAATGTAATGGATAAGAAAGCTGTTGTGGTGATAGAAAATGGCATGATTTGGGACCAGACTTGGTAAAGTGTTTTTTCATTTAGGAAGCACTTTCTATGGGGTCTACGGCATCTCCACTCCCAAATTCAATAAAGAATCAAAGGGGCAAAAAAGAATGAAGAATTAAAACAAAGAAATAAAGAATCAAAATACACTCAAAATAAGGAAATAAAAATAAAAAATTCTCTAATAATTATTGTTTGAATCTTTCATTTAGCAATTAATCACTTGTGACACTCCTCGAACTAGAGTATTTAATTGTATTATGGCACTGAATTGCATTATCTCTCTTGGATTTACTATGGTTTCCTTCCCTAATTACTATGTCCCATCCTTCTTGAGGGCAAAGACCATGTGTTCTAATTGGGTACGAGACTCTTGCAACAGAGTGACTTAGTATACTAGGACTTTAATAGATATTTGTTGTCAAATAAGAAGTTCTCGCATGATTTTAAAAACATTTTGTAAATCCTTTTGAAAAGGACCATTTAGAATGGCTAAACAAGTTGTGGTATATGCATGTAATGGAATATTATTGTGCTATAAGAAACGAGGAGCAGACGGACTTCATATTTACCTGGAGAGGCTTATACAAACTGATGCTGAGTGAGAAGAGTAGAACCAGGAGAAATTTGTATACAATCACAGACACAACATATGTGTGATGACCAACTATGACAGATTGGACTCTTTTCAGCAATGCAGTGATATAAATCAATCTCGAAAGACTTATGAAGGGGAGAGATGCGACATCCAGAGAAATAACTAGAAAGAACTGATCTTGAATCCTGATGGAAGTAAACTAATTGATCTTTTTCTTTTCATTGTTTGGTTTTATTTCTCCTTTACCATTTTTCATCCCACCTAGTACAATACACCTTTGTAACTTGACTAATGTATAATATGAAAGTATTTGCAGATCCTATACTGTACTATATGCTGTCGTGGGGGGTGAGGGAGGGGAGGGAAAGGAAATTTGAAACTCAAGGAACTATGGAATTGAATCTTGTTAACTAAAAACAAATAAATTAATTAGTAAAAAAAGAAAAGGACCATTTATTGACTATGACCCTGGCAAAAATGATTATACCTGCCATTATTTACATTGATATGTATGTACTAAAATGTATATTCATTAGAGTAAAACCAGACTAATTGGGGGAAAAGTAGGTCTGAATTGGTAGAAAATCTGAATCTTAGAATATTTGGAAAATATTGTCTTTTAATATTTTTTTTATTTTTTTACTGCATACAAGAAATTCAAAATGGGCCAACCCAGGGTTGCTAAATTGCTGGTCTTTAAGTAACCTGATTCAATGAAGACTCTTTTTATTATCTTACCAGTTCTTTTTAACTAGGCACTACCAAAGCATTTGGTAGCTAGGTGGCACAGTGGATAAAGTTCTGGAATTGGAATCAGGAAGACCTGTGTCCAAATCCACCCTCATAATTCTGGGCAAGGCACTAAACTCTGTTTGCCTCAGTTTCCTCATCTGTAAAACAAGCTGGAGAAGGAAATGACAAGCCACTCCAGTATCTTGACCAAGAAAGCCCCAAATGGGTCCATGAGGAGTCAGACACCACTGAAATGACTGAATAGCAGCAAAAACCCAAAGCATTTATAGCATCTTCACATTGGTGGCATTACCACATTCCTCATACTACACATTCACTTAGCAAAGCTTTCCTCCTTTCCCTGTGGACATAGTGAAAAGGTTACCTTCAACCCAAGCCTGTCTGAACTATGACAAATTCTAAATTAACAGATTCTCAATCAATGGCTTTTTCCTTTATTTACAAAATCTCTGACCTTTCTGGCCTATGTGGATACCGTCTTCATATGATATGACCTGCTGCTGTCTTCCTAGCTCTTTAACTTGCTGGCTGTCCAGAGAATTTTCATATTGTTCAAAGCCTTATCAGACAACCTAGTCCTCTGGGTGGACAAATTAGTCTAATTAGTGATATTATTTTTTCTAACTTAACCCTTTTACAATATAATTTAAAGATTGACTTCCTAAAAATATTTGATATCCAGAGGGGAAAAAGCAGACAAACAAACAAAAATTTCTGGAGGTAGGACAGTAGAAAAAGACCTTTGAACTAGAAGATGGGAAGTCTGTCCCTTTCACTAACTGTTGTGATCTAACAACCTTGCTTCTCTGGGCCTCAGTTTCCTCATTTGTAAAATTAAGGAATTGAACTAATTCATCACTGAGGCCTAAATAATTATGTGGTTTCTTTCATATTTTTCTATATGGAAAGGACTTATTTTCCACATGTTATAGATTTCTTAAAAATAGTCATATTTGCTAATTAAAGCTTATGAGTAAAAATGGTCAAATTTAAAAAAAATCTTCATATTTACCTGGAGAGGCTTATACAAACTGATGCTGAGTGAGAAGAGCAGAACCAGGAGAAATCTCTACACAATTGCAGATACAACATATGTATGACGACCAACTCTGATAGACTGGACTCTTCTCAGCAATGCAAGGTTATAAGACAACTCCAAAAGACTCATGATGGAGAGAGAGGTCTACATTCAGAGAAAGAACTAGAAAGAACAGACTTTGAATGCAGATTGAAGCAAACTACCTGCTCTCTTTCTTTTTCTTGTTTGGTTTTGTTTCCTCTTTCCCATTGTTCATTCCATCAGTTACAATCCTTCTTTATAATATGACTAATGTCTAATGTGAAAGTATTTGCAGATCCTATACTTGATTGCATGCCGCCATAGTGGGGGTGTGGAGGGAGGAAAAAGAAGGGGAGAAAATTTGAAACTCAAGGGATTGTGGAACTGGATCTTGTAAACTAAAAGTAAACAAAAAAATTAATAAAGAAAAAATTTTTAAATGAGAATAAAAAAAATCTTCATAACTGGTGGATTTGGGGTCAGAAAAGTTGAGTTCACATAACTTTGACACTAATTGTGGGAACTTATCTAACTCACTTAAATTCTCTAGTTTAAATTCTCAGTTTCCCCATTTGTATAAGAGGTTTAGCTCAATGACCTTTGAGTTCCCTCCTGACTCTAAGTCTCTGAAGCTATAAATATAAAATTATCAAATAAGTGGTAAAGATCATGTCCTTTCTGGGTGTTCCCTCTACCAATGAAATCATAGGTCTGAACTCTGCCAAAAAAAAAAAAATAGACGTGTTCTCTCATCTCAAGGGTCCAGGGTTTCATTGGTGGGAGGACCAACTAATTCATCCAAAGCTCAGATCAACCATTTCATGAGTTAGTGTGTCAGAAGAAAATCCATCACCCTTCAATCACCCTTTTGGTAATGATCTCTTAGCTAGCCTGGTCTACACATAGCCTTTTTGATTTAGTAGAATGTGCTAGATGCTGTCTCCTGCCCTGTGCAGCTTTTAGGAGTCCAGAGCTGCCACCACACACCTCAATAAGGCATCAAAGGGTGAATTGTTAGCTAAATTTATAATGCGTAAAAAATTGTTAGTAAGGGTTAGATGCTTCCTTTTGAAAATATTGAAACATAGAGAAGATACTGGCAATGCAAGTCTTAGTAATTTATTCAGGTGGTATTTGTAGAATTCACTCTTTTGTTGACCAATAACAGCAACCAAAGGCAAAGCAACGTTACTGCATGTGTCGGGGGTACATTTGAATGCTAAAATAGACATTTTTGAGTCTTGGCTTATGTTTTCTTCAGTGTAAGGTATTCCCATCGTTGAAGTTTCCTTCACCCTCATACATAAGTAACGTTTCTGAAACTTAGAGAAATCTCAGGGACATTGAAAGGTTATGACTTATGTATAGTCATAAAGCCTGTGTATGTCACAAGCAGGATGTTGTTTACTATTACTACTACTACTACTACTACCACCACCACCACCACCACCACTACTACTACCATTACTAAATATTATCTCATATTTCTGCATGCTTTTAAGTTTTCAAAGATCCTTCCTCACAACAACCCTATGAGGTAAATAATATAAACATTATTATCTATATTTTACAGGTGAGAAAACTAAAGCAAAGAGCAGTAAAATGACTTGCCTAGGGTCATACAACTATTAACAATACTAAACCTCACTACATGTTAACAGAGCATATTTTCCAAATGCAAAAAAAAAAATAGTGAGAGGTGGCCTTGTTTTGTGTATTTTTGTAATTCTTTTTAATGTCTGGCTTAATAGAAGACACTTGGATTCTCCTATCTGCTTCTGCATTCGATCTGTTGCAATATGGCATTTAAAGTATATAAAAAATATCTGGTCTCACAGAATACATAGTTCAAAAAGGGAAAAGTATTTTAAAGACAAACATCAGCTTAGTATTATTATGAAAATAGTTTTAACTTCATAGATCCCTGAAAGGGTCATGGTGACTCCCAGTGGATCTTCAGATCAAACTTTCAAAATTGTGAACCCATAAGATCCTTGCCCATGGACTTCTCACTGTGGAGGATCACTCTGCTCCTCTAGCCCCCTCCTCTAATTGTTTGGCATTTAATGAATACTAAATAAATGCTTGTTAACTTGAAATGACTACAATGGATCCTGCCTAACAAGATAGCTGTCCACAACTGTGTGTCAATATTCTTTCCTTTAAAGGAAAAGCGTTTTCCCCATCAGTAAAGGACATACTTAGAAAATCCATCTCTGTTGATTGTGATGGGGACTTTTGGTCAAAGAGACTCTAAACTGAGGGGTTTTAGATTGTTGATCATCTGTGGCTCTTTCTGTCCCAGAGATAAATAATTTGAGTCATCAGGCCTGACCTTAATTCATAGGCATAGTATGTGGTCACTAATGTGTTATGATATAAAGAATACCTGTTTCAGAAATCTGCCCCTTGGCATACCAATTTCATCATTATCAATGTATTCCTTTTGCTAAAGCAGTATTTCTTTTTTTATTAAACAAGTACTTTATTTTTTTAAAGCAGTATTTCTTAATAAAATAGAAATACTCCTGAAATGTATGACACATCGAACTGTTTGTCCAACATTAACAGTTTGGCATAAATTAATGACTGAACCACAACTTTATTGGTTTCTTTTCAAGGATTACTTCCAGAGAAAAGAAGCCATGGGAATGAGATAGAACAACTAAATCTTGATAGGGAAAAGTGTAAAGAGAGGTCAAGGGAACTACTTAGGGATGGTTATCACCACAGTGGACCATGAGACTCCAAGGAACAGCATGAAGGCCCTGAACACCATGGCAAGGGGTTACTAAAAAAACACTTGGAAGAATACTGAAGAAAAATCTTACATAGTTCACAAAATGGGCTGGTCTCATAAGACATGCACCCTGAGAGGCCCAGAGGCCATGGTATCATATAAAATATTAAAATTAACAATTGACAAATAAATTAATATTAACAACATCTCACACTGTGGTATTTTAGGATTGACAAGTTTCCTCATATTGACAAGGCTATTCCTCAGAACAATCCTATGAGACAGATATAAGTATAATCATTCCCATTTTACAGGTAAGGAAACCAAGGCTCAGAGAGAAAAATGACTTCTCCATAGTCACAAAACTAGCAGAAAACATCAGAGCCAAACCCAGGTCTATTAATAGCATGTCTAGTGTTCTTTCCACTGTGTCATATTGCTTTTCCATGAATTTGAAATGAGCAGTTACCCACTTTAGCCTTTGCTTCCTGATATATTTTGTTTCCTGACATGGTGCTTTCCATCAATGGAATAAAAATGGCACAGTCATCACCACTCATTTCGTAGAAGGAGAATGAGTCTAAGAGTATTTATATGGTCCAAACAATCATGATTCACCAGCTGTGCTATATATGTAAGAAAAACCAAGTGGATGGAGGATGACAATTGCCCAGACCTTTACAGAGCAACACATTAGGTTACTCAGTATGGACAGTTACTGCCATAAGCGAGGCTCAAAATTGAACAGGACCAAGAGTGTAGGCTGGTGTGCATATAACAAACTTCACAATACTTTAAAAAAAATGCTTCTAAGATGCTTCCTCAAACAAAATTCATCTTGAGATGCCACTATTCTAGTTGGCTATGATTCATGAAATACTAGGATCTCAGAAAAACCAGAACTTTGGGTAACCCAAAGGCTGATGGGAAGATACATAATGGGTGAAAGTAAAATGTAGCATATTAGCAATGGGTATAACATAAATGATTCTTGTTACATCGTTTTTCAGTCATGGCCAATTCTTCATGACCGAATTTGGGGTTTTCTTGGCCAAGACAATAGAGTGGTTTGTCATTTCCTTTTCCAGCTCATTTTATAGGTGAGGATATTGAGGCACACACGGTTAAGTGACTTGTTCAGGTTCACAAAGATAGTAAATATCTGAGGCCAGATTTTAATTCAGGAAGATGAGTCTTTCTGACTCTAGACCCAGCACTCTATCCACTGCAGCATTTATCTGCCCAACATAAAAGATAACATTGAAGAAATGATTGATCAGAAACAGGGGTGAGACATTCACATAACAAGAGCAAGTACAGATGGATAGCCCAAGTGATACCCATGAAATTTTGGTCGATCAATTAACAAGTGTTTATTAAGCATCTATAATATGCTTAAGAATTGTGCTCTTCTTTGTGGTGTTTTTACTTTAACATTGATTTCTAATTTCCCCTTCAAAAACTCTCAGCATCAGTCATATTGTAGGGTAAGTATTGGGGATATTTTGAGCATTACCATTCCCTTATGGCCTCCCTTATCCCCTTAAAAATAAACAAACACTTTCCTGGGTGGTTGTCTATTAAATAAACAAGGCAGAGCAATAGACAAAGAACATAGCAATGTCCCATGGCCCACTTCCTAGAACCAAGAAGTTGGTTCTTGAGATGAACTTTGAAGGAAGTTAGGGATTCTAATGAGCAAAGGTGAGATAGGACTGCATTCCAGGCATGAGGAACAGTCTGTTCAAAGGCATGGAGGAGGGCAATAAAATGGGGACTATGAAGAACTTTGAGAAAGTTAGTTTCACTGGATCATAGATTATGGGAAGGGGAGCCATTTGTAATAATCTGGGGATAAAAGTTTAAAAAACCTGGAGGAAGGACATATAAGGACATGAAGGACATATAAGAAGAGATGTTTCTTATGTATATATATGCATGTATGTATGCATATATATGTATACATACATATATGTAAACATATGTGTATATGTCTGGAATGAAGAGAAGGTTGGGATCAGCATAGTAGGAAGTAACACCAACTAGGTAAGATCAAGTATTAGAATGTGGGAATATGCAATTAGTTACCAGTCCTTACAAAGACAGGCACATGAAATCAGCATGTTTGTACCACATAACAGATGCAAATGTTGACTACATCTAGTTCATCATGCACTCTTATAGGGCTAGCTATAAACCCAAGCCAGCAGAGCACCCTCAGCAGCTGGAAAAAGAGTCAGGGCAGGAAGATAATGTGTCATCCAGGGTCTGTGTGGGTGATATAGTACTCCATGGTAAAATATCGTGGGCATGCTCTTTGGGAGTTCAAGGACTATGCATTAATTTACCCTATCTCAAGAGGAGGAAAAACAGTACCAAGAAAAGATAGATAGTGACTACAATAATTTAAATGGGAAAAGAAAAAACACTGAAAGAAAGCTGAACTCTTAGTAACTATAAAGACCAGTCTTAGCCTGGAGAATACAACAGATAATGAAATGAACCTCCCTCCTTTCAGGAAAGAGGTGGAGATCTATGAGCATAGACCGTTGCATAAATTCTTCAACATGGTAACTGTGTTGGTTGCCTTAAGTTGACTTCCTTTGTTATAAGAAAAGATTTCATGTATATGTTGATTTCTTTTGTCTTGTTATCAGTTATTTTTGGATTCTGTCTCTCTGTTTTTGTTTCTCTGTATCTTTCTACACACACACTCACACACACACATGCGCATGAACACACATACATGCACACACATACACACACATGCCCATGCATACATCCTTTTAGAGGAAGGGAATCTTACTCAAAACATGCTCTAATAACAGTATGAAACATTGCATCCTCATTCCTCTTCTTAAGTGGTGTTTTTACTTTAACATTGATTTCTAATTTTTTCTTCAAGAACTTTCAACATCAGTCATATTGTAGGGTAATGTTTTGAGCATCACCATTCACTTATGGCCTCCCTCACCCCCTTAAAAATAAACAAACACTTGCCTGGGTGGTTGTCTATTAAATAAACAACACAGAGCAGTAGACAAAGGACATAGCAATGTCCTGTAGCCCACTTTCCAGAACCAAGAAAACTGCCACTGCAACAAGCATTCCAGGTCTTCATGAAAGAAGGAAACAGAGTCAACTCTCTATTTTTTCATGTGTGGATTATCTGTAATTTTAATTTTCAAAATTAAACACAAGCACTGAAAGAAAATGTAGAGATTATCCTGGACAACTTCCCCCTTTCCAAAGTTGAGGAAACAGAATCCTAGGAAAGAGTGCATGATGTATCTGTCATACAGCTAACATATAGCAAACCTAGAATGGGAGCTTATCTCTTTAATTACAAGAGAATGGCACTGGACTAGATGAGTCCAAAAGTCCTTAGAGTCAAAAAGCTCTAAGGCCCTTTCCAGATGTGAATCCTATGAGATGTTCATCTTCCACAGTCACTTTTTTAATTTCTTACTTCATTCTTCTACAATCTGCCATATTTCCAGGGCTTAGCTTAAAAAAGGCCAAGGTCCTCCACTACATCGGGAGCCATCACCAGTCATCTTGACCTATGTCTCACCACTGGTTTCGGATGACTCTGGAGAAAGTGAGGCTGACGACTTTGCACAGCACTGCCTCACTTAAATCCAATTCACTTGCAAGTCAAGACATCACCCTCCTGATGTCATTGGTCTTCTTCCAGAAGGATGAATGACAACATTCAAAACCATGCTCTTAAGAAATACAAATTGATTTTGATAAAGTGTGAGCCAATTATAGTTAGGAATGTTACTCCTGTAATCCTAGAGTTGGAAAGGATTTCAGAGGCCATCTAGTATCCCCATTACCTGGACAAATATTCCCCTACAACATATTCAACAAGCAATCATCTGATCTTTCCTCCAAGACCTTTAGTGAGGGACTGACTTCCAAAGTTATCTATTCTACTTTCAATAGCTCTAAGTATTCTCATTTTTTTTTCCTCAAGCTCAGGCCAAACATGTTTCTTTGCAATTTCCATTCATTCCACTGCTCCCTATGTTCTACCCTCTGGGGTCAAGCAGAATAAGTGGAATTTCTCTTTCCTGTGATTGCTATTTTCAAATACTTGAAGACCAAGTTCACTGTCTTCCCTAAGTCTCCCCTTCTTTAGACTAAACATTCTCAGCTTCTTCAGAGGATCCCCTCATACCCTATCCTGAAGCACTTCACAACCCTCATTTGCCCCTTTCTGGATAGTCTCCCACTCATCATCATCCCCCATCACTGCTAAATCTTTGGATTTCCACTGGACTGAAATATCCCAACCCTGTCTTCTGCCACCAACACAGAGACTTATTTCAGTATTCCTTGATCTCATAAGACCAGAAATTTAAAGCCTAAAGGGATATAAATGGTCCTCTGGTCCACCCTCCCCATTTTATAGATGGGGAGACTAAGTCACAGAGAGGTTAAGTGATTTGCCCAGGGTACAGCTGGTTAGGTGAGATTTGGTCATAGGTCTTCCTGATTCCAAAGCCAGTGCCCTATCCAACTATATATATTGACTCTCAAATCCATAGGGTCTCCTTCTAGCAGTGCAGATGACAGCTGATTCATGCCTTTTCTTCCTCCACAATGCTTGTTTATGTCCTCCTGTAATTTCCTGGTAGAGGATCCAACCAACACACTAGAAGATTTATCTCTGCCTTTTAACATTTAGTGGGAGTCTGTGCAGCGACCAAGTTGTCCATCTGTTGTTCTTCACTCTCGCTCTGTGACTGACCTACTTCCTTTTTCAGTCATACATGCCCTTAACCACATTCCCTGTGCTATTTCTCTCACACAAGTCAGCCTTGGAAACATGCTGCAGCCTGCTTCTATCCACCACATGCTGATGCATTGCCGTCTGGACCCTCTGCAACTGGGATCTGAGATCCTCATCTTCTATAATTTGTAGCCTTGTAGCTTCATGGGAAGAATATTGGTGCTAAAGAGAGGAAGAGGTGGGCTCTGGGATCCTTGAAAATGCTGCACAGTTTCCTGAATGCAATCTTACCCCCTTCCCCATTTCTCAACCCTGGGCACAGTTAGTTGTCCAACTATACTTCCTGTCTGGTATATGAATGAATAGGCCAACTCACTGGGATGTCCAACCAATTACAAGTCATGATCTGATCATATGTAAAGACACACAAGAATTGCCTTCTTCCTTAATCAGAAAATACTCGGGCACTCATTGAGCCCTCTGACTCAGGAGGGTTTAGTTTGACCTCAAGACCAAAGAATGGGGAGCTCAAAGCAACTGGGTACAAAAAGAGGGACAGAACAAAAGGGAATGAAACCCTGAGTCCAGCTGCTACCAGCTGAAGGTTTGACTACATGACGTGATTCTGGTCTGTTTAATAAGCAACCTAAGCCCCACTTAGTTCCTAAGTCTCCTCCTCCTCTTCCTTCTCCTCCTCCTTCTCCTCATCTTATCTCTCTGTCTTTCTGTCTGTCTCTATCTACCTCTGTCTCTCTGTTTCTTTTCTCTGTCTCTCTGTGTCTTTCTACCTGTAGCAGCTACCACCCCACCATACCCAGGGTGGCTGCCAACACAGGTTCTTAGATCTGCTTTTCTAAAGGAAAGCAAGTCAAAGTGGATTAACAATCTTGCTTTAATCAATCAAATATAACATTTACCCAGTTCAGGGGAAAAAGTCAGCACCCTGAACTTCAGAGTATACAGAGGTTACAATAAGACAGAGAAACATTTCAAGCATACGAGCCTCCAACTGTCTGACCATTATATCCATACCTAGTCACAGTTACCAGAGAGGGAAGTACCAACATCTGGGTTTTCAAAGCCAGAGGGCTCAACAGTTGTCCAGAGTCTTGTCTGGTCAAATCACACACTTCTCAAGTGAGCCCCGAAACAAAGCCTCACATCAGGGTTTATTTAGCCTTCTCTTGGCTCAGAGAATGGCACAACCTCTTGACCCACTGCCAAATCACAAAGTATCTCCTGAAAAACAAGCCTTCCACCATAGGCTCCAGGTGCACTTAAGGCTATCCAAGGGCCTAGGAGCAGGGAAGATCTTAAATTAGGTTCCCATAACAACACAGCCTCTATGTGTTATCTCTCTCTCTCTCTCTCTCTCTCTCTCTCTCTCTCTCTCTCTCTCTCTCTCTCTCTCTCCCTCTCTCTCTCTCTCTCTCTCTCTCTCTCTCTCTCTCTCTCTCTCACTCACTCTGTCCCTCTGTCTTTTCTGTTTCTGTCTCTCTTTGTGTCTTTCTGTCTCTCTGTCTCTCTGTCTCCGTCTCTGTTCCTCTGTGTCTTTCTGTCTCTGTCTCTCTGTGCTTCTGTTTATTTGTCTCTGTCTTTCTACCTCTGTCTCTCTGTTTCTCTTCTCTCTGTCTCTGTCTTTCTATCTCTGTCTGTCTCTATCTCTGTGTCTCTCTGTCTCTTTCCTTTTTGTATTCCTCCCCCATCTTTACTTTCTTCCCTGCCTCTTGTCCCTTTCTCCCCTCATCCTTCTTTCTTCCCTCATTCCTCTCTACCTTCCTCCTTTCTCCTTTCTATCCTTTCCCCATCAGATGATCTCTAATTCTTTTCTCAGAAGCTAAAGTGTTCTAACTTTGACTCTCTATGTCCTAGGAATTTTTTAACTAGATCTGCGATTTCATTGATTTGAAGCTACCTCTATTAATGCAGAACAGCACCTGTTCCTCAATTTATAATCTTAGAAAATTGTCAAGAGATGTTATGTGACTTTCCCAGGGTCACACAACCAGTATGGTCAGACACAGCACTTGAATGCAGGTGTTCTTGACTCTGAAGCCAGCCCACCATCCATTTTTGCAGGTTTCATCTCATCTCAGGAATATTTGCATTTTAAAAGGGAACCAGCTGAGAAAAGGACTAAAATGAAGAGATTTCAATGAGTAATATCAGAGGGATTTTGATATCAGTCAAGTATACCATAGTGCAAAAAGAAATCCCAAGTTCCCTCTCCAGAGCTATTTGCATAAAATCATAGGATCAGAGACCGGATCTGCTTGGCTGCTTCTCCCTGGTCCCTTAGGGGCAACTTTTAAATGCCCCAGTCAAAACCCAGCTGGAAAATCAACCCAATAAAGTGCAGGTGTTGCTGGTTAAAGCTTTAGCCAGAATAGCCTCTTATGGGAGGAGGAAAAGAGTGAATTAAGAGGGGAAAAATTCTCCTGTAGGCCCAGAATCATAGAACAGATGGCTCATTGTCCCCTTGAGGGGCTGCCAGAAAGTTAGGAGAGACCTGAGGCCTAGAACTCCAAGGCACTGGCTCCCCATCGAGAGCTGGGCAGAGGAGAGGGTTTTCTAAGTTGTTGGATGGTTTCTTCCAACTATCTCAAGAAAGGATGGGATGTCCTTTCACCACTCTGGGTCAAGAGAAGGGAGGGGACAGGTGATGAGTGCCCCACTCCACCTCAGCCCCTCCAGGCAGATGTTTAGCCAGGAAGAGAAGGTGTGATCAGGACATAGTCCACATCAGGGATACTGACAAGGTAAAGTCAGATAAAGGAGCCCCTGACCCTCCTGTCATTATTCAGGCCACTGTGATTCTAGCTGAAAATATTTTCAGACACTAACACCCACCACAACAATGGCAACAGTACGAATATAGATTCTGATGATGATGGTGGTTAACACATACATAGCACCACTGTGCTAAGTGATGGGGGTATGCATAGAAAACACAGACAAGACCTTAACCTGTGGTCAAGGAGCTCACATTCCATTTGGGGGAGATAACAAGGAGCTCAGCTCCAGGGAGGATGGAGAATGAAAGGTCCAGAGGATCTGGAGTTGTGAGCATGAAATGAGAGAACAATGGAAAGTGCCTACTGGCACACAGTAGGGCTATATAAATGCTCACTCCCACTTCCTGTGTTTGAGTGGATTTCTCATCTACAAAACTTGGGGGGGGGGGGAATTCCGGCCTTCCCTGCGTCCCTTGCTCATTTTTTTGTTGTAGGGGATGAGTGAATTGGTGTCTACTAGATGCTTTACACTCCATAGATTTCCTTTGTGTGAGAATTTCTTCCACCTGTTTAGATAACTGCCTGATGCATACAGTTGATTGATTCGCCCAGGCCCTACAGCTAATCCAGGGTCAAAAGTGGGATCTGAATTCAGATATTCCCACCTCCATGTCTAATACCCTGGGATGGATTGCTAAATCTTGTTATTTCTATCACCCTGATACCTCTGGAAGAGGCCTGCTTTCTTCCATTCACAGTCACCACCCTGGCTCAGGGCCTCACCACCTCAAACCTGGACTATAGCAGTAGTCTCCTAACTGGCCTCCCCATCCCAAGTCTCTCCCCACTCCACCAAAGTGATTTTCCTAAAGCACAGATCTGACTATGTCATTCCCCTTCTCAATAAATTTTCATGGCTCCCTATTACCTATAGGATCAAATATAAATGCTTCAGTTTGGCACTCTAAGGTCTTTAGCACAGGGCTTGGCAAATAACAGGCACCATATAAGTGCTGGATGATTGGTTGATTCCCAGCTGGACCCCATCCTACCTTTCCAGCCTCCTTTGACATTACTCCCCACCATGCACATGAATGTCTAGCCATACCGGTCCCCTTGCTGTTCCTCACACAGGATAATCCATCTCTTATCTCTGCACCTACAGACTAGCTATCCCTTATTCCAGGGACGCTCTCCTTCCTCTTCTCTGCCTTTTGGAATCCCTGGTTTCCTTCAAGTTCAAATTGGCTCAGATGCCTCCTTCTGCATGAACCTTTTACTAGTTGTTCATCCATCCACCCTCCTAATTCTGAGTTGCTAGACCCTTCCTCTCTGAGATCACCTTGTGTGTGCTCTAGATGTATTCAATAGGTACTAAATATGTGGTGTGTCTGTGTCTAGCTCTGTATACACTGTTTCCCTTGTTAGAACACCTTTTATTCATTTTAATCTTTGTATTTCCAGCACCTAGCATAGTGCTCCTTTGGAGCTTAATAATGGCTTGTTTCCTTAAACACCTGTCTCAATATACAAACAGATGACATTTTACATACCAGAACTCATTGTGAAGCAAGGACCTATCCACAGAAAGAGTTTTTGAATTACCAAAAAGTATTTTTTGAAAGGTACTTATAGATGAAAAGGAATTTCATCTACAAAGTAGTCTGTCTGTACTATAGACCACGGACCCCAAGGCAATGTTAGAGGCTTCTGAGTTCAGTGTGTGTGTGTTTGCCTCTGTGTCTATGTGTGTATACATATATGTGTGCCTGTGTATACATACATACATATATACATATGTGTGTAAACCCACACACATGTATGGAGGGGAGGCAACCTTAACCCTCAGGGAGGGAAAAAGCCCCACTTATGTCCTCATGCTCATTTCTTCCCCCTTTCTGCATCTCCTTCATATGCCCCACCTTCATATGCCCAATGCTCTCTATACCCCAATCAATCCAACAAACCAACTCCGTAGAAGATCCACACTGTGAGGACAAGGACTGTTTGGGGTTTTTCCTATTTTTTGTTCTGTTTCATTTTGTCTTCTTATTTCCTAGTGCCCAGCACAGTGATGGGCACCTAGTGAACACTTAAGAAATGTTACTGGAATTGAATTCAACAATTATGCTCTGAAGCATACACACACACACACACACACACACACACACACACACACACACACACACACACACATCCTGTTTTCAGAGAAGGAGGTTATATCAGTCATTTATATGTGAGTTGAAATGGGGGAGTTATTTTAAGCCTTCTATTGAATTAGTCAACAAAAGGCTTTGTCCCCTTTTAAAGCAATCTCAGGACTGGGTAGGGGATCCTTTTTTAGCAGGTGGGAAGAAGAGCTTGGCTAAAGCTCCTAAAATCACACTGGGTAGATGACTGCCTAATCCAAAGGCAGGTCATGTTCACTGACTCTTAGAGGTGAATAATGAATGTGGTGCATATCTGTTCTTTCTGAAAAGAGGTATTTGTTCCCTCCCTCTACCCGCCCTCTCCCTTTTCTTGCCTCTCTTATCCCTGCCCCTTCCTTTCCCAACCACCCCTCCCTCGATCTACTGGAAACTGGGCCACTTGATGGGAGGACAACTAGAACTCTATTCATTTTATTATCAATGGGTGACAAGCTAAATCCCCTTCACAGTCAGCCTGCTTGAAAAACCTCAGGAATTCTCAGGAGTGTTTTGAATATGTGAAAATGACCCATTTTGCCTACTCCTTTCATGTCTCTAGGCAAGCCAACTTATCTGTCCCATAAATAACACCGAGTTTGCCTCCCTGGGTCCTGCCTTCCCTTCAGTTGGCTTACTCAGAGGGGTAACCCACTACCTAAGAGCCCTAATGTCAGGGCCCTGACAACCACCCTTGAGCAGAAATCATGCCAGGGGAGGATCATTTGAAGATCTCAGGTCCCCTGGAGAAGAGAAGGTTGAGAAAGATGTGATAAACAGAAACTGAATTCAGAGCTCTGAGTTCAAATTCAAGCCCTCATACTTCATACTGAAATGACCATATAGCCTCTTTTCCTAAGGGCTTCTGCCACTGGGAGGGTTTCATTACTTTTAAGGTCATAAGATACAGATCTGGAAAGGACCTTAGAGGTTATCTCATCAAGCCCCTCATTTTATAGATGAGACCATAAAGGACCAGAGAAATGATTTGTCCAAGGCTCTCCTGCCCCCAAGTTAAGTGTCAGAGTCTAGATTCAAACCAATCCAATCCAATGAAATTCACAAATAAGCATTTGCAACCCCTTCCCTGGGGCAACTTATTTTATTGCTCCCACCATGTACAACTAGGGTCCAAGGGATACAGAAGAAAATGGAGAAAAAAAAATTCTGGGCCCTCAGAAAGATTACATTCTTCTGGAACTCTGGGCTTTGCTCTCACAGCCTAGCTCCTATTACCTCTGGGCAGTAGGACATGATTTGAAAGCCTTTTGGGATTGTTTTTGTTGGAATTTTCCTGGGTCACCCTTTGGTTTGCTACTGAGAGGAGTTACTCATTCTTTTAAGTATCAACAGACCATAGGGATAAAAACATTTGGTATTCCTGAGAGCTTCTCTCATTCAGCATTCTGTATGTACCCAATTCTACTCAAAGCATTATGGGACTGTACAGTCTAAGACCTCCACACTATTTGTAAGAAGGTTCCATCCTCATTGGGAATGGCCCTAGAATTGGAGCTCTCACACCAGCCATAGTGCGGTTGAAAGAGCATTGACTTTGGAGTTTGAAGGTTAACTTGAGTTCCAGTGGGTTGATGGGCTCAATTCCTGTCTCTGATGCTTACTTCTTATTTGACCTTGAACAAATCAATTAACCTTCTTGGACTTCAATTTCCTCATGTTTTAACATAAGCTTAGGAAGACCCTTCCGTCTCTATATCTATGAACTTTATGAGAAAAACTGTGTTATTAAATCATAGGATCATAGATTTAATCCAACCCCTTCATCTTGCAAATAATGAAACTGATCCAGGGAGGTGAAGACCCTCAAGGTTTCTGAATAAAACAGAAACAATTGCTATTTACTTTCACTCTGTTTCATGTTGAGGTATTACCTCCCTGATGTCATGGTCCTCTTTGAGAAAGAAGGACAAATAACAACAACAATGAAATAGAGATTCTGAGAATAAGTGGGCACATGGGCAGTAATCAGAGGTGGAATTCAAGGTCTAGGTCTTCTTTCTACTATACAGTGCTGCCTCCCATGAAAGTGACTTGTCTAAAGCCACACAATTGATAGGTCTCCAGACTCTAAGCCTAGCACTTCCCTGATCTCAGTTGAACCTCACACCAACACTGGAAAGAGGATAGTGTGAATGGACATGGCAAAACTAAGCCCCGGGGCGGGGAGGTAACTGACAGTAAGAGGCAAAGCTAGGACCCTCTGGTTGCAGATATCACTAATGGACTGTCCTAATAATCTCTTTAGCTCTTGGATTCTGCTAAGACCAGCAGATATGACATCATTTCTTATCACACATTAGGGGACTTGGTAACAAACCCAAATCAGGACAGACGTAAATGACATGAGAATAGAATGATGACAGGGGGAAAGGTTACTCTGAACCAAGAGGTGTTTGGAGGAAGTAACCTAGAGAAAGTCAAGCCTGATCTGGATCTCAAAGCATAAGAAATTCCTACCACTTCATGTGTGGTTGGATATAAATATGTATTGTTGCTTGGCTTATGTTTAGGGCCCTGATTTTATTGGTTGAGGTAACTCTCTATGTGGAGTGCCTGTAATTTATAGTCAGTCTTAGAGAGCTACCCGGGGCATTGGGAAGTCACACAGCTAGAATATGGCAAAGACAACTTAAACATAGGTCTTCGTGACTCTGAGATTAGCCCTTTAACGACTACACCAAGCTACTTACAATAAAATAAAAACATCACACCTGTCACCCCCTCTCATGTCATAGGGTACATTGCCTCCCAGAAGGGGCTGTAACTCCTCCTCCTTAGCCCTCCCCATATTTCCTACAGCTTCTCATTTCCCTGTGGTGTTTGCCACTGAGCTGTCTAACAGATAGAGAAATAGCTTGAGGCTATGTTAGATTTCTCACATCTATGTTCTAAAAATCTCCAAGTTTACTTTGCCATTTCATTTATTCTCTTATCAAACCTGTGAAGTAGAAGGGGAAATAATGATTACTATTTCCATTTTACAGATGGGGAAAATTGAAGAAGACCCTTAGAATTTTGAGGCATAAAGGGGCTATAAAGAGTCTCTACTGCTAACCCCTCATTTGACTTCAGGAAACTGACGCCGGGAGGCAGTTGAGGCTTGCTTACAGCGAGTTTACAATCTATATTGCATTTAAGATTTAGAAGGCATTTTCTTCACATCTCTGTTCTCAAAAGCATCATTGCCTTTGGTGAAGGATTAAGGAGAGCAAAAATGAGACTTTCTTGGAGATCTCTTTCCTTCCATTCTTCTCTCACTGAATGTTTCAAAAGTCTTTTAGTCTCAGCTTTCAGAGCACTCTGGAGCCAGCTAGAACTGTGTTATTTCTGCCCCAGGCCCAATTAAACTCCATTGATGTGTTCATTAAGAAATATTATTGGGGGCAGCTAGGTGGCACAGTGAATGGAGCACTGGCATGGAGTCAGGAGGACCTGGGTTCAGGTCTGGCCTCAGACACTTAACACAAGGACTAGTAACCTTGGGCAAGTCACTTGACCCCAGTTGCCCTCCAAAAAAAAAAAACAACAACAAAAAAGAAATATTATTTTTTTTGTTTGTTTTTTGAGGGCAATCGGGGTCAAGTAACTTGCCCAAGGTCACACGGCTAGGTTTTTGTTTGTGTGTGTGTTAAGTGTCTGAGGCTGGATCCAAACTCAGGTCCTTCTGACTCCAGGGCCAGCACTCTACTCACTGCAACACCTAGCTGCCCCAAAAGAAATATTATTAATGATAAATATGGGGGCATTGCTAGAGGTAAGAATGCTGGGCTTAGAAGCAGGAAGACTAGAGGTAGGAACTGGGCAGATGGGCTATCCCTAGCCTTCCAGGATTGTCTTACACACCATCTAGGGAGGGCAAAGGGAATCCAGAGAACATCCTGAGGAGGGGAACCATGATAAGTCAGTCAGTCAGTCAGTGTAATGATAATGGGAATCTGAAGATCTTCCCTGCCCTTTGGCCCCTTGATAGGCTTAAGTGACTCTGAGAACCTTCCCTGGTTTGAAAATATACTCTGACCCCCCATAGGCTGAATGTGGTCACATGGAGCCTGTGGTGGGAGTCTTGTTTTTCAGGAATGCCCACACCTTGTTACTTTGTGATTGGACAGTGGGTCAAGAGGGTTGTGATGGTCTCTGATCCAGGAGAAGGCTACATATACCCTGATGTGAGGTTTTGCTGTGGGGCTCATTTTGGGAAGAATTGTGTGATTTGGCCAGCCAAGACTCTGGACAGCCGTTGAGACGCCCGGCTATGAAAACCCAGATGTTGGTACTTCCCTCTCTAGTAACTAACTAGGTATGAATGTAATGGTCAGACAGCTGGAAGCCCTGTCTGCTGATCTGTTTCTCTGTCTGTATTTTTTTGTCTGCTTATAACTTATATTTGTATTCTCTGAAGTTCAGGGTGCTGACTTTTCCCCCTGAACTTAGGTAAATGATATATGTTTGATTAAAGTAAGATTGTTAACCCATTTTGAGTTGCTTTCCTTTAGAAAAGCAGATCCAACAACCTGTGCTAGCAGCCATCCTGGGTATGCAAGGGTGCTTGCTGCTTTAGTTAGTCAGTCTATAAGCATTGATTAAGCTCATTCTGTGGACCAGGCACAGTACTGAAATGAAGAAAGGCAAAAGACAGTCTCTGCTCCTTGAAGCTCACAGTATAGTAGTGCCATGAGAGGAAATTGTAAAAAGAAAAAAAAGCAAATACAGGTTTAATCCAAGGAAAAGCTTCCTAGCAATTACAGATATGCAAAAGTGGAATGATCTGACCTGGCAAGTAATGAGTTCTCCCTCCCCAGAAATCTTCAAGGCAAGGCTAGACTACCACTCCTCAGATTACCACTCGTCCGGGCTCTTGTGGAGGAAGCTGTTAATCAGACTAGATGACTGAAGGGGATTAATATTTTTTAATCATTTAGCATGGTCCCTGATATATAGTAGGTTCCCTTCTTCCTTTTTCCTTCCCCTAGACAGAGCAGCAAATCTCTTTAAAATGGGATGGGGCGGGGGGGAGGATAGAGTCAGTGTACAATGATGCTTAAAGGAGCGCTGGGATAAATCAGGAACAAGACTGTTCTACAGTGCCTGAGTTTCTGTGCTTCTAGTCCCAGCTTTTCCCTACCCCCAGCCCAAGTGAGCTCTTGAACCCTAGTGGGCTACCCTTCTGTCATGGGAATCACTGGGTTGTGTGGGTGCATTCTCCCTGGGAGAGATCTGCCTCAATAAGTCTCCTTGGTTATTAAAGATGAAGGTTGGTTAATTTGGAGCATGCATGCATTAGCCAAGGAGCTCTTGGGCAAATGAGTTCTCACCATTATGACAAGATAGCAGTAAGTGATTTCCATTTCTATAATTCCTCTTCAGCTACTTTCCATATTTATAAATGTAATATAAAATGAGAGAACATCTTCAGTGATTTGACTTCCTGGGAAATGACAGTATTAGGAGAAATGGGCTCGAATTGGTGGTGCAGCCATGCCCTCTCCAGTGACTATTGCCTCCCAGGACAAGGAGGCTGGGACCATGGCATTGTTTGTTTGTCAGCAATGCAGTGAGTAATCCACTCTCCTGGCCCTTCTCTGATCTCCAGTATTAGCATTTCTCCCTTTCCTGCTCCATCCATCAGTCTGACACCTCTTCTCTAGGGTGAAGCCTGGGCCTGGAGGCTGGCCACATAAACCCTGTAGAAAGAAAGTCAGAGCAATCACCTTCTGGTCCCCTGGGCTCTCAGCCTTGATTAGGCCACTGGCAAGGAGGAGCCCTGGTCTGGCCCCTGCTCTCCCTAGTGAAGCAAGGGTCAGACTCAATGGCTAGGCAGCCCTGGGACAGTGAAAAAACCTCTCAGGATGTCTTACACAGTGTACTCATAAGCTCAGACATTTGCCATTGGAAGAGCATTCTCCAATTCTACCTTGAACTGGAGCCCAGCTTTGAATTCAGTTGTCAATCTCTTATTGGGGTGGGAGGTGGGGGGAATGAGTTCATATCAGGGGAGAGTTCAGCTCTGGGCGAGAGATTCCTTTCCATCCTGTAGTACAGGAGATCATCAGTCTCTAGCTGAGACCTCCCAGACTCCCAGAATGCTCAAACTGGAAGGGCCATTGGAAAACCTCTAGTCCTGCCCCTTGTTCTACAGATGAAGATCACGGGTCTTGGGGAAGGGAAGTGATTTATCCAAGATCCCACAGAAAGACATAGGATCACAGACCTAGGACTGGAAAAGACCTCCAAGGACACCTAGTCCAGGCCTCTCATATTACAGACAAGAAAACTGAGACCTATGGAACTCACATAACCTGTCCAAGGTTCACAAGTAGTAACTGTCAGAAATGGGGATTAAACCCAGACTAGCTCCAGAGCCAATGCACTCTCTACTACACCACATTCCCTCCCATATTTCATATCTCACTCCAACCATGATCTCATCATTGAGGGCTAAGAAGAGAGAAAAGGCCTCTCCAGAAACCCTCTGTGGAGGCAGTTTGGGGGGGGTGCTCTTTTCCTCCTGCCTGGAGACAATGAGGGTTTTGTACATTCAGACAGGCTGGCCCTCTGCACACAAACCATGGGACAAATAACTCTCTTGTCAAAAGCCCAAACTCAAAGCTACAACAGAAACATTGATGCCCCATCACTGGAGCTCCAGGCCTCTCTGGGAATGTCAGGTTCTTTCCTGAGGCATCTCTTAATTTCCAGCTCCCAAGAAAGCCAGGCTGCTAAGAGCCTGAGCAGGCTAGAGGCCTGTTGTTAGGCCTAGAGCAAATGAGAGGATGTTTGTAAATTGCCTGGCACAGTGCCTGGTGCATAGTAGGGCCCCTTCTCCTCTTTCCTTTCCCCTTAGCCAGAGCAGCAAATCTCCCTTTAAAAGAAAGTTGGGATAGGTAAGGGGTGGGGGTGGGGGGATCATTTCATAATGATGTTTAAGGAGCCCTGAAGTAAATCAGGTTTAAATATGCTCAAAATAGACACAAACCTCCTCTCAAAGAGAGAAAAATCAAAACTTTATACCACAGTACAAGACTGGGATAAGGGGGAGCATCATCACTTTCTTTTATTTTTTTGGAGGGCAATTGGGGTTAAGTAACTTGCCCAAGGTCACACGGCTAGATTTTTGTTTGTGTGTGCATTAAGTGTCTGAGGCCGGATCCGAACTCAGGTCCTTCTGACTCCAGGGCCGACGCTCTACTCACTGTGCCACCTAGCCGCCCCGCACCATTACTTTTCAAAGGAGTCATGCAAACTACAAATGCCATAAAATGAAGAATCCATGTGAGTTTTGAGGGTAAGAGAAGGCTTCCTAGAGGAAACAGAACTTGAGCTAAACCTTCAAGTATGGAGAAAATCAAGAGGTATCGCAGGAGATCAGAGAGGATCTGGTGTTCAATCATTTTTCAGTCATGTTTGATGCTTTGTGACCCCATTTGGGGTGTTCTTGGCAGAGACACTGGAGTGGTTTGCCATTTCCCTTACCAGTTCATTTTATAGATGAGGAAACCAAGGCAAGCCGGGTTAAGGGACTTGCCCAGGCTCACAATAGTAAGTATATGAGGCCAGATCTGAATTCAGGAAATTAACTCTTCCTGACTCCAGACCTGATGTTCTATTCACTGTTTCACCTAGCTGTATGGAAATCAGAGGAAATCTGGGGTCTTTTCCCAGCTTGGCTGATCTTGGACAAAGCCATCTCTTACTTTGGGTCTCATTTTCCTTAACATTAAAATGAAGAGGTTGGATCATACGATGTCTAAGGCCCTTCTAGCTCTCAATCTAGTGTCTGACATTTTCAGGATTCATGGAAGATACTGACAAGAACAATTCTCCCCTCAAATACCTTGGTAGCTTCAGTCACCTATGCACTGAGTATATTTCCCAGTTGGCATTGCTTCTTGTATTTCCTCAGTTTGTGTCTCCTATGGAAGCTCTCTGTAGCTCCCAGAAGGTAGCATCTCCTACTGTTCCTCCTAGTAGCAATTAGTAGACAGTGCTGGTCAATTATCATTTGTCCTGAAGTTTTCTCTGTTGTTCCTCCCCATCACTCTATTTATAGTTTCCCATAATTCCCAGTGGTTAGCAACATTAGCCCTATTTCTTTTTCTTTGTTATCTTTTTTTTTTTAATTCACATACATTTTTCTGGCTGTTTCTTCATATAAAAAGGGGATAATACCTGCCTTGTACTATCTGCTACAGAGGTAGAATAAAAGTTAAGTAAAATAGTAAGGGGCAGCTAGGTGATGGGTTGGATAGAGTGCCAAGCCTGGAGTCAGGAAGACTCATCTTCCTGAGTTCAAATCCAGCCTCAGACACCTACTAGCTATGTGACCCTGGGCAAGTTACTTATCCCTGTTTACCTCAGTTTCCTCATCTGTAAAATGAGCCAGAGAAGGAAATGGCGAACTACTCTAGTGTCTTTGCCAAGAAAACCCCAAATGAGGTCACAGAGTCCTACATAACCAAAAAAATGACTAAACAACAAGATAGTTGATATAAAACTACTTTGAAACGTATAAAATATTACATGACTATCATATATTGATCATTTTTGCTACTACTACTATCATCTTGATCATTATTTCCTCTAGGAGCAGGAGGACAATATAAAGATGTAAAAATAAAAACAGCAATCATGACTTTTATTACTGTATAGCTCTGGGATTTCATCAGCACAGGGAATTTTCAGTAAGGAAAGCATCACTACCAATGCAAATTGGCTGCTGTTCTACAAACTCGAGACTTTTCTGGGGCACTAAGGGTTAAGTAATTTGCCAGGGCTTTGGATTTGAACCTGTGTCTTCCCTAATCCAAGACTAGCCATTACACCACTCTGTCTTGGATGTAGTAGCAGTAGCTGTAAGAGTGAGGTCTTTAAAAGATGTTGCCATATCAAATACTCATCATTTGCAAGTTTCACAGAATAAGAACTTGTAAAATAAAAATAGTAGAAGAAATCAAAATCACTGGGAAGAGCATGCGATGGAGGCCATTCTTCCCCATTGTCCTATCTGCTACTAGAGATTCTCTGAGGATGCTCAGTGAGCCAATGGAGGAAGAGTTCATGCCCTGATCCTTTTGCTCAACTACAAAGAAAAGCTATTTTACCCACCAGTTAATTCATCCACTCATACAATAGCCTGAAGAACATTAAATATCAAAGAGTAATAGAAGAGTGACTTGTTCCAATGCTATTTTATCAAAATTCCATCCAAGAAGAGAAGAGCATTTCAATGATGGTAATTTATATAGTGCCTACTACGTGTCAGGCACTGTACTAAATGCTTTACAGTTATTATCTCACTAGATCCTCACAACAGTCCCTGGAGGTTGTTGCTATTATTACCCCCATTTGATAGATGAGAAGACTGAGGCAAACAGAGGTCAAACTGTTACCCAGGGTCACATATAATAATTGTCTGATGCTGGATTAGAATTCAGGTCTTTCTGACTCAAGGCCCAGTACTCTATCTACTGTACTCCTAGATGAAGATAATGAAGAGAAAAAGGAGAAGGAGGAGGAAGAGAAAGAGGAGAAAAAGAAGAACTAAAAGAAGAACAGGAACAAGAAGCAGAACGAGGAGGAGAAGGAGAAGATGGAGGAGAAGGAAAAGGAGGAGGAGGAGGAGGAGGAGGAGAAATAACAATAATAATTTGGGATCAGGACAAACTGCATATCATCCCTGTAATTCTTTCTGCTACTGGAGTTATATAACAAGGATGTTTTCAATTAGTCTACAAAGGGGGACTTTGCATTCTAACACTTTAATTAAACACACAAAAGCTTATACTTTACCCATCTGTGCAGAAGACTAAAGAACATTAAATACTAAAGAATCATGATAGGAACTAATTTCAATATACTTCCTATCTGAATTCCATTGAATTGGATGAGAAGAATTTTTCAATAACAATAATAATTATATATCATGTTATCATTAACAATTGGTGACATCTATGGCACTTTAAAGTTCGCAAAGCAATTAATTTACATATGCTTTAAAAAAAAAACTTAATCCTCATGACAACCCTTCAAAGTAGAAACTATATATATTTTACAAAAGGAGAAACAAGTTCCAAAAGGCGGTGCCTTGTCCATGACCACATAGCTAGTAAATATACAAAGTGAAAAATCTTTCTAACTTCATAGCTCGAATTCTATGCAACCACACACCAGCTGCTTGCCTGAATTGGTATGCAAAGGGAATGACTACTCCTGAGGGCCCCACATCTTTCCATTTGGACAATGTTACCTGTATTTGAAAAAGTAGCTGAGCCAGGAAAAGTAAGTGATTTGCAACATCTATCAAATGTCTAACCAAAGTATCTTTTTGCCCATTTTCCTTTATTGCCAACAGGCTTTCAGAGTCTCAGAGCTGGAAAGAACTTCACAGACAATCTCATCCTCTATTAAAAAAAAAAAAAGAATAGCCTCCTACTGTGTGCCCAACAAGTGGTCAATCAGCCTCTAGTTAAAGACATACAGGGAGGAGGAAGCTGTTGTGACTCCAAGTATATCATCTTATTATCACATAGTTCTAATTGTAAGAAAGCTGATTTTTTTCTCTTTATTTGAAGCCTCAGTTTGTCTCTCTGAAACGTCTACTCATTGTTCCTATTTCTACCTTCTGAGGTCAAATTGAACAAATCTAAGCCATCTTTCAGAAAATGGCAAAAGATGTAAATTTCAGGGTTATCTCAGCTTAAGACAGAAGCAGGTGAGAGTCTGTGATATTCAGTCCATTGATTTTCTCTGATGAGGACAAGAAGCCAATCTTTTGTTATTTCCTCCCATTGTGTTTAGGGCAAATCTGAGCAGTCTGTAAAACTGAATGTCAAGGGCCAACAGCACTGGTGGGGGAAAGGCGGAGAGGGCCCTCTGACTTTTGTTTTTTTATTCTCCTACTTTGCTTTCCTACTACCTGCTCAGCCACTCAGAGTGAGAAATGTGAGGCTTTGTTGAGAGAAAGTGTGACCACTGTAATTCTGTATGAATGAAAAAGCATTTCCTATGTGCTATGCATAATACCTAATGGAAGGCCATCTCCCTACTCAGTGCATTTGCACTGGTGGTCCCTCAGACCCGGAAAGCTTTCCTTCCTTATCTCTAACTCCATGGTCCATTTCACCCCTCCCTCCCATAATTCCTTCCATTTATACTGCCTATATCTTATATGTAGGTAAACACTTGCATGTTGTCTCCCTCATTAAAATTCGAGTTCATTGAGAGCAGAGACCATTTTTTGGCCTTTCTGTCCCCAGCACTTGGCACTGTTTCTGGCACAAGTAGCATTAATAAATGCTCATTAACTGTCTAATAAGCACCAGGCATACAGTTGGGGGAAATCATCTCTGCTGTCTCTCACACACTAAAAGCGGAAGCTCACACATGTAGAAGAGTTTGGAAGCAGACTGGATGGCAAGATCCCGAGTTTACTGTGTGGAGGAATGTGGAGGGTGATTAGAGCAGGGCTTCTCAACCTTCTTTGTGTCATGAACCCCTTGAATAGTCCCGTAAAAACTATAGACCCCTTCTCAAAGTCATGTTTTAGACAACTTTTAAGGAACTGCTAAGTTTCGGTTAGAAATGAATGAAAACAAAGAAGCAATCCTCTTTCCCCCATCCATGTTCATGCAGTCTCTGAAATATACCCATAGATCACTGGGGATACTGTGGATCCAAGTTAAGAAGCCCTGATTTGGAGTGATTCCGCTCTCTACCTCACACACCTCCTGCCTCGATCCAGGGTGCACCAAAGTCATGCCCTGTCTGCTCCTGATGAATACCCACAGCTGGCAGGGATGGGGACTGGGAAGGTAACACTAAAGATCTAACGCACATCTTTGGGGGAGCCAGGAAGAAGCCTTGCTTCACATCAGGGCGTAGTGAGATTGAGCAGACAAGGTTAGAACTGGAGCAGCACAGCTCTGGAAATGCCACACAGCTTGATGGATTGATTGTTTAATATTTATTGAGAACCTGATGTGCAGAACGCAGGGCTAGAGACAAAGAAATAGGTAGGAAGAAAGGCAGGCAGATGGTGCAAGAGGGAAAGCAGACGGGCCAGAGACTACAATGATTACAAGGGACCTTAAGAAGTCATTCAGGTATCTCCCTGGCTCTGGGCAGGTCTTTGCCCTAAATCTTCAAATAGGAAAATCTTTTCTGAACCCCACACCACTGTTGGGAAAGGGATTTCATAGTTTATCACCCATTATAATATTTTTTAAATCTCATTTTTCAAGGAATGATTTTAGAGAACCTATAACTTTTCACCCAAGAAGACAGGAGTTATGATCTGGCTTCCTATTTCCCTTCAGCATCAATGGAGGCCAAAGATGTTCATAATGGGGTCACCTGGGTTTGGAATAGAGCCAGGAAGGGGTAATGACATTCCATTTCTTGGCTAGTATTTTCATCCCATTCCTCTTATTCAGAATAGTTTGAAATAGCACCCTGCCCCCAGCTCCCAGCTCCCATCCCCAGGCTTTTCAGAAGGTGCTTCATGGGAGCAAAAAGAGAGGTAAGAAGTAGGTAGTGAAGTATTACCTCCATTGTTCAGATGATAGAATTTACTCAGGAAGAGGTGAAATAAATTGTCCAGGATCACATAGGCAGTAAGCATCTGGATTCTGAGTCAAACCCAGCTTTCCTAATTCTAGTCTTCCTCTTTTGTTTTCTCCCACACGCCAACCCTCGGTAGCAGTGATAACTGAAATTTATATATGGTCCTTCAGTGTCTACAAAGCATTTCATATGTGTTACCTCATTTAGGCCTCACAATATCGCTGTGAGGTATCTCTGGCCCTATTTTACAGATGTGGAAACAGAGGCTCAGATAAGTTATATGAATAGCCCAGAGACACACAGTAAGTTTTAAAAGGATTTGAACCTAGGCAGCAGTTGCTAGAGTCAGCTTAATCTGGTTCTAGGAGTCTATTGTTAAATTTTGAATATGAATGTTTATATTTCAGAATCCTGCATACACTATAAATCAGAGATTGAGTTTATTGATTGTTTAGACTTAAGAAAGGATGGAAAAATAATAAGGAATATTAAATTTAAAAGTGTATCCTCTAAGAACTGTTTGTTTAACATTTACCAAAACATCCCTGAACCCAGGTCTTTCTGACATCAAGGCCCACATAATTTCTGCTATACCACACTGACCCTCCACAATTAACTAGTGCAAATCCAGAATGAAGGGTTTCAATTTGCTCTCTTAGTTAACTCCACATACAATTTCCCCCACATAATTTTCTTCTTCTGATTCCTAAAGCCATGTCCTTCATGACTTGGAAGCCAGAAAATTATAGATTCATATTTCAAAAGTGGCTTTGAGATCATCAGTAGAGGGAATCTTGGGTCTTGGGTCTGTGAACTTTAAAAAGCATATATTTTGACAGCCATTTCAATAGAATTGTTTTCCTTTCTCATCAATGCATTAAAAACATGATTCTGAGAAGGGGTCCATAGGCTTTACCAGACTACTAAATGGATCCAGGACACACACAAAAAGTTAAGAATCCCTGGTTTCATCCAATCTTTTAACAGAGGAGGAAACTGAGCTCTGAGGTTCACATAGGCCTGGGATTCGAACCCAGGTCCTTTGGCTTTGAATTCAATATTCTTTCCACTTCTAATTCCTTGGGCTTCTTTATTTGGATAAACTGAAAAACCAAAGCATTCCTTTCTCATGCTGACTACAATTTTTTCAAAAGCTCATATCAACATAGTACCTTAAAATTTGCAGAGTTCTTACCACATCCCTGTAAGGTCAATAAGTGAAGGAAAATTTTATTGATGAATAAACTGAGATGAAGAAAAGTGAAATTACTTGCATGAAATTACTTACTCACTCAGCTAGTAAGTATAATGTGTATTTCCTCTTCTCCTAACTTTGATGTTCTCTCCATAACTATTCTGCCTCTTACAGGATGTGGAGATCTAGAGCCCACTATCTCCTCATAGAACATCATTGTTGTTTGGGCATCAACCTAACTCGCATGTTTGATAAGTTACTGAAAAAAAAATGAGACCAAAGAATCCAAAGGAAATGTCATTTAAATATTCTGAAGGCTTATGTGAGGACCATCCTTCTATATGTAGCTCTGGGTGATTGGGATAGGAAGAGGGGAAGGAACATTGGGCAAGACCTAAGAGAGAATCTTTGGCTTGCATGGATGGTTACAAATGGCCCGATGGAGGGAAGAGCTCTGCAACTTGAGAGAAATGATTATTAAAAACCAATAATTTGGGAAGATTCAGAGTTCTTCCCTTTTTCCCAAGACCTGATTTTAAAAGTTCAGTCTCTTGAAGGACATTGCTGTTAATGAGATTGAACTGGGACCCCATCCTGAAGAGACAGTGTTTGTGTTCTGCTCAGACTTGGGTTGTCCATACATTCTTTGAATAGATAGTCTAAGGCTGGGGCTAGTCAGGTATAGAGATAGTTTCTCTGTCCAAGGGTGACATGATGTTCCTCTCAGTCCACCTCTCATTGTGTTAACCAATTAGAACTGATCGCTCTTTAATGTACTACTTGTCCAAAGACATAAAAACCTAAAGACGCATCCATTACATCTCTTTGACTAACCAGAGGATAAGGAGCCATTTTGTCAATCTCTTGCTGACATGATTGATAAAACTGACTATAATTTACCCAAAACATTGTGTCTCAAAATGATTTTAATCACCACAAGCTGTTGTTCCAGTCACATGTCACCTCTGATGCTTACTAGTAGCATGACCCTAGGCAAATCACTTCATCTCTGGGCCTCAGTTTTTGCATCTGAAAAATAGGGAAGTTTAACTTGCTGACTTCTATGATTTTGTTTAGTTCCAAATCTCTGAAGCTTTCCCCAGCACAGCCACTCAACTGAACCCTGCTCGATTTCTCACTATTTGCCAGTAAGGGACAAAAGAAGGTTAGATTCAAATTGAATCTATCTGGGAAGGCTCTTATCACAGAGGAGACGGCATTTGAGGTTAAAGGATTGGTTAACTTGCCAGCAGAAATGGGAAAATAGCAAAAACAAAGGCAAAGAGGTGAAGAAGTATTGACATTTTCAAAAGAACAGGTCAGGCTTACTAGGGCACAAGATAGTCCCAGGGACAGAGTGGGAGGTAAGACTAAGAATAGACCTGGGGTTTCACTGGTATAGGGAACTCCCAAGAAACTCCCTCTGGCAATCCAAGTTGGCAACTAACTCTACCATTTGTAATCTTAAAGAGCTGCCTAGAGCACTGAGAAGTTACATGACTTACAGAGAATGTCAGAGGCAAGCCTTGAACACACATCTTCCTGTCTTCCAGCACAGACTCTCTATCCATTAAGCCAAGCTGTTTCTCCAGAAGGGGAGATAAAATATAAACATAGGTGCAACAAAAATATCATGCTGAGACATTAAAGACCCAGGTTCTGGTCTCAGTCCCACCAATCAATGGCTGCATGACTTTGGGCCGGCAGCTTAATCTTTCTAGACCTTGGTATTTATTTCTTAATCTTTAAAATGAATGAGTTGTATTAAGTAATTTCTAAGATCCTTTGTAGTTCTGAAAGTCTACAAGATCCAGTGACTCTTTATCTCTATCTATGGTGTAGTTTGGGGCTAGATTGTGAAGAGCCTTGGAGATCAGACTAAGGAATCTTGACTTTATTTTGCAGATAATGGATGCCATTGAAGGTGCTGAAGTAGGGTAAGAACATGGTTAGATCATTCTAGAAGTGTAGCAATAATTGGGTCCTTAAAAGAAGAGTTTCAGGAGTGAAGTGAAAAAAAAAACTTTATAGCAAAGGCTATAAAGCTTTGCTAGTCAGCCTCCTATTTAAACCTATACTCCTGTCTCTGGGCTTATCCAGTCAAGAATGTGCCCTGCAGCAACAGGTAACAGGTGCAGTGTTTTCTGATGAGGAAAGATGCCACTCTGGTCTGCCACCTGTTAGTATCAACTAATCTGATGAAGCTACTGACTCTTACTGACTTAGGAGTCAACTCCTAAGATTCCTTGAAATTTGAGGCCCAGTGACCAGCAGTTATCCTGACTTGAGGATGTAAAGTGCCCCTAATTGCAGGCACAACTAGAGATAGCTGTTGTACTAATTAAACATCAGTGGGCGCTCTCTTTGCAGTCTGCAGCCTGCTAACATTATAGCAGATGCTTTATTAAATATTAATTAGCTGTTCTCTTCCAGGCATCCATTAAGATGCCTGGTGTTATCTAGACTTAGCAGCAGAGGACTGGTTCTGGAGAGGAAGAGAAAGGGGGGCTGACAATCCTAGGTGTTTTCCCATTCTGTGCATAACACTGCTCTCTCTTGGGATAAAGGATACCTACAAAGACTTGGGGACTTGGGATTTGTCCATTGGTTGAGTCTGCCCATCCTTCCAGTTCATCCCCAAAACTCAGGGCTCTTGTGGATTCCTCCTCAATAAATAAACCAGTTTTATTCCACATATAAATCCATTTGTTACTAGGTTTCTCTGACAGGTTGTATCAAGCTATGCATACATACAGCAGAGGATAGAGTATCTGTGGATGCAGGACTATGTACTCACCTGTGCTGATGTAACTTCCCTAAAGAAAGAATATGACTTTTGTCCCAGCACCATGTGCTTTGGACCTAGTAGATGCTTCATAAATATTTGAGTTGAATTGAATTGGAACTAAAAGAACCAAAAGGAGGGTGGGACCATTGGGACCTTGACCCAGGGTGTTAGTGTTTAGATGGGCACTGATAGCACTCAGATTCTCCCAGGAGCAAAGAAACAACTGAGCTTTGCATAACATTGTAGGGTCTCTGCCCATAGGATGTAGAGTATAAGGCACTCCGCATCCCCTGGAATATCTTTCTCCCCATTGGGTAGTATCCTTAGGTCCTCCCTACTCCCAACTAAATTTGTCCAAGAAAGTTGACTTGAGAAGACATTTTGTTCTATTTGCCCCAGAGATATTTTCTGCCCTGTGTACCCCTGTATCAAAAATGCAGTATTCACAACGCCTATGGTAAATATAAATATGCTGATATGGTTATTAATCACAAAATATACCAGGCTCACTATATGAGGAATTAAGCTAGAACATTTATTCAAATACCAGAAAACTAAGTCCTAAAACCAGAAAGTCAAGGCCATCACAGTAGTTATGAAGTTGGCACATGTAGTTAATATAGTAAAAACCCACATTCTCAAGCCTTCAAAACAAAACAGGCTACCTCAGGCAAAGGTCCTCCTCTCCCCACTCATGGCAACTGCTCAGCGCCCAGGAATTGTGCTCCCAGCAGCTCCACCCCCTTCTCCTCCCCCCCCCCCCCCCCAGTTCCTGTCCCTGGCAGTCCTCAGTAGGAGTCCTTAGCAGAAATTCTGCCTGGCTCAAAATGGGAGCCACCTTCCACCTCTGCCTTGGCAGCTACTGCTGCTGCTGCCACCACCACACTTCCAGCCGCCTCATGAGTTCTAGCTTGGCTTCTGCTTCCTCTTGCCCCACCCCTTCTTGCTATGTCAGCAAGTCCAACGGGGCATGGAAGATCTTTAAATCCCATAACCCTTACAACCACACACGAAAATTGTTAGTTGTAGCTCTGGAGACCAATGCAAGGAAGACCAGTAATAAGCATCCAGAGATGCTTTGAGCTATAACTGATGTTTAAATAATGTTTCAAGGTTTCCAAGCACTTTGTATCCATTAATTCACTGGATTCTCCCAACAGTCCTGTGACATAGATGTTGACATTACTTCTATTTTTTCAAATGAGGAAACTGAGGCTGAGAGAAATTAAATTACTCCCATGGCTCTTCCTGACTCCCAAGTCCACAACTCTTCTCATGACATTATACTGTCTTCATAACTTCCCATAAAAAAATAGTGTGATATGATGGATAGTATACTTGCCTGGGCACCAGGAATCTTGGGTTCTGGTCCCAGTTCTGCCAGTCATGTGCCATGTGATTGCTCTCCCTGAATTACAGTTTCTTTATCTATTGCCATGTCTAATTATTTTCTACTATAATACTTGAGGTTCAAATCAGATCATGTATGTCAAGCACATTGTAGCACCAAAACAATATTATAAAACATAAACTGGGATACATTGCTTATGCTTCCATCTTTTCCAGGTTTGGGTATTAGAGACTTCTGAGTCTGATGTAAGATTTTTTATTTGCTTTAAATTGGTCTAAGACAGACTAAATCTTCTAATCAGTCAAATTATTGTCTTTTCCTTTCAATCTATCCCTGTTCTGGTAGGTGGGGGTAGGAGGGGCTAGGGAAGGAGAGAAAGGAAGACCCTTCCAAACAGAATAAGGAAATGGTGAGGTAGGCTTCTGCTAATTTAAAGGGAATTAATCCTTTGGATTGATGTTCAAGTTAACACTTTGGAAAAGAAAGAGAAGTGATTATCATTTATTAACGAAATGGAAAATATTTCACACTCCTAAGACCAGGCTATTGTCCCTTTATCTGCTTAGTCAAGGAAATAATGTATTCTGTAAGGCTTGCCTTAGGAAATCCATCCCATAAATTGCTGTTTATTTTACTGGGGTATAGGCCTGTTGTGAAGACAAAGTGAAAATAGTAGAACTGACATTTATGTAGGGCTTTAAATTTTCCACCTTGTCTTTGGTATCTCATTTGATCCTCCCAACTCTATAAGGAAGGGTTAATACAAGAATCATTAGCCCCATTTTACAGATGAAAAAATTAAACTCAGCCAGGTTAAATTGCTCATCCCTGGTCAAGATTCAATGCAATCCAATGAACACTTATGAGGCACCTACTGTGTAAAAAACATTGTGCTTGATGGGAGATACAACTAGAAATAGTCTGTCCTCCAGTGACCTTCATTCTCATTAAATGTAATAAATTAAATGTCAAATATATACAGATACAAAGATATTTCTATCAGGAAAAGTACTAATAATTGGGGAAAGGGTGAGTTCAGCAAAGCCTCATACAGAAGATGGCACAGGACCTGGGTTTTGAAAGACACTAGAAGTTATGGGAAATGAAGCTTAAATGAGGGTCTATTGCAAACATGGGAGCCCATTTGTATGAAACCTGGAGGCAAGAGATAGACTATCCTACACAGAAAATGGATGGATAGACAGCAGTAAGCACTTGACATATAATTATCTTTTTCAATCCACAAATATCCCTCTGAGATAGGTGCTGTTACTATCCCCAATTTACAGATGAGAAAATTGACTCTGAGTAAGGTGGAAGGGTTCACCCAGGGTCACACAGCTCATAAGTCCCTAAGGCAGGAGCATTCAGACCCAGATTTTTGGGGTTTTTTGCTTTATCTATTATGTCACACTATCTCTCCAATACAGGCAGAATGTTTGATCCAATCACTTCACTTAGGCATTGAAACCAGGAAATTGACCACTTATTATCTATATGACCACACTGGACAAGCCATTTAATTTCTACTTGATTCAGTTTCCTCAACTTCAGTATTACCTCCCAGAGTTTTTTAAAGATCAAGTAAAATAATATTGTAAAGCACTTAGCACAGTGTCTGGCATATAGTAGGTGCCTAATCACAACTCAGGTCGGGGTATGGGAGACAGAGACAAATAGGAAGCTATTTAGTTCTGCCTTTCCACTTCAGAAAGTTTCAGGGTAGTAAGAAGTAGGTAAGTCTTCAAAAACACGATGTTCATTGGACCAAAATGTCCAGGGAGGCAAATGAGAAGAATTATTATAATCACAATACCAGCTTACACATAGAACAAGAATTGCCATCCTCACTTTACGGATGAGGACATTTGGGCCCAGGTTAAATGACTTTTAAATCACTGGTATATAGTAGGAACTTTATCAATGTTAACTGAATGACTGGTTCTTGGTAAGATGACTACTTGATGTTAGAGCTCAGATTTCTGACTCCAAATCTCACTCTGCCATATTGTTTCCAACCCAATATAAGGAAGACCTTCCTAAAAATTGTCTCTAACAAGGGAATGAGCTGTGTAATGAAGCAGTGAGTTCTCCATCACTAGAAATGCTCAAACACATACAAATGACACTGTAGGATGCCTGTACTCGAATGTGTTTGGGAATCATCACTATAGAGGTATATAGTATAACTGAACCCCAGAGAGAAGATGAGATCTCAAGAGAGAAAGTATGAAAAGAGAAGAGGACCCAAGATAAAGCCACGAGGTACAGAAACAGTTGTTGCAATAGTTAGTATAGGATAGAAAAAAGAGAGTGAAAGAATGACCAAGAAAGGAGACCAAGAAACAGCAGTCAGAAGGTAGGAAGACAGGAAGAAAGGCAAAAGACTTTTGCTGTCAATCTGGGGGCTTTTACTGCTTTCTAAACTTTCTATGATTACTCAAGTAAAAAGAATAAGGAATCTGGAGTCAGAAGACATTGGTTCAAATCCTGATTTTGCTATTTGCTATCTATATAACTTTGAACAAGTCACCTCACAGAGACTCAGAGGAGATGTATAACCTCTCCTATTCAAAAATCCTTCCTGATAGTGACATACTTCACCTTAGCTTATGGTAGATACCTCCCCTCCCCATTACATTTCTCATATTTCTATTGGATTTTATACAAATGACTAACTGGGGACAAAATTAGTAAATCAGTCTGCTCCTCAGGGTCAAGGGGCATTGTCTCTGCTAGCCCTACTCAAATAAATTGAGTTACTCAGAGCCTCAGTTCCTCACAAGTTATTAAATGCTTTATTTAAACCTAAAAGGGCCTTACCCTTACATTTCATTGTTTCTGAGCCTCGGGGTGTATTTTTAATCTATAAAAATGGGTCCTGGGATAGATGATTTCTAAGGTTCAGATCTAAATTCTATGAGCCTTTTTTAATGTCCCCTCTGGTCTCACTGAAACTCTCACTCAAACTGGCATGTTGGGTCCCAATAGGAGTGATAGCTATCTCTAATTTTTTCAGGGTAATACTGTGGGTAACTACTTCCCAAAGTGTAACTTATGAATCCCCACCAGTGTGCTTCCCATTAACAATCAGCAAATAGACTCAGTTGGCTCTTAGAAAAGATATTTAATCAAATAATATAGGAAGAATAGTAGTTAAAAAGTGGTTCCCTTGGGGCGGCTAGGTGGCGCAGTGAGTAGAGTGTCGGCCCTGGAGTCAGAAGGACCTGAGTTCGGATCCGGCCTCAGACACTTAACATACACAAATAAAAACCTAGCCGTGTGACCTTTGGGCAAGTTACTTAACCCCAATTGCCCTCCAAAAGGCAAAAAATAAATAAATAAATAAATAAATAAATAAAATAAATAAATAAAAAATAAAAAGTGGTTCCCCCCACAAAAAAATTTTTGGTCACACTCTCCCATAAAGACACACAGAGTCTAAGGATGGTACAGAGAGGATGCAGACTTAAAATACAATGGCAGTAATACAATTGACCATGTGACCAAGGTAAATCACAGCTCTAGAACTACAAGATTTCAATGCCTTCACAAAGTTCTGTGCAGGTTGATACCAATAATGGATAAGTAATTCTGCTTGTAGACTGAGAGAATTTCCCATAGAGTAGAGCTAGATAGGTAGCTTAGCTGGGCTTGTTTCTCTTATGGCATAGTGTCTCTGCTGGATGAATCAATCCATTGCCAGATAGGACTAGGAAGGTCACTTATTCTCTGGGCTATATCTTCCCGGGGCATAAGATTGATGCTTTGCATGTTAGTCCAGGCAGGTTGCTCAACTGCTGGCCTGGCTTTTCATATGGTGCAACATCTTTGCTGAACAGCTTGAACCAGTAGATTCTTTTGGCCCACTCTTTGATGGGCAGCTATAGCCTTCACTATATAACTTCACTATATAACCTTCCCTGCTTCAGGCATGGCTAGGTGTGCTTTTATTCTTCTAGAGTACTATTGTGCTTTTTTTTCTCAGAAAGGATAGATTTTTTAGTCTAGCATTGGTATGAGCCTCTCTAATTCTGCTCCCTCACCACCTCAGGTTCAAGGTTTGTCACCTCCCAGGCAATAGGTAAGAGGTATATAGTAGCTCCTATTCAAAAATTCTTCCTGATAGTGAGATGCTTCATTTTAGATTATGGTGAATTCCCCCCCACACCCCAATTACATTTCCCATATCCCTATTGGATCTTATACAAATGACTAACTGGGGACAAAGTTGACAATGAGTCTACTTCCTAAGGTCAAGACCATTGCTTCCTCTAGCCCAGGTTATGTGCAATTGAGCTATTTAAAGCGTCAGATGCTTACAAGCTATTAAATGCTTTATTTAAATCTTACATTTCATTGTTCCTGCTTTGCCTTTTCCAACCTTCAACTTTGCTGAAGTAAAAGGAGGCACCCTATTGTACAGTGAAAGGAGAATAAAATCAGAGAAATGAGAAATATAGAGATTAACAACAATGTGAAGAACACGCGATAAAATTGAAAGAATGCTGGAATTTGAGCCAGACCCTGGGTAGGAATCTAAAGAACCTGATAGATCTTGATCAAGTCAAGTGCCCTCAGTGGTAGTCCATTCCTCCTCTATTTCCTTCTCTGTAAAATAAAGAGATTGAAAAAAAAAAACCTTTAAAACCCCCTCCATAATTCTATGCTTATGTGCTTTCAATAGTCTGTTAGGATCTGGTTTAGTTTCTACTACCTCCATTTACTTGTAGGAGGAGGAGAGAGGTTGGTAAAATTCCATCCTTATTAACAGAGATCTTTCTTCCTTGTTTCTGCTTCTAAAATGAAATCAGGGTAACAGGTGAGATACGCTGCTGTCTATTTTGCTCACTCTGCAGGGAGGAATGAAGGGGGAGAGAGAACAGAAGACTGATGTTGTTATTACAGGGCACTGAAATGGGGCTGGAAACAGCCTTTAATTTGCTGGCTCAGGACGTCATGTTCTTTAAGGTTATTGGTTTAATCCTGGACATTTGGAGGCTCAAACAAGGCAAATTCATTTGTCTAATATTCATTAGCCAAGGCAGCACACTGGCTGACAAGTAGCTGGGTTATTGGGTTGTTGTAGGGTTGTTATTTTTTTTTCTTCCCTCCTCCTTGAGCTGTCCACAGGATGAATTGGATGCTATTTGCTTCAGAGGGCAAATTCCTTGGCTTTGCTCTTTATGATTTTATTCCAGAAAATGCCCAGGTCCAGCTGTGAAAAGCTGCTTGCGCTTAGAGGGGGTAGGGAGGGCCCACCTTGACGAGTGTTGAATGAAAGGCAGCCACCCAAGTACCTGTGAAGAGGAAGATGCATGGAATACATCAGACCTAATCAAGGCAATGGCTCCCTCCAGACTCCTTCAGCCTGACCTGAGTTCAGCACTGAGGACAGAGGGTTCACAAGGCTCTTTTGGCAACAGCTGTTTCAGGTGTAATGAAGAAGCAATAAAGGAGAAATGAGGAGGCCATCCATTTGGCAAAGAAATCCAAGTTTGCACCTGATCTCTGCTTTCCATCCATGGATACTTAGCCAAGTCAGCCCTTGAGCCAAGTCATTTTCCCACCACTGGCTATGTTCTTGAAGCCTCCTAGGTTTGAATTTATTCAGAGGGGCAACTGGAATTAACCAAAGATTAATCTTAGATTTTTTAGAGCTGGAAGTGACCTTCAAGATCATATCATTCAACCCCCTTGTGTTACAAATGAGGACACTGAGGCAGAAAGGGAAAGTGATTCTCTCAAGATCATACCATCAGTGGAAGAACAGGAAAGAAAGTTAAATTCCCCCAAATCTGTCTAGCCCTCTTTATTCGCTATAAGCACCGGTAAGTAAAAGAATCAATGAGTTATCAAGTTCTTATAATATGCTAGGCATTGTGGTCAGTACTGGAATTACAAAGAAAAAGCAAAAAGAGTATCTGTCCTTTGGGAATCTTATAATTTAATGGAGACAACATACCCAAATGAGTACATATGAGATAAATACAGTGTATATAGGGAAGGTAGCCTTAGGTGGGAGGAAGTAATATCTGTAGGAAGAGTTTCCTGGAGGAGGTGACATGAGCTAAATCTTAAAACAAAACACTGAGATCTTCCCTTTCTTTTAGAAAGAGCAGGATTCATTTAGTTACTAAAGTCTTTGGTCACTACAAAAGGGAATCTGTGATTTCCTTATTCTATGGAAACTCCTAGTGTGGAAATTAAACCAAGGAGAGCAGTTTAGATATGAATAAGACCCTAGGAATCACCTGAGGTATGTTGATATAAGCTTCCTTGTTTGGGTCTTTAAACCCTTCACAACCTAGCTCCAACTTATATTTCCAGCCTCATTAGAAGAAACTTCCCCTAACTGCCCCTTCCACATTCTGAGATCTCTAAATATGGGGGGAACTAGAAAGGACCTTGTACACACACACACACACACACACACATTTTATGTACTGGGAAACTGAAGCCTATCTTCCTCTGAATCATAGCCCCAGACCTGGAAATAAGAGTGATGAGATAGGACAGGAAGTAAAGCAGCCCAGCCAAGAACTGGGAAAAGGAGAAGGTAGAGGCTGATCACAGTGGCAAAGAGGGAGGTACCATAATACAGAAGGAGGAGATAATGAAGGAAAAGGAAATTGGGATCCACAGAGGGTTATGCACCTGAAACCTTGATTGGTCCCTCAGTTAAGATGCTGCACTGTCTGACCTTGTTTCCACTTCTCTGTAAATGTCAGGTTCCTTCTTTCTTGTCATCTCAGCACAGGTCTCTAGGGAATTTCTGGGAGCAAATTATTATTCCACATAGTGTTAGAGACAGGATATTTTTTTTAACATGCCCACATCCTTAAATGTTTCCCTGTCTGAAGTAAATCAGGGATGGGGAACAATAGAATTTTAACCCAGAGATAGAGGTTTTTTTGTTCAGTCCTTTCAGTAATGTCTGACTCTTCATGGCTCCATTTCCAGTTTTCTTGGCAAAGATGTTGGGAGTGGTTTGCCATTTCTGTCTCTGGCTCATTTTAAAGATAGGGATACTTAGATGAACAGTGTTAAGTGACTTGCCCAGGGTCACAAAGTTAGTAAGTGTCTGAGGCTGTATTTGAACTCTGGAAAATGAGTCTTCCTAACTTCAGGCCTGACACCATCCATTGTGCCATCTAGCTGCCCCAGTTTCCTGATTGCCACTGGTTATATTTACTACATTCCTGGTTATCAATTGTCATAAAAGGTCCTACCTACATGGGGTTGACTCCCTTCAGACTTGGTGGATGCTGAAAATGCATTTCCATGGGGAGATGAGGGGGCCCATATCCACTGGAAATAAATGCCACTGTATCTTTGTTGCATATCCTGACTATGCTAGAGCTAAGTAAACCTCCTTTTGTTAACTGTTGAATAGCCTACTTGTGCCTCCTTTCATCCCAACATCAAACTTGAACTAAAGGTTCAAATATAACCTGTGGCAAAGGGTACTAAACTAAACTATAACCAGTGAACTAAAGGGTACTAAAAATTAAGTCTTCCTCTCCTAACACTAAGGCAACTTTGCAAGTTTCTAGGTTACAGAAGATTTCCTGATCTTCAACTGTTGAGAGAATTTCTCCCCCAAAGGAATTCCAGGCACTAACAAAATCTTCTTCTGACATCTGCAAAAGAGACAGACAGAGAGGGAAGGAGAGACAGAGAGACAGAAACAGGGAAAGACAGAGACAGACAGAGACAGAGAGACAGTGACAGACAGAGAGACAGAGACAGACAGAGAGACAAAAAGAAAGACAGAGAGACAGAGAGAGGGACAGAGACAGAGAAGCATAACTGCAATTATGTGGACTAGCAAAGTCTTTTCATTGGACATGACACAGGAAATGAACCTTGGAGAAAACTGCCAATTCTAAGAGGTCAAGGTTGAAAGGGCTTGTGCCTGTATAAAGGGGCAGTCAGGAGATTAAAGACCGACGCCAGGAAGTAAGTAGGACAGTTTGACAAAAGCCTAGAATGTGTGCAGCAGTGGATTGAGGAATGAGCCTAGGAAGGGGGATGGGAACTCGATTTTGGAGGGCTTTAAATGCCAAACAGAGGACTATGTATTTTGTCCAACAAACAGTAAGATTCAGTTGAGTAAGGGAGCCAGATGTGCTTTAATAGGATTGTTTTGGCAGCCATGGGGAAGGCAAATTGGAGAAGGGAGAGACTTGAATAAAGGATACCAACTACAAAGCTGCTTCAATAGTCTAGGTGAGAGATGATGGGGTCCAGAAGCGGGTGGTGGGCATGTGGGGGAGAAGGGAATGGATGTGAGAGAGTTGTAAAGGTAGAATTGACAAGACTTAGCAACTGATTGGATGTGGAGTGTAAGGGAAGAAGGGTCCACCACTCCAAGGTCCTTCACATAGCCAGAACAAGCAAGGAGGAACCTGTGATGTCAACGAATACCACAGTACCCCCCCACACACACACACATAGATGGAAAATGATCAGGAATAGCCACTCTTGTGACTCTTCGGTGAATTAATTGATCAATAAGCAATTACTGGATGTTTTATGCCAGGAACTGTGATAGATACTAAGGAGACAAATATAAAAACAAGATAATCCCTACCCTCAAAAAGCTTATATTCTGTCTCCAGAAATTTAAGAATCCCTCTCATTTCTACCTATCTTTTTTCCCCATAGCAAAAGCTTTATTGTTGAGGGTAGTGCCATTATAAAGGGCTAGTTGTTTTCTCCTCCTGTGTTTTTTTGGCGGGGAGGGAATCCTTAAAATGATAGAGACCATGCCAACAAAGTCCTTACCTCCTGTTTTAATTCATGATTCTATCATTTATCCTGGTCATATCTTCACTCTAGCAAGGTTAGAGTCAACTGCACTCTATTCCCTCCCTTGTCCCTCCCATACCATGAAGGGCTCTTAATGAAAATGCATTTGGCATTCTCCTTTCCCTCCCCCCACATCTAGTTCTCTGGATTCCAGACAGCATAAATCTTCTCACCCAGCAAGGCATCCCAGACCTGTCACTACTCCCTGGTGTCTGCATCTACATAGAGTCAAGAGACCTCCTCACAGTGACTCTCCCTTCTAGCACCCTGGGCTAGTAAATAGCCCTTCCTAACATCGTATGAGTTGTACCAACTCCCTTGGTTTGTCTTTTGCACCCTGTCTTTATGTGGGTGTGGATATATATTTTGAAAGAGAGAAAACCAGACCCCTCTAGTGTTATTTACAATAACTATTCTCTAATCCAGTCACCCTTCCCTGGCCTTCTCCTTCTTCTTCTTCCTTCTTAGACATCACAACTTTGAAGTTGATTTTATTAAAATGAACACATTGTTCATAGAGTTCTGCTCTCTCTCTCTCTCTCTCTCTCTCTCTCTCTCTCTCTCTCTCTCTCTCTGCTGCTCTGAATAAATAAGGTATCTGAAAGTTGATTTGGTTAGCTATGGTTCTGTCATCTGAAGGCCAGCCCACACAATTTATTGGTAAGAGGCAGGACAGAGAGCATCATGGAAAAGGCTAACCTTCAAATTAGATCCAGAGTCCTACCTAGAGCACACTCCTTTGAAAAACCTAGCTATGATCTCTTAATTTGTCAGAGAGAGACAGAGAAAGAAAGGAAGAGAGAGAGAGAGAGAGAGAGAAAGAGAGAGAGAGAGAGGAAGAAAGAAAGGGATGAAGGAAGGAAGAAAGAAAGGAAGGAAGGAAGGGAAGAAGGAAGGAAGGAAGGAAGGAAGGAAGGAAGGAAGGAAGGAAGGAAGGAAGAGAGAGAGAAGTTTTCCTTCTCTCTCCATCCCCTCAGTAATGGTCTTCTTATGTCACATGGCCTCAATCATCAGGCTTTGGCTGACTGATTAATTGGCTTGGTTAAGATTTTGGTTTTGGCTTCGTTTAGCTTGGTTTGAATTTTTCCCCCAAGACTAGTTAGAGAATTCTTCTCTTGGTTGGAATGTATTATTCCCATCAGAGGTGCCTAGCTGATGGATGGTCCCACCCCTAAGTATAATTATACTATGGTGCATCCCAAAAGGCACATCAGCCACTGAGAGTTTACATGCCATAATGGACAGAGAAATGGAGTTGATGTCAGAAACACCTGGGCATAAATCACATATTCCACTTATTACTCGCATGATCATAGGTAAGCCACTTAAACCTCTATGAGACTCAGTTTTCTTATCTAAAAAATGGGGATAATAATGGCACTTAGTTCACAGAGTTGTTGGGAAGGCCAAATGAGTTCATATATGCAAAGGATTTGGCAAAAACCTGAAAGCATTATAAAGCAAGTTATTATGACTATTCATCTTTTGGTGCCACTAGAAAGTTCTCTAATCTTTAAGCTATATAGACGTTGCAGATTTGTAATGAATGGAGCTATTTTTCACATTAAGAGTTAAATATATTGATAAAATCATAAACCTAGGTGGTGCAGTGGAAAGAGTACCAGCCCTGGAGTCAAGAGTACCTGAGTTCAAATCTAAGCTCAGACACTTGACACTTACTAGCTGTGTGACCCTAGACAAGTCACTTAACTCCAATTGCCTCACCAAAAAAAATCATAAACCTGTACCTTTCCCCTTCCTAAGCTACCAAAAAAAACCCCACAATTGTACATAAGAGTATTTTTCAAACCATCATGTTAGAGCAAGAAGAGTCTCCACATTCTGATGAGCCCAAGAATAAAATCCCTGGAGGTCAATGTTGACTTGAATGAAATCAAAATGCAGAATTTCAGAGCCAGAAAGACCCCAGAGGCCATCGAGTGAGTCCAACATCACATGACCAACAATTCCCCTACAACAAATCCAATGAGTCTGATCACTTGGGCTCTACCTGAAGATGAATGGCGCATCTGAAACATAACTTATAAATCCATCCCATCTTAATCATTTACATTTTATATATATAGGGAAGGGAAAGAGAATAAGCATTTATTTTGATGAATATTATCTCATTTGATTCTCATGGCAACCCTCTGAGGTGAGTGTTATTTTATTACAGCCATTTTCCTGTTGAGGAAACTGAGGCAAACAGAAGACTTGCCCAGTCACATAGCTAGTAAGATGTCTGAGGTCAAATTTGAACTCAGGATTTCCTGATTTGGGGCCCAGTGCTCTATCTTCTTCCAGTGACTTTTAAAAGCAGTAGAGAGAGAACATGCTATCAGCAACTGGCAAGATGTCACTGGAAATCAGCAGGTGTGGCAGGCATGCCAAGGGTTGGTAGCCCCTGATGGATGGCATCTCTGGAATCTGAAGGGCCTTTGAAAAGGAGGGGGGAGCTGGCTAAGCTGCCCAAAGGGGCACTCCAGATGGGGCTGCCGCCTTTTATTCCTCATTGTTCCCGATTTAGGGGAGGGGGAGGGTGCAGAATTCTCCCGAATTCCTCTCTCTCCCTAAACGACCTAGATGCCTTGAGGATTAGGGATAGCAGCCCATCAGCATCAGGAGAAAGGTACAATCCCACAATAGGGATTCTATCTTGTTTCTTTATTCTCCTTTGCAAAGAGCAAAATAAACCCTAAAGAGCAGAGAGAAAAAAAGGCAGGAGGCCAGCCTCCCTGTTGCCAAGGAGGTATCAGAGGGGGGCCTATCAGCCAGGTTGAATTTAAATTTCAAAAGATTGTTCAGTGGGCCTCTGGAAGGTGGGTAGTGGTGCTTGAGTTGCCAGAGGCCCTGTTCTGCTAGAGACAATCCGAGTGAGTGATGGCGCCTGGGATCCAGGGCAAGGCCGCCCAATCTTTCCTGGGAGACAGCCCAGCCCTGAAATGGAGGAAACACTGATGCAGATGTTCAGAGACCCCCTCGGCATCCTTGGTCACAGCAAGGCCTAGGAAGGGGGAGGCGTGGGCTAGCATGGTATTACAGCCTGATGAAGTTGGAGTCTGTCTCAAGCTCCAAGCATTCTAGAACCTCGGCTGATCTTGGGGAGCATGGAGACAAAGGTCTCCCATCAATTCAGCAAATATCTGTTGCGCATTTTGTGAGTGTTGGTGAAGAGAGGAACTGTCCTCCTCAATCAGGGTCCTTCCTCGCTGGGCTCAGGTTGCCCCCAAGACCCAAGACTCTTGCGGTCCTCAGCTTGGGAGGGAAAGCTCTTACCATGATATCTGGACCTAGCCATAGCTCAGAATTCTGACACCAAATTTAATTAAGAGTCTAGGATAGGAAATGTGTAAAAATTGGGAACATCGCCAGAGGATAGCTGGTCCTGGGCAGGAGTAGCTGGGTCAGAATCAGAGACAGTTTAGCCACCAAAGATCCCTGCCCTGGCCCTTATAACACAGGCAATGGCCAATCCCTGTTCCCCCAACTCTAGATAGTAGATGGGGGTGGGAGGAGGGTGAGGGCAGGCCACAAGGCAGGGAGAGGAACCCATACAATACAGAGGACCAGGTTTCAGGACCAGCCAAGGAAGGAAGCACACTCAGTTCCCAAGCTATTTTTCTGCTAAAGTAAATCCCAGTTGTCCCTGCCTGGCTATAGCTCCCTAGCCTCTGCCCCACAGGACTGCCAGTAGCAGATTGTCAGGCTTTTATACTCTCTGTAATTTCCTATTATTTTGGGCTACCAATTACAGCTCCTCCAGCTTCCTAGATACGGTGGGCAATCTAGTCTTTCTTTCTCCTCTGTCCAACTGATTCTGGACTCAGTATAAAACCTTTCTTTTAAAGGAAAAAAAGTTTTATTCATGTGTTTTGGTTTTTATACCACTATTTCCTTATGTGCCCTCCTCCTACTAAATCCTTTTCGTAATCAAGATAAACAGTTAAGCAAAACAAATTAAGTCAACAACCTGACAGCATACTCACCTTTCTGCACCCATAGCCTTCCACCCAAATTTAAAAATAAGGGAAGTACATTTTATCAAGTGTTTAGTACAATGCCTGGGGCTTAAGTTGGTGCTTAATAAATGCTTATTGACTGACCAACTTACTATCATCTGTCCAACCAAATGAGCCAGTATAACTAATCAATTAGGCAATCTGTCAATATGGCCTTTATTTATATTGTTATTGTTGAATTAAGTCATGTCTGATTCTTGGCAACCCCATTTAGGGTTTTCTTGGCAAAGACACTAGAGTGGTTTGCCATTTCCTTCTCTGGCTCATTTTACAGATGAGGAAACTGAGGCAAACAGGATTAAGTGACTTACCCAGAGTCACACAGCTAGTAAGTGTCTGAGGCTGGATTTGAACTCATGTATTCCTGACTCCAGACTTGGCACTCTATCCACTGTGCAATATAGCTCCCTTTTATTTGTTTGTTTGTTTGTTTTATTATAGCAATGTATACAACCGTTTCTCAAACTCACAATACTAATTTTGCTTGGCTTTCTTAAGTAAACACTTAAGAATGCAAAAATGACTTCTTTTTTTGTGAGAGAAACATCTTATAAGTCTTAAATATACATCCTGTCCTCCCATGGAAGTTACAGAATTGTAGAAGCAAAGGGTGTCCCCAATATCTTAGTGCAGTTTTACGCTGTTAAAGCTTGGAGACATCCTGTAGCTAAGCCTCCATTTTCCTTTTCTTTCCTATAGTTCCTTGACTGAAATCCTTCTTAATCTTGCCTGGGATCAGCCAGCCCCTAGTCCTGTCTAAATTGAATGATAGACCAAGTTCCTGGGAGAAGTACCTTTAGTTTCTCGAGGCTGTGGCCAGGCTGCTCATCCTTCTTAGAACCTGTTCCTCAATCTTATCTCCAAGTCAATTTCCTTTGGAAATTTTAGTCTTGTCCCCAGTGTTCCCCATACTATTCCAGCAAGACTACTGCTGCTATGTTCTTATTCTCAGAATGTAGAGATGTCTGGGAGTGGGGCAATTAACTGAGTGGGTTGATAAACAGAGCCAGATGTGGAGTTCCTGATTCTTGGAGGGTTTTCCTACACACACACACACACACACACACACACACACACCCCAGCACATACCAAGTCAGCCAGATGTAGAGTCCTTGATTCTTAGAGAGTATTCCTTTTCTACTTCCAACACACACACACACACAAACACACACACACACACACACATACACACACATACACACATCTCAAAAAAATTCTTCCATGGACTTTAGATTTATAGATCTTACAATATGACGTTTGAGGTAGCTAGTGGCATAGCAGATAGAGGGCTGTACCTTGAGTCAGGAAGACCTGAGGTCAGATCTGGCCTCAGACACTTAGTAGCTATGTGACCCTAGGTAAGTCACTTAACCCTGTTAGCCTCAGTTTCCTCATCTGGCACATAGAGGGCATTATACAAATGCTTATTCCATTCTCTGCCTTCCCCAGAAGCTAATTAAATCTGACTGCTTGCTTACACTGGTCACCATGGTGGGGAGCACCTATGTTCTTCCCCAATCCCTCCAGAACAGAGGGGTGATGGAGCAAGACTGCCAGTGGGAGCGAGCTGGCAGAGGAAGCCCAAAGCACATGGCACAATAAGATCACAAGCATGGAGCTGACAGGTGCTTCAGAGGTCATCCCAACCACCCCTCTTATCATACAGATGGGAATGGGGACAGAATTTTCACCTAAGGCTTCTGATTCCATTGCACCACATTGATTTCAGTTGACCTTGAGGAAAGGCTTTGGAGCAGGGGATAAGAGTGGTGCATTAGGAAAATGACTTGGTCGCTGGTGTGAAGGATGGCTTGGGGATGTAATAATACATTAAAGCAGGAAGACCACTTAGGAGGCCATTATGGCAGGCTAGAGCAGAAACGAGGGCCTGAAGAGTGGTGTTTTGCCCTGTCTGGGCGATGCCGCTATGTCTCTGGGCCCTCGCTGACCTCAGAACAATTCCACAGCCATCCTCATATAATTCCTCTTCTACTGTTAATCCATAAAGATCTTAGCCACAATGAGGTAGTTGAGCAATTCCTGGCTTCGGGCACTCAGGATCACACTGGTGCAGAGAATAAAGGCAGGAATCCTGAATAATTTGCTCAGCCATGTTTAATCATCTGGTGGTGCAGTGGACAGCATTGTCCCTGAGTTCAAATCTGGTCTCAGACACTTACTGTGTGACCCTGGGCAGGTCACTTAACCCTGTTTCCCTCAGTTTCCTCATCTGTAAAATGAACTAGAGAAGGAATGGCAAACCACTCCAGTATCTTGGCCAAGAAAACCCCAAAATGGGGTCATGAAGAATCAGACACAACTGAAACAACTCAGCAACAGCCAGTTGTATATTCATGGGAGCTGTCCTCTAACCTAGCGCCAGCTGCTGAATCCTTGAATGTAGGATCCAAGGCCATCATCCCTTTGCTAAGTGCTCTCTTCTAAGAGCTTGATGGATGAAGAAGAAAGACCTGCCTAGTGTCTTCTATTTACAACTGAAACCAATGGATCTAATCTGAGAAGACAAAGACAAATCACCCAGGAAGCCTTACGCCTAACAGTCTTACCACAGCCGTCATACAGAAAGTAGAGGCCCAGCAGCAGCTTCCCCCCAAAGATGCCCGAGCTCTTTTCAAGTTGATCCAGACAAAGAATAAACATAGAAATATCACATCTTTTCCTCTTTCCTTCTCTTTTTTCTCCAATATTTTGTACCATAATTCTACTTCTGGTTTATAGGTTTTCATACACTATTTCAATGGTCCATTGAACTTTGCAATCTATTTTCCCCCCTTTCACAACTATCCTAGGAGTGAGTTAGCATAAGCATATTACCTATATTTTACAGAGGAAGAAACAGGCTCAGAAGATCTGACTTGCTCAGATTCACAAAGTTCATCAGAACTGAGACTGGAACCCAGGCTAATGTCCACATTCTTTCCCCAGTAGCACCTGCTTGTAACACAAAGCCAATGTTGCCACTAGGAGAGGGGATCTTTGCCTTCCCTGTGGCGTAAGTGGGCAGCCTTGAACCAGGATTGGTCCATACCAAGTGCTTTTCCTGGGCCTTCCTCTTTCAGATTCCTGTTGTCTTATGCCATGTATATGTGTTGTATGTATCTGGATATTGACATGCTGTCTCCTCTATTAGATATATGTTCCTCGTTTTGCCTTTCTTTGTATTCTAGTTCTTAGCACAGTGCCTGGTGCATAGTAAGTGGCTGATAAATGCCTATGCTTATTTTGGTCCCCAATAACTGAATTATTTTGTATTAGATAACAATGTATTAAATAACAATGTAATAACCATAGAGAGGGTATGGCATCACCCATATACATTAGTTTCCAGTAAACAATATGACAAACCATATCTTCAAGAAAATAAAAGATTTTACTGGTCCCCAAAATTATATAAGGATTTTTTAGGATTGTCTCTCCATGTCTGACTCTCTTCAGGACTCATCCTTCAGACATCAAGCCCTTGTCAGTGTATGTGGCCCATGTCGGGTGAGCTAGAAAATCTAGATGATTTTGCCCCAGTATAAAAGGATGGCTACATCTTCAGGATTCACCCTTTATCAAATAAGTCTTGCCCTATTATCTCTCAGTAGTTGCTGATACCCACCTCACCCTACCCCCAACTTGGGAGGGCTGTCATATACTAGACCAACTAAAAGGTGGAACAATCTAGTCATTGATGCCAAGGTGTGAATGGAGTAATTGACAAGACAAATATACCAGGAAAAAGTCATTTCACGCTAAGATGTTGAGGGCAATTTAAAAGGCAGAAATCCAAAACACAGTTCCAGATCAGAAACCAAGGGGAGACTGCTAATGAACCATCCAGAGTAGGCAGAAAGTACTCAAGCATGACAGGATTTGTTTGCTTAAAGCTCTGTTACCCTGGCTCTGTTTTTATTAACCCCTAGTGTTTATGCCAGTCACATAGAAGAAGCCTATGAATGAACACTATTTCTGTGTGTATGTATGTTGAGCCAATTTTTAGGATCGTTGGCTATCCCTACTAATAGCTTGTATTTGTGCCAGTTTTGTACCTGCTATTGGAAACACATCATCCATATCCTCCATCTGCCTAAGTAGTTGGTTGTACACTCTCATAGTAATATCATTTCTTCTACTCTTTCCTTTTATTCTTTCCCAAATGTATTATACCATAATTCTAACCTCAGGTTTATAGATTTATAATATGCCATTTTTGTAATGTGCCATTCTCTTTATTTTCATTAGATCTGTTTCTTTTGAACAAAATTAATCCCTTGATGGTTTTTAAATAGTCATAAGCCTGTCCCCCTCCCATATCAGAAATACATCCAAAACTTCATTTGCCTTCATGTGCTAAAATTTCAAGTTTCCTTCTCTACCCATACTTTTTATTGGTATATAAACATCTCAGACTGCTGAGCAACTGCTATTCATCTGTTTAAGACTTATGAAATTCAGAAAGATAAGATCTCAAACTTGCATATTAAACAAATCATCTATAAAAATGAAGTGTTAATGATGTACATTCCTAATCTTATTTTATTAGAAGAACATGAAAATTCATGAGGTATGAAATTGCCATCTGTGACAATTTGCGAATGTATCTTTTGTACTAAGACACAGACAACATGAAAAGCCAGAGGTTATGATGACACTGTCCAAAAGAAATAGCGCCAGTATGGAGAGATATTTAACCTAGAGCAGGGATCACCAGTATCAGGCGCCAGTCAGGCTGAGGCAGCCATTTCTAGGATACCCTCCAAGGGCCACAGTATGATAAATTTGAGCTTACTCAGAATCTGGCCTTAAAGGTCAGCCCAGGTAAGAGGGAGCCAAGGTAGCATTGCTGATGCATGGAAACCAGGAATTATCACCAGGAAATATGAGCTAAAGTACAAAGTATAGAGGAGACAGAGATGAATAGAAACAGGATCCACAGGGAACATTGTCTGTAACTGCTCACTATCTATTCTGTAGCATACAGTCTCTTCTGTACTTTCACTGTCCAGGTTGTCATGGAGTTCTTAAAATCCCTCTCCTATATCAACCAAAGCCTCTCTAACCCACCCACCCTCCAGTTTGTTGTTTGTGGAGATATCAGAAGTGGAAGGCACATACTGGATTAAGAAGGGTATAGACTTGTTATGGGAATGGGAATCTGAAGATCTTCCCTGCCCCTTGGCCCCTTGATAGGCTTAAGTGAATCTAACAACCTTCCCTGATTTGAAAATATACTCTGCCCCCTAATAGGCTGAATGTGCTCACCTGGAGCCTGTGGTGGGAGGCTTGTTTTCAGGAATGCCGACACCTTGTTACTTTGTGATTGGGCAATGGGTCAAGATGGTTGTGACATTCTCTGACCCAGTAGAAGGCTATATATAGATGTGAGGTATATATATAGAAGGCTATATATAGATGTGAGGTTTTGCTTTAGGGCTCACTTTGGGAAGAGTTGTGTGATTTGGACAGATAAGACTCCGGGCAGCGGTTGAGCCCCCTGGCTTTGGAAACCCAGATGTTGGTGCTTCTCTCTCTGGTAACTGACTAGGCATGGATGTAATGGTCAGACAGCTGGAATCCCTGTCTGCTAAATTGTGTTATTTTCTCTCTGAACTTCTGTTTGTATTCTCTGAAGTTTAGGGTGCTGACTTTTTCCCCTGAACTAGTAAATGATATATGTTTGATTAAAGTAAGATTGTTGACCTATTTTGAGTTGCTTTCCTTTAGAAAAGGAGATCTAAGAACCCGTGCTAGCAGCCACCCTGGGTATGCTAGGATGCTTGCTACTACAAGATTTTAGGCAAGGAATGAAGTACCTTCATGCATGGTGGTATTGTCCATACCGTCTCTTAATTCATTATATAGGATAGTGGTCCCTGTCATTGCATTTCTTTGACCATGAATCCTTCTAGGTAATCAATAACTGCCAGAATCAGTTATGGAATAAGTGGCTATGGTACAAACACATGGGTTTGTCCAAGCAGTGACTAGTGGGATACTGGGGTGGTATACATGGAGTTTGAGTGAATGATTTGAATGAATACTATCCCTTGTATCTCAGAGAAAGACCTGATGGTCCTGTTTTTTCAGTTCCCAAGAGGTTTAAGTTAAAACAGAGTTTCCACATTGACAACTATGTGGTATCCATTGTGAAATTCAATTCAAACAGCATTTTAACATCTGTTAGGCATCAGGTACTATGTTGTGTACCAAAGATGCAAAGACAAAAATTATGAATTCCGTGGCCTCAAGGAGAATACATTCTAATGGGAAGGAGGAGGAAATACAACATACATACCTCTAACTACAAAAATATATATACAGAGTAATACCGAATGATTTCAACAGGGAGAGAGTACCAGTAACAGAGATAAGTTAAAAAGGCCTTATATAGGAAGTGATACCAAAACTGTGTTTTGAAGAAATCTAGGGACTGATTCTACAACGGAGAAGTGAGGAAGGAATGCATCTCAGACATGGGGGATCACCACTGTAAAGGAAGGAGATAGAATTTAATGAATAGAGCATTAACAGGCTAGGTCTTTTTAAGCACTGAAAGTATATGAAGGAGAGAGGGAGTCTGGACAGAAATCTCTTGAAAGCATCCTGTGCAATCTATACATCTGTCTGGGTCACTTCCAAATCATTGAGATCAATGGGAGGGATGGTGGTGAGAACAAGAAAACCTGAGGGTGAAATTCACAGTTTAAGAGAACAAAGAATTTGGGGTGGGGATTGTGAGCAGAATTACTGAAACAAACTGTACTAGTGAGGAGTAAAGTGGTCTGATCACTGTAATGGTAGGGAATGTTAGCAATAGAAGCATTGATGGAATATGAGATTGGTCTATGGGGGTCCATTGGGTCTGGAGCATTGATTTGTCCTCAACTTTCTTCTCTCTTCCCTTGTGCTCTCCTCTGGTGATCTCCCCATGTGGCTTCACTGATCACCTCTACCAGGAGACTCCCAAACCTATACATTAAGCTCTAATCCACTTCTTCACTGACAGTTGTACATCTACAGCTGCCTCTTCAGCATCTCTATCTACAAGAACCACCAAATGTCTCAGACTCATAGTTTATGGATTTATCATATTTTTCCCTACTTCTCCTCTCAACTCCTCTTTTTACTGATGCCACCATCACCTTTGTCGTTACCCTGATTGGATGTCTCAGCTATCTGTGAAGGTGAATAGCAAGAGGGAGGACAAAGCAAATTGGTTCCTAAGTCCTATTGGTTCTGCCTCCCCAATATCTCTCCTGTCTGTCTCATCCTCTCCACACCCTACCTCAAGGCTGTATTATCTTTTCCTATAATACTCTAATATCCACCTAACTGGTTTCTTTCCCCTCTATTTTGTATACAACCTGCCAAAGTGATATTCCTAGTGTATGGGAAATTATTACTATTACTACTATAACTACAACTACTATTAATACTACTTCTATTATAACTACTATACTACTCTTTGTACTATTACTATCATTACTACTACTGTTAGTATTACCATAATACTGTAAGACTAGTAGCTAGTATTTATATAGCACTTTAAAATTTACAAAGTACTTTGCATGTGTTATCTAATCAATCCTAATACCAATGAGATGAAGGGACTAAGGTTGAGAGTGGCTAAATAATTTGCCCAGGATCACACAGCTAATAAGTGTCAGAGGCAGGATTTGAACTTGGGTTTTCCTGACTTTAAGTCCATTACTCTATTAGCTATCCTTTTCCTAAGACAACAAACTTCCATTATGGTAGTTTCTAGTTAGGTGACTTAGAAATTGAATTTTGCTTTTGCAGAACTAATCACAATGGGTTGCAGATTCATAGCTTTAGATTTGGAAAGAAATCGTGAGGCCACATAATAAGTAAATTGAAGCCTAAAAAGGTTAAAGACTTGTTTAAGGTCACATTGCTAACAAGTGGTCTTGATGGAATTCCTCCAGTTATTGAAATTGACTGGGGAGAAAGGGCCTTACCTAAAACAAAGCCATCTAAAAATAGAACTTGTTCTCTTTAAAACTTTGCCTTTGCTCTCCAAAATTAAATGGAAAAGGAAGAAATGGCCTTGCCATGTGGTAACATTGCTATGTGATGAATTGGAGAAGAGAGATATCTGTTTGATTTTATTCATTCTCTTTCCCTTCTATAGCTGGAGTAATTGAAATAATTTAATAATATTTTTCTTAAAATCAAATCCTTTTAAAAAGAGTAAAATGTGAGCCGAGAATACATATGTGTAATAACAGCATATATATGACCTAGATATAGACCAACATCTCATAGCCATTGCCATCTTTTAGACCAAACTTATAATTTAAAAAAGCAAAATTACATCCTTTTGGGGTGAGAGTGTCGGGGGTGGGGCAGGGGTAGCAGAAACCTGTGTTTATATATTATCTCTTAACAAGACTGCAAGCTCCATGAGGGCAAGAACTGTGGCTTATCTAAATTTTGTATCTTCCCAAGCATTGAACACAGTGTTCAAAAGATACTTTTAAATGTGTGAAAAAATGATACTTTCAGTGCTAATACCTTGACCCCATGGAATAACTTTCCTGAGCTAGAGATTTTCCAGTTGGACTTTAAGACTAAAGATGGTACATTGGTTTTGGGGGACCCATTCTCTGTCCTAGGCATCCCAGGTCTCAGCACCAAGATGCCGTTTCCTCCCCCTATCCCATTTGCAATGTGCACATGATGGGGTGGTGAAAATGGTTCATGAAATACTTTTGTAGTTACTATTGTCATGGAACATGACTTTCTTATTCATTTTGTTTCTTTTCAGAGTTGGAAAGGAAATAAAAGGTTACCTAGTCCAAGTTGTGAATCAACAGGGATCCCCTCCAACATGCCTAACAAATGGTCATCTAGTTTTTCTTTGATCTCTGATCAAAGTGTCCTGTCCATACCACTTTTGGAAAAACTGATGGTTAGAAAGCTTTTTTCCTTACATCAAGCCAAAATCTGCTTTTCTTTAAACTGCTAAAACCAAATCTAATCCTTTCCCTACCTAACATCCTGTCAGATGCTCAAAGATATCTATCACACACACACACACACACACACACACACACACACACACACACACACTCACAGATACACACACACATACACTCTCTCTCACATACACACACACACTCACACATACACACACACACACACAAACACACTCACACTGCTACCTCCCAGTCTTCTCTTCAGCTGAAGCATCTTCATTTCAATTCTTTCTTTTATTCCCTAATAGTATTCTTTCCAATTACATGTAAAGACAGTTTTCAACATTCATTTTTGTAAAATTTTTGAGTTCCAAATTTTTCTCCTTCCCTCCTCTTCTTCCCCTCTCTCCAAGACACCAAGCAGTCTGAGACAGGTTATACATGTGCAATCAAACATATTTCACGTTGGTCATGTTATGAAAAAAAATCAGAACAAAGGAGAAAAGGGGAAAAATATTATGCTTTGATCTGCATTCAGACTCCACATTTCTTTTTCTGGATGTGGTTAGCATTTTCCATCACAAGTCTTTTAGAATTATCTTGTATTATTGTATCGCTGAGAGGTGCTAATTCTATCATAGTTAATCATCACATAATGTTGCTGTTGTGTACAATGTTCTCTTGATTCTGTTTGCTTTACTCAGTATCAGTTCATGTAAGTCTTTCCAGGTTTTTCTGAAATCTGCCTGCTTATTGTTTGTTATAGAACAATAGTATTCTATTACATTCATATGCGACAACTTGTTCGGCCATTTCTTAATTGATTGGCATCCCCTCAATTTCCAATTCTTTGCCACCACAAAGAGATCTGCTATAAATATTTTTGTACCTGTGTGTCCTTTTCTCTTTATTATAATCTCTTTGGGATATAAACCTAGTAGTGGTATTGCTGGATCAAAGGATATGGACAGTTTTATAGCCCTTTGGGCCTAGTTCCAAAATACTCTCCATAATGGTTGGATCAGGTGACAACTCCACCAACAATGCATTAGCTTTTCAATTTTCCTACATCTCCAACATGTATCATTTTCCTTTTTGGTCATATTAACCAATCTGATAGATGTGGGTGGCATGTCAGAGTTGTTTTAATTTCCATTTCTCTCAATAGTGATTTGGAGCATTTTACATGATTATAGATAGCTTTAATTTCTTTAGCTGAAAACTGCCTGTTCATATACTTTGACCATTTATCAATTGTGGAATGACTTTTATTCTTATAAATTTGATTCAGTTCTCTATATATTTGAGAAAGAAGGCCTTTATCAGAAACACTGGCTGTAAAATTTGTTTCCCATCTTTCTGCTTTCCTTCTATTCTTATTTGCATTGGGTTTTTTGCACAAAAACTTTTAAATTTAATATAATCAAAATTATCCATTTTGCATTTCATAATGTTCTCTATTTCTTGTTTGGTCATAAATTGTTCTCTTCTTTATAGATCTGGTAGATAAACTATTCCTTGTTCTTCTAATTTGCTTATGGTATCATCCCTCATATATAAATCATTTTGACTTTATCTTGGTATCAGGCAGCATTCCTTAAACTGTGGTTTGAAACTCCATATGAAGCTGTGAAAAAAATTCGCAACAGTAAAAGGTTTCTGAACGTGCAATGACCAAAAATTAATTAGAAGTTAAATACGTGATGAATTCGAGGTGTTTCTGGCAGCCCTTGGCCATGTTGCATCATACAACTTCACCACAGTGTTGGTTCTGAACACAAAGCATGCACACTTTGCATTACACATGTCATCCCACAACACAATGCCAATGAACACTGTTCAAATGAAAAATGGGTTGCAAGTGGAAAAAGTTTAAGAAGCCCTAGGATAGGGTATGAGATACTGGTTCATGCCTAACTTCTACCATACTATTTTCCAGTTTTCCCAGCATTTTTGTCAAATAGTGAGTTCTTATCCTACAAATTGGAGTCTTTAGGTTTATCAAACAGTCAATTACTATAGTTATTTACTACTGTGTCTTGTGTGTACCTAATCTATTCCACTGAATGGATTTCTTAGCCAGTACCAAATAGCTTTGATGACTGCTGCTTTGTAATATAGTTTCAGATCTGGTACAGCTAGGCTACCTTCCTTTGCACTTTTTCATTGATTCTCTTGATATTCTTGACATTTTGTTCTTCCAGATGGATTTAATTATTTTTTTCTAGTCCTATAAAATAATTTGTTGGCAATTGAATTGGTATGGCACTAAATTAGCAAATTAAGTAGGATTGTCATTTTTATTATATTAGCTTGGACTACCCATGAGCAACTGATATTTTTCTAGTTATTCAGATCTGACTTTATTTGTGTGAAGTGTCATGTAATTGTTCTCATATAGTTCCTGATTTTGTCTTGGCAGGTAGACTCCCAAATATTTTGTATTGTCCACATTAACTTTAAATGGAATTTCTCTTTCTATTCTTGTTGCTGGGCTTTGTTGGTAATATATTAGAAATGTTGATGGGGGGGCGGAGCCAAGATGGCAGAGTAGAAACAGCATTTCCAATGTGCTCTGCCCCACACAAATTTCAAACAATGTGAAAGGGGACTCCGAACAACTTCTGGAGCCACAGCACCCAAAGAATGGCACAGAGAAGCTAACCTCCTGCTGAGGACAGCCCAGCAACCCTTCAGAGAGTGGCCAGAGCAGCGCTCTGAGAGCAGGCAGCACAGCACGCTGGGAACTGACAGCTCAGGGCGCAGAGCCAAGCCCAGGTCCTCAGTTTTAGCCCCAGGGTGGCCGGGCCTTCAGCTGGCTGGAGGGACCCCAGAACACCAGCAATTGTGGCGATTCCAGAATTATCAACACAGAGATGCCTAGGACAAAGTGAGAGGTTAGTGCCCTATGGACTTTGGGACCAGAACTCCCAGATAAAGGAGAAAATACTACAAGCAGCCAGGAAGAAACAATTTCAATATTGTGGAAACACAATCAGAATAGCCCAGGACCTGGCAGCTTCTACACTGAGGGATAGAAGGGTATGGAATATGATATTCCAGAGGGCAAAAGAACTGGGATTGAAGCCAAGGGTCACCTACCCAGCAAAACTGACTATCTTGTTTCAGGGGAAAATATGGTCATTCAGTGGAATAGAGGACTTTCAAGCATTCTTGATGAAAAAACCAGAGTTGAATAGAAAATCTGACATTCAGACACAAGAAGCAAGAGATGCTTGAGAAGGTAATCAAGGAAAAGAAATCAAAAGAAACTTATCAAAGTTGGACTATTTACATTCCTACATGGAAAAACAATAACTGTGTTTGATGAAAACTTTCTCATTATGAAAATAATTGAAGAAGGGTACATGGCATATGTTCATAGGTATACATGGATAGAGGGCACAGGTTGAATTTGATGGGAAGGGATGATTCTTTTTTTTTTTGGAGGGCAATTGGGGTTGGGTGACTTGCCCGAGGTCACACGGCTGGGTTTTTGTTTGTGTGTTGGGTGTCTGGGGCCAGATCCGAGCTCGGGTCCTTCTGGCTCCGGGGTCGGTGCTCTGCTCGCTGCACCACCTAGCCGCCCCAAGGAAGGAATGATTCTTAAGGGGTGAAGTCAAGAGGTGAGAGAGGGAAGTGGCAAGAGGTGATGGAGAGAGACAGGGTAGGGTAAACTATCTCATGTAGAAGAGGCAAGGGGAAGTAGTTGCAGGGGAGGGGAAGAACAGGAAGGCAAAAAGGCAAAAGCATATTCTCATTGAAGCTGGCTCAAGGAGAGAATCACATACATACTAAATGGAATATCTTACCCTCACTCACTCTCCTGAGTAGGGGAAAGGGGGACGAGAGGGGGGATGATGGAGGGGAGGGCATTCTGGGGAGAGGGGAGGTTAGAAGTACCCACTATCAAAGAGGGACAGGATCAAAGTAGGGAATGGAGCAGGTGGGAGGTGAGACAGGTGGGAGGGAAATATAAGCAGTCTTTTACAATATATCTACTATGGTAATGTTTTGCATAGATATACATGTACAACACATACTGAATTGCTTATCTTCTCAGAGGGAGTGGGTGACAGGGGAGAAAGGGAATGGATCTGAAAATCGAGTTTTAAAATTAAATGTTTCATAAGATGTCCAGGCAGTGGGGCTCAGAGATTCACCTTGCCCTAATGGCAAAGTCTAAGGGGGTATGGGAGAAGATATGGGAGAGAGCAGATTGGATGAGGGGATATCTAGTGGGACTGCTATTCTGGGGTGGTGGATAGGGAAAAAATGGGGGAAAAATGTAACTCATAATCTGGTGGAAATGAATGATGTAAACCAGAAGTTAATAAAGCATTTGTTTAATTAAAAAAAAAAGAAATGTTGATGGTTTGTATGGATTTATTTTATATCTTGCAACTTTGCTAAAGTTGTTGTTTCAAGTAGTTTTTCAGTCGATTCTCTAAATTTCTCTAAGTATACCATCCTATCATCTGCAAAGGGTGATAGTTTTGCTTCTCATTACCTGTTCTAATTCCTTCAATGTTTTTTTTTCTTCTCATTGCTAAAGCTAACATTTCTAGTACAATACTGAATAACAGTGATGATAATAGGATCCTTGTTACACCTTGATCTTATTGGCAATGCTTCTAACATATCCCCATTACAAAAAATGCTTGCTGATGGTTTTAAATAGTGCTTATCATTTTAAGGAAAACTTCATTTATTCCTATATTCTCTAGTGTTTTTAATAGGAATGGGTAGTGTATTTTGTCAAAAGTGTTTTCTGTATCTATTGAAATAATCATATTATTTCTATTAGTTTTGTTATTGAGATAGTCAATTATGCTGATAGTTTTCCTAATATTGTACCATCCCTGAATTCCTGATATAAATTCCACATACTTATAGTGTATTATTTTCTTGATAAATTACTGTAATTACCTTGCTAAAGTTTTATTTTAAAATTTTGCACCAATATTCATTAAAGAAAATGGTCTATAATTTTCTTTTTTTGTTTTGACTCTTCCTGGTTTAGTTATCAGTCCCAAGTTTGTGTTATGAAAGGAATTTGGTAGGACTCCTTCTTTGCCAATTTTTTTCCAACTAATTTATATAGTATTAGAATTAATTGTTTTTCAATGTTTGGAAGAATTCTCTTGTAACTCCATCTGGTACTGGAGATTTTTTTTTCTTTGGGAGTTCATTGATGGCTTGTTCAATTTTTTTTTTCCAAAATGGGGTTATTTTAGTATTTTACTTCCTCTTCTCTTATGGGCATTTTAATTTTTTTTGTAAATATTCATCCAATTCACTGAGATTGTGAGATTAATTGGCATACAGTTGGGCAAAATACATCTCAATTATTGCTGTAATTTCCTCTTCATTGGTGGTGAATTCATCCTTTTCATTTTTGATACTGGTAATTTGTTTTTACCTTTTTTAAATCAAATTAAGCAAAGGTTTTTCTATTTTATTGGTTTTTTCCCATAAAACCAGGTCTTAGTTTTATTTATTAGTTCAATGGTTTTCTGTCAATTTTAATTAATCTCTCCTTTGATTTTCAGAAATTCTAATTTGGCATTTAATTGGGAATTTTTAATGTGTTCTTTTTTGTTGCATGCTCAACTCATTGATCTCCTCTTTCTCTATTTTATTCATGTAAGTTAGAGATATAAAATTTCCCCTAGGAACTTCTTTAGCTGTGTCCCATAAGTTTTGGTATGTTATCTCATTGTTGTCATCCTCTTTGATGAAATTATTGATTGTTTCTATAATTTGTTGTTTGATACACTTATTTTTTAGGATTAGACTATTTAGTTTCCAATTAGGTTCTTCATTACACATAATTTTTTATTGCATCATGATCTGAAAAGGATGCATTTAATATTCCAATTAATATTATGCCTTAATACATGGTCAATTTTTGTGTACATGACATGTACCACTGAGAAAAAAGTCGTGTTCCTTTCTATCCCCATTCAATTTTCTCCAGAGGTCTATCATATCTAACTTTTTAAAAATTCTATTCACCTCATTAACTTCTTTCTTGTTTATTTTGTGGTTAGATTTATCTAGTTCTGACAGGGGGAGGTTGAGATGCCCCACTAATATAATTTTGCTCTCTATTTCTTCCTGTTACTCATTTAACTTCTCCTTTAAGAATTTGGATGATATACCACTTGATAAATATATTTTTAGTATTAATATTACTTCATTGTGGATGGTACATTTTAGCAAGACGTAGTTTCCCTCCTTATCTCTTTTAATTAGATCTATTTGTGCTTTTGCTTTGTCTGGGATCAGGATTGCTATCCCTGATTTTTTTATACTTCCACTGAAGCAAAATGTATTCTGCTTCAGTCTTTTACTTTTACTCTGTGTTTTGTAAACAACATATTATAGGCTTTTGTTTTTCAATTCATTCTGCTGGCTACTTCTCTTTTATGGGAGAGTTCATCCCATTCACTGTTATGATTACTAACATTAATAACCCTCCATTCTATTTCCCTTTGTTTTTTTCCCTTTTTACCCTGCTCCTCCTCACCAGAGTTCTCCTTCTGATAACCACCTCCCTCAATTTGTTTTCCCTTATATCAGTCCCTCTTTTCTTTCCCCTTTCCCCTCCTACTTCTGCCCTCCCTTTTGCTCTATCTTTTCACCTGAAAGATTGTGCTCAGTTTTGCTGGGTAGTTGATTCTTGGTTGTAATTAAAGATCCTTTGTCTTCTAGAACCTCATATTCAAAGCCTTTAATGAAGAAGCTACTAAGTCCTGTGTGGTCCTGACTGTGGTTTCTTCATGTCTGAATTGTTTCTTTCTGACTGCTTGCAGTATTTTCTCCTTGCCCTGATAATTCTAGAATTTGACTAGAATGTTTCTTGGGATTTTCATTTTGTTATCTCTTTGAGAAGGTAGTCTGTGGATTCTTTCAATGACTGTTTTACCTGCTGATGCCAGGACCTCAGGCAGTTTTGCTTGATAATTTCTTGAAAGATGCTATCCAAACTTTTTTTTTTTTTAATCATGGCCTTCAGGTAGTTCAGTAATTCTTAAATTATCTATCCTGGATCTATTTTCCAAGTCAGTTGTTTTTCCAATGAGGTATAATATTTTCTTCTATTTTTTCATTCTTTTGTTTTCCTTGATGAATTCTTGATGCTTTATAGAATCATTAGCTTCCATTTGCCCAATTCTAATTTTTAAGGATTTTCTTCAGTTAGCTTTATCTCCTTTTCCATTTGGCTAATTCTACTTTTAAAGGAGTCATCTTCTTCAGTGGATTTTTGTTTACTATTTGTCTAATTTTATTTTTAAGGACTTATTTTCTTCAGACAATTTTTGTGCTTTTTTTTCCAAGCTATTGACTCTTTTTTTAAAGCAATTTTCCTATATTATTCTCATTTCTTATCCCAAATTTTATTCTCTTACATGATTTTTAAAATATTTTCTGACCTCTTCCAAGAGGACTTTTTGGGTTTGAGACCAATTCATATTCCCCTTTGAGGCTTCACATATAGGCAGTGTGACAGTGTTGTCCTCTTCTGAGTTTGTGTTTTGATTTTCACTGTCACCATTTTATCTGTTATGGTCAGTGCTCTCTCTTATTCCTTCCTCATTTTTTAGCCTATTTCATGACTTTTAAAGTTGAGCTCTGCTCCTTGGGGTATGGGGCGATACTACCCCAAGCTTCTTATGCTGGGAGTCAGGGGCCTGGTTACTGACATTCCACACTAGGGACTCAGGTGCTTATGGCTTGCCCACTGCACTGTGGGTGGCCTGGCCTAGTCATACCTGTTGTGCCAGGGTTCCAGGACTTGCAATTTGCCTTCTGTGCTGGGGCTGAAGGCTTTACTGCTGACCTACTGAGCCAGGACAGAGGGGCTTCAGTTACTTATCTATGCTGTGGCTAAAAGCCTCACACTAGCTTGCCTGGGCACTGTATGTGCTGGGCTGCACTCCCCTTTTATTCAAATGAGATAGACCTTTTCTTTTCTTTTGCTTGTTGGAGGGCAATTGGGGTTAAGTAACTTGCCCAAGGTCACACAGCTAGGTTTTTTGTTTGTATGTGTTAAGTGTCTGAGGCCAGATCCAAACTCAGGTCCTTCTGACTCCAGGGCCAGCGCTCTACTCACTGTGCAACCTAGCTTCCCCTAAGATAGACCTTTTCTGAAGTCCTTATAAATTATCTTAAGCTGGAAAACTGTTTTATTCCATCCTTTTAGAGGCTTGATTTAATATTGTTTCTGAGGAAAACTGGGGAAAGCACAGGCAGTGTCCTGACTTCTCTCTGCCATCTTGACTCTGCCCAATACCAAACTCCCTAATTTCATTTCTTTTTCCTTTTTTTTTTTGCTATATTTTTTTTGGAGGGCAATTGGGGTTAAGTAACTTGCCCAAGGTCACACAGCTAGTTTGTGTTTGTGTGTGTGTGTGTGTGTGTGTGTGTGTGTGTGTGTGTGTGTGTGTGTGTGTGTTAAGTGTCTGAAGCTAGACCCAAACTCAGGTCCTTCTGACTCTGAAGCCAGCGCTCTACTCACTGTGCAACCTAGCCACCCTATCTCATTTCATTTCAATATATCTTTCCATGGTTTTCACCTTCTAAGGTGCTTTCATCAGAATATCCAGTTTGATGTTCTTCCTAAAATGTAAAGCTTAGAATTTAAAGTAATGCTCCAGATTTTGTCTAACCATTATCAAGGACAATAAGATTATCCTCTCTTATTTTGAATTCTATGCCTCCACAGTGAGATCACTGTTGTTGTTATTGGTTTTTTTACCTGTAATATCATTTTGCTCATTCATATTGACATTTCAGTCCACTACCCTCCAACTCCCAGAATTCTTCATATCAACTATTATCTGTCTAGGCTTCTAAAACCCTAGAAATACAGAGTTGATTGACTTTTTTGAGTTCAAATGTAGAAATTTATTTTTTGTCCCTAATATATTTCATTTAATTAGATTTAATCCATAGTTTTAGATGTATAAAACCTTTGGGGGATCCTGACTGCCATTTTAACTATTAACTATTCCTTTCAGTTCCATGTTTTCTTGATAGTTGATAAATTCATCATTTATTCCTCCTTTTGTCCTTGTAGTCTATATTTGTACTTAAAGGTTCTGTCCTAGAATCCCTTCTGTTCTTTCTATATACTCTCTCATTTGGTGGCCTCATCAGTTCTTTTTTTTTTTTTTTTGCTTTTTGGAGGGCAATTGGGGTTAAGTAACTTGCCCAAGCCTCATCAGTTCTTACAAGTTTAATTATTATCTTTAGTTTAATATTTATCTTTACTATGATTCTCAAATCCATATGTCCAGTCTGAACTTCAGTTGCACATCTCCTGAGCACTGGCTTTGGAATCAGGAAGGCTCATCTTCATGAGGTCAAATCCATCCTTATACACACTTACTAGTCGTGTGATCCTAGGCAGGTCACAGAATTCTGTTTAACTCAGTTCCTCATTTGTAAAATGAGCTGGAGAAGGAAATGGCAAGTCATTCCAGTATCTTTGACAAGAAAATCCCAAATGGGGTCACAGAGTTGGACAGAACTGAAATGACTGAACAACAATTTCCAATTAACTTTTTTCAAACTAGACATTCTGTAGGTATTTTGATTCAATATATCAAAAACTGAACTTATAGAGGGCATTATAAAATGCAAAATAGATAGTTTTGATTACATTAAATTGAAAAGGTTTTGTACAAAATCAACGTAACCAATATTAGGAGGAAAGCAGAAAATTGTGAAATAAGTTTTACAGCCAGTGTCTCTGATAAAGGTTTCATTTCTAAAACATACAGAGAACTGAGTCAAATTCATAAGAATACAAGTCATTCCCCAATTGATAAATGGTCAGAGGAAATGAACAGGCAGTTTTCAGAGGAATACATTACAGAAATCTATAAGCATTCAAGATGGCAGAGTAGAAACAGCACTTCCACTGAGCTCTAACCCACACCACATCAAAAATTATGTAAAAGGGGGACTCTGAACGACCTCTGGGGCTCCAGAACCCACAAAATGACACAGAAAAGCTAACCTCCCCCTGAGGACAGCCCGGCAGCCCAGCCGGTAGCGGCCAGCGCAGTGCTCTGGGAGCTGCCAGAGCAGCGCTCTGGGCTGTGGCTTGTCCAGAATTATCAACACATAGATGCCTAGGACAAAGTGAGAGGTCAGTGCCCTATGGACTTTGGGTCTGGTTGGGAGAATGCATCAGCTTCTTCCCCTGGGAGTGAGAACCTGCTGAGGAGCAGGCACAGCTTGTGCCACATTGCCACATTGCAGCTTCAGCTCTTGGCCTATGAACTGTAGGGGGATCCAGTGATCAGTTTGGGGGGTAAGAGCTCTTGCTTTACCCTTCTTGGATCTGGATTGTAGTCTGGGGTGGAGGTCTTGGGTTGTGTGACCAGTTTGCCTGAGGGTGTGGAGGTTTCACAGAGGCCACCCAACTAATACCTCCGGAAGTTGAGAAAACCCCAACATTTGGGATGGAAGTTCCCCTGGCTGGTGGCAGAGTCCTACTGTGGCAACAAGCCCAAAAGTCAAGTAAGTGAGTGGCAACATGCCTAGGCAAAGGAAACAAAATAAACAGAAAAATGCAACATTAGACTCCTATTTGGGGGGCAAAGAGGATCAAAGCATAGAACAGGAGGAGGACTGTGAGGTCAGAAATCCTGCTCCAAAAGCCCCAAAGGAAAATATGAGCAGGTTACAGGCCATAGAGGACCTTAAGAAGGACTTTAAAAATCAAATAAGAGAAGTGGAGGAAAAATTGGAAAGAGAAATGAGAAGGTTGCAGGAAAAGTATGAAATGAGGGTCAACAGCCTGACTGAGGAAAACAACACCTTAAAAAATAGACGAACTCAAATGGCAAAGGAGGCCCAAAAGGGCAATGAGGAGAAGAATGCCTTAAAAAGTCAAATTTGCCAGATGGAAAAAGAATCTCAAAAGTTCACTGAGGAGATTCATTCCTTCAGAGTTAGACTGGAGCAAATGGAAGCTAATGACTTTATGAGAAATCAAGATGCTGTTAAGCAGATCCAAACAAATGAACGAATAGAAGGCAATGTGAAATATCTCATGGGAAAAACCACTGACCTGGAAAAATAGATCCAGGAGAGACAATTTAAAAATTATTGGACTACCCGAAAGCCATGATCAAAGAAAGAACCTAGAAATCACCCTTCAAGAAATTCTCAAGGAAAATTGCCCTGATGTTTTAGACCCAGAGGGGGAAATAGAGGTTGAAAGAATCCACCGATCACCTCCTGAAAAGATCCCAAAAAGAAAACTCCTAGGAATATTATAGCCAGGTTCCAGAATTCCCAGATCAAGAAGAGAATATTACAAGCAGCCAGGAAGAAACAATTTCAATATTGTGGAAACACAATCAGGATAACACAGAATCTGGCAGCTTCTACACTGAGGGATTGAAGGGCATGGAATATGATATTCCAGAGGGCAAAGGAGCTGGGATTAAAACCAAGAATAACCTACCCAGCAAAACAGAGTATAATGTTTCAGGGGAAATTTTGGTCATTCAGTGGAATAGAGGACTTTCAAGCATTTTTGATGAAAAAACCAGAGTTGAATAGAAAATTTGACATTCAGACACAAGAAGCAAGAGATGCTTGAGAAGGTAAACAGGGAAAAGAAATCACTATGAACTTATCAAAGTTGAACTATTTACATTTCTACAGGGAAAAACAATAACTGTAACTGATGAAACTTTTCTCAGTATGAAAATAATTGGAGAAGGGTGTATGGACATATCAATACATTTGTGAATGTGTGTATATATGTTTTCAGGTATACATAGATAGAGGGCATAGGTAGAATTTAATAGGAAGAGATGATACTTAGAAGGTGAAGTTAAGAGGTGAAAGAGTAATGTGGTGAGGGGTAATGGGGAGAGACAATGGGGTGAACCATCGCGTGTAAAGGATGCAGGGGAAGGTGGTTGCAGGGGAGGGGAAGAACAGGAAGGCAAAAAGGCAAAACCTTATTCTCATTGAATTTGGACTAGGGAGAGAATGACATGCATACTAAATAGGGAGTGTGGTGGTGGAGGGGCGAGGGGGGAAGATGGTGGAGGGGGATGGGGGAAGATAGTGGAGGGGAGGGTGGGCTGGTGGGGGAGGGATGTTAGAAGCACCCACTTTTGAAAAGGGACAGGATCAAGGTGGGGAGTGGATGAGGTGGAAGGTGGGATGGGAGGGAGGGAAATATAGTCAGTCTTTTACAATATATCTACTATGGTAATGTTTTGCATAGCTACACATGTACAGCATATACTGAGTTGCTTATCTTCCTTTTAAAATCAAATTTAAAAAAATATATAAATACTATGATTAATACTATTTTGCATATAACTGGGAGATAAGATGTGCAGGCAATGGGGTGTGGGGATTCACCTCGCCCTATTGGAAAAGTCAAAGGGGGTATGGGAGAAGAGATGGGAGAGTACAGATTGGATGAGGGGATATCCTGTATGACTGTTATTTGGGGTGGTGGGTAGGGGAAAAATTGTAACTCAAAATCTGATGGAAATGAATGATATAAACCAAGTTAATAAAGCATTTGGGGGAAAACCACCCAAAACAAAATGCAAAAAAAAAAAAAAGATATCTATAAGCATATGAAAAAAAATGCTCTAAATCCCTATTGATCAGAGAAATGCAAATTAAAACAACTCTTAGATACCACATATCACCAGTCAGATTAGCTAACATGACAAAACAAGAAAATGATAAATGCTGGAGAAGATGTGGGGAAATTGGGACACTAATGCATGATTGGTGGAGTTGTGAACTGATCCAACCATTCTGGAAAGCAATTTGAAACTATGCCTAAAGGGCTATAAAATAGGGCTGTATCCCAAAGAGATTGTACAAGTGGGAAAAGGACATGCATGTACAAAAATATTTATAGCAGCTCTTTTTGTGGTGGTGAAGAATTGGAAATCAAGGGGATGCCCATCAATTGGGGAATAGCTAAATAAAATGTGGTATATGAATGCAATGGAATACTATTGTACTATAAGAAATAAGGAGCAGACAAACTTCATAATGACCTGGAGAGATTTATATAAACTGATGCTGAGTGAGGGGAGCAGAACCAGGAGAATATTGTACATTATTACAGACATATCATATCTGTGATGACTGACTTTGATAGACTGGGCTCATCTCAGCAATGCACGGTTATAAGATAACTCCAAAAGACTCAAAATGGAAAGTGCTATCCACATCCAGAGAAAGAATTACAGAGTCTGAGTGTAGAATGAAGCAAACTGCTTGCTCCCTCTCTTTTGTTCTGTTCTGTTTTATTCCTTCTTCCTTGTTATTTATTCCATTGGTCATAATTCTTCTTTACAACTAGATTAATATTTAATGTGAATGTGTATGTAAAACCTATATTGGATTGCATGCCACCATGGAGAAGGGGGGTGGGAGAAAACTTGGAACTCGAAAACTTGTGGGACTGAATGTTGTAAACTAATAGTAAATAAATTTTAAAAAAGGAAAAAACTAAACTCATTATATATTTCCCCCAAATCTCCCTCCCTTCAAGCCACCTTATTTCACTTGGGGGCATCTATATCCTTCTAGTCACTTGAATATCTTAACTTTGGCATTATTCTTGACTCTTCACCTTGCATATCAAATCAACTGGCAAAGCTTGCTATTTTATAGCAATTTTCAGTTATATTTCCAATTGTTTTACTATTTTCAGCAATATCTCTCACTTAAGTTCCATTCTCTCTACTCATATGATCACCACCCTCCCTATTACCTCACCTACTACAATAACCTCCTGAGTTTTGAGTCTTCAAGTCTCTCCCTTCTCAAATCCATCCTTCCTCTCCACAACTGCCAAAGTGACTGACTCTAGGGAGAGATTTGCTCATGTCATTCCCCTACTCATAAACTCCAGTGGCTCCCTTTGGCACTAAGACAAAATAGAAACTCTTCTGTTTAGGTTTTAAGACTCTTTGAAGCCTCTCCCAAACCTTCATTTCCAACCTTATATATTACACCTCTTCCTGAACTTAATGGTCCATACCCATTGGCCTTGCTACTATGCACACATGACTCTTCCATTCCTTCCTTACTTTCACCTTATTTTCTTGAAAACTCTGCTCAATGAATAATTTCTAGATCATGACATTCCTAATCTTAGCCCCACCAAATGCTAATGTTCCCTCAGGCAAAATAAATAAATAAGTAAATAAATAAATAACCTCATATTTATTTTGTATATGCTTAATAACAATACTTATTATTATTGCCTCTTTTTATATCCCCAGCACTTAGCCTGGTTCCTGGCACATAGCAAGAACTTAATAAATGTTTATTGAATAACTGACTTATTTATGTATATATGGATTCCTCTGGTTAGCTCATTGAGGACAAGGCTTATTTCATTTTTGTCTTTGAATCACCAGCAACTACAATAGTGTCTGGTTCTTAGTAGCTGCTTAATCAAATTCTTAATTGATCCCTCCCATTAGGAATTCTTTCTAGGTTCCTTCTGGTGGCATTATATCTACCCACATAGATCAGGAAAAATGGGTGATGGCTACCAGCTTTAACAAATCTTAAGAGGTTTTCCATTATATAATGGATAGACAGCATACTTCTCTCTCGTTCTTGTCAGGTCAGTATATGATTGCCTCAGCACTCCCAAACAAGATGTCCGCTATTTGTTTCTTCTTCCTCTCTCCAGTCCTCATAATTCCTTGAAACACAAGAATCTTTTCCCTCTTTCTTTGGGCCAACTCCACCCTTCTTGGAGCAGGGCCATTTCCAGTCATCCTGATCTATATCTTGCCCCAGATGGCTCCAGAGGAGAAATTGAGGCTAGTGACTTTACATAGTTCTTCCTCACTTAAAATCCAATTCACTTGCAAGTCACAGCATCACCTTCCTGATGTCATGGTCCTCTTTAAGAATAAAGGACAAGGGGGCATCTAGGTGGTGCAGTGAATGGAGCACCAGCCCTGGCGTCAGGAGGACCTGAGTTCAAATCCAGCCTTATACACTTAACACAAAAACTAGCCTTGTGACCTTGGGCAAGTCACTTAACTACAACTGCCTTCCAAAAAGCAAAAACAAAACACAAAAAAAAGAATAAAGGACAAACAACAACAACCCTCTGTGGAAAAATCCTGGATTCCATCGCCCAGCCCCCAAAGTTCAGTGGTCCTTCCTTTCTATTTTCTCTGTATCAACTTCTTCCAATTCCCCTTCACCAACTGCCTGACTCACATTATAATTCTCCTCTGCATTTCAAGATCATTTCCTTCTTTGTTTTTCCTTTGAAGCATTTCTTCCATTCACCCAAGCAACACTTGGTTCTTCCTTCTATTCTGCAGAATCAAGGGCCAATTCTCTAGATCTTTTGCTCTTTCCTCCAATCTCAGCACTTGGCATTGGCAGAAATTGAACATAGCACGCAGCAAGTACCTGTGACATTCCCCTTGTCCTCTGTACCAGCTGGAATCCCAAACCTCAGTTCAGCATCATTCTCATTGCTGGCACTTGCATCTCACTGCCACCATGCAGTACTTGGTTTTTCTGCCTGTTTCCCAACATGGGGCTCCTAAGTGAGGATTTATGTTCAGCAGGCTTTCCTACCTTTTCCTAGGGCTTCCCTTCTCTGTTTTCCAAAAAAGGGATGCTAGTTTGTTCAGCTGCCCTTGTTCTGTAATTAGCAGATTCCTGCCAAAGCCCTGATGCCAGCTGAAACTGCCCTCAGCTGTTGTTTACAAGAGAACATACAAAGAAATCTAACTCCCCACACTTTTTACCTAATTTTTTTCTTACTCTTCTCTCACTACAAACCAGGCTTCAGACCGTTTTTTTTTTCCTTGCCTCTTGGCTATTTTATGCAATGGCCATGGATATGAGCAGGAGTGGCCAGTGGGTAGAGATGGGAATTCCAAGGCTGTGAGGTGTGGGGGAGGGAGGTGTTACCTGGGCATGCTAGGACTGAACTGAATTTAGAGTCAGGTCATTCCCCAGGAGATTCACTCCTGTGTAACCCAGAGAAGTAATGAAATCCTATTACTTACTAATTCACTGTGCTAAGTATGTGAGTTTCATTTGGACCCACCTAGTCAGGACCAATCCAATCTAATCCAATCAAAAAGCAACTACAATGAAAAAACCCACGTGTGACACACTTGCATTGGAAAAATATGCTGTTCGAGGAGTTGGGGATATCTACACAAAGCATCCTCTAGAGGTATTGGGGGAACAGGGCAGGGAGGGAAGCAGATATAACATATAAACAGGACAAGTCCATGAAGTTGTATCCTCTGTGTGTATGTGTTCCCAGGAGAACAGGGACATTTGGACTTAGGTTCTATTACTGTCATCTATGGGCAGCAGGAAAAAATGATAAAATTAGACTGAGTTGGCTACATTACTTAAGGGAATAGCTACTGATGAAAATTATCTCCAGACTAAGATAACATATCTTTTGTCTGAGAGTATGTCTCTGAGGATCCCCTATTACCATCCTCAAGAAACAATGTCCAGGCAGGGAATAAAGCAGTATTCCCACAACTATCATTTTTATTTGGCTTACCATGTTAGAATTTGTCAGGAGATGCGATTTTAAGAAATGAAGTCTTCTGGGAAGTCTTTTCTTCAGCAAAGGTGAGAAGAAATAGATTTGGTAGTGCCACATTCCATCTTCACGTTAGCTATTTAGAGGGGAAAAAAGAACCATTTAGCTAAAGGGAAAATGGAAAGAAGGGACTTGACTTTTCTACTACCCTGTGTCAAAGGCAGACTGTTAGACCCTTGACAATCAGCAGAACAGGCTCTTAAAAGAAATGGTTCCTTATTAGGCATGTGTCACTGGCATCTTCAGTAGCAGTGACACCAACTTGCATCAAAAGATTGTGAAATTAAGGCAATTTAGAGATAGTTAAACAGGTTTTGAAAGAAATCTAACTCCTGATTCAATCATGTTTCTTAGCATAACACTTTGCTAACACTGAGCAAAAAAGGGGAAAGGGGCATTTTTAGCATCTGCTTTTTATAATCCAGTGAGTAAAGGAATTTATGAACTTTTTAAACAATACATTTTAATAGTTGTATCTAAATATGATTGGTTTCCTTTGTCATCTTATATATTTCATTTTGTGCATTTGAAAATATTATTCCAAGACGGAGACTAGAGGCTTTATCAAGTACTGCCAAAGGTGGCAATGATACCCTCCCCAAAAGGTTAAGCCTTCCTGAGATGAGGAATAGATTAAGAATGGGTCCAACAAAGAAGTTTCATATTTTTGTCATATCCTTGTTCATTCTCTATTAGCCTCCAGATAAATTCATGGGGTTATCAAATCAGACAGCTTACTATCTGATCATGTCCCCAGTGATGTCTGAGGAGTCTGAAGCAAAGGGCTTACCCTATTGCAAATCACTAAAAAAAGAAAATCAAGTCAGCTTTTCTCATTTTTATTATGTATTTTCCTTTAAAGGTAGGTTACAGTGAAGATTACAATGAAGCTAAAAGTCCAGAGACCCAGGTTCTAATTCAGGTAGAAAACTTTAAGTCATTTTTCCTCTAGGTACCTCAGTTTCCTTATTTGTAAAATGAATAATTTGGATTAAATTCTCTGGAAGCTTTCTTCTGCTTTTAACATTGGCAGCTTTTATTAGACCTCACACCTTTGATTATGAAAATGGCACAGGTTGATGGACCCAAAGCCTGCTCACAGAGTTTTTCATTTTCGGAAGTGAGACTGGAACCCAGGTTCTATCTAGGCTCAAAATTTTCTTCATCCAGTAAAACCAATTTCAAACTTGATGAGGTGGTAGCATCTACCAGACTTGAGTTGCTGTCTCTTTTTCCTTCTGGTCTAGGTCCAGTTATTAACAATTGATTATTATTTTATTTCATTTTAATTTTGTGTTTTGTCAATAGAGCATAAAGTCCTTGAGGACAGAGACTTTCTAATTGAGCTTTTATAGCCCTATTGCCTAGCATAGTACCCAGTACATAAAAAACACATTAAAATGGTTACTGACTAATTAATTGTTTTGGATCTAGGTTTTCCACACTGGTAGTGACAGTTCAGACAATGTTTCCTGAATCCTTTCTTATTCTTTCAAGTCTACCTGGACCAGATCACAGAGGATTCTGACAAATATAAGATCAGGTTTTGGGGAGGGGTTAGGGGAGGAGTGACTTGGTTGTTTTATTTTTTTAATTTCTAGCAAATAAATTGGCTCTGGAAAAGATATAGGCATCTTAATCTTTCTAAATTCCATTTCAAAAAACTACTTGAAATAATAAACAACTTTAGTAAAGTTGCAGGATATAAAATAAGCCCATATAAATCACCAGCATTTCTATATATAACTAGCAAAGCCCAACAGCAAGAGATAGAAAGAGAAAGTCCATTTAGTTACTATAGACATTATAAAATATTTGGGAATCTACCTGCCAAAATAAACCCAGGGACTATATGAACACAATTACAAAATGCTTTTCAAAAAAATAAAGTCAGATCTAAATAATTGGGAAAATATCAGTTGCTCATGGGTAGGCTGAGTCAATATAATAAAAATGACAATTCTACCTAAATCAATTTACTTATTTAGTGCCATACCAATCAAACTGCCAATAAATTATTTTATAGAACTAGAAAAAAATATCAAAATTCATCTGGAAGAGCAAAAGTTCCAGAATATCAAGAGAATTAATGAAAAGAAATGCTTGGGAAGGTGCCCTACCATACCAGAATTTAAATGGTATTATAAAGCAGCAATCATTAAAACCACTTGGTACTGATTAAGAAATAAAGGGGCAGATCAGTGGAATAGGTTAGGCACAAAAGACAATGATTATAGCAATCTACTGTTTGACAAACCCAAAGACACCAGCTTCTGGGCTAAGAACTCACTATTTAAGAAAAACTCCTGTGAAAACTGGAAAATAGTATGGCAAAAACTGGGCATAAACCAATATCTGACACCATATACTAAAATAAAGTCCAAATGGGTACACAATTTAGATATAAAGGCTGATACTATAAACAAATTAGTGGAGCAAGGAATAGTTTATCTGTCAGATTTATGGAGAACAGAGGAATTTATGACCAGTCAAAAGATATAGAACATTATTATGAAGTGCAACATGGATAATTTTGATTACATTAAATTGAAAAGTTTTGTACAAACAAAACCAATGCAACCAAGATCAGGAGGGAAGCAGAAAATTGGGAAAGAATTTTTACAACTAGTTTCTCTGATAAAGGTCTCATTTCTAAAATATGTAGAGAACTGAATCAAATTTACAAGAATATAAGTTGTTCCTCAGCTGATAAATGGTCAAAGGATATGAATAGGCAGTTTCCAGAGGAAGAAATTAAAGCTATCTATAGTCACATGAAAAGATGCTCTAAATCATTATTGATTAGAGAAATGCAAATCAAAACAACTCTTAGGTACCACATCATACCTATCAGATTGGGAGCAATTTAGAACTATGCCCAAAGGGCTATAAAAATGTGTACACCCTTTGACCCAGCAATAACACTTCTAGGGCAGTATCCCAAAGAAATCATAAAATGGGAAAAGGACCCACATATACAAAAATATTTATAGTAGCTCTCTTTGTAGTGGCCAAGAACTAAAAATTGAGGCGATGTCCATCAATTGGGGAATGGCTAAATAAGTATATGAATGTAAAGGAATACGATTGTACTATAAGAAATGATGAACAGGCAGACTTCAGAAAAACCTGGAAAGACTTATATGAAGTGATGCTGAGTGAAGGGAACAGAACCAGGAGAACATTGTACACAGTAATAGCCACAGTGTGCAAGGACTGATTTTTATAGACTTAGCCTTCTCAGCAATGCAAGGACCTAAAACACTTCCAAATTACACATGATGGAAAATGCCATCCTCATTCAGAGAAAGAATTGTGGAGTCGGAATGCTCAGTGGAGAAGACTATTTTATTTTTTGTTGTTTGCTTTGGTTTTTTTTCCCTTTCTCATGGTTTCTCCCATTCATTATAATTATTCTATACAAAATGACAAATATAAAAATAAGCTTAATAGGAATGTATATGTAGAGCATATATCAAATTGCAGGCCATCTTGGAGGAGGAGGAGGGAAGGGAGTGGGAGAAAATTTTAAACTTATGGAAATAAATGTTGAAAACTAAAAATAAATAAATAAAATAAATAACAAATATATCCATTTAAAAAATAAAATCCATTTTCACAGCTCTTAGTTCCATTAATAGGTAGATTGATGGCATACTAGATAGACAAGAGTGCTAGGGCTGGAATTAGGAAAACCTGAGTTAAAATCCAGCCTCAGATACACACTATATGACCCTAGGCAAGTCACTTAATCTCTGCCTTAGTTTCCTCATTTATAAAGTGATGACAATAACAGTACCTATCCCCATCCCCAGGGTTGTTGTGAAGATAAAATGAGATGTTTGTTAAGTGTTTAATACAGTACCTGACACTATATAAATGTTGTTGTTGTTGTTGTTGTTGTTATCTGTATCCCCTACACTTTATAGATATCTTTTCAACAGTTCTCATAAACGGACTCTTGCTATTCACATTTTTAAAATTATTTTTTGTTGTGAACTTAATAATGGCCTTCCATAAAACAAACATTTCAATATACAAAAGTACAAAAAGAAAAGAGAGGGTATATAAAACCATGAACTTCTGTTATATACAGGGTTTCTTTTTTCTTTAAAAGCATATATTAATTTAATAAGGTCATAAAATTATTTTTTCAATTCCTTGTCTGAATTTTTTTGTTTTCTTCTGTGTATTTTAATGTCTTATGGATGTTCTTTGCTTTCTTTGTTATCTTGTATCTATCTTTAACCACTAACTCATTCCTTTTGTAATAGAAGCCTCAAATTTTGTAACAAAGTCAAGCAAAAGAATTCAACACATTGACCATGTCTGAAAATGTGTCTTATTCTATATACTACATTATATACTATATCCTATATACCTCTAGCATATCACCTATCTTGGAGGCATGCTTCATCATCAGTCTTCTGGATCAATGATTAGTCCAAGCACTGATGAGAGTTTGGAAGACTTTCAAAATTACTTTTTTATAGTATTTTGATCATTGTGTAAATTCTTTCCCCAGTTCTGCTCATGTCACTCTGTACCAATACATATAAGGCTTTCCAAGTGTCTCCGAATTTCATATTCAACGTTTCTAAAAAAAGTCAACAAGTTAATCAGTAAGCATTTATTAAGCGCCTACTATGAGTAGTGCTAAGTTTGGGGGTTACAAAGAAAGGCAACAAAAGCTCCTACCCTCAAAGAGTTCCCAATTTAATGAGGGGAGACACACAGCTATGGTCAAACAAGATCTATACAGAATTATTTGATGGTAACCTCAGAGGGAAGGCACTTACATTAAGTAGGACCAAGAAAGGCTTTATGGAGAAAATAGAATTTTAGCTGAGAACTGAAGGAAGCCAAGAGACAGAGGAGGAAGAGAATTCTTGGCATGGCATAGGAGTTACTTTGTGAACATGAATTGTCTTGTGTGAAGTACAGCTAAGGAGATCAACGTCATTGAATTGTTGAGTATAGTGAGGGAGTAAAGTCTAAGAAGTCTGAAAAAGTTGGAAGGGGCAATTTGTGAATGACTTTAAAAGACTAACAGAGAAGTTTATATTTGGTTCTAAAGGTAACAGGAAGCAACCGGAGTTTATTGAATAGAGGAGTGATATGTTCATACCTGACTTTAAGGAAGGTCACTTTGATAGCCTAGACTGTAGTGAGGAGAGACTTGCGGCAGACTGACCAACCAACAAGCTATGGAAGTATTCTATGTGTAAAAAGATAAGGACCTACACCAGGATGTCGGCAGTTTCAGAGGAGAAAAAGGACACATATTATTATTACATATGGTATTATTATTATTAGATATTATGAATATTAGAATCAACAGAACTTAGCAACTAATTGGATATGAGGAATGAGAGAAAGTAAGGTTGTAGAAGAAACAACAGTGCATGGAAACAACAACCACCTGACCTTACAGATGATGAAACTAAAATTCTTGGACTCTAGGACTGAAAGATCTTTCTGATATCAGAAAGTCAGATGTCAGAGATGGGTCAACACAGTGGGTGTGAAGGAGTCAATGTGAGCAAGAGTAACTACAGGAGGGGGAGGGTGGTACTGTACTTTGTATCCTAGGGCTCCCCTTATACAATAATACCAAGATTGGGTTTAGAACAGTTTCTAAAATCTTAGTAGAGTCAATTAACTTTAAATTTTAGATTCCTCATCTGTCAAAAATGAGATATCTTCCTTGCTCTAAACTAAAAATCAAAAGACCTTGGTCCTACTCCTGGATCTGTTATTAATTTGCCCAAGGTCACATGATTAGTAATTTGACCTCTCTGGGACTAAAAAATTGGAAGGGAACTTGAGTCATCTAATCCAACCACCTGACCTTACAGATGATGAAACTAAAATTCTCAGACTCTAGGACTGAAAGATCTTTCTGATATCCCAGTTCCCTCAGGAAGTACTATAGAAATAATGTAATCTATGCTTTAGAATTCATGTTCTGAATTTATATGCTCCAGATTCCATATTGGACAGCTATGTGGTATAATGAATAGAGCACTGGGCTTGGAGTCAGGAAGACCCATCTTTAGGAATTCAAATCTGGTCTCAGATACTTCCTAGCTGTGTGACCCAGGCCAAGTTACTTAACCCTGTTTGCCTCAGTTCCTCATCTATAAAAATGAGCTGGAGAAGAAAATGACTAACCACTCCAATATCTTTGCCAAGAAAAACCCCAAATAAGATCACAAAGAGTCATACACACCTGAAACAACTGAACAACAACGAAGATTTCATATTGAAGACTTCTCCCATAAATTTCTCTCTTTGGATCATATTCCCACTCAGAGTTGCCCCTGGAGATTTGACCTATGTCTAGGTCTCCACAAATAAAAAAAAAAAAGTTTTAAGATTCCCCCACCTCTCTTGCAAAAACCCATCCTAGACTAACAATACACAGACTCTGTGTGTCTTTGTTTCTGTCTCTCTCTTATATATACACACACACATATATATATATATATACATGTGTATACACATGCATGTATTTATATTGTATGTATGTGTATATATGTATGTGTGGATATATGTATGTGTTGTTTTATTTCATGCAACACAAAACACACAGCAATCATACCAAACCATGACCTTGCTCTCTACCAGTACTGTGACTTATGTGGGCCATGTATGTCCAAAGGAATAGTGGTAATTCTCTAGTGATACCCAGTGATTTTCTCTTTTGAGAGGGATCAAACTAGTTTTTAAAGACTATAGGTCCCCAAGAAAGAGAGAGAAGCAGGGAGGTAGGGTGAGCTGCTTTACTCTCACTTGAGTGGCTGAAAGGTTTCATCCAGAGCAGTACTACAAGTCTGAAGGTGACTGAACAGGCCCTTGAACAAATATTATATGAGGGTGGGGAGAGAGAAGAGAAGGGAGAAAAGTAGAGGAGAAAGGGGCGGGACAAATATATTCTCTAGCAACCCTATGTGCTAAAGGTACCCTCCAAATCCTAGAGTAGTACATTAACCCTCTGGGGAGATGACATCCCAATGGAGTGAGATGAGTTGTTTTGACTATTAATGAGTTATTTTGACTATTAGTAAACTTGGTCCTGAGTCCCCATTTTTATTGGTCTAAATGAAGCCTGTCCTGTATTCAGTGTACTGCCAGACCCATTGCTTGTGAGGGAGATAAGAGCTCTTTACCTTTTCTATATATACCTACACATGAGCTAAATTCTGATTTTCCCAGGGGAAAGCTCAAATGTAGGAAAGAGCCAAAGAGTGTGTTTCTATTAAAATTCAGGACATTGGGAAAATGCCTCAGCACCCTTTGAAAGAGTCATTATCTTGACTTACGTCCGAAAAGCTGAAAACTTGGGTAAGATCTAAAAAGGCTTCTTTTCCCAGATTTTCTAGTTTTGAAAATTGACTTAGAATCAACCTCAGCTGCCTGGCCCCACCACCTATTCCTTGGGTGGGCCCTGTGGGAGCCACAGACCTTCTTAAGGAGAACATCTGAAGCTGAAGTCAGGATTGCTTAACGTTTTTAAAAGCTGACACAGCTGTAGCCCTGAGCTCACAGAGTAATGTCACAGGCTCGGAAGTCATGTAGTGGGGAGACGTCAAATCTAGCAGAAAATTTATTGAGAAGAATAATGATCACTAAGAAGAAAGAACATTGGGAAAGCAAATGGAAAAGATTTTATGGTGATTTCATAAGCACTGATGTTCTAAATCAGATTCCTACACACCCCTCCTTTTTTTAAAAGCCAAGCTGAAGTGCCACCGCTCTCAATTCATTACAGACATCTCTGGGAAGCAAGAACACCATTTCTTGCCTTATAGTCACTCCCCTTTCCTTAATAATTCCCTTCTACCCTCCCTCCTCAGTCTCTCTCTTCAGGTCAAAAGGTCTAGATCAGGTTAACAGAGGGGAAAACAATATGAAAATCTCTTGATTCTGGGACTAGATACCTGGCTTTCAAAAAAATGGAGATAACTAATGTGAGAGACTAACTAATTCCCTTCTGTAAGAATGAACCACACAGAATAAATATCCCAAGTCCTCAATATCTTCCTGTTCTCTCCAATGGCCACACACACACACACACACACACACACACACACACATATATATATACTACTATTAGACTACTACTACTACTATTACTGTTACCACTCCTACTCCTAAGCACTACCACCACCACCACCACCACCACCACCACCACCACTACTACTACTACCACTACTACTACTACTATTACCACCACCCCTAGCCATGCAGAAGATGGTATAATTATTTTATAAAGTATAGCTGGGGAAAAAATCCAACCCTGGACTAATAATAGTTATAGCTAACATTTGAATAGCACTTTATGTTCTAGAAAGTGTCTTTACATAATGCTATTTCATTGCATTCTTACCAGAAGCTGGGAGGAGGTCACACAAGAATTCTCACCATGTTTACAGATAAGGAAACAGTAATGAAGTTTAAAGGTTGCAGCGGCCCACCTATGATGTAAGTACTTTGAAGATGATAGCAGGTCTCCATTTTGTCTCTATCTCAGGTACTGTGCTAAATGCAAACATTATCTCATTCTATCCTTATAACAGTCTTGGGAGGGAGAAGGGAATAAGCATTTATGAAGTGCCTACTATATGCCAAAAATGGCACTAAGCACATTTTACAAATATTATCTCATATGATCTTTACAACAACCCTTCAAGGTAGGTGCTATTATTACCCCCCATTATGCAATCAAGGAAACTGAGGCAAACAGAGTTAAGTGGCTTGCCCAAGGCCACACAGCTAGGAAGTGTCTAAGATCAAATTTGAACTCAAGTCTTCTGACTCTAGACCCAGCACTCTATCCATTGTACCACTCAGATACTTCTCTATATTGATAGTCTCAGGTGACAAATGAATTTTAGGAATATAAAACCCTCTAATATCAGTTACTTGGAACCATGTTTCTATGTCACCAAAGTTCATTTTGAAAACCCATAATGCCCAGTATGTCCATAGTTCTGGCTCAGGGATACTCTGCATAGAACCTACTGTACTTTTTGTGGGAAAAACACATTGAGTTACACTCAGAACCTACAGGAACACAGTATTCCCCTCTCCCACCAGGGGGTTAAGGGCTCCCCATTACCTCATTTCCTTCGACTGCTGAACAGCTGGAAATGTGGATTATTTCCTCACCTCCCAGCCACCCTGGTGGGCAGAATTCTAAGAGGACAGGTATCAGTGAGGAAGAAGAGATACCAAGGCCTTTTTTTTGGGGGGGGGGGGTAGGTAGAGGGAGATATTACGCCTAAGTTGGGCAGCTCAGGGCTCACCTTGAAATGTAAATATTTATGACATTATCTCATATATGAACCTTTGGGTTTTTCATGTTCAGGGACTATGTCTTGTACAAGTTTGTACAAGCCCCACAGGATCAGCTCATAATACTATAAAAGAATGAATGAATGAATCACGAAAACCCCAACCTAAGTTTCTTAGAGGTTACAATAGGAGGAAGAAAAAAGATACAGAAAGAGAAAGGGACAAAGCAAGCCTAAATATGTAGGACAAGCCTCTAGGTGTCAGAAGGAGGATTTTTGGGACAGCTAGGTGGTGCAGTGGATAGAGCACCAGCCCTGAAGTCAGGAGGACCTGAGTTCAAATCCAGTCTCTGATGAGACACTTGATTTATACCAGCTGTGTGATGCTGGGCAATTCACTTAACCCCAATTTCCTCACCAAAAAAAAGGGAGGATTCTATTATCTAATGGACTCATAAGATTGGAACACATCATAGGGGAATACAGTTGTTGTTCATCCTTCGTTTTTTAAAAGGACCAATGACATCATAGGGTGATGTTTTGACTTGAATGAATGGAATTTAATTGAGGCAGAGTTATACAAACTCAGAGTTATCAGCCTCACTCTCTCTTCCTGAGTCGAGATGATTGGCAATGACCCAGGATGCAGTGGATGACCTTGGTGTCTGATGTCTGACTAAGCTCTTAACATTCCACATTCCCTGTTTCATCTGACTCTATCCCTTCTCATCTGCCCATACAGCAGGAGAAGAAAGGGTAGAGTGGAAAGATAAATGGATTTGGAATCAGAATCCTGGAATTCAAATCCTGACACTACTTCTTATTTTCAGCACCTTGGCCAAGTCCTTTAACCTTGGTAGGTTTCATTTTCCTTATCTGTAAAATGATGGGATTGAACCAGATCATCTCTAGGGTCACTTTCTCTTCTAAATCCTAGGAAACTCCAAGTCCAGGCAGGCAGCTGGACAACAGCAAGGAGGTTCAGTTGTAAGCAATAGAATGTCTCAGTGAGCAGATGGAGTACAACATCAGGGGAGTCTGGTAGCAGACAGAGGTCCTAGTCCAGGTGAGGAGATTGTCTATCACAGAGTACAGAAGCAAAGGCAAATATTGTGATAGACAGGCAGAGGACAAGAAGGGGTGCAATAGCCCTAGATGGAAGCCCAGCTAGATGCATGCTGGTGTTTATATAATACTTGAAGGGCTGTAAAGTGCTTTACATAGATTATCTCATTTAATCTTGACAGAGACCCTGTGAGATAGATGTTATTATTATTGTTGTTGTTGTTATTCCCATCTTACAAATAAGGAAACTGAGGCTGAAAGAGATTGACTCACCTGGAATTATATGATCATCATCACTGAAGGATTCTGGACACACTTGACCCCTTGCCTCAAAGGGAAGATACATAGACTGAAAAAATCAGAGTGACTAAGGAATCTATAAAAAGTTTTTTCATGCACCAATATAATTGTTCTATATCTTGTGCATTTGCTGTTTCCCTTCATGGGAAATAGTGTGAATCTGAGGATGTGGATTCAAATTCCGCCTCTGTGATCTTAGATGAGTTATTTAACCTCCATATGCCTCAGTTTCCTCATCCACAAAATAAAGGGAATTGAATTAAGTGAAGTACCTTTCAGTTTCAGATAGGTGATCTTTGTACATAATATTCCATCTCCATCTCTAAACTTTTGCCCAAGCTGTTCCCACACACCTCACCTCTTAGAATTCTTAATTCCCTTCAGAGCTCATTTCAAGCACTACCTACAAGATACTAGCATCTTTATATTTGCCACACGTACACTTTTACATGTGTGTGATTCAGAACAATTCAATTCAACTTAACTCAAGTCATATATTGTTCTACCCATTGACTGGATGACCTGTCCCAAATTAGGACAAAGGATACATAGGTGGTTATGTCTCAAACCAGCATGTGTACTCAGTATTTCTTCTGTTCCTATATCAATAAATTATAACCAGGTGGATTCTCTGGGAGCATATGCTGTGTTTTTTTCTCTAAATCCAGAGTCCCACCACTGTATTCATCATCATCATCACCACCATTATCGCTGTTAAGAGGCTCTAGCTGTGGGGGTTGGAGGGCTGCAGGGGCAAGCCATTACAATGAGGAATTTCAAGTATATGAATGCCCACCCAGAAGTCACTTCATTTCATTTTCTAGGCAAAATTAGCCTAGCAAAAGTAGATGAAGTTTTCTTCTAGGTTTCAACCCAAAGAACACTAGGAAAGCAAGCTGCCTTCACAAGGTATTATAGCAAAAAACAAGAGATATAGGTCATGCAAATTGAAACACAAAACAAAACAACCTAATCACTGTCACCATGCACTGGGTCTGCCTCCAGCAGAAAGGAAAGAACCTGGGAAATGATCAGCTTTAATTTAATTCGATTCAACAAACATTTATTAAGCGCTATGTTCTGGCACTGTACTACATTCTCCAGATACAATCAAAAACAGGACTGTCCCTGCATGCCCACAGGGAGCTTCTATTCTACTTGGGAAAGAAGGGCATGGAGGAAAGTTCAGAGCCTCTGAGCTACAGCAGGAAAGACAAATGAAAAGAAAGCAAAACACAACATCCTTGTGGTGTCATTGTGAGCAGATGGTGCTCAGTCCAATAGATTATAGGATCATAAACTTTGACCTGGGAAGAACCAAACCCAGCCTTCTCAATGTTTTCAGAGGAGAATATAAGCTTCAAGGACACTGAGTGGCTTCCCAAGGTCACAGAATAGTAGGATTGGAACCCAACTCTTCCAAATCCTAAGTCATGGCTTCTTCAACAATATCACCACTGCCTTGTTAATGAGTAGGTCTTGCTCACTCAGCTTCTCGTGCTGCAGCTCCAAGGAGCTCTCTTCAATTCTATTTACTACAATTCCAACCAATTTTGTCCAATTCGATTCATATTCATATTAACTGAGTCCCAATTCAAATCAACAAACCTATATTAACCACCTATATTTATTAAAGATGTGTGAGGCATACTGTACTCAGTACTGGGGATATAAGGGGAAAATTTTAAATAGGCATTGCCTTCAAGGGTCTTTTATTCTTCTGGGAGATTAGGGTCAAGTAAACACAATATAATTTAAGGAGAAAGAGAGCCTGCCTATTTCTATCTATCATTTATCCATCCATCCATTCATCTATACATCTATCTATCAGTCTATCTATCCATCTGTCTCTATCTATATACATATAAATATACATATACATACAGATATATAACTAGATATAAGTATATACATAATACTTCTGAGTTTTTGCCTTGGCAGTCCCCCCTTCATGTACTCCTTTCCTTATAATACCTAGTTCCCTTCAAAGTATGTGTGTGTGCACACCCATATGTGTATATAAATATGTATTGTGTGTATACACACATACATATACAACACACATGTACATATGCATAAGTGTCCATGTGTATTCTGTGCACACATACACATATGTGCACACAATGCCCATATGTATATAAGCACATATAACGTGTGCACACACAGAGATTATTTTATATGTGCATTTATCCATTTCTACATGTATGTCCATACACATGTATCACATTGCGTGTGCACATATACACATACATGCAATATATGTACACATCTAGGTGTGTATGCATATGCCTACCTGTGTGTACACATGTACATATATAGGTATATATGCATATACATGTACCATAATCTATATTTGTATGTATTTATATATATACACAAACAAAACATTGGCGGAGCTGTTTGTTTTTTAAATATGAGTATGCTCATAGGGATGGCTACAAAAGATGTTATTAGGAAGAGCTTGTCCAGCTCCTGGTTGAGCTCAGTATAATACAGAGGGAGTTGAACACAGTCCCTCCTAACTAGCTCACATTCATATTAGAAAGACAGGATATAATCAAGTCACCAATTCTCAAGCTCATTTGACATGCCAGACACTGACTGGAGACACATTACCTGAGACTGGATTTGGAGTCAGGCACAGATGGTTGGAAGTTCAGCTCTGCCATGTCCCAGCTGCATAACATCGGGTTGGTGGCTTACCCTCTCTGGGCCTCAGCTATGAAATGAAAGGGTTGCAGTACAGGGTCATGCTAAAGTCTCTCCGTTCTCCAGTCCTGTGATCCTGTCCTGCTGAGGACAAGGTCACTACCCTTGTGCAACAGTGAAGAGACCAGCAGTGGAGGAGAGCAGAAAGCTGATGTCTGAAGGAACCCTGATTGAGTACCAAGAGGCAGGGTATAGCAGGCCATGCCTACTCTAAGGGATTGGGAAGCAGAGAGGTCAGTGGGGCCCAAGGTTGTCCAAAAAGTCTTCCAAAATGACTGTACTGGGACCAAAGGAGGAGGGTTTGAATAGAAAAGAGGAGGAGAGGAGGAAAAAGGGCATGTAGGTGGAAGATGAGCTATGCAGGTGGGGCCCAACCCTAGAATCCACACTGTATCAGACCTCAATGGGCATCCATGGCCCCCTGGAAGAACTCCTCTATCCTCAAGCCAGGACGGCTGCACAGCTTTCACGTGTGACTGCAGCAGGGCAAAACTGTCTCTGAACGTGAAATGATAATGATCAGATGCCTGTCTCAGGGACAGAAGCATTTCTTTTCACTGCAAGAGCAGGCGCTCCAAGTGCCCAAAGCAGAGCTATAAATAACCAATTACAGCTTCCCTCATTCAAATTACGGATTCCTTTTGCCCCAAGTCTCTAACCCATTTGGCAAGATAGCAGATTGACTTTAATTAACAGTTTTACTTCATCGGCTGCATGCTTACAGGTTCTCCGAATAAAAGACAAGGCTCCTGGATTGCTGTTTGTGTGTGTTTTTTCAATTCCTCTCCTCCCTCCCCTCCCTCATAGCCTCATTCCCATGCTAGTGATGTTGGAAGAAAGAAAAAGGTGCCACCAGCTCGACCGAGCCAGGACCTAAATATTGCTATCAGGAAAAGCAGTTGGAAAGGAAGAGGAGGCCTCGATCACAACTGTTTTCTGAAAATGATAGTGTGCTGGGTACCAATCTTAATTTCACAACTAACTGGGCCATGGAAAAATAAAGGCCTGCTAACAGCCTGTAAGAAATAAACCTCTTGCTGCATTGCTCCTTCCAGAAAACAAGAGAAAAGCAGAAAAATTCAGCCTGTCGAGCCGACAAGCCCCTGTGGTGGAGTTTCACACACTCCTGGTATTTTCAGCTTTGCTGCAGCCCCAATCTGTCAGGTCAAGATTTAAAACATTTGCTGAAGCCCCCACTTTATTTTAAAAATTTTTTTATTCCTTCCTTCCCCTGTCTGTGTTCTAACAGCCCCCAAGAGAGCAACAGAAATTTGCAGGAAAATTGTAATTCAAAAACACCAGAGGCCTCCTTGGGAGACAAGGATATTTGGGGCCTAAAAAAGAATATAGGACAGTTGTGGGAGTAGGCAGAGAAAGGCAATACCCTCTCCCCACTGCCCCAATTGGTTTCACCTAACATGAAGTTAGGGCAACTAGGTGGTATAGAGTACTGGGGCTGGAATGAGGAAGACTCCTGTTCATGAGTTCAAATCTGGCCTTAGGACATTTACTAGCTGTGTGATCCTGGGCAAGTCACTTACCCTGTTTGCCTTGGTTCCTCATCTGTAAAATGAGCTGGAGAAGATGGCAAACCACTCCAGTATCTCTGGAGATAAGCTAAGAAAACCCCAAATGGGGTCACAAATTATTGGACACAATCAAATGATAATAATGTGGTTGTTAGATAATACAACATTCCACAGTGCTCTGGTTCTATCTGAAGAATGTTGTGAATTTTGCACACTTTACAATTCTCTATTAATGTGAATTATTATTATTTTATCATCTGGTTCAAGAGAATTCTGAAACAGTCCATAGACAAGTCGCTATCCCTGTATTATTCTTTCATATTTTATTTCCTACAGACAGGTACAAGGATGGATAAAAGCACTTTTTCCTAAGTGAATAAAAGACTGCAGGTGTGAACTCATCTTCTGTAGGCTGACTGAAAGCTCTTCAGACAATCCAGTAGCAGGCAGGATGACAGGGATCATGTGTACTTCACCCTATACCCTCGTGGTTCTTATTTGTTGCTGCTGGGTCCCCATACTTTGAAAGCCATCCATTCATTGCATGTAGTTTAGAGATTATGAACATTTAGTATGGTGACATGTATTAAAAATGGTGTTAGACATTTTTATGGTTCCAAGGTTGTGCCTCAGAGGTTGGGGGAAATGATTTTATGGCAACGATGCTACAGTCTCAGTACAGTTTATGTATCGAATTCTCGAGGATATTTTGAAATCTGTATTTATAGTAGGACTTGTCATTCCCAGGGTAGGAGTGCAGCCACCAGATCATATCTTTCTAAATATCTTTGTTGTTCAGTTGTTTCAATCATTTCCAACTCTTCCTGTGACTCCATCTGGGATTTTCTTGGCAAAGATACTAGAGTGGTCTATCATTTCCTTCTCTAGCTCATTTTACAGGTGATGAAACTGAGGCAAACAGGGTGAAGTGACTTGCCCAGGGTCACACAGCTACTGAGTATCTGAAGCCAGATTTGAACTCAAGAAGATGAGTCTTCATGACTCTAAGCACACCCCTCTAGCCACTGAGCCACCTAGTTACCCTAGGTATTCAGTAAATGCTAATATTTTCAACCTTCAGTAATGTGTTGCAGTTTCTACCAATTCTTTGTATAACCTATATTGAACAACAAGTCCAAGTTCATTAAGGATAACCATTCTGTAGTTTTAACTCTCTGTGTAGGGTCAAACCACCAACTTATTAAAACAAGATCAAAATCGATATTAAACTAAAAGAAAGAACTTAAATTCAAATGGTATGGAATTGAATCAACTGTAATGTGACCTATTAAAACAATTTGTTCATGCCAGAAACAGAAAACGTATATAAGAACAGAAAATTACCATTTCTTAAAAAAAAATTTAACACAATACAGAAATTTGTGCACACAAATACAAGTCAAGAGGACCTGAGTTCAAATCCAGCCTCAGACACTTCTTAGCTGTGTGACCCTGAGCAAGTCACTTTACTCTATTTGCCTTAGTTTCCCTAGCTATAAAATGAGCTGGAGAAGGAAATGGCAGTATCTTTGCCAAGAAAACCCAAAATGGGGTCATGAAGAATCAGACATGATTCATACACACATACAAATACATATCATATACATATATGTGTATGTGTATATGCATATATACACATACACAGAGAGAAAAAAGATGGAAGTTAAAGACAATACTAGTTTAGAATATAAGTTTATTGGTAAAAATTTTCTGTGGGAGAATGGTGGAAAAGTAGGAGCAGAATTACTTGGTCAAACCATGAGAAACACTGAAAAGAAAATCAATTTTCCAGAAAGCTTGCAGAGAACCAACTAAGTAAAATCATTCACAGGCCATTTAAGCAGGAAAGTAGGGGAAAGAAACTGGAAGACGGACATCGAACATGGAAGCTGGAAAAAATCTGATATTTCTATGGCAATCTGTTTTATGCCAATCATAGGAAAGCCATCATCTTCAGACTCTAATATTGTAACCCCAATGTACTAATTGAGGAAGTAAAGTGATGGCACTAAGGGAAATCCATGCATTGGGGAAGAACAGCTGCACCCAACCAAGTATATACAAAATAGGTACATGCTGGAGCTGTAACCATTTGGGAAACATCAAGGGAATGTACCAGAATAGGATGAGTGTAGAGAAGAGGATAGATATGAGAAGTAGAGTCAACCGCTGTCGATGATGGATGGTGTCTAAAATATGAGGGGAGGAGAAAGTCAAACCTGATTTTTTAGTTATGAACTTCAATGACTTGGAGGATGGTGGTGTCCTCCACAGGCATAGTAAAGTTTAAAGGAAATAGGGCAGGCTTAAGAGGAAGATGATGTTATAGCATATCCACTTTGGATATAACAGAACATTTCAAAGAAGATGTCTGACTTGCAGTTGGAGGTGAAGGATTGGAATTCAAGAGAGATTCAGGTTAGATACATAGATCATGGAGTCATGTGCATAGTGATTGTAATCTAATCCCCAGGAGCTAATGATATTACCAGGGGAGAAAGAGTAGAAAGAGAAAAGGTCCTGGGATGGAGACTTAGGGGACACCTATGCCTAAGAGTAGATGAATGATGAACCAGCAAAGAAATAGCAGCTAGATGAGCAGAAATGGAGCCATGAGAGAACAGTGTCAGGGAAGTTAAGATAAGAAAGGCATCCAGGAAGAAAAGATGGTCCACAGTTTAAAAGGCCACAGAAATGTCAAGGAATCCAAGGGTGACAAAAGACTCCTGGATTGAGCAGTTGGGAGAGTGTTGGTATCTTTGAGCAAGCCATACCAGTAGAGTGATGGAATCAGAAGGTAAACTGCAAGGTACTTAAGAGTGAATGAGTTGTGAGAGGAAATGAAGGCAGATAAATACTTCTAAGAGTTTAGTAACAAGAGGAAAAGTAATAAAGATCAATCAACCAGCAATGATTAATCTCCTACTATGTGCTAGGCACTAGGTGGTTTGGGGATCCAGTGATAAGATGGTGGTTTGATAGAGAATGGCAGGCAGGTTCAACCTATGAAGAAATAACTAGACATGGCAATACTCAGTGTTAGTGGATATAACTTGGATAAAGAGACTGGCAAGATGTGGTCACAGAGGTAGAAAAGAATTTCACCAGAGAATTAGAAGAGAATGTCCAGAAGACAGTAATCAAAGGTTTCAAAGGCTTCAGAGAGGTCGAGAAGGACAAGGATTGAGAAAAGGCTATTAGATGTCAGCCTTAGGAGATTAGTGATGGCTTTGGAGAGAGCAGTTTTAGAAGCTGCCTTCAGGTCTCTGCCTACTGGAGTCCTTGGGCCAGAATGCAAGTTCTTTGAGAATAAGAAATGTTTCATTTTCTGTCTTGGTATTCCCAGTGCCTAGCATAGTGACTGACATAGAAGACATGTAATAAATATTTTATGACATGTGGTATAATAGAAAAGATTTTAAAATAGAGGACCTGGTTTCAAACTGGGGTCCTGCCAGGTGCTGCCAATATGACCTTGGGTAAATCATTTAAGTTTCTAGGCCTTAGTTTCCTCATTTGTAAAATAAGGTGATTGAACTAGATTGTCTTGGAAGTTCCTTTCAGCTCTGAATCTGAGATCTGTAAATGGAATTGAATGCATGGCACTCACGATGAGTAATTGCTTCTCTCTATTAGCACAGAACGCTCACCTTTTCCTCAGCTTACTCTACCCCTCTCTTTCCCTCACTAAAAAAGTGACTACCATTTGCCATAAACCGAATTAGCATTCCAATCAAACACAGCTGGTCCCTGAATCGCTCACCTCAGACTTCTCCTGAATGTAAAATGGACCAGCAAGAGATGCTACAGCCCATCCCCCTTTCAGGGTTTTCTCTGTGCTTAGAGGGAGTGAATGTCACTCTCTCCCAGCTTAGCCTTGGTGTGAGGGAAAGTTTCGTGAACCAGGTGTGATTTTCTTTTGGCTTATAGAACTGTCACAGGTTCAGGGCTGAGCTTAGTGTTTTTATAGACAGGAATGATCTCATATTCTTAGTGGATGCACTAAGGATTGGCATCTAGGAATATCCACTGAATTGAAAGAACAGCTTATGAAGATCTGAGTTTAAATCTAGCCTCAGACATTTCCTAGATTTGTGATCCTGGGCAAATCATTTAACCTCTTTCTGCCTCAGTTTCCCAAACTGTAAGAAGGTGGTGATGATAACACCTATTTCCAAGGGTTGTTGTGGGGAATCAAATGACATAGTAGTTGTAAAGTGCTTAGCACAGTGTCTGGCACATAGTAGGTACTGTATAAATGTTAGTGATGATGATCATGACAATGATGTTCTAAGCCAGGGGTGGGGAACTTGTGGCTTTGAAGCCACATGTGGCCCTCTAAGTCCTCAAGTGCAGCCTTTTGACTGAATCCAAACTTCACAGAACGAATCCCCTCAATAAAAGAATTTGTTCTGTAAAACTCAGTCAAAAGGCAGCACCCGAGGATCTAGAAGGTCACGTGTGTCCTTGAGGCCACAGGTTCCCCACCCCTGACTTAAACAAATACTTTACTGTTAGGGCCCACCTTACAGGGCTGACGTCAAACTCACCTCTCCTGCTGCCTCTACGGCACTCCAATCGCCTTCCACGATTCCTGTCGCCCCTACGACCCGGCTTGCCTCCACAAGCCCTTCTCCAGCTGCCCCTGCAGTCTGGTCACTCTGGTCGCCCCAACGACCCGGGCTGCTTCTACAACCCTCTCTCCAGCTGCCACCACAGCTCTAGTCACTCTGGTCGCCCCTATGACCTGGGTTCGCCCCCACGAACCCCTCGGGGGAGCCTGCTCCTCTGAGAACAGACAAAGGAGTCCTGACACCAAGATGTAATGTCTTGCCGTTTAATCTCTTTCTCGTTTACAATCACCTCATCTCTCTCTCCTCCTCTTTCACCTTGCCTCCCTCCTTTTAGCTCCTTTCCCCTCCCCCGACTCTCTTCTCCCACATGCCTCAGCAGTAACAAGCTTCTCATAGCAGGGGAGTGCTCCCCTGTTAGCAGCGCATACTCAATACCCCAAAATCACGGGGGAGAATAAACGCCCAGGTACCTCCAACCCTGCTTGAGTTGCTCTGTCCTTTGCCTGAGTTTTCCGTGGGTTTTCAGAGTTCGGGTAGAGTCTTAAAGGGCCCCAACATTTTACTAGCACCTGTAAGAGAGTAGAAAGAACCCTGGAGGTGGCATCAAAAGATCTAGGTTCAAGTGTTTTGCCTTTCAGAAATTCAATTTTTTCATGTATGAAATAATTCTTGCATTATTTACCTCCCATGGTTGTCATGAGAATTAAATATGATCATGTGTGGGTGTGTGGGTGTGGGTGTGTGTGTGTGCATGTGTGTGTGTGCATGTGTACATGCACACATGAAGCTCTGCATAACTCAAGCTGTACATTAGGACATACTAGGAGATAGGGTAGGTGGATAATAGATTCAAAGCTAAAAGGGACCTGAGAGATCATTTAGTCCAACTTGCTCATTTTACAACAGAGGAAACTGAGACCCAGAGAGGTAAAATCACAAGCCCACTGTCACACAAGCAATAAGTAGTACAGCCACAATCTAAAACCCTATCCTCCAACATCAAACCCAGAGATCTCTCCACTCCATTCCATTCAATGGAGTTAATGCTTCAGAGCTCCAAGCTGTTGTTTAGAGGGGCTCTCTGTCTTTTGAGGCAGATCACAGTACCCCTCAGTCTTAGCAGAGAGTTTCATGAATTTCTAGGATCAATAAAAACGTACCGCCCATGGCCAATCTTCTGGAGATTAAGCCTTTCCAGATAAGCTGGTTGGTCCTTGAATGACAAACCTATTATCTATCAGGAGGCAACCTTTCTTTATCTTGGTAAGACCAGCCAAAGACTGTATTTTGTTGGCATATACTTTTTTTTTCTTTTCACAAAATCTGAGAATTAGGAAGGATGTCAGATGCCACCTCATCCAACCCATACCTTACCAAGAGTCAATCCCCCTCTACTACCTATGCAATAGTAAGCTATTCAGTCTTTGCTTGAAGACTTCAAATAGGGAAACCCATTATCTCCCAAGGGAGCCCATATCATTTTTGGCCAGCTCTGCTCATTAGGAAGGTTTTATGTTTGTTTATTTTTCCCTTGGCACCAATCCTATTTGCCTTTTTAACAGCTTTCATCCATTACTTCAAGGTCTGCTCTTTGGGACTACCCCCATGTGTCAACTCTTCTAGTATTTTCAATACTAAGGAAACCATCATGTTCTCATAAGCCAAGAGTTCTTAATTTGGTGTCCGTGGACCTTCAAGGAAGTGAATAGATTCCTTGTGGTCTGTGAAGTTGAAGGGTGGGGGGATATTACGTATTTATTTCAGTATAATTGGTTTCTTTTTCAGTCCTATGCATTTTGTTTTAGGTAATCAGAAACATTCTGAGGAGTCAGGAGGCTTTACTAAACTGTCAAAGGAGTCAGTGAAATGAAGAACAGATCAAGCACCATTACCCTAAATCTTTCTTTCTCCTGGTTAATATCTCCATTTCCTTTAATCAGTCCTCTCTTCCAATCTAATCTAATAAACATTTACTAAGCACCTACTATGTGCCAAGCTTTGTGCTAAGCTCTTCACCAACCTGGTTGTCTGTCTCTGGTCACTCTCCAGATTATCAATATCCTTCCTAAGATGTAGCATCCAGAACTTCACGCAATACTCAACATGTGATAAATAGTCAAGGAGCACTTATTAAGCACTATTTGCCAGGCACTGTGTTAAGGCACTGAAGATACAATTGACAAAAGACAGTCCCTATGCCTCAAGGTACTTAGAGTCTAAAGAGGGAGAAGCACACACTTAAAAGGGAGAGGAGACTGAGGGAGGTAATAATAATAGGACTTGAGTTAGCAACATGGTGGTGAACTCAAAAGTGATGAGTGTATCCTGGCAGGGGCATCTAGTTCAAGAGCTGAAAACAGGCAGGGCAGCAGTTGCAAAGTGGAGTGAGCTCCTATAGCATAAATTCAAGGCTCTTCACCAACCTGATTGTCCTCTTCTGGTCACTCTCCAGATTATTAATACACTTCCTGAGATGTAGCACCCAAAACTTTATATGATACACAACATGTAGTCAATAAGTCACTTACTTATGAGCACTTACTATGCCAGGCACTGTGCTAAAACACCAGCAATTTTAAAGAATAATGAAAAGAAAGACATTCCCTTATCCTCAAGGAGCTTATTTTCTAATGGTAAAAGATAACACAAAAGGAATATGAAAAACAGGGGGAGAAATGAGAGAGAAGGTTTGTTATGTGGGTATATGTTGAAGACAGAAGTGTGAAAAGACAGAATCAGAGCTAGAAGAGGTATGAAAGAATGAACATAACTGGCTTGGACACTGCCTTAAAAAGAATGTTCTCAGAGAAACGGACCAATGAGAAGAAAGAGCCACAGAAGTGAAGTGGTTTGGCCAGGGCAGAATACAGTGGGACAATCATCTTCCTATTTATGAAAGGCATGCCTCTTTTAATGCAACATTAGATTTTTGGTGGCTATCCCATACTTTGGATTTCAACAATATATTGATTTCAACAATACCTTAAGATCATCTCTAGACCATAGTATGACATTGGTGTAGGACTTCATTTGAATCCTGAAAGTATAGACTTTCCACCAATGTTAATACAAAATTTAATGATATATAAGAATTATTATTCTTTTTACTTGTTGTTGTTACATTCTGGACTGTAGTGGGTGCTGTGGGGAATGTAAGAAAACAGTCTCTGACCACAGGGAATTAGTATTGAGTAAGAGAGGATGAAGTACGCAAACAAATAGAATAAAAAAAGACAAGATGGCATCAAGTTAAGTGTCCAAGCATTTGGGCTAGACAGCATGTCTTCAAGAAGTGAGATCATTATGGGTTATAGTTTAAAGGACCAAAGATTAGGCACTGGAAGGGACATCAGAAGCCATCAAGTCCAATACCTTCATTTTCCATCCCACCTACATTTTCCAGAAAAAAATAAGATATGTTGATTTGCCCAGACTCACACAACTAATAAATATCTGGTGCAAAATTCAAACCCAGGTTTTTTAATTTATCAGATTGATTCTGTATTATGTTTTAATTGATCCTATTTACAGTAAATGGATTTTGTCCTATAACCACCAAAGTCATGGTTCTTTGTCTTTGAACTTAGTTCAGAAATTCAGATGGCCTTTAATGAGCTGTTTAGAAATCCAGTTCTCCTGCTAATCACTGCTCTATTCTTGCCTCAAGGAAATCTGTTATCCTTGAGAGATGCAAATGGATACCAGGGAGTCTCCTCTAGTATCTTGACACCACCAAGCTATCCTTCAAGGATGCCTGATTTCCTGTCCCAAGAAGTCTGATCCACTATCTCTAACCTTGCATGTGGACTCAAACAATGAATATTTCTTAGTAACAGGAGAGGAGAGGGATGTTGCTATCCCCTTGTTTACATTTTCTAACCAACCATATTGTCTCACCCTTCATTCTGCAGATGAAGCAACTCTAGAATGGAAAGATTTAAGTGATTTTCCTAAGATCACATGGCTAGTAAGTGTCCAAGCTGAAACTTGAACTTGGCTCTTTCTGATTTCAAGTTATTAGACCTAGATACTACACCAAATTGTCTGTTATCAGAGAAGAGTCTTCATGAAGTTGGCAAAATTTTGGATGGATTTTGGATGATTGGTTAGATTTTCTATTCAGCTAATAAAACAGGCCTAGATGGGAAAGACTCTTCATTCATAGGATCATAGATATAGAGTTGGAAAAAATCTTTGAGGCAACCTATAACTTACAGAGAAGAAAACAGAGACTCAGAGAGAAATGACTTATCCAACCATGGTCACATAGCTAATAAGTGTCAAAGGCTAATAAGTCCTGTCCACTGATAGCAGTTTTAGAAAGTTTCCACTCCTTTCACCATTTACAACCTGACAGTGTTCAGCCCTGAGTAACCCCCACCATTTTCCATCTCTTCTCCTACTCTCAAGTCTCTGAATGACCCTCATACATCAGAAGCCAAGATCCAAGTCCAAATTCTAAGAGTTCCTCAATACCCACTGTCTTAGAAATGAGATTATGAAGCTAGTGCTCAATAAGAATTCATTCCATCCTTGGGCATTCAGTTTCCAAGCACTTGTTGAACCAGAAAACAAATCTAAATTCTCTCACCACTCAAAATTTGGAGCAATTAGCTCAGGAAGTTGATATCTTCACTAGTATAAGGACCCTTAATTATCACAGAACCATGGAGCAAAGGAGCTCTAGCTTTCCCCCAATTCTATGGCAAGAAACCCCCACCTCTTATTCCTCTAAACCAGAGCTTCTTCAACTTTCTCCATTTTGGCAGTAGTTTGTTGGCATTGTGTGGCCTGAGGGCATGGGCAGTGCAAAGTGGGCATGCTTTGTGTTCAGAACTAAGGCTGCGGTGAAGTTTTGTGATGCAACAAGGGTAAGTGCTGCCAAAAACACCTTGGACTCATTATGGATTTGATTTTTAATTAATTTTGGTCATTGTGCATTCAGAAACCTTTTACTGTTGCCAAACTTGTCATGACCCACAGTCTAAGAAGTGCTACTCTAACTTCATGATTCAGAGTGAGATCCTCCTAAAGTGAATGCCTTTTTCTGACATCTCTCTGTTGCTTAGCCTTACTTCCTCCACAATTCTGATACACCCCTGCTTTCCCCTTCTACTGCGCTCTCTAGAACCCCCAATCTCTTAAGAAACTTCCCTTTGTCCTAGATTTCATCCCACACACTTTCCTTTTCCTGGCACTCACAGATAACTGGTTCTGTCTAGTAGATATTATATCTCGGTACACTCTTTCTCTTGCCACTTATCTTTTCTCGCATGCCCCCAAGACACATTGAACCAGGAAGAAGAGTTCATCTATTCCTACCCCTTGAAGTGACTTCCACTCTGCAATCATCATTCTGGATGCATTAGCATCATTTGATGATAGTGATAGATAGACAGACAGATAGACAGATAAACAGATAGATAGAGAGATAGATAGATAGATAGATAGATAGATAGATAGATAGATAGATAGATGTGGACATATATACAGATATATCCCCCATCTAACCATTGCCATCTCAACTTCTAGTTTACTCTTCCTCCTTCCTAAAGGAGTTGAGAACCTTTTCCACAGTCTTCCTCTTCATCCCTACTCGACCCTCCTACCTGGGTACTTCAATGTACTTATCAAGGGCCCCTGAATTCCCAGGGCCCTCAAGTTATCGGCCTCTTCATCTTCCATGGCCTACGCTGTACTCCATCTCAGTCACCCACATAGATGATTATGAATTAATTCTCTTCCCAACCATAAGTGTCACCACCTTGTCACCACCTTGATCTTGAAGCCATAAATGCTTTTTTTTCTAATCACAATCTCTTACTCTTCCATTTGTTTGTCTTACTCTTCCTAAACCTCTTCTTCATCATCATGGAGATCTCCAGTGACTTCTATGTTGTCCTCTTTTCTTGATCCACCACCTCTGTTCTTGCCTCCTGGAATCATAGACCTAAAGTGGGAAGATAACTTACAGATCATCTAATCTAACCTCCTCTTATTACTGATTAGGAAACTGAGGTCCAAAGAAGTTGTGACTTACCTAAGGTGACGTAGGAAGCAAGTCTCAGAGCTAAGGTTTGAAGCAAAGTCCTGTGTTTCTAAAGCTATTCTTTTGCCACCCCACACTGCCTGTACTTTCCTCTCTTCACAATGCTCACATTATAGTTATAGAAAAACAGTCCAACAATTGTTCCTCAACTGCTGCAGTCATTGTTATGTTAAATGCATTGCATGGAAGATGGTTTGCAGGTAAAAAAACTGATTGCAATCGCATATCTAACTCTTTGACAGTAGCACAATCTCCTCCCTAATTTTAGGACAGCAACATAACCATTGGCTCTTTTTCTACAACAAAAGTTTAGTCCCTCATATACATAAATCTCCATTCCTGAATTTCTTACTTTAGTGGCTGTCCTTTCACCATTCACAACCTTCCAGTTTTCAAAGATGAAATATACATATACAATCTACTCTCCTATTCCCAAGCTACTGAGAGACACTCAAGAAATTCTTGCTCTCCTGGAGATGGGGTCCACTACAAATTCATGTTAATTGGGCTCTCATTACTGTACGACAATCCTTTTATTCTTCCATAATTGATCATATCACACTTCTGGAAGAAGTTGCTCCATAATTTTCCCATCTCCTAAAGCTTATCAGGTCATGTACACATCCACTGTCATACCAACTCCTGTCATCACATGACTACTTTACCATGAATGTGTGAACCTTAGTGATTAGAAGGTTGGTGGAGACCTCAACAGAGCAAGGAATTTTGGAAGAAAGGTGGATTGAAGGAGGAAGATAATGACATTTTGTTCTGAATTGTCAGTGAGATATCCCAGCATGCAGTTGTAGGACTGCAGTTCAAGAGAGGTATTAGAACTGGATATTTAGATTTTGGGTACTACCTCCCCCAAATATGATTTAATCATACACCCAGGGTTCAGGGAAAGTAAATAGCAGAAGAACTGAGGTGCCTTAGCACCTCGTAGATCAATAAAGAATATGCTACATTGAGATACAAGGGATACAGTATTGGACTTGGAATCAGGAATATCTGAGTTTGAATCCTATCTCGGAAGCTTACTAGCTTCTGAATAAATCACTTTACTTCTCTGAGCCTTGGTTTTTCCATCTGTAAAATGAAAGTAATAACATCTATCTTACAGGGGTATTGTGAGGATTAACTGAGAAGACAGATATGTATAAACACATATACAATATATAAAAATACATTATATATAACATATTGAATCACATCCATATGTGTGTTAAATAAATGAGATATAAATGCATTAAATAAATGAGAGCTATTATTGTTATTATTATTATTACATGGTGGGAAAAACATATTGAGGACTATTAGTTCCAAAGAAGGGAAAAGTATAGACAATGAAAAGTCAGTAAATCAGTGTTCTAAGGCATCATTTTGGGATTTGATTGTAACAACTTAAGGGAGAATCTAGCAAAATGAATGATGATCGGAATGATAGAGGTTATATTCTTGGGGGAGGGATGCCCAGCACTGAGAAATAAGAAGGACATCAGAGTCAGGGGGAGGTTTGTCACTGTAGCTGAAAATCAGGTCAATGGTGCTGAGTTTTGTTTAGCTTGGATGGAAGATGGGAGCTTGGAATCCTCTCTCAAGCTGATGCGAGCTTCATGCATAACAATGAGCTGCGTTTAAATGGCCTTACTGTATTTTGACTTCAGGAAAAGGCATCAGGCTGTGATGAAGGCAGCAGCATATTACCCGAGCCAGGATTGGAAGGAAGTTAGATCCAAGGCAGGGTTGTGACTGGAATTCCGAGTGTGTTCGGGAGACGGTTCAAACTCATGGAAAGTGGAGGGTAAGCTGTAGCCATGGATGAAGGCCAGGCATACAGTTAGGAGCCAGAGATCACAACCAGGCAGATAGCTAGTCAAGAGAGCAGAGGCAGACAAACCACCACAGTGACAAGGAAGCTTGAAACTGGGTCAAGGCCTTTCACAGACAAGGACCCCTCTGTGTCCTTCCTACTGCAGCAGGAGCCCATGGCTGACTTCTCAGGGCACATCTGTAATGATCCAAGTAGCCATCTTCTCTCCTTCTGCTTACCAAGAGCTTCAGGTCTCCTACCTGTGTGGAGATGCCTTCCAAATCTCCATCAGCCTATAGGCCATCTCTATGAAGATATCCCACCAGTAACTGAAACTCACTGTGTCCAAAATCAGACTTATTATATCTTCCCCCAAAACTATTTTTTTTTCTTTCTGACCATCACTTTTGGCTGAAAACCTTTGAATTACCTTTGGTTTTCCTTTCTTATAGTTTCTTACCACCCACCCACACTCTATTTTATAGAACCACAGTTGTAGACCTAGAAGGGGCCACAGAATTTATACAGCCCAATCCCCTCATTTTACAGGTAAAGAAACTAAGTTCCAAGAAGGTTAAGTGATTTTCCCAAAGTCACATAAGTAATAAATTTCAGAGGTGGTGTAGCAGCAAGTACCCTAGCATATACAGGATGGCTGCTAGCACAGGTTCTTTGATCTGCTATACTAAAGGAAAGCAACTTTAAAGGGGTCAACAATCTTTAAGTATGTGTGTGTGTGTGTGTGTATTTCACTTAGTTCAGGGGGAAAAGTCAGCACCCTGAACTTCAGAAAATACAAACAGAAATTATAAGCAGACAAAAAATACAGACAGAGAAAATAACATAATTCAACAGATCAACAGACAGGGTTTCTAGTTGTTGGACCATTGCATACATAGTTAATTACCAGAAAGAAAAACACCAACATCTGGGTTTTCAAAGCCAGGGGGGCTCAACTGCTATCCAGAGTCACATTTAGTCAAATCACACAACTCTTCCCATAAGTGAACCCCAAAGCAAAATCTCACATGAGAGTATATATACCTTTCTTCAGGGTCAGAGGACATCACAACCTTTGTGACCCACTGCCTAATTACAAAGTAACAAAAGGTATGGGCCTTCCTGAAAAACAAGCCTCCCCCCAATCAAATCCCTCCTGTTGGGTTCTACTTGGGCCTTATTAAGAAGTAGGGAAGATCTTCAAATTCCCTTACCATTATAGGCAGTATTAAATCCCAATCCTCTGACAAGATCCAGCCTTCTTTCTCTGTGAACTTTGTGAAGGTAGAGACTGTATAGTATCTAGCTTTTGTATCAGCTCCAATTGAGGAACATGTAATTGTACACACAGTTGGTATCTTGAATTGAAGAGGTAAGTACTTTCTAGCTCAAAGTAAGAAAAACTTCTTAACATTTATTTTTGGAGGGATAAAGGGAAGGAGGAAAATGGACCTGTGGTTTCAGTAGGGAGCTTCCTATGTGGGAATCTATCTATTACCTAAGGAGATGAACAGCACAGCTATAACTTAAGAGTCTTAGCAAGTTCACTAAGGCACTAAGGAGTTAAGTGACTGATCCAGGGTCACACAGCTAGTTCAGTTATCCCTTCCACATTGCAACTTTCCCCATCGCAATTTCAATATATCACAAGTTGGCATAAGAAATTAAATGGGAATTTGGGGGGAGTTTTGCAGAAGCCACAGAGGACACATGAAGGCCAGCAGACAACAAAGAAAAAGTTAGAAACTCGGAAATGTAAAAAAAAAAATATATATATATATATACACATATATATACATATATATACATATAGTACTATAAATACTCCATAAAAGATAAAGAAAAATTCAAACTTCTGCTCTGATATGAAGAGAGGGCCAAAAACTTTACGTGGATTTTCTAGTTCTCTTGGGTGCCATACCCCTAACCCCCACAATATAGAAGGGATAACTGTCAGAGGCAGCAAATGAGCCCAAATACCCCTGATTCTAAAGCAGTCCCTCTACCCCCTACTCCAAACTGTCTTTCTCTTAACAGATATGGCTGCGTAAAAGTACTATGTCCTATGTGTGGAGGTAGGGGTCTCCCACTTACTAATGGTCTTTTAGAAGACACTGGAGAACCCTTTATCTAGGATGTTATAGGGAGGATGTCTGCTCAGTCTTGGATTTGAAGGGATAACCTCTGGAGTCCTTTCCCACCTCAGGGATTCTATAATTCTTTGCTTCATCCAATAAACATTTGCTCAGTGCTGAGCTCTCTGCTCAGACCTGTGCTAAAACCTATAAGAAGCTAACATCTGATCCCTTATAGTCTAGAGGGGGAAACAAAATGAGCATACAGGAAATTCAATTACAGCCCTGCAGGATCAAAGGACCATGGGTCCAGTAGAATGGGAGGTCCTTCAGGGCATGCCATGGACTGTGATCTTTGTATCCCCAGTGCCTAGCACGAGGTCTGAAATAAAGGTTCAATAAATGTTTATTGAATGAATGTCCAATGACTTCACATTGGAAGGCCCCACCAGTATTGTTTGCCCTTGAATGCTAAAGTATATATCGAAGACACATCCTTGGAAAAGTTACAGACCCACCTGTAGACCAGCCAGGAAGTCTAGCCCAGGAGTTTCCCATTCGGTTTCCATTTCCTACCACCAAATATAAACTGTCTGAAATCAGGCCATGATTTTACATAAGAAAGATTTTATGGGCTTAGTGGAATCTCTCAAATAAATGAAGCCAAATGTAACCTCATTAGAGCTCCCAGACACCAGCTTCTGAATCTAGGACCAATTTATACTAGACTGCCTCTTTTATCTACTGTGTGGCACTCATTGTGATTGGGACCATGGGAGGGATAAAGAGAGACAAAAGATATCCACTGACAATGGAGTGCATCAGAAACCTATCTCTGAAGGGTTAATAATAACAGCTGAAATGTAGACACTGCCTACTATGTACCAGGCACTGTGCTAACACAAATATTATTTCATTTGATCCTCACAGCAATCCTGGAGGTAGGGTGCTATGATTCACCCCATTTTACAGGTGAGGAAATTGAGGCAAACAAAGGTTAAGTGGTTTGCCCAGGGTCACACAACTAGCAAGTGTCTAAGGCTAGATTTGAACACAGGTCTTCCTGATTCCAAGTCCAGTGTACTGTCTGCTAAGCCACCCAGCCCCTCATTCTCTTCCCTCCACCCCCACCCACAAAACACAAGCCTTCTAGAATAGACATCATCTCATTTTTGTCTCCCCAGTGCCTAGCACTGTTCCTGGTCCATTTTAAGTACATAGCAAATGCCAGTTGATTTGCTAAAAGTATTTATACAGTACTTCTAGTTTACAGTGTATTTCATTTGATCCTGCCCATTTGGGCATTGCTCCATGAGGTGCCCCAGACACAACCTAGGATTTATCTTTGAAAATGTTTAGCAATCTACATGTTAGACCTCTCCCTCCATTCCCTTCATTGGCTAACCTGCACTGAACTGAATGAACTGTCAGCTATGATAACAGGTACCCTTTACCCAAGAATGCTTCCCTGGGATACAGGGAAGACAACCTTACCAGATCTAAGACAGTAGACTATTTTTCCTCTTTAAAGACCAACTGTCAGGGGGAAATTATAGGAAGGACCCTGGGCATCATAAAGCCTTCTAACTCCCTCTTGGTTATTATATTCTACCCTCATGCACACCTTTTTTTTTTCCTCCACAATGACATTAAAATTACAGTCAAGGTGATTTCTTCCTCTTTCATGATTAGGATTGTTCTAATGAGCATTAATAACCGACCTTTATCAAGCCCAGAGATAGAAATCACACTCAAGTTCCAGTCCTGAGCCTGGAACTAAATGTTTGATGTCACCTTACTCCCTCCTAAAAAAAAAAAAAAACTATATATATATAATATATATATATAATATATATATAGTTTGTGTGTGTATATACATGTGTATATATATACATATATACACATACATATACATGTGTGTATGTATGTATCTATGTATGTACGTGTGCATATATGTATGTATGAATATATACATATATATCAAATCAATAGCTAGCTAGCATTTACATAGTGCTTTAAGGCGCACAGTGTGTTTACAAATATTATCTCATAGGATCCTCGTGATAACCTTGGGAGGTAGATACAGTTATTATCATCATTTTACAGAGACAAATAGTAGTTAAATGATTTACCCAAGATCACACAGCTAGTTAAGTGTCTGAGGTCACATTTGAACTCAGGTCTTCCTAACTCTATTCTAGTGCTCTATCCACCTAGCTGTCAATCAATGGCAAAGGTAATAATTATTATAAATAATAAAGTGATACAGAAGTGATATATTATGATTATTATTATAACAAAATGAGAAGAGACTTCTTGGTTTCTGTAACCATCAATGAATGAGACCAGTTTGGTCTGGAATGGACAAGACCCAAAGTCAAATCTGGAGGTGAACTTGACCCCTGGAGATGCAGACAGACCCTTGGACTTTTGAGCTTAGGTTGTTGCTAACCAGCTGAGCTTCTAGAAACCACACAAAAAGACATCCCACAGGACAGGAGATGTGCATTTAATGATGCATGTTATCATGCTGTTAAGAGATTCTTCCTTTTAAAAAAAATATGGTCACTTACAAGGTATTTTTTAGAAATTATCACAATGTAAGTCCTCAAACTTACAATGATTTATATTCCTAGGAAATACTGCAAATTAAAACTATGTAAATTCAGTCTGATTTTTCCATAAGGAGAAAGCTTAAATGTGATGTTGATCAGGACTGCAATCTCCTATTCCATCAGTTTTTGAATCAGTATCATAGTTTCCCTAAATTGAGATTCACAATCACTCGATAGCCTATCCAAACAGGAAAAACCAAGTGGATGAAAAAATGCTTATTGTTCAAAATAGGATATACAGTTGGTTGAACATATTCCATAGAGTTGGTCTATAGATCTTGGTAAGAAAGCACAGATAGAAATTAACTGAGTCCAGAACAGAAGAGGATGAAGAGAGCAGGGCTGGTTACATTTGGATAATTATACAGGAATTTCAAGGAATCCAAACTTTTCCCCTGAAAATAATAATCCATCTTTTAAGCACCAAATTCTTCCACAATGCTATATGGATTTAAATCATTGTTTGCCAACTTCAAAATTATGAATTGCCCCCAAAACAACAGAAAACACATATTACCAAAGTTGAGCTGCATGAAAGAAGTGGTTGAAAAGATGTCACCACTTAAATGTTTGACAAAAAGAGAAAAAAAGATGAGCCAATCATGTGCCAGATTAGAGAAAAAACAAAAAACAAAGTACACAATGCTAAGAGACCTGGAGGAAAATGGCCAGCATTATGTGGACCTACTAGTAGTGATTTGACAGGAAGATATGGATGAAAGTTACACAACATGTAAAGGGTTAGATGGATTACAATATGTTCTTTTGGAGGGAGCACCGACACTGATAAGCGTTTTCCAATCTGTCTCTAGGTCAACTTTCCAAGCTTGTTATATCCCAAAAAATGCTTCCTTGATCTATCTTTCCCAAGTGTCCTGACCATCAGTTCACAGAATCATTCCTTCCTTAGAACTTAGCACTTACTGACTGAATGACTCATTTGACAATTAATTGTGTTCTAACTTATGATGAGTCTTGTACATTGTGTTGGCTTTTAACTTTTCTATTCTGAGCTTAGGGGTGTGTGTGTGTGTGTGTGTGTGTGTGTGTGTGTGTGTGTGTACGTGCATGTGTGTGTTTATATGCATATATATGTATATGTTTGTGCATGTGGTTTTATATATATATATATATATATATATATATATATATATAGTCTAGTTGGAGAGACTAGATATCCAGATAGATATAGATATATAAGATACATAGATAGATAGATAGATAGATAGATAGATAGATAGATGGATAAATAGATTTCATCTCTTCAACTAGGCTACAAATTCTTAGATGTCAGATACTGTCTTATTTGTCTCCTACACAGTGCTAAGAAAGAAATATGTATGTACCTAGAGGCATACCCACTTACACATAGATATGCATAGACAAGTTACTCCAGATTCAAGATATTTTACAGTTCCACCTTCACTTAAAATCATAGCTTACCAGTCCCTGCCATAGGCTTACTTTTATTAATTAGTCAGAGGGCATAATTAGTTCAAGCAAATGACATTTAATGAAATAGCATAGTAGAAAAGCAGCAATTGAACCCTTTCTCCATAAGCCTAAAGAAAGCATGCATTCCCACAAATGCACATGCACCATCAGTGGGAAGAATGATCATGCCAAGAGAATATATGTGAAGAGATAGCCCATGCCATCTTGTAATGTCAGCACCTTACCATCCCTGGGCCAGATCCCTGCTGGGTGTGTTATAGAGTCTTCCAGATTTTTAGTCTATACAGGTCCTTCGCATAGTCTCACAAGTCATAGTTTTGCTGTTCTTTGATCACATATCTCTTGGCCCCATGATTGCACAATTTTTCTCCCCTACCAAATTCTGAGCTTCAACTGAAGTCTTCAGTTGAGGTGCTACCTCTTTTCCATAAGCTGAGGAGGCTATGACATCTCCCTTGGAGTCTAGAACCCAAAAGCTTAAACCTAAAGTTTTTCAGGCAATTCCTTCACACATTCTATCATGAGAAAAGGAAAAAATCCTTGCATGCTTTCTCTCCATAAGGAAATATCCAACAGCTCCAAGAATCTTAGCCATGTGCAACTTTTCTCTCCAAAACAGGAGCCATACTCTTTTCAAACAGAAAAGAATCAACTATTTAATTGGGATCTAAAGTCATTTAACTGTTATTTAAATCTCTATATTCTTCTGACCCCAGGGCAGCAACTCTGCCCCAAACTTTTGTCTAACTTAGAGTTCAAAAGTACCCTTTAACTCCTACCAATTCCTTATTACAAATCATCAAATATCATTCTTGTGGGCTAAGCTACATTTCAACAAGATCTGAGAACCCAGAGTTTTACTCAACCCTCTCCCTCCACTAATGATTATTTGGGTCACAGGTAAAAACAAAACTGAGATAAAAATGCAAAAACAGAAAATAATCTAGGTGGAACCTTGTCAAGGCGTCGTCCTCCATGTCTAATCCTTTGTTCCAAATTCCTGCCTTCATTTTGTACTTGTGACTAGTAATAAGTCTCTTGGGCTTTTGACTGCCCTGGTGGTTGCTGATTGACAGATTAATGTGTTATCCTTCCCAGAAGCATTTACATTTTAAAGGAATGGTGTAATGGAAAAGGGAATAGATTGTAACTAGGAATTCTTTGTTCTTGCCACTAACTCACTACACCGCACTGGACAGGTCAGTTCTCCATTAGCCTTAGTTTCCTCATTTATAAAATGATAGATGATCTCTAAGAGATAGAGAGGGACCTTTGACATGTTAGCTGTGTGATATTAGGTGAGTCCCTAATCCTTTCTGTTCCTTAGTTTGTTTCCTCCTCATCTGTAAAATGGGTATAATAATAGACTCACAACCCCTGAACTGAATGGGACCTCAGAGGTCATCTTTATTTTATATTGGATTAGGAAACTGAGGTCCAATAAAGCAAAGTGAATTTGCTCAAGACCACACAAGTCATACATGTAGTAGCATCATTACTTTTAATTCCATATGTGTATATATATATATATACACATACACATATATATAAATATAAGCATGCATTATATTGATATGTAATATCAATATTATTAATTACCTATGAGTAGAAGTTTACCTAAAACATATTTATGCAATATAATTATACACAATATCTATACGATGAGATTGTATAAATGTTATATATAATGAGATTATATATATATCAATATATAATATAATAGATGGTTAAATACATGTATGACACATGTAATTTATATAATATATAACATATTTAGATGATGCACATATTATATATTATATTGTTACATATATTGCACATAATGTATTACACATATATTTAATCATCTACTATATATTGATGTTATATATGATTGCATTATATATAATATATCTGATCTGATACATATTATATGTAATCATATATTATATAGTGATCCAATCTCATATGTGTACGTGTGCATAAAATGCCTTGCAAATGTTGAAAGTATGATAAAAAAATGCCAGTTATCATTGCTGCTATCATAATTGTTGCTCTTTGGAGATGATGGAAAGGAAAATGCTTAGGCCAAAAGAAACTGTCCTCAAGGATGCAATTTCAGGCACTGGGGAACGTAGGTGAAGGGATGCTCTTGGTCTAGGAGTGAGGAAGACAGCCTTCTTGTCATACCTGCAAGCCCCAGACCAGAGATAGCTTCCTCTGCCTCCGTGTTCACCAATCGTTCCCCAAACAGCTTGAAGCACTGTTGCTGCTGCTACTTACTCTGCATGAGAGTGGCAGGGGGTAGGGCGGGTATGGGATGTCCATGGGGAGAGGACCACAATTTGTGAATGGGACATTTCCTTTCTCACAGTACCAGAGGTAAAAAGAATCAAATCAAGAGAGGCCCTGGATTCAGATCTGGACGTTGTCTGACTGCCAGTGACACTTTGGGCAAATCCTCTGACCTCCCTGAGCTTCAGTTTCCTGCCTCTGTAAAATGTAGAATTTCAGTTCTCCACCCTTCTTATGTCATGGACCCCTATAGCAGTCTGGTGAAGCCAGGGGACCCACTTCTCAGAATTATATTCGTAAATGCATGACGTAAAATAGACAAGACTATGATAGAAAATAGACAAGACTATGATAGAAATCAATTGCATTGACATAAAGATGTCTTGCTATTTTCCATGCAAAATCACACACCCCTAAGGTCTGCAGACCAGCTTACGTACCTGTAGACTAAATGATCTGTAAGCCTATGGTGCCCCTCCCTAGTGAAACCTCTGCTCCTCAGCTTCCAACCACGAGAACCCTAAAGAAAGCATCCTGTCCTACTGGAGCAGGAAGCAGGGTCCTGCTCTTTCTCCTTTAGCTCCTGTGAGCAAAGGCCTGCTCCAAGTGGGGCCCCCTTGGACTTCAAAGCGTCCCTGGACTGCAGGGCAGTGGGGGTTTGCTCATAATGTCCGTGCCAAGCTTCCCCATCAAAGACGCTAAGGATCTTTTCTTTCTCCCCTCCAGTCCCCGGGCCTCTGAATCACCAAACGAAATGTCTTTGATTGTCTCCGACACCAGCCAGTGACATCACTGATCCTAAACAATAACTATCTAAGTGTAAATTTAAACAATGCCAACCAAATCAAAACCAGCTATCAGGACCCTTGCCTAGTGCCGAGAAATCGAGAAAACAGATGTTGGAGCAGACAGCAGATACTAGTTTAGGAAATGAGCCACAGCGGGAATCACAACGTTTAAGTCAGCTGCTCATTTCCCCCAGTTATTCCCTCTAAATGATGTTCTCTGATGTTCCCAGCCGCCTCCCTCCCCCTGCCACACACAGCCATGTCATAATTTCCCCCTCCTAATTAGCCAGTTGAGATGTGTTTATACGGGACAAGCGCTTAGGGAGCCAAAGTGTCTTATGAGCTCTCGAGGACTCCTGAGGACTGGATTTCTCTCTTCTTCTTACCCAAGTTTCCATTGCCCACTCAATGAAAGTATGCTCATGCACACATGCTTGTATATACATAAACCCATGCACACACATGAATGCACACACACTCCTCTACAACAGATAAAAGACTTTCACAGGGGTGCTGTTTAGATTCAGACTTCTTCCTTTCCAGACCCTGTTTTCCCTCCCTTTCTGGACTCTGGGGCCATTCCCGCTGCCCTTCCATGCTCTGGGCTGGCCAGTTAGAGCTCTGGTAATCAGTTCCATCAAATCAAATATTTGTATGTATAGAATAATTTTAAATATGTTTATATATAATGCGTACATATGTATATTAGTTTCTAATGGAAGCCATGTCTAGGGTGGGGGTAAGAAAGAAAAAAAGGGGGGAAAAAGAAATTTATGTGATAACTTTATCATATATTTAAAGGGAATAGCAGTAATAAATTTGCAATTTCATGTACAATCATCTTTTCTTTAAGTGTACTATATTATGGAAATGTTTGTTTTATTTCATAAATTTAAAAATAAATTTTAAAAAGATAATAAATCAAAATAGATAACCCCACATTTGAGAGCTGAGACAGAATAGGAAGGGAATTTGACTGAAGGTCCTGAGACTTCAGTTCTCTTCTCCATCTTGGTACAGAGAGGTTGTGATTTGTCCAGTAAGGTTCCTCACAGGGCAATGCAATGAAAAGACCAGAGGATCTGAATTCAAATACTGCTTCTGATATGCAATGCTTGTTGGAGAAGACATTTCCCTTCTATGGGCTTCCTTTTCTATAAAATGAAAGGGTTGTTCTAAAATGGTTTCTAAGGTAACTTTTAGCTGAAGATCAATGATTCTATGATTAGGCAATTAAACTAACAGATTGTGCCTTCCACCTTTTAGGGGAAAACTCTGAGATTCTGCTCTGAAGATGTGAGCTCACCTGGGATGGAGGGATGGCACTGGAAGGCTTTGGTCCTTGCCAAAACCACTGGAAATCTACAGTAGGAGCAGTCCAGTGGGAAAGAGCCCAATTAACAGAGCTCAGCACCATCATCTTCTTATGGTCTTTTTTTTTCTTCCTGGATTAACCTCAGGAGAACTCATTTAAAATAAAAATCAATTTTACAAAGGTTACAGGGATATCTGTGTCTGAAAGTAACATTTAATTTTCCATGGCAGCCAAGCAGTTTTGCCAATTACATTGAAGTAGGAAGACAGGCAGCATGCTTACCCTGTGACTCTAATCCTCCTTCTCCTACAAAACTCTAATAAAACATCAAGGATTTTGAGGCTACCAGGGGTTCCACTGCTCAGGAGGAAAAGGCCCGTCCTGCTTTGCAATTCTAGCAACCCCAAGGAAATTAAACCCCTTTAATCTTAAGAAACTCTCCTTGGCTGCAGGGTATACATGGGGAGGGGTGAGAGGAGTGAAAGGAGGGAACAGTGTCTTTGGAACATCTGGGATTCATCAAGGGATAAACATACATACATCTGGATATTAAACATATACAACCATCCCCTGCCGACTTCATGAATTACAACAGGGGTCGGACTGGGCGCACCCCAAATCTAATTTAGCCCCATCTATGTCCAGAGATTGGAAGTAAAGGGAGAAATTGCCAGAGTATACTCCCCAATAAATTCAACAGCCCCTTTGTCTTTCTTCCTGCAGTTTAAAGAAATGTTCGAGTTGTAAAGTATTAAGCTCCCCATTCCTTTCTCTGGGGACTGGGTCAGCAATTTGAGAAATTGTTTTTTAAAAAAAAGGCATGCTGTCCAACAGAGAGAACAGGGCACTGAAGTCTTGACTCTTAGACATCCACTGAGTGAGAATGAAATGCATTGGAAGGTTTTCGGTCCAGATCTATGATTTCCTTAAGCATGGGGAACTTCTGGTGTAAGAACTTTCACAGATACAAATCTTTGCATCCATTGGGTGGGTTATCCTAGGATCATGGAGGGTATTGTACTTGGATTCATAAAGACCTGGGGTAAAATCTGGCTTCTGATACCAACTGTGTGACTCTGGGAAAGCACCTTGACTTCTCTGAGACTTAATTCTCTCATCTTTAAAACATGAATGAGTAATAATATCTATAGTACCTACCTCCCGGGATTGATTTGAGAATTAGATAAGATAATATATGCAAAGCACTTTGCAAACCAAAGCACTTGCTATATAAACTCCAGTTCTTATTATTATCTGCAATTTATCTAGAAAATCTCCTTTAGTCCAAGGTCTTTGTAACTCTAAGGCCAGTTTTCCTGCTGCTGGGTTACCACACCTCTATATTCTAAGATATAAACTACATATGCACATGCATACATATATACATGCATGCATACATATAAACATATAAACACATACACATGTAGACATGTATATATATATGTATATCTATTCTCACACACACACACACACACACACACACACACACACACTGGCTTTCTATTAAGGAGGAAACTAAAACCCAGAGATAGAAAAGGAATTGCCTAACTAATGAAATTAACTTCTAGTTAATGTACCAAAGCTGGGATTAGATACCAATTTTCTTTATTTTCCATTTAGGGAAAGAATGCTGGATTCAGCTCAACTGAAAGGACTAGTAAATTTTTTAAAAAGGATTACAAATATTTGGTTACTTAAGTCAGGATGATATAGGGAAATACCTTTTTACCTTATCTACAATCATCATGACCTACATTGAACAACAACAACCATATTTCCAAGTTCAATAAAAAAAAAATGACCCATAATCTATTTTTCCTTTGGGGGTAGACAGGTGGTGCAGTGGACAGAGAGGCCAAGAGTCAAAAAGATTCATCTTCCTGAGTCTAAATCTGACCTCAGATACTTACTAACTGTGTGACCCTGGGCAAGTCAATTAACTGTCTGGTATCTTTGCCAAGGAAACTCCAGATTGGGTCATACAAAGTCCAACATGACAGAAATGACTCAACAACATCAAAAATGTCTCCTTCCCAATCTCCATCCCACCCACACTCTAAAAATTAGTGTAACAACCTACAAAAGCACAAAGAGATGGAAACAACAATGTTTAGTAGAAAGAACATTGGATTTGATTTCAGGAGACTTGCTTCTCCCATGTTGAGCTAGAATTGGTGTGCCTGGGGTATACTGAGAGAAATAAACAATAGCAAATAATCTCTATGCTACTGAAGGATTAAAAGTCCTTTCAGCATTCCCCTAAATTTAGAACCTTGGGACCAATCTCCAGTTACCCTATCCTAGTAACACTGCTACAGTTATTTTGTGCCTGTGTATTCTTGGTTAAGTTACTTAACCTCTATGGACCTCCATTTCCTCATGTATAGAATGAGAGAGTTGGACTCACACTGAATTTGGAGTCTTTGGACCTGAGTTCAAATCCTTATTGTTTTTGTGACCTGAGTAAAACCTGTCTGGGTTTTGGTTTCCTCATGTGCCAAATAAAAGGTGGAGACTAGATAAGCTCAAAGCTGATTTATAGATGACCTTGTGGATTGGTGATCCTATGAGAAGCATCAAGGGGTGGTGGATAGAGAGTTGGCCTTCCAGGAAGGCTCGGGTTCAAGTGTGGCTGTGTGATCTTAGGTAAGCCACAATACCTTTTCGATACTGAAGGTAGATAAAGATTATAAATTGCTGAGAAGGGCCAGCCCTTAGCCCTGTGACTTCACATTTATTCCACCTCAAAATTCCATATTCTTATGAGTCATGGACTGGCTGCTTTTTTGCAACAAGAGTGTTGCTACTACTGTTGTTGTTCGACCTTCTTTTTCAAAGACCAATGACATCATGATAATGCGGCATTAGATACTCCTGGTTCAAATCCCATCTCTGCTTACTGCATGCACGGCCTTAGGAAGGTCACTTGGCTTTTTTGGGCCTCAGTCCTCCTCTGGAGGATGAAGGAGATCATCTTTGAGGATTCAGTTCTGAATCCATAATCCTTTACTCCTACCTGTACAACCTTACATAGATTAATGTACTGGGACTCAGTATGTTCATCTGGAAAATGAGGGGGTTAGACTAAGCAACCAATAAGGACCCATCTTCAGGTTCAAATATCTAGATCTCTGCTCTAGAACAACCTTCTCATTTTAAGAGGAGGCAACTTAAATCCAAAGAGTTATTGACTTGCCCCAGAATACACAGCAAGTCAATGACAAAGAGCAGACCAGAAGAAACCACTCTGATCCCTACCCTCACTTCACCCCTGCCTTCTATTCCCAGTACAGGCTGAGTGCTCTTTTTATAATACTGTGCTAGTTCTAGAAAATGTTTTTACCTGTAGGAATGTAAGAGGTCATGAATGCGACTGGCAAACCCACTGGGGCATTTCTGCTGAAGTCATTAGCAGAAAGGCTGGTTGTGATAGGCCGGGCTTCAAACTCCACCAGCCCAAGTTTATTGCATGTTAATCCATGCATAGTTTGGACATTAAATCACTGTTTCTTCTGGATATTTGGCTACCTAGGTACATCTGGCTTTATTTAGCCTCCAAAATTTAACAGAAACACATTTCGGTTGGAATAATCTATGGCACCCTGGTGAAAAGAAAGAAGGGGGAGTCTAAAGTAATCCTTCCCTCCCCCCTCCTGCCCCCAACAAACACTTGGTCTCCCTCTGAAGGACACAACTCACCATCATTTGGGACTCACGGACTTCCTGGTCACTTGTGTGTATTAGGCATTCTGAAGGTAAAGTCCAAGTGTGAGAAGCCATTGTCTGGAAACCTACAACTCTGGGGAAAGACACTTTCTGCAATCTCCATTACATGACATCACCATCATACTGCATATTCTCTTTTAGTCTTTTCTCTTCTTCCCAGGACAGATGCACAGACTTTAGTCCTTTGGGCAGGTTCCAATATCTTCCTGTCACTGTCCTGGGAGGTCTGGGACAGTTTGCTTTGGACTGAAATTCCACCATTACCAATCCTTTCCTTTTTCTTGTGACTTGAAAGAGGCCACTCCATTCCAGAAGGTCTATGCCTTATCAGTCACTTATACCCTCACCTATGAATCAGTTCAAGATTTTTTTCCTGAGTATGTTTTGGTAAAGGGCAGAGGGGAAAGACTGAGAAAACTGGGAGAGAAAAGCAGTGGAGGAAACATGATGTAGGGGGGAAAAAGACACATGGTGGGGTGATCAAGGGCATTATTTTTTGTGACAGAGGTGGGGAGAAATCATCAGTAGAGATTAAGTAATTTATCTAAAGTTACAAAGACACTAAGTAGCTACAGAAAATGCAGGGTGAAGCAACTGGAACTTTGTCCCAGAGCTCTGAATTTATAGAGGTTGCCGGAGGGATCTGTCCTGAGCCATGTTCCCTTCATCCAAATCAGAGATAAAAATTCTGAGGGGAAAAAATGGCTCTTTTAAACAGAATTGCATGTGATATGAAGAAGCAAGAAATAGCAAATGAAGTGCATAACAGAATTAAGGTTTTTCAAAGTTGAAACAGAATAAAACAACGAGTTGATTCTGGTAAGATTACACTAATTTCCTTCAGTTCATCAGTGGATCTGGTATCTAACAGATATGGGAAATCCTTCTGCCAGTGGAGATAACAATCCATCCACATCTCAATGTATATAGTTCCTTTGTCTGTCCTTCCAAAAGTACCTCCATAGAAGAGGCCTCCCTCTAAATTTTAAAAATATTCTGTAGATATTAATGCTACATTCCAGCCATCCCTCACTCTCACTGTATAGCCAACCTGCCTCCTGCTTCAGCCGCACAAATGTTTGGTGATGTCTTTCATGTTCAAAAATAAAAAATAGTTGCTTTTTATTTCAGGGAACACCTACAGATAGTCTTTATCTCCCTATTTTATATCTTAATTGATATTGATGATAAGAGGATCATCCAGCAAAGTTATGCCCATATTTATATCTATTAAGTAAGGAATCTCACAAGCATGGGAAAGATACCTTGTGGAAGAGATCCTCCAAGGCTGCATTTTACAAAGCCAATTTAAATCAACAAATAGGAACAGTAGGGATTCTTCTATTCTCTATACATCTTAGCCAATTGTTGACTTGAAGAAGTGAGCCACAAGGGAAAACTGTTTCTGAAATCCTGCCTATTTCTTTTTCACATTTTCATCAAGGATCCCTTCATTATATAAGTAAACCATTCTTATGAAGATTTTCAGAGTTTTCTTGCCACTGGATCTTTCAGTAGCTGATAGATGATCAGTTTCAGGGGGATAGTATAGAGGAGAATCATGCTTCAGACAAGGAGAGACTGAGGTCCCTTTCAATTTTATAGTCTGACAAAAAAAAGTGACGTAATTTATTTTATTGGAATTTATTATTTATTTTATATATTATACATTTTATATTTTAATTTTCTATATCAATACACAATTTATAATGAATTATTATTTGATATAATTAATTATTGATTGATATATAATATCCTGGTATGTTTATTATGGTTTTACCTATGGAATTTTATTATATTTTATCAACAATGTATCATTGTTCTTCAATTAATAGCATAAATGTACTGACTACAGTTACAGGGAAGAATGAGGTATCGATGTGCTTACTTCAGATAAAACTGAGAGTGGCTAGTAAAATAACCTGGAAGTGACTTGCCCTGGGTCACACAGTTAGTAATTACCTGAATTGGGACTGGAACCATGGTCTTTATTACTCTAATCCCAGATAAAAGGGGAGAATACTCAGTCAACAAATCCGTCCTCATTCACCTCCAATCAGAGGACTCTATATTTGGGACTGAAAGGAACCTTAGAGGTTATCATGACCGGCAGTGTCAAACACTCCCAAACAGACTAAAATGCCATTGGGAAATATTTAACAAAAATGTAAAAAATACAATAGAACACAGATCATGTTACTGTGTAGTTTTCTAAGTCAATATACACCAGCAGGGATCCTTATGTAAAATTTAGTAACATTGTTCTAGGTCACCCCTTCAATTTATAGATGAGAAGCTGAGGCTGAAAGAGTTAAAGTGGCTTACCCAAGGTGACATGGTGGTAAGAAGCAAATCTGGCCTTTAATTCCAACACATTTGGTCATATAACCTCCTCTTTGCTACCTAGCACCCTGTATAGCCCTTACATACAGTGCATAGAAAACTCTGTGCCTTCTCTAAGTCAAAGCTTAGCTCTTCTTCAAGCCCAACACTTCCCAAAACATTCTGGCCACCATTCCTCTTCCTGACCATCCAATTCTCTCTGGACAGCATCTTGTCTCTTAATTACCGTTGGCTTGATTCTGCATACTTGGTGCAACTGTGGGCAAGGCACATGAGCTTCTGGGCTTCCTTTTCAAGGACTTGGCTGAGATGGCCCCAAGGGTCCCCTCCAACTCTAAATCTAGACTTCTATCACTGTCTTTCAAAAATAAAAGTGTTGAACAAAAGGGAGGATATGGTACAGTGAGGAGAGCACTGGATTTGGAATCAAAAGACCTGGCTTTGGGACCTAGCTCTGTCCCTTCATACACGGGCAAGTCACTCAGCCCTCTGAGCCTTAGATCACTTACCTTGGAAGTGAAAGGCTTGGACCAGGTGTCTTCTAAAGTCCCTTCAATTGCTAGATATACAATCTTAAGATCTCTAAGAGGCCCTCCACCATTATTCTATCAACCAATAAATATTTATGAAGTATCTTCTATGTGCCAGGCATCATCCTGGGTGCTGAGTCTACAAACACAGTGATGAAGCAGTCTGTGCCCTCAAGGAGCTTCTAGTCTATGCATCTGTCAATAATTCGCTACTTCAAGAATCTTCAATTTCCTTGAGATACTCTAGGGGCAGGTAGGTGGTATAATGAATAGAGTGCCAGACCTAAAGTCAGGAATACTCACCTTCCTGAGTTCAAATTTGACCTCAGACACTTACTAGCTGTGTGACCCCAGGCAAGTCCTGTTTGCTTCAGCTTCCTCATCTGTAAAATGAGTTGGAGAAGGAAATGGCAGACTGCTCCAGTATCTCTGCCAAGAAAGCTCCAAAAAGGGGTCATAAAGAGCCAGATACAACTGGAATGGCTAAACAGCAAGATAATCCTTCCATTGAAACAGTCACACCCTATTTATCTGTTTAGTAAAAGAACCTTTAGAGTATCTATGGAAGAAAAACCCATCACCCTATTGACGACTGACTGCCTTCTCTCCCCTTAACTAGGTCTCCTCTTAACCAACCATATGAAGTCCATTACTGGGCCCATATTCAAAGCCTTTCCACATTCTTAGAAGAACACCAGTTCAGGCAGGGCTTTGAGAACCTGGTGTCTCATTAATCAGATTGTTGCTACAGACTGTACCTCTTCTCATAAGCAGTTTATAGACTATTGCGGGGGTAGGAGAGAGTGCACAGAAAGGGAGGGGGGAGGGGACATGGACATACACAGCAGAAACTGCAAAATGTTAGAAGTCAAGAGACCTGACTACTAGTTTTAACTTTGAAACTAGCTAGTTGTGTGGTGTGGAATAAGTCCCTAATTTTTCATCCCCATTTACAGATGGAAAAAATGAAAAGCAGAATGGTTGCTGCCCTTCCTAGATCATGGGACTGCTTATAAGGCTTAGTTCAGGGAATACTAACCTTTTTCTATGTCATGTATCCCTTTAGCAGACAGGAGAGTCCTATGGACCCCTTTTATTAGAACAATGGGTTTAAATTTTTATCAAAGGAAAAGCTAAATTTCAGTTTAAGGTAAATGAAAATAAAGATGTAATTTTTTCTTATCCAAGTTCATGTACTTGATATCTATTGAAGGACCCGAGGTTATGAATGCCTAGCTTAGATGAAATAATGAAGATGAAAACATTTTGAGAAATTGTGGATACTGCAGGCATAAACATGATTACAACCTTCAATAAATCTCCAGAAATGAATCTTACTCAACCCCAGCGTCCAGTAGTAATTAAAATCCCTCCATAGTATTTAACGATCCAGGAAAAAAATGGCCATTTGGTGGGAAGAAGCCCCATTCACAACAAAGGAACATCTTAAGCTCATAGCTATATCTCATGGTTTCTGAAATAGAAAGGTGGAAAAAGGTGAATTCTGTGTGGAAAGACTTCAAGTTTGAAAAAAACAAACATTCAACCCAAATTCTTCAAGTTCAAAGTCTTCATTCTTCTGCTTATCCCATTTCTCCAGTTTCTTGATGAGGAAGGAGAAGGTTTGGGAAGATTTAAATCCTGAATGCCCAAGTCACAAATTTCTAGATGTTTCCCTAAGGCTTAGAACTTGTCTATTGTTCTGGTCCTCTGAAGGTGTTTATTTCTCTAGTTGTTGAAATATATGGATGTATTTATGTATTTTTATGTGTATATATGTGTATATGTATGTATATATATGTATTCATATAAATCTATATATACAGATATAGATATAGATACAAACCAAGAAATTCATCATCTCTAGTCAGAACTTGAACTAAAAAGTAGGGAATTCCTGGAAAGAAAAGTTAGCCACTTCACATTTGCTTCAAGGACTGCCTTAGATGACAATATTAGTAGGGTTTCCACACCTCAAGTCTGTTGACTATCCCAAATTCCTAGCCCAGAGTTATTATAATCCCATGTGCCTCAGTGTTCAAAACTTGGATCATAAAATCTGCAAGCTGGTCTTTACAAGAACCAGTCTTCCTTTGTAATATTATCTCTATGGAATTAGCTTAGAGACTCCCATAAACCTGTTTCACCTAAATGTCATTTTATTGAACCAGTTGACATTGTTAGGTGTGGGTTAGGGGCTGTGCCCTAAGGGCTAACAATAGGAACTAGAAATAAAAATAAATAAATAAAGACATTATTTGGACCAAATCCAAATATTCATTTTTAATCTTTACCACAAAGCAAATGCATTTTTAAAATGGTTTTGGTTTTCTCTCATTTTGGTTTTCTCTCATTTTAATCTCCAGATAATTTCCTTCTTTCCTCCCCTACCCACATATAAACTTACTTTTTAAAAAAATGTGCCTAGGTGTCACAATGAATAGAGCACAGGCCCTAGAGTCAGGAGAACCTGAGTTCAAATTCAGCCTCAGACACTTAACATTTACTAGCTGTGTGACCTTGGGCAAGTCACTTAACCCCAATTTCCCTGCTTTCCCCCTCCAAAAGAAATGTGCCTAGTGTATTAGTTTGGGCCCAACACTACAGAATGAGTACAAAAACAAGACTTCTAAAATGTGCTCTGAAATGAACCAAAATCAAACCATTGTAATTCATATAATTCTAGAATATCAAAACTAGAGAGAGATGCTACTAGAAAGCACCTATTTCCAATCCCTCATTTTACAAAAAAGGAAACTGAGGTTCATCAAGAAAGGTGATTGTCTAAGGGGACATCGATAATTAGGTAGAAGAAATCAACCTCAAAATGATGTATAGTCACGTCATGTTAGTTTTTTATCTCTCTCAAATTTCAGGAACTAAGAATAGTGGGTGTTTTTTATCACATGAATTTGTCCAACAAAATGACCTCTAAAAATTTGCATTTTCCAACTGTTTGACCTTTCTCTATCACAATATGGGAATAATCTTCTGTTTACCCCCCATTCAAGACAAGCAGTCACCCAAGTGAGGCAATAGAAGCTAGAGAAAGAGTTGGGAGCCAAACAGGGCTATACCAGGAGGAGAGAGCAAAGGGTGGGGAACTATTCTGTTTAGGGATAACTGGGTCACAGCTGGAAGTGATTGTTCACCAGATCTCCATTATTTAAATTTTTATGTGTCCCCAAACTATTTCCAGTGTTCATAAATGAAAAGATACCTGCATAGAGCCCTAGAGTTAAGAGGGCCAGTTGAAGGCCTGACTTTGCCACAAACATATTATGTGAGCTTGGACAAATCACTTCACTTATCTGAGATTAGGGGTTGGTTTGTTTGTAAAATGAAGGGGTTGGATTGAATGATCTCTAAAATCCTTGGTTATCTACAGAATCTATTGGCTAGTCTTCTTCCTACCATCTCCCCTCCATTCAGACTCTCTGAAGGGCCCTATAATAATTTGTCCTAGTTTGGTTAGTCACTGTAGCCATAAAATAGAATTGGAAATGGATGAAGATGCTGATAATGAGGAAATGCTGCAAACACACTGCCCAACTCTCCTCCCCTGGTCAAGGCAAGGGAGAAAGCTTGCTAGTTGCATCTCTGGTTGTTCTACTTCTCTTGGCAATATCCTTGACTGAATTTCTTCCCTGTCCTAATTGTGATGGTGTTGCTTCTCTTATGGATAGTTGGACACTCTTATCTTGTCTCTACCTGAGATATGTCCTATCTCCCTGTTGATGCTCCTAGCTTCAGAAAACTCTAGTGGGGCCACATGATCATCCCTAAAAATGCCCCAAATAAAGGTCTATTGCTTTGAATTGGTCCACCTAATTTTTATGGGATTTTCTCTCACCTTCTTGATAATCTCACAAAGCAGCTGAAGCAGGTGCTTTGTCAGATATGGAAGGTGCCAAGGTCATCCAAGCATCCCCAGGCCACCTCCAATCAAATCTTTCTCTCACCCCTTCTTGGATCTCAACCACAGACTAGAATATATTTTAAAGACTTTGAGATCTTCAAGGCTCCCCTATTTAAAACACAGCAGAATCTTCAGAATCATTATATAACAGTAAAGACAATATGTAGGACTTTGTAGTTTTCCTTCTGAAGCGTCTTCTCATCCCCTCAACTGCAAGTGACCTCCCTCTCTATTTGCTTTGTATTTGTATTTGTTTGAATTTTTTTTAATTTTTAAAATTTTATTTGAGTTTATTCTATTTTTATTTATTCTGCATATACTTAAATATGTCTTTGTTGTCTCCCTATTAAACTCCTTGAGAGAAGCAATTGTTTCATTCTTAGTATTGGTATCTCCAGTGCTGATCATAGTTTCTACATATAGAAAGTGCTTAGTAAGTTCTTGTTCATTGGTTGACAGATGGATTGATCGACCTCTCCAAGTACTAAATTCTCTAAAATCTGTGCCTTGAATATTGGAATGCCATCACTGGAAGAGGCCATGGAGAAGATCTACTTACAAATGAGGATACGAGACTTAGAGCTATCCAGTATCTTAAAAGTTATCTCATCCAAATGAGATAACTTCACCAATGAGGAAGCCAAGATACAAAAAGAGATGAAATGAGTTACCCAATAATACACAGTCAGAGCTGCTCCCCAAGGAAAACACCATCTTCCAACTCTGGGCATTTTCACTGGCTGTCCCACATATCTCCTCATCTCTGCCTGTTAGCATCCCTGATATCCTTCAAGTCCCAGCTAAAATCCAACCTTCTACAGAAAGCCTTTCCCAATCCCTCCTAATTCTAGTGCCTTCCCTCTGTTACTTATTTCAATTTATCATAGATAGATCATAGATATATTGTAGATAGATAGATAGATAGATAGATAGATAGATAGATAGATAGATAGATCACATATATGGCTTTTATGTTCTACATAGCTTATTTGTCTATATTTGTTTCAATGTTCTTTCCCCTGTTAGATTGCAAGTTCCTCCATGACAGACTCTTTTATCTTTCTTTCTATCACTAATATTTGTTAGCCCAGTGTTTGGCACATAGTAGGCACTTAATAAATGTTTATCGACTGATTGAAGGGGAAGAGCTGTGATTTGAATGGAGGCCCTGTACCTCTAAACCTAGATTTCAGGGAGGACTGCACCTAGTTTTCATGTGAGAACTCTTTTCAAAGCTGCTCATCCACATTTGTTGTCTACATTCACCCAACTTTCACCTGAAAAGCTGTAGCATATGCATTAGTCAGACCCAGGTCCATCCTCTAGGGTCCAGCCAGATTGGGGGTAAGCAACAGGCCAAACCAATCAGTAAGTTAGGGGAGAAGACTTTTCCCAGTGGAAGGACAAATGAGAACAGCCTGTTACAATAGCCATGAAAGCAGCTAAAGCAGGTACTTTGTCAGATATCGAAGGTGCCAAGGTCATCCATTGCATCCCCAGGCCACCTCCAATCATCCTGACTTTTGTCTTGTCACTGGACTTCAGTGACTCAGGAAGAGAAAGCATGTCTTGGGAGGATGATGACTTTGCCCAATTCTGCCTCACAAATTCAATTCACGATTAAGTCAAGACATCACCCCATGGTGTCACTGGTCTTTTCCAGAAAGGAAAGACAAAAAAACAACATTTTGTAACTAAGAAAAAAATGAGACCCCAAAATGGAGAATGACTTACCCAAGGGTATACAAGAAGTTGGAGGCAGATCAGGGGAATTCAGTTCTCCTGGCTCCTGATTGACTGTTTTTTCTAGTAGAGATGATTTATCTTTCATATGTTATGATTGAAACAGCCTCAGAAGAGTTAACAGCTTAACTGTTGATCATCTCAGCTACAGTTTAATTAGTTGAGAATTCATGTTAGCCATAATGTGAGTAAGGACTATCAAATGCCTAGGAGAAGGCCTGAAAATGGGACACCTAAGGTCATAGGGAAGAGAGAGCGAGTAACTAAAGTCAAAGCCTAGACTTGTTCCTTGTTGTTTTGCTAAGGTCTAGCACTTGGGAACCAAACTGCCTGATATAATCAATCTTAGTGTAGAGGAAAGAGCATGAAGGAAGGAAAAAGAACTTAAAACCCCAAATCCCCAGACATTTTCCTAGGTAAATCCTGTCTAGTGCCTCTTAAGAAAATATAGTTTCATGGAATTTTCTAATTGAAGGTGCTTTTTCCCCCCAAACTTCAGTGTGAGGGCTAAAAATAAAGAAGATAATGTTCTTCTAGGTAGTTTTGCTCTAGCATATCTCTAATCCAAAGGGGAGACTTGACTTCCCGCACACTCCAGCAGCTTCACTGTTTCACATGTCTGCACATTTCCTGGTTAGGAATTTACTAGGCTATATTAATGTAATTTTGGGAACATTGTAGGCAATTCAGATTGTTCCTGCATCTGCCTTTCTGAATGAATCAGGCTTCCTCTGGGAAATGGGGGGGCAGGGGGAGGTGCCGGGGGAGGGGAGAAAGAAAATAAGAAAGGCTGTGTCTGCTTTTCCTCTGCGTCTTCAACCAACAGTGCTGTCAGTTTTTCAAGGGCCAGCCTTGTTTCCATATCCACTTTATGGGAGAGTCAGGCTCACAATGGTGCAGTGTGCCCAGGGCCCCTGGAGAGCCCAGCAGGCCCGCGGCTACCTTTGTAAAACCTTTGTGCACTCTGCAGAGCTGGCCGTCCCACGCCCTGGACTCCTCCACAGCCGGGAGAGAAGGAGGGAGGGACTGAGTCATAGCAAGTCAATGGCTTGAGGACAGAAGGCCCTATTCTTTGCTCCTGCTTATACACGTGAGGCAGATGTTGGTAATGAGAAGAGTAAAGAACTTTCATCATGGAATCTGGATGGTGGAAGGGAATCTTGAGTCCCACACTTACATGAATCAGAAACCCCTCTATGACATCTCCTGCAAAGAGTCATCCAGGCCTACTTAAAGATACTTAAAGAAATCAAAGAGTGGAGAAATACTACCTCCCATGCACTACAATGAACTCTAGGATAGCTCTAATTGTAAGAAGTTTTACCTTAATCTCAGCCAAAATCTACTCTTTGGCTTCTGACCCTGCTCCCAGTTCTGCCCTCTGGGGTCAAACACAAAAGGAAAGTAGGGCTTCCACCAGACAGACCTTCAGATATTTCAAGCCCCCTATCATATCCCTCCAAGTTTTATCTTCCCAGAGTAAATACTACCTTCATCCCATCTCAGGAAGGCAGTGATTTACAATGGAAAGAGTATTGAATCTGAACTGAAAGGACCAAGGTTCAATATCCTCTATCTCTGCCATTTACTACCTATGTGACTTGGCGAGTAAGTTAAATTTGGGACCTCAGTTTCTTCATCTGTAAAAAGAGGGGCTTTGGACAAGATGACCTTCTGGTTCTAAAGTGATGATCTTGAGACCTCTCCTCCAAACATGGTCCAATTTGTCGATGTACTTCCTAGAATGAGGCATCCCAAATTGTACAGCAGATGTGATCTGAGCAGGGCAGTGTGTCACAGTATTCTCTCATTATAGGCATTATGCCCCGCCCCCACGTAGCCTAAAATTGCACTGGCTCTTTTGATTCCCATATCACATCGTTGGCAATGCCCATATCTTCTTCATATGACCTCTAAGCCAGCCCTGCTTTTTTCATTCTGTACTTATGAGGCTGACTTTTTGAACTCAAGTATAGTACTTACCATTTAATCAACCAAATCCCATCTTGTTAGATTCAACTCCTTGTCTTAGCCTGGTTCCTAAATCTGCCATCCAACATGTGAGTCATTCTGCCCTATTTTATGACATCTGCTAGACTAATAAACGTATCAGTGCTTTTACCCATCATTGGTGAAATTGGCAAACAGCACAGAGCAAAGGACATGCCTCTGGAAAGCTTTCCTTGCTATAAAACATTTCTCATCCTTAGCAATTACCACTTCCCTCATAATCACCATTGTCATTGTTGCCATCAGCATTGGCCTCAATGTTTTCCTATCCTAGAGAAACTTCCCCCCTGAGGACTTGCTCTTCTGATAACTGACTGCCTGGCTGGACCATATTTCATAAGGACCATGAACATACATCATTTTGCTCACAATGCAATTGTCTGGACTTTTCCATGGAAGCCACCTTTCCCCCACGTGAGTACCCCTACCACCTTTATGCATGATCTCCACTCTTTAGAATGTAATTTCCTTGAGGGTAAGAACTGTTATTCTTGCTTACATTTGTATTCCTAGAACTTGGCATGCTTGCTGGCACAGCGTAAAGATTTAAGAAATACTTTAGCTATAAGTCTATCCATCCATCTAGCTAGCTAGCTAGCTATATTTACCACCTTGTTCTCCTTTTCATGGGGTTCACATAGAAAGACTGCTGGGGGGTGGGGTGGCTAGGTGGCACAGTGAGTAGAGCGTCGGCCCTGGAGTCAGAAGGACCTGAGTTCAGATCCGGCCTCAGACACATAACACACACAAACAAAAACCTAGCCGTGTGACCTTGGGCAAGTTACTTAACCCCAATTGCCCTCCAAAAAGAAAAAAAAAAAGAAAGAGTGCTGGGACAAGTTGCTATCCTGAATTTATTCTTTGATATTTAATATTCTATGGACTTTTGCATAAGTGGATAAAGTAACTACTTTATGGTTAAATAAATCTTATTATGTAAGATTCTCTGTAGCCTCATTGAAAGAATCCTCAGTACAATTTTAGTAGCAAACAGGACATGAGGAATGATCTACATCTCATAACAATATCATATGATTTTGATCTTTTCTTAGAGGTCTCTACTTGGAAAGTTTTTCATTCCATGTAGTTTGTAGACTATGGGATTTTGATAAGGTAGTATGTATTAAAACATTATTCTTATGTTTTCATAGATTAATATTGTGGCCAGATGACTGTGAGCAGAAATTTGCTCATTGGTAATGATCCATTTCCATTATAACTTATTTGTTAAGTTCCCCAGGATATTTTGATGTATGTTTCTGTAACATAGGGATTTTTCATCTCAATTATGAAAGAGAACGAACTTCAAATATATAATTCTAGCAATTAGATCATTCCTTGCTGGATCTTCAATAGGCAAGATTTTTTTTTTTACTACCTGCAGCAATGTGTTTCATAGTTTCTATCATTTATTCACATAATCGATATCAGAGGCATCTCTGAAACATTCCTCAGTGTGGCTGAATCAGATTAAACTGTAATTGGGAAATATTTAACAAAATAAGTAAAATAAAACAGAAAATGTTAATTTGTGACTTTATAAGACAATATGTGGCCCCCAAACATTCATTTCTATTTGAGTCTGACACTACTAATTTACATCTTTAAGTCCAGGTTTCTTAACGATAACCCCACTGTAATTTCTGGCATCAACAACCTCCTCCTGAATTGACATAAGAAGCCCCTCTGTGTCAATAAGCAAAATTGTATGACCCAACCATTTGTTCAATGTCTTTATCTATGTGTTTTTGACTGAGTTCATGTGGATACCACCAATGGAGGTCTTTTGATTCTATGCTTGTATCATCACCATTTCATAGTACTATCTGTAATTCAATTACTTTTTGTTACATTCAATAAATCCAGTGGGTACCTACTACCAACCTTGACTATTGTTTGGTACACTTATTCCAAAACTATTTCTGCAGGCTTTGTTTTAACTTGTTTGTCATGTAACCAAAGAATATCTAAGAAATCCTCATCCTAAGAAATTTTGGTAAGGCAGTGTTAATCTCTCTAGAACTGACTTAAAAGGTTAGAGAAGGGAAAAGGAATGGGGAAAAGAAAACAAGCATTAATTAAGCACCTACTATGTGTGAGCCACTGTTCTTAAGTCCTTTACAAACAGTATTTTTTTTAATACTGTACAGTGATAGGCCCAGTGTCTTTTTAATATTATACAGGTTCTCCTAAAAATGCCCTCCAGATGTGTTATGGTCCATTTCTTATTTTAAAAGCCTATACTGAAGTTTTTAAAGATTTTGTACAAACAAAACTAATGAAGCCAAAATCAGAAGGAAAGAGGAAATGGGAAGGAGGGAAATTACAGCAAGATTTTTATATAAAGGTCTCATTACTTAAATATATAGGGAAATGAATCAAATTTATAAAAAAAATAAGATCCATTCCCTGCTTGATAAAATGGTCAAAGAATGTGAATGGGCAGTTTTCAGAAAAAAAAAAAAAAAATATATATATATATATATACAAGCTATCAATACTCATCTGGAAAAATGTTCTAAATCACTATCAATTAGAAAAATGTGAATAAAAACAGCTCTGCAATACCACTTCACACCTGTAAGATTGGCTAATATGCAGAAAATGAATATTACAAATAAGAACACTAATGCATTGTTAATAGAGTTGTGAACTGGTTCACCCATTGGAAGGTAGGGGGATGGAACTACACCAAAAGTCTATAAAATTATGCTCACCCTTTGACACAGCAATATCAACACTAAATCTGTATCCCAAAGAAATAAAAAAGACCTATTGGTACAGAAATTGTTATAGTAGTTCTTTGTGGTAGCAAAGAATTGGAACTTGAGGAGATGCCCATCAATTAGGGAATGGCTGAAAAAGCTGTGGTATATGATTGCAATGGAATATTATTGGGCTATAAGAAATAACAAGTAGGATAGTTTTAGAAAAACTGGAGAGGACTTGCATTAATTGATACAAAGTGAAGTGAGCAGAACCAAAAGAACATTGTATAGAGTAACAGCAATATTGTAAGTGACCAACTGTGAAATACAGCTACACTGATCAAGGCTATGATCCAAGACAATTCCACCATGATGAAAAATGCCATCCACCTCCAGACTGAGAACTAATGAACTCTGAGTGCAGATTGAAGCATACTTTTTTCACTTTCTTTATTTTTCTTGATGTGTAGTGTGTATGTGTGTGAGTGTGTGTGTGTTTTCTCTCACAACATGGCTAGTATGGAAATATGTTCTGTAATACTTCACATGTATAATTGATAACATATTTTTTGCCTTCTCAAGGTTGGGGAGGGGAAGGAGGGAGGGAGAAAACAAAAAGAAGGTGAAAGTTTTAAAAAATTTTAATGTAATTGGGAAAAAATAAAATAAATCAAAAATATATTTTAAAAGACAAAAAAAATCATGGAAGAATTAAATTTCATTAATTTAATGAATGTTGAAGATCTTGTTCCACTGCGTTATTTTTTATGCAGTAAAAGAGTTAATTAGCTACTGGGGCGGGGAGCACATTTTAAAACATATTGCATAGGTGTTAATTTTGTCAAATGTTCTCTCCATCTTTAATTTCAGGAATCAGTAAGTTTCTTAATCGGAAGCCTCTTTTTGATATTGATATGATATATGTGTCTTACCTGGAACAAGCCAAGGTACTTGTAGGTATTACCTTCATTCTTAGGTTTAATATGACCTGTGAATTCAAGCTCAATGCCTATAATCTCTCTATTTCCTTGGCATACATTAATAATTTTATATTTATAAAGTATAAATGTTGGTTTGATATCACTGGATAAAGATTTTATTATATTTTTCTTAGTGGACACATCTAGTTTGATATAATTTATGTACATCTAGTGATTAATAAAATATTTTGTTTCAACTCCTAATTCGGAAGTCTTACTTAGTTCTATTTAAGAGAAAATAGCATTGAGTTTCAGAAAGCAGTTCTTAATGTGTTCCAAAAATATTCACGTATGTCAAGGAAATATAGAGATTACAAGCTCTGAGCCTGAATCCAGACATCACATTAAACTTAGGAATGAAAGTAATACCTACAAATCGATGTAAGGCTAGTGAGAACCAACTGCTCCCTTAAAAATGTTATTTGCCCTTCACTTTAGAAGAGGACCAATGACATCATGGATGATTTTTTAACTTACATGAATTGGATTTAATTGAAGCAGAGTGACACAAAGTTGTCAGCCTCGCCCTCTCTTCCTGAGTCATCAAAGTCCTGTGGCAAGAAAAAGTCAGAATACCTGATGATGGCCTGGGATACAGTGGATGACCTTGCCATATCTGATATCTAACAAAGTTCTAAGCACTCTGCAGAGCCTGCTTCATCTACTTTCATGACCATTGGAACAAACTGTTCTCATCCACCCATTCCAGGAGGGAAACTCTTCAGATGCTTGGGGTACAAAACCCCCTAACTCACCGATGGGTTTGAGGCCTATGTGTTACCCTCAACTGGTTTAGCCTGTCTGACAAGGTGGAGCACTAGCACCTCTGGTGTAAGGGCTCACTGAGCCCTTTTCAGGGCTACTCATCCAACTTTGGTGTCTACCAGGCACTCAGGTATCACCTGTGAATCCAAGAAGCTATAGCATTCACAGTGTCCACGTCCTAATAAAACTCTTAAAAACACTTCTTATCAGTCATTCTTACATTACTGTGTCAGTGGCATATTCCATTGGAACATCTCAAGAGTTCCCAGTTGGGTCTATTTTATATCTTTGTAGTATATGAATAAGCCATGAGTGCAGAAAGGAGCCAAAGGCTTTGTAATAACCAACAGAAGCAGCATCTATTTTATGATACTTTCAGGTAGTTTGTTTAATAATTACCAGATTGAAAATAAGTTGTTCTTTACACCACTGAAATTTTTTCAATTTTGATTTTTTTATTTTGTTTTTGTTTTGTTTTGTTTTGTTTTTTGCTTCTTGGCATTTGGGGTTTCCTTGGCAAAAATACCAGAGTACTTTATCATTTCCTTTTCCAGTAGGTTAAGGCATACAGAAGTTAAGTGACTTGACTAGGGTCACACAGTCAAATTTGAACTCAGGTCTTCCTGACTTCAGGCTCAATGCTCTATCCATCAAACTACCTACCTGCCTCATTGCCTTGCATAATCCAAATTAATTAATAAACCCAGGCTCCTGAAGGAAATTTTTCCTGTAATTTCTAGTTGTGATCACCTAATTCAAAACCATTATCATAATCACTTCCATTTCTATAAACAAATCTTTAGGATTCGGCTATTTGGAATATTCTTCATCAACATATTATTGATTGAGTTGATGTGGATATTGCTAATGGAGCTCCTTTGATTCTGTTCTTGGTTTTTCAATGTTTCATTGGCTTTATCCAAAGATAAACTACTTTTGGCTATATTCAACAAACCCAGTAATGTATGTCATTTTCAGCCTTTACTACTGTTTTATAAAGTAAGGTCTGTCTATTCCAAAAGTATTTCTATACATTTTAACCTGTTTTTCACCTTCCCTGTGAAAATACCTTTGTTCTTTTCCCTCTTTTTAATGAGAAAATGTTTGTTTTTCTATAGGTGCCTTGAAATGGTGGACTCTGTGCTTTGTTAACATTATCTGGTTTTGGGCTTGAACTCCTTCTAAATCTGTCACCATCCATTTCACTATGCCAAAAATTGGCAGATTTTAAAAATGTTAAGTCTTGTATTACATAGGTGTTCATAGTTCTAAAATATTTTCTTTCTTCTTAAGGTTTGACATTAGCATGTTAGTCTGACCATCTCTTAACATACAGTCTCAGCTTTCTCTTTGATAACTTCATGGTCCATTTGTCTCATCTGGAGAAGATCAAAGTATCCATTTAATCCATTGGTCCAACTTGATCTCCATAGTCTATTTTATTCTATTCAGTCTGTATTCATCCTTGATACACATTAAGTATTTTACACTTACTGAATCCCATTGGTCCATTGATATCATTGAAGGAAGTTTCTCCAAGATGGAGGAGTTGTTTAATATATTCTTCAGTGGCACCACATAATTCTATGTCATACGTTCATGGAAATTAAGTGTTCAATACAATGTTGTGGCAAGATTGCCTCTTTGTTATGGATGCCATACTCAGTTTTATTTAGGAGTGCAGATAATTGGAATAAAGTGAGGGAAAACATGTAATTCATATATTCTATTCTCTTTCCTTTTTAAAAAAAATCTAGACGTTTACTTTTCCTCAGTCCTGGGGTACCACATATAGTCTGCATAATTTTTTGAAAATCACCAATGGCATTTCAACAGACCTGCCTGTTCTTTCAAAACCCAGGGACATATTTTATTCTGCCATTTTGACTTGAAGGACATAAAATTTTGGAAAATATCCAGATTAGGGTAATATTAGGGGAGGGCCTAGAGATCATAATCCATGAAGATCTGTTGAAGGAAATAGGAATATTTAGTTTAGAGGAGATTAGATTAGGAAGAACATGCTTGCTATTTTCATCAATTTGAAGGATTTCATTGTGGAAGAGAGACTAAACTAGTTCTGCATGGGCCAGATGGATACAAATTGAGGATATATATAAAAAAAAATTTCTAAAATTTTGAACTATTCCAAATTGGAATGGCCAGTCTTTGAAGGTATGGCTTCCTGCCCCCCCACCCCCCATCCCAAATCATAGGTCTTTATACAAAGACTAAATAGATGATTCAATTTTGTGCCAAGAACACTATTAGTTGCTGGGAAAATCAACAAAACAGTTCCTATCCTCAAGGAGGTTACATGCTATAGGAGGAAAACAACATTTACATAGATTTATAAAAAAAAACAACAAATCCCATGATGTACAAGACAAAAAGATCATTTTAAGGAAGAATTGAGGAATTGCCTTAGTAGCACCTGAACTGGACCTGGGAAAGAGCTAGAAATTCCAAGAGGTAGAGGTGAGGAAGGCTACTTGTATATACAGAGAGTATATCTAGTTATATGACGGGACCTCTTAGGAGTCTTCAAACTTTGAGATTCTATGATTTTGTGAAAGCCAAGTTTAAATTCCACTTGTCTCTTGACCTCTTTCCTGACCTCACCAGTTAGATGTAATCTCTCCATTCACTGAACTTTTATAACACCCTGTGCTGTTTCTACAAGAAAGCTACCAATATTCTGTCTTGTATTAAACTCATTGTCATGCTCTAGGCCTCTACTGAGCACACTCTAAAGGAGGAACTAGTTTTAAATGGGGATTAAGAGATGTGCTGAACATAAACACACAGTGCCATCACAGAGACCAGTTTCAAATGGTGCCTTAGGACCAGCAGGAGCATTGTAATCTGCCCCCCAAACTTGATGAGAAATACATATCATCTATACTTCTGATTGCTTCTCCAAAAAGTTTCTCTCCCTCCTCCCCAGCAGAACATTCTAGCATGCACAGAGCATAGATAGCCAGGAAACACAAAACCACAGCAGCTTGGCTACCCTCCTCAACGTGCCTGGTGAATAATCCCATTGATCTCACCGACTGGTGAGTGGTTAGTTTACAAACACCAGCAAGAAACTATATTTCTCCAGGTACTGACTGGAAACATTTCCTGTATGGAAGAGAAACAGGTCACTCCAACCTCTGCAGACCAGTTACCTGGTCTTCTTCACTGGGCTAACAGTTATTGCCTCATATTGTCTTGTCTCCATGTCTAAACCATAAGATCTAGGTGCTATTTTCCCCCTCTGTATTCATTATGGCTTATACTGCACAAAATAAGTATTTCATAAGTACTAGTTTGATGAATGAAAGTATAATTCTATGTAGAGGAGGGGAAAATAGAGAAAATCGAGTCAATTGTTTTAGGTATACTGACTCTGATCTAGTCATTAATACTGAATGATGATGCTATTTTTCCCTTCTCCTCACCAATATGTATGAATATGTATCTTCCTATTGTGTTCCCACATTTTCCTTTCTATCAGTAGGAAAATACAAGAAGCTGGAAAAAGCAGATTAAGAGGCAAGATTGTGCCTTTCAGAGTCAGGGAAACTGGGTTCACTTCTCACCTATGCCACACAGGGCGAGTCCCTTAACTTCTCTGGGCCTCAGTTTCCTTGCATGTAAAAAGAGGAGGTTGGATGAGACTGAACATTTGAGGTCCTTTCCAACTCCAAAGCAATGACACTATGGTTACTAAGTTAGATAGGGGCTGGAGTAGATGCTTCCTAATATCCCTTCCAGTTCTCACATTCTTGTGAAAGAAGACTTCAAATCAAACATTTCTCCTGGTTCTAATCAATAACTGCTTCCCTAAAACTTCATTGCTTAATCCCAGTGAGTTGTGGTTAGTTTGTATTATATGTTTTTGTTTTCCCAAAACACATGTCATGAAACACAAGTAGCAACAAGCCACAATTTTTTTAATCAAATGCATTGTGTTTATGGGAGTGTGTAGTGAGAGGGGCGGGAGAAAGGAAAGTGGCGCTCTAAGAGAAACCAGTTCTGCCCCCCACACTTTCCCTTGTCTAAATGTTTTGGGAGTTTTCCTGATGGGGAAAAAGCCTAGGTGATCTATGACAAAGGAAAGCACAGGAGAATAATTGTGAAGAGAGTGAGATGCCCACCTCACCCCTGAGCCATGTGTTCATGGAAGAATTACCATTTGGTGTCATGGGAAAAGACAAGAACTCAGTCATTAGAACCAGCATACAAATTCAGCACCATACAGGGAAAAACTGAACTTGGATTCAAGGACAATTTTGCATTCTCATGACCCAGGAATCATATTGGTCCCAAGATGCTTAAATGGCTGTCAATGACCCCAACATATGGAAATTCAAAGCAATCAAAATAAGTGTTTCCTTATCAAACTGTGAGTTTTTTTAGACCATTTTGAGACCAACCAGAGATTACATTTCTTCTACAAAGCCTGGCATTGCAAAGGCAGAGTCTGTGTGTGCTCTGTTCATGCCCCCTTTCTGACATAGAGTCTCATCCTTGTGGTGCTCCCCATTTCCTACAACCCCATAAGACTGGCAATATTATTTGGAAGCCTTTCCCTGTGACTGTCAAACCTCCCTATGATTTTGACCAGGGAACATCAATCATTTTGAAGGACCAAAGGATGTTAAGTTTCTTATATGTGGTCCACTTGGAAGAACATGGAAGTGACTTTGACCTGGGTATAGTATAGGTTTGGTTGTACATATGTTATGTCTCAGAACACTTTCCTTCCATCTACTGGTAAACTGATGATAGTCTGTGCTCAAGTATGTGGATGACCATCACCTGGCAGGGAGATTAAATTTGCTCTGCTTGCCCCACCCCAACCCCTCAGGGCAGAAAGGGGAACAGCAGGTGGAAATCTTAAAAACACGGATTTGGGGGGAATAAAATGAAACTTTTCTAACATTTGTAGCTTTTCTAAAGTGGAAGAACTGTTTTGGAAGGCACCCTTCAAGGGAGGTCTTCAGGTAAGAAGCAGACTTGCTAGAGATTTCAAAGAGGAAATATATGATAAGTCATTGTTGTACTGCCTTCTGAGGTGTCCTTCAACTTTGCAAGATTTGGGGATTTTTATCATTCTATGAACTGAATTAATCACATCCAGAGTTCTTAAAATGATGCACACAGTTTACAAATGCATCCAGTTCTGACATGAAGCATTTTCACTACAGTCATGTTATAAGATGGCATTTCCCAAGAGATCTGTGTGATGCCTAGTTTATGTTATTGGAGAGAAGGGAATGCCTGAACCCTTTTACTACTTTAAGAGATCAAGAAAAAAAAATGTAGTTATGGCCTGAGATGTTATACACTGCCTTGTGGCCTAGTATTGAGAACATGGATTCCATTGTTTGATATAATTGAGAGACACTGAACTTGAAATTAAAAGACAGGCTCAAGTAACCTCTTTTTTTAATGACTAGTTTTCTGATCTTGGTTGTCACTAAACTCAGAATCTCAGTCTTCTCATTTGAAAAAGTGGAGATAATAAGGGTAACATGGGATTGAGGAAATCTGGCTAATGGAGACTCAGTTCAGAGAGCATGTACAGGGGCCTCTATCTGCTGCCAACTCGTGTAGAACCCACTTTTCAAAGGGTGTAATGGAATGGAATGAGAGACCCTGCCTCTAATTCAGAGTATTCTGTGCCTACTTCCTGTCTGTTTACTGTGTAACAGAGAAAGGCTTTTTAATTGGCCATTAGAGAAATAAGCATGCATAGTCAAAGGTCCCCATTGTAAGAACATCTCTGGTAGCAAGTGAAGTAAGAATTGGTATAAGGCTCTGGGGAGGGAGGGAGAGAGGGGGAGAGAGGGAGAAAGTTTCATGTCAAAGGCCTGCACATACCAGTAGGACTAACATGTGGCCTTGAATGAAAGGAATTGCCGCTTCTTCTGTCCATATTTAGTTTAATTTTTCTTTCCCACTCTTTGGTGAATGAATTTTGTAGGTGGAGCAGACCTACTTACAAACTTACCAACTTCAAAAAGTCATAAAAGCCACCACTGAGGTCTAGCAGCCAACCCCAAAAAGGAGCCGGTCCTGGGGAGTGACTTGCCTGACCCAGCCCAGCAATGTATGTAGCCAGAACCTGAGAAACCATGGCCTGTAAGCAAAGAAACAATCCACAAACATCTTAGCCCGTTTATATCTTCCCACTTCACCACCATTACTTCATGCCCAAAATCAGTGGATCACTGAGCAAAGTTATCTCTGTAGACACATCTGCCATAGAATCACAGATAATTTTAATGTATGTGTGGGAAACGCCTCATCTGAGGAAAGCCTTGAGTACAATAATAGATGGGAAATGTTCTGGAACTTCAAGTCTATATAAATGTGAGTTATTATTCAGTCATTTCCTGTAGAGCATCGTCATCAGAATAGCTCACATTTATACAGCTCTTCGAGATTTGTAAAGAGCTACACATGCTATCTCTTTGGATTGTCACAACCCTGGAAGGCTGATAATAGATCATCCCTATTTGACAGTTGATGATATTGAGGTTAAAAGAACTGCTCAGTCATACAACTAATAAAGGTCTGAGGCAGGATTTGAACTCAGGTCTTTAAGACTCCAAATCCAGAGCTTTTATCCACTGTGTCACTTAAGTACTTCTATAGCTACACCCATATGGTATTGCCAGGCTAACCTGAGCCATATTTCCATCATACAGAAGACACTAATGATCTCTTGGGCAAAGGGAAAAGAGAGGAGACAAGAGAATAAGACGGAGAAGGGGAAGGGAAAGGGGCAAGGGAAGGGGCAAGGGAAGGGGAAAGAAAGGGAAGGGGAAGGGAAGGGGCAAAGGAAGGGGCAAAGGAAGGGGAAGGGAAAGGGAAGGGGAAGGGGAAGGGAAAGAAAGGGAAGGGGAAGGGGAAAGGGAAGGGAAAAGAAAGGGAAGGGGAAGGGGCAAGGGAAGGGGAAAGGGAAGGGAAAAGAAATGGAAGGGGAAGGGAAAGAGAAGGAAAGGGAAGGGGAAGGGAAGGGGCAAGGGAAGGGGAAGGGAAAAGAAAGGAAAGGGGAAGGGAAAGGGAAAGAGAAAGGAAAGAGGAGAAGGGAAGGAGAAGGGGAAAGAGAAGAAGTGGAAGGGAAGGGAAAGAGGAAGGAGAAAGAGGAGAAGGAGAAGGAGAAGGGGAAGGGGAAGGGGAAGGAAAGGGAAGGGGAAGGGGAGGGAAATATCCTCTAAGGACAGAGACAGTTCTGATTGTGGACAAAAGTACTGGCTTCAGTTGAATTGCCTCAATTGTCTCCTTCAGCACCACACAGCACAGCATAGAAATAGCAGTCATAGTCACTAACAGCTTTTATTTCTATACATAACCCTTAAAGTTTCAACAAGTGCTTGATGGTTGGTGTTTTCTATATTATTTCCTTTGTTCCTCATAAGAACACGTAAGTGCTACAAAGCATTATTATACTCATTTTACTGAGGAAACTGAGGCTCAGAGATCTTATGTGACCACCAGAGTGAAACGGCTGGTGAGTATCTGAGAGAGTATTTAAACCCAGGTTGCCCTGATTCCAAGTCAGACATGTGAACTGTGATGCCATCCCATCTGTCACTAGACCTGAGTAAGAGAGCTTGAGTTGGGCTTTCCAGCCGTGCTCTTTCCTTACTCTGTGACCTTGGACAACTAAGCTTCCTAGCTACTATAAACAGGGGTGCAATATGATCTCTCTCCAAGGTCCCTCCCAGCTCTGTAGCCAAGAGTCCCTGACATGGAAGCAAGGACCCTGTCAATTCTCCACATGGCCCTTTTTGTTGTGAAGCCAGTGATGCTTTATTTCACTGGTTGGGTCTTCACTGAAGTTCAGGAAAGGGAAATAAATAAATAAATAAGCCAGCACTAAGCTTTTTTGCCTAAACATCTCCAACATGCAAGCGCTTAGAGCTACACGTTCCAGAGAACAATGAGAAAGAGGCAACCTACGATGGAAGAATTTTTATGTCAAATATCATTGTTCGTTGGATTAAAATAAAAAGCAACAAAAACCTCATTGAGATTTCTATCATCCCTGGCTGAGGCCCCCTGTATAGAGACCTGTGTTTATTTGTTTGTTTTTGTCATCAATACATCCATGTCTGAAATTTGTAACCAGATAGCTGGGAGGGAGAAAGCTCCCGTGTTCTGGGGGAGTGTTTGAAAACAAGCTCTTATTAATTCTTTTCAGCTGGGCCTTTTTATCGGTGGATCTTTTGTTATTAGGGATTACTTATTCATGATATCCCACTCCATTTCGGGATTGCTAATCAGCCTGTTGGACTTGCAGAACTGTTCATCTCAAAGAGGTTTAGAGAAGCCCATTGGCAAGATTTGCTTAATTTAAATGTGCCATCCGCTGGTTCTGCACAGCATCTCCTTCCCTTGGTCTCCCTATTGTCAGGCAGAAGCCTGCTCAGTCAAAAGATTAACTCTTTAGCAGCTATCAGGACTCCATGCAAGAGGCAGCCTGGCTGAGGCTAAGAATACAAAACTGGGAGGTGGTGGAATTGAAGGAGGCCTTGAATGGGAATTGTGATACCCTTCACTCATTGTGCAATTTACATTAAAACAGGGCAAAGAATTAGACTGCCCAGGGCTCAGAAGCCCCCTCCAAAGAATGGCTGCAAACAGAGCCATAACTACCCATTATAGTGCCTGGACATCATGAAATGTGGGCCCATGGCAAGCAGTATGAAAGGTGCCCTTGAATCAAATAGTTGAGAGAGTGAATACTTCAGAAAGAAACCTTGGTCACAGGTATGGCCACATAGAGAAAGAAATGCTCCTTGTAGGTAATGGTAGAAAGCCCCTGTTGGTAGAGACCCAAGGACCCTGGGAAGGTCTCCTGCAGAGTGAGTAGAGAAGAACCAGGCCAGGAAATAATTCACCTGGAGTGCCAATACAGGGGAGTAAGCAAATGGAAAAACCTGGTAGTTTCCTATTTTCACTAATTATTTCTTGTTCTGTTGTTTATAGCTGCTAAGGAACTGAAAGTGCTGCCAGCCCCATATAAATTTTAGCACCCTAGGTCAAAGTCCCATTCACCCTCACCCTGCTTGTAGTTTAATATGATGATAGCAACAATAACTGGCAGCTAGGTGGCGCCATAATGCACAGAGCACCAGGCCTGGAGTCAGGAAGATTCATCTGCCTGAGTTCAAATATGACCTCAGATACTTACCAGCTATGTGAGCCTGGACAAGTCACTTTACCCTGTTTGCCTCAGTTTCCTCAACCATAAAATGAGCCAGAGAGGGAAATAGCAAACCACTGCAGTATCTTTGCCAAGAAAATTCCAAAAGGGGTCACAAAGAGTTGGACGTGACTGAAAATAACTGAACAACAATAACAGCTAATACTTATATAGCATCTACTATATGCCAGGCATGATGCTAAAAAGTGCTTTACAATTATCTCATCTGATTTCATCCTCACAACAACCCTTGGAGGGAAATGCTATTATTATCCCCATTTCACAGATGGGGAAACTGAGGTTCAGTGATTTGCCCATGGTGATATAGCTAATAGCTGAGACTAGATTTGAACTCAGGTCTTCCTGACTCCAGGTCCAGAGACTGTGAACTTTTAAAGCTTGAAGTGGCCCCTTAAGTCACTTCTTGGTCAGGTTCATGACACTACATTAAAGACAAGAAACTTTCCAACATGTTTTTAGAACTTTTTCTAATATTATAGAACCTCAGATTTGGAAAAGACATCAGTAGTCATCAAACCTAATCCCCAGCTGAAGAGGACATTTCTCCTACAATATCTATCCTCTGTGAGTATATCCATCCGTCCATCAATCCATCATGTATTTATACACACATATTTACCATCATTTATTTATACACACATATATACATATATGTAGTCTATATGTATTGTTATATATACACGCGCATAGTCTCCCCCTAGAGAATGTAAGCATCCCTGTGTTTGCATTTCTAGAACCTAGCATAGTGCATAACATATAATAGATTAAATAAATGTTTGTTGGTTGATAGCAAGTTCACAATCTACCAAGGCAGTCTATTCATTCCATTGTTGAATAGCTTTGATTTTTAGCCAGTTCTTGCTTACATTGAGCCAAACTCTGCCTTTCTGGAACTTTTCCCCACTGGTCCCAGTTTTTCTCCCTGGGGTCAAGCAAAATAAAATGAATTCCAACCCCATACAATAGTCTGTCAAATATGTAATATCATCTTCCCCTTGTTTCTCATCTTCCAAATAAAAATCCCTAGCTCTTTCAATTAATTCTAGGGTGATGTAGGTTAAGTTTTTCTTTGCAAATAGCCTGGAGAAATATTCTCCCATACCCCTATATAGGATGAATTTCCCTATGTTTTCATTTCATTTCATTTCATAGAGTCTGAGAATGTTAAATGAGGTGATATCTGAAGTCCTCTCTCACTTTTGCATTTG